>CM062296.1:297034765-297634765 GCA_031216915.1 Pictodentalium vernedei
AACAAACATGCATTGTCTTATGTTAATAATTTAATCATTTGCCCCGCCTCTGCGTTTGATTGGTTGAAAGCATACAGCGTGAAAGTCGGCAAAATCGTATAAACCAAATCACGTAATGATTTGGAATGTCTACACGTTCGCACATCCGATCCAACTTTGAAGACTCTGGAAGCCCCGCCCACTCAATCCAATTGTCACCGTGAGGGCGTGACGGCAGACGACTAGATGGATAACAAGCTTGTAAAAAAAGATCAATGATCGATTTTTCATCGCATGCAGTCAACGAGAATATAATGTTAATTTATAGGGAACAATTGAATTTAATAAAATATACCGAAGTGGGAGACGAATAAAAGATCATACATCCAAACATGATTTTGGGGGAACTTAAAAAAAATATTTTTAATGATATTGTTACGTGACTTGCTAAATATCTGTCGTCTGCGATCGAAAATCAAAACAACGAACAATTTGACAATGATTGACGTGACCTGTTTGTGGCACACTTTCCTGAGTTTGACTGTTGTCTTTTGCGAAAATTAAAAGTTTTTCTTTCACGTACACATAGTTTTTATATTTTAATATTACAGCCGGATTAAATTATAAGAAATAACTGTTGTTTTCCTTCGGTTTATGCGATATAAACCGAAAATTTACAGCACAAGCTTAATTATAACTCGCTACGCGAGTTATGAAGCTTGTGCTGACAATTTTCTGTTCATATCGCATAAACCGAAGGAAAACAACAGTTATTTCTTAAATAAAGCATCCATAAATCGAAACAGTATGCTATTAAAATGAAAAAGGCCCCCGCAATTTATTTAAACTATCTTAATTTTTAAATTTATTTAAACTATCTTAACAGTGGCAGTAAAATCTTTGAAATATTACTTAGGTTACCCAATCACTGTTATCACACTCGACAGAGAAAAGAAAAAAAACAAATAAATAAATAAAATAAAATAAAAAGTAATAATAATAATAATAACTTAGCCCTCATCCATTTTAAGTTTTGTTCAGACCTTGTACATAAATATAAAAAATATATTCAACATTTGCCAGTTTGCGTGACTTTAACCCTTTACCTAACACGAAAGGCAAACGACACTTGCAAACAAAATTCTTGAATAACTAATTTTATTTTATTTTATTTTGCATCTAAAACAAAGCTTATGACCCCTCATTAGAACGAGCTCATCGTGCTCGTTCCAATGAGGAGTCATAAGCTATGTTTTTGTGCCAAAAAATGAAACCTAATGAAAATTGAATGGTAATTTTTGTGAATAGCGCTGGCCAGTTTTGGATGCACCGGGGCCAGATGAATAAACCTTAACTTGTTGCTTGTAACGCTGGCAAGTCTCATGCCGGCAAAGCGACAAGTGTTTCATTGTGCAAAGTCGTGCACAAATTAAAGCTTCCTTTTCCTGCTGCAGTAGATACTTCGAGGACAGTTCTCATGTTAAAGCTCACCTTTGGAAGAATAGGGACAAATGAGTGCTCTTCTCTATTCAACTTTGGTTTATGCTGGTGGATATACCTCATAAATATATTGCACTATAGATGCACTTTGCGTTGGCGAATAAACATTTAATTTGTTCCTAACGGTGACAAGCCTTGCGTTCATGTGAACATTATATAGCTGTATCACGATAAGTATTAGGACCAGCATCAGATATAAAAAAGGAAGAATACATTGCTTTTCGCCATTTATTTAAGTACGCAAACAGACATTCTCCAAAAAATCGTAAGAAAACAAGTATTTACGAACAGAAGTCGTTAAACTAAGTTTACCTTATCTTTACAGAAATTAAATATATTTATACTATGATACCTATTCTACTATATATAAAAAGCCTATGACAAAAGTTTTAGCTTTACACACCAACCGTGGCGAACACGCCAGCAATGGGATTTCAATAGGTAAAATTTACACCTACAGTGGAACTACATCCAAACTGACCTTTGGTGACCTCGCCTTGAATGCAAACTTGTCTAAAAATTTATCACCTGTCGCCCCGTGAAAAGTGAAATGAAACCGATAATTATTTATAACGTTTTCAAATAAGAGTTTACCTCATAAGATATCCAAAATTAACAAACATGCATTGTCTTATGTTAATAATTTAATCATTTGTCCCGCCTCTGCGTTTGATTGGTTGAAAGCATACAGCGTGAAAGTCGCCAAAATCGTATAAACCAAATCACGTAATGATTTGGAATGTCTACACGTTCGCACATCCGATCCAACTTTGAAGACTCTGGAAGCCCCGCCCACTCAATCCAATTGTCACCGCGAGGGCGTGACGGCAGACTGCTAGATGGATAACAAGCTTGTAAACAAAGATCAATGATCGATTTTTCATCGCGTGCAGTCAACCAGAATATAATGTTAATTTATAGGGAACAATTGAATTTAATAAAATATACCGAAGTGGGAGACGAATAAAAGATCATACATCCAAACATGATTTTGGGGGAACCTAAAAAAAATGTTTTTAATGATATTGTTACGTGACTTGCTAAATATCTGTCGTCTGCGATCGAAAATCAAAACAACAAACAATTTGACAATGACTGACGTGACCTGTTTGTGGCACACTTTCCTGAGTTTGACTGTTGTCTTTTGCGAAAATTAAAAGTTTTTCGTTCACATACACATAGTTTTTATATTTTAATATTACATCCGGATTAAATTATAAGAAATAACTGTTGTTTTCCTTCGGTTTATGCGATATGAACCGAAAATTTTCAGCACAAGCTTAATTATAACTCGCTACGCGAGTTATGAAGCTTGTGCTGAAAATTTTCTGTTCGTATCGCATAAACCGAATGAAAACAACAGTTATTTCTTGAATAAAGCATCCATAAATCGAAATAGTATGCTATTAAAATGAAAAAGGCCACGCAATTTATGCGTTTCGTTTTCTATTTCGTTTCGGCGAAAAAATTGCCCGCGGAAGTATCGCCCACCAGTGCTCATGTAGATAAAAACAGATTCGCATATGTGAATATTAATTTATTTAACTTTTAAACTCTTATTAATCCACTCATGGAGTAGTGGTGTTAACCGCGTGCCAAAGGCTCGCGGTTAACACCACTTCACCACTCGTGGTGAACATTTGGTACACCAAACTGCTATGGGTATATTCTATATGTAAACATACTTAATGTACACAAAGTTCAGCACATTACTTGTTAACTGGTTGAGTGCTAGAAGCCACCAACAGGGTTTTTGAAAAACTGAGGGTACCAAGGCAAAAGTCAGTTTCTTCCATGCACATGTTTCATATTCAGTAAAATGCAAACCACATTTTGTTTATATAAATTTGGGTACTCTCCAATAATCCAATAATCTGTAATAAAACAAGTTTTGAAAAACAAACCCGGACCACCAAAAGCAATCTAGCCCTCAGCCATTTAAGGCCATGTTAAGGCCTTGTTAATTTCTTACCCAACATAACTGCCAAAACAGGCCAGCGTTATGTACGAAAAAAACATTCAAGTTTTATTGTGTTTTCAATCCCTGTCTCGAAAAACACAACCCATTTTTTCAAGTTTTTCATCTGCTAACAACGTTGGGCAAAGGGTTAATAGATGTATGGAAATTAGCAGCTATTCATAAATCTAAAAATGAAGGACACTGTACATTTATGTGTAAGCTGTTTCAGGTTGCAGATAAATTTTCGTCAATGTGTCTAAAATGTCAGACTTCGGTTTCTTACCACTTTTTGTTTTTCCCCAAATAAACCCATTTCTGTCTATCTGTTCGTGTCGATAAAGTTTGTTCATCAAATCCAAGATGAGTGAAGTTATGTCATCGACGAAATTCAGTTTTACTACTGGTGCAGATGGATTTTTTATGAATCATCACGATATTTCGAATGTCACTTCTCTGAATTTTTTACAATGGCTGGGCATGGAACGTCTTTTCGCTTTGATGAAATCCCGTGAATTAACGTGACATCTTGTTTAACGAGCTTTATGCCCGTGTTACTCGAGTTAACCTTTAGGTTTTCGTTTGGGTTTTATTTCCAACCTAAAATTGTATATTTCCTTGAGTTCTGTTCGCTTTTGTTTGAAAGTTTTAATGTCTCCATCGACCGTTTCTCAATTTCAGCTAGTTTCTCAGCTAATACAGCATTTTCCGACCGCGCTGTACTTATGCCAGTTTTTAATATTTCGTTTTCGAACGACAGGCTGTCAATCTTTATTCTCCAACTCTGTATAATCTTTCCGAAAATCTGTTCTTGAAGATCCGTTTTAACCCTTTACCCAACGTAACTGCCAAAACCGGCCAGCGCTATTCACAAAAATCGCCAATTAATTTTCATTATTTTCTTCATTTTTGTCTCAAAACATAGGTTATGACCCCTCTTTGGAACCAGCAAGGCCCGGAGGTGTGGGAGGGGGTAGTGTGGCCGTCTTATGGAGATCACTAACATAGCAGAGGTCTTAAAAGATATGGGTTTTAGGAATAGGCTGTTATGGTAACAATTGTATTCTAAGGCAAGGAGGGCTAGTTTTCGCCCTCCTTAATTTTTTTAAGGCGAGCAGTAGGCGAGCGAATAAATCGCTATTCTGAAAATTCCAGGCCTGTCAATTATGAATTGATAAGGTGGTTGTACACAGTATTTGTTCTGTTTATTATTATATAGTGATGATCTCCGTCCGAAGGTCCATATGTCCCCTTTATGAGCTATAATTTTGAAACTTACCATACTTCTTAAGTATGGTATACAGATGACAAAAGTAGGTTTAGTTTGAATTTTTGTCACAAGGTGGTTCCAGTGGCGCCAATTAAAGACTGAGCTAAAATACTGCTTTCCGACGAACGGCTCCTAGGATATGTAAGTTCGACTGTTTAAAATGTGTTTACGTTCCTGTAGGGTGTCTAGATGTGCATAAATGTTTCAGATTTTTGATGCGGCCCTATGTGGTGCCCAGAGTGCCACTTTTGTCGTTATGTGAATTGATGATGCGAACTGAAAATGGGGGAATACACCTTAGTGTGCTTTACAAACAAATGTCAACGACTTAGTTATTATTATTATTATTATTATTATTATTATTATTATTATTATTATTATTATTATTATTATTATTATACTAGAAAATGAACAGGTGGGGCAGATTTATTTATTTATTTATTTATTTATTTATTTATTTATTTATTTATTTATTTATTTATTTATTTATTTATTTAACGATACTTTCGACAGCCAGGGTCACTTCATGTCGGACAGTTTTGCGAGTTGAGAAAGCTGGGGCACCCACAGAGAACCACCGTGCAATGGTGAGCAACTGTCAGGATCCCCAATCTAACTCCACCCAAGCAAGGTTAGCATTGGTTGAAGACAAATGCGCCGTGGGCTTACAGTACGCCTTAGTACGCAACACCACCGTGCCTCACGTGGGCCATTGGGTGGGTGTTTATTTTTATTATTAGTGTTACTTGTGACAATACAGTAGCAAGCCTTCAAATAAGCCCTAGAGCAAGGATAAAGAAGGATAAAGACCTTAGAAAATACCCTAAATCTTCTAAACGAATAGATTGGTACAGGTCATGATGTCCCAAGGTGTAATGTCATGAATGTTGGTAATTGATGATCACAATGACATTATTTATTAAAGATTGAAATAAAATCAAGGCGGGGATATCACCAGTGACTATTGCCCAAAAACGTAATATGGGGTGCACCCCCTCCCCTAATAACACACATGAATGGGAAACCTACTGGATGTGCCCTCGCGATCTCAATATGCCAATAAGTCCCTTTTGGAAAAATTGAGGCGATAATTGTTATTCAGGGTTAATTTGATGCCTATTGAGTAATAATGTACTTTTATGTACGCTTGATGTTTTTTTTTTTTTTTGCAGTGAACAGTTACAGTTGCTGTTATTTCTTCTCCAACAGATGACATTAGTATATTGGTGTCTAGTGGTAAGAGTAAAACAACTCAAGTTACTTATGCATAAACCAGACTGACTAAACAAGTTAATCACAATCAAATTGATACATACAGATTATCATGATAATGTGCATGTCCTGTGATTTGTATCAGATTCGTGGTGGTGTCCAGAATGGGATCTCAACGAGCCGGCTTTGCCGGCGAGTTGTGATTCCAATTTTTGGACACCACCGAGAATCTGATACAAATCACAGGACATGCACATTATCATGATAATTCATTTATCTAACAATTCTGTCACATCAACAGATTAAATCTTAACCCTTTACCCAACGTAAAGGCCAGAACCGGCCAATGCTATCCTCAAAAAATCGCCGATTAATTTCCATTATTTTTTTTCATTTTTTGTCTCAAAAATATAGGTTATGACCCCTCGTTGGAACGAGCTCGTCGAGCTCGTTCCAATGAGTGGTCATAACCTATATTTTTGAGACAAAAAATGAAAAAAATTAGTTATTCAAGAATTTTTTTTGCAAGTGTCGTCTGCTTTTCGTGTTAGGTAAATGGTTAAATTATTTTTAAACATTTTTGGGACATAATGTTCGGTCGATCACTGAAACCCACATAGAATATATCCATGTGTCTGTTATGATAGCCCGTTGAACTACCGGAAACGAGTCGTCTATATGATACGGAATCAGAATGAGTCGTCTTTATGATACGGAATCGGAACACATTATGTGATACGTACCGTTTCTCGTGGTTCTCAGGCCAAAATCTATATGATTGTTAGATAAATGGGATAAAAGAAATCAAAGTGCAAGCCACTGCAATGGGTCTGTAAATATATTTGTTCAACTATGATTTTGCGGTGCAGTTTATATAAGAGAAGATCATAGTTTCTTTCAAATCACCACACTGATGCATACATTATTACACTCTTTTGCCCTTCCATACTGCTTCTGGTGGACTCCTTCAAGTTGATCTTTGTTGAACTTCCCCAAATCAAAATATAAACAGAAGAAAATGTCTGCCTTCAATCAGTGAGCACTCCACTCATAACATTTGGTCTCACTCTTTATTCCTTTCAAGGATTAGAAAAAGATTTCTTCGAGTATGTACTTGAAAGCTTATAGAATACAGCTGTTACTTTATTTTAAGGTATTTTATTGTAAAAATTCTATTCTCTTACCTATACCATATCAGACATTCAGGTTTTGCTATCTACCACATGTCAGCAGTTCCATAGCAACTTCAGTTTCCGTATGTCCTATGTTTCATTCCAAGCATTTTGGTATATATTTATTGGGGTTAGTAAGTTTGGGCCTTTTAGGACTTTGAAGAAAATTACCTGAAATTTGACCAAAGTTAGCTTGGACGTCTCCTTAACTTTTTCTTCCAACTCACCCATTGTTGTATCGGGAGAATCGTCATGCAGAGAACCCTGTTTCTTCCTATTGGTGACTGACTTTGACTTGATTCTGGCCCCTGTTTTGCAGACATAATTTGACTATACAATTGCGAACAGTGACGCTGGTGAGTACAGTTGACTAAAAATCTATTATATCGCTCATGTACAGCAGCTTGTAAATCACCAGCAAGTCGAAATGTAGGTGATAAGGCACAGCTTTTTCTTGAAAAGTTAATATAAAATACGACAGCACGGCAACACTTCCCTAACAAAAGAAAATCTGTTTTCAAACATATGTATGTTCCATTTTCCACTCAAGTTATTCATGTTTTTGCAGAGAAAAAAACAATTTCTTGGAGCAGATCAATTACATGTCCATTCTGTCATGTTTACCAGTCCGCCCCATGTTCCTTATGTTACTCCTAACACACTAAATACTTGATTGGGTAAAAATAATGCAGCAAAAATTACGAAATTTACAGTACGAGTCGAAATAAGTTGTAGAATGTCACTATAAACTACAAGTATGCATCTTCAACTATCATTTTCGGGATAGCTCCCGCAGAAAGCTTTCCGGAAAATGATTTCGGTTCTTGTGATATTGGTGTAATGCCAGTGGGCTACTTTGATCATTGCGGTTATGCTACAACTTATTTTGATTCATGCAGTATTTGTAGACTTGAATATATGCTTCTACCTTGTACCATGCATTCATACTCATATGAAGCCTTTTTTCCAGACATTTCATACTTAGCTATTAAATAAATAATTGTTCATTTACAGATTAGTTCTATTAAAAATTATTGGACTGTAGCCATAGCCACATTTCAATATTTCGTGATTATTCAAATAAAACAAATTTAAAATAAAAAATTTTTACTTGCTAAAATAATCTACAATTGTAGCACTCTGCTCACAAAAGGCAGTACAATACATTTTGTACTTTACTTTTTAAACTTTACCCACAGATAACATTAAAACTGGAATTTTCAATTTAAATTTTTCAAACTTACACAAAAAAACTCAAGAATCATGTTACCCTTTGGGGGAACAACCTTGTTCCGATGATAGATCACATTATGTGGTTCGTACAAAACGTTTTAAAAAAACATTTTTACCTGCTAAATTTATGAATTATGTGTGTAGTTGCAGTCAATTTGTTAGGTAAAGGGTTAGGCAGTGAGGTGTGTGGATTATGGAGATTCTAATCAATCCATTTTACAATGTTTGAGAAGAAAAAGATTAACAGTACCAGAAAGGTAAATCCCCACTACTCATGGGTGGGGATTTTTGGCATATCAACGCTCCGTCAACCAAAAAAAAATAGTTTTCCTGAAGTAATATTCTTTCGTGGACATTATAAATTACATTTTTAATTTCTCTACATTGGAAAATTTAATGCAATAGGAATTTCAATGCAATTAACTGTCTTAGTCCAAAACATGTAAAAAAGGTTACAGAATACATGTACATTATCACTCAAATCCTTATGCTTCTGCTTCTAAACTGATAATACAAGAGTCTTACATCATTTTCTGAGAAGCTCCCTGTTAAAGATTCACAAAAGGATGCCCGATTCTTGTGTTATTAGTATAGAAAACATTACATCAATAGTTTACAGTGGTAGTGTTTATTCTTCAACTCATTTTGACATAATAATAATAATATACACATTTATATAGCGCCAAAATTATAGTTCAGAAGATGTAGAACCATATTCTAAGGCGCTGTACATGTTACTGAGCTCGTGCAAATATACAAACGGAATATATACAGTATCTTACAGTCCAGAACATCACTTATAGGCTTTTTGAAACAGGTATGTTTTGAGATCTTTCTTGAAAAGGTTAACATTTGACAGTATTTTTATGTGTTCTGGTAAATTATTCCACAAGTGAGGGTCAGCAAATGAGAATGACCTATCTCCAAGTGTCTTACACGTATGTTATGGAACATGTAGCAGCATTTTACCATCGGACCTCAGGTTGTATTGACACACATTCTTGGTATTAAGGAGTTCTTCTAAGTGGGCTGGTGACATGTTGTTTTGTGTCTTAAAAACTAATAATAAATGTACTGTATGTGGACAAAATATTATTTAGATACGCGACATTGCTACTAGCAGACGATTTTCACCTTTTAGGGACCACGCCCCCTCCCCATCCTCTTCCAGCTAGAATATCTATGCGTTATGCTTGGACTTTTTGTATTGATTGGTTGTTTGGATTCTCAGAGTTTAAATTGTCACTCATCTTCGTGTCGTTTGAGTGATCTATCAGCGATTTGTCACTCGTTAACAAAAAAAAACGTGATGCCGAATCTGCCTTCGCTTTTGGGAAGGGCTTCATTGCGGTATTCATTTGACGAAAAAATCAATATTATTTTGTACTGTCCATTAAAGGGGGTGTTGAAAGTATGTTATTTTTCAACCTTTAGTAGTGTTAAATCGAAAACGCACATTTTCTCGTTTCAAGTGAAACATTTTGTTTGTTTCTATCGCATGTGTAGGACAGTCTTGACAGATTGTCTTATCGAAGTGTTTACCCGAAACAACCTCTGACCTTGCATATCATTAACGTCAAAGATGGCGAAACGGCAGTGGGCTAAAAGAGGTTGTCATTCTGAAAGTTCAGCTTAGCATTCTATCGGTCAAAACGTAAGATGCCAATGGAGAAATTGCATTGAACGCGCACATGGCTTGTTAATCTAACCTGATAACTGGCATTCAAGATGTGAGAAAAATTACCGAAAAGGCTAATTCTTAAACATGACGAAAACAACATTCATTGGGAGAGAATTCTATCGTGGAGTAACAATAATTGCTACACGATATTACGGTCATACTAAATGGCGTGTTTCATAACATTTGTTATAATGTATTGCCCACGAGGTTCTGAATCACGGTCGTTAATCGAATAACTCATGACACAATACCAAGCAAAGAAGTAGTTTCGTGAATTTCCAGTCATATGTGATTGGATTTTGTCCTCGTCTCAGTGGGTATGTGCCCTCAATGAATTCACCTTCTTTAAAAGTCTACCATCATCACCCAGACTAGTAGTCCAATTCGATAATAATAACTGAATATTTTCATACCCATTACAAAAAATGAAAAAAAGAATGAAAATTAATTGGCGATTTTTGTGAATAGAGCTGACCGGTTTAGCCGTTACGTTGGGTAAAGGGTTAAATAAGAAGTTGGGGAGCCCATGCATCGCAACTTCTGCGTGTATTTATCCATAAACAATGTTCCAGATAGAGGGTTTTTTAACAAGAATCCCTTTTGACAAATATTCCAAAAACTACATTATCAAGACATGCCCCGAGGAAGACATGCATTGATGATGTACTTGATCTGGTTTAACCCCCCTCCCCCCAACACCACGGCTCCTCTCGCCCACCCAATCGGTCATTTTCGCGACGGCGGTGGATATTTACATGGCTTTGGCGATTACATTCGCGCAAGGGCTTCCTCACAGATCCTCCATTGGACATGACTGACAGTGAACCAACTCTATACAACCACATCGTTTAGGCGAAGACGCTGGTTCCAACTTACCATATCAGAAATCAGTGCGATCCTCTCTAAAGCCGAACATTCATTTCTTTCTGTTTCTCACATTCAACCAAAGCGGCAAAATATCAGTACTGTCGTTTTGAGTGTTGCTATTCATGTGAGCAAAGTCCACTTCACCCAAATCTTGTACCGAACAGCTTTACTTTTTATGTCTGAAGTGGAAAATGTCTATGGGATTTTCTGTGCTAAATTGGTAAAAACATTCATATTCAACAGAAACCGTTGCACGCTACATTCATGTACAGAAAATTACTTTTTTTCTAAAATTACTCATTACATTCAGTTGCTTGTTTTTTTTTTCTATGGAGAGTCCCACGTAATCTGCCGACAGTGAGATTTATATGTACTCAATTGGGTTTTCAGTGTTGCAGTCGTGTTACAAAGTCACCGACTGCGACTATGACGTTACAATAGGATTTCCCATCAGTGGCGTAGATAAAAAACCAGAAGTTTTGTCGGAAATTTTTTGGGACCATTTTTAGGCGAATTTATGCCTAATAACATTAAAATGCTGGCTTTGGGGATAAAAACATGCTATTTTGGGTAAATTTTGGGTAAAAAAGACCAATTTTCAGTACATTTGCAGTAAACAACATATTCTTTCTGTTTGTTTGGGTTTTTGTTGTTGTTACACTGTCGGAAAATTTTCGGTCTGTCTGCCCCTCCGCCAGCTGTTTTCCATGGACATTTTCCGCTTCACATGAAAATACAGGCCTCGAAAATTTAGCCGGGGGTGTCTTTTTCTCGTCTCGAAATCGGAATTTGAACAACAGGTTTTCTGCGATCGGAATGTTCGAAACCATGTGCCTTTTTTGGATTGGAAATTTTGTAAGTGGAAGAGTTTCGATTTTTCGGATGTTTTTTTCTTCGTCGCGAACCCGCAGCAATTTCGATAGGTTTCCTCTTTCTGTTTACTTAAGGTTTTTTTCTGGAGTTTTTCAGAAACATTATTTTATTCGTCGCAGCGGTAGATTTGTCTTTTTCGTGGAGTTTTCTTTCGTGGTCGTCGTGTTTTATTTTTGCGAATCCGAGGCAGCTTTCCTCTTTCAGTTTACCTCTTTAGTTCTTTTTCTGAATTTTTTTCGAAATAGTATTCTCCACAGCAGCAGCGGGAGTAACTTTCCCATTTTTTTGTTCACTTTTTCAGTTTTTTCTGATTTTTTTCGAAACAGTATTCTCCACAACAGCAGCGGGAGCAGCTTTCCGTTTTTGTTCACATCTTCAGTTTTTTTCTCAAATGTTTTAGAAATAGTATTCTCCGTACCAGCAGCGGGAGAAGCTTTCCCTTTTGTCAACTTCGTTAGTTTTTTTCTGCATTTGTTTTTTATCAGTATTCTCCGCATCAGCAGAGGGAGCACCTTTCCTCCTTTATTTTGCTTATTGGGTTTTTTCCTTGCTTTTGTTTCAACACAGTAGCCGTCTGGGTTTTGTTCGCAGCAATCGAACCGTCTCCATTGCGAATCTTGCGTTCGATCAATTCTACCTTTCTCAACCATTTCGCACCTTTCAAACCCAAGCTTTCGCGAGTTCTGGATCTCAAGTCACGAACTGTTTTCTTCACGGTTTCGGCATTTATAGCTTTTTTATCATTAGGGTTTAAAGACACATTACCAGCCAGGGTCATATCATGTCGGTGACAGTTTTACGGGTGGAGGAAGCCTGAGTACCCGGAGAGAACCACCGGGCAACGACGAGCAGCTGTCACCTCTCCGACATCGTTACTCTGAACTTTGCACTTGCACAGGCAGGGTTAGATTGGTTGAAGACATGCACACCTTCGACATGCAGTACGCCTTAGTGCACAGCGTCATCATGCCCCCATGTAGGCAATCGGGATTAAGTGCCTTGCCCAAGGACACAACGCGGGAGCGCGAATCAGTCGCTGAAATGGTCACCCATCCAACTACAAACCGCGCTCGACGTTGCTTGACTTCGGTAATCTGACGAGAACCGGTTACCGCGTCGCCACCGCGCCCCACTTATAGCTTTTGATCAATTTGCTTTGTTTCTCGATCTTAAGAATTTCAGCAGAATTTTTCAATTGTCATAATTTTTAAGTTTACACTTAGGTCATTTTTCTGTTAAAAAAGATTATCCTTAACCCTTTGAACTCCAGAGGCCGTTTTTCCGGACGGGTCACAAGCTACGTCATAATGTCATTAAGGGGGATGACTGCAAGGTAAATGTGTGGTGTAGACCAATCAATATTTTCAACGTGCAACCCTAAGGCTGCACGTTGAAAATATTAATTGGTCTACCCCAAATAATAAATATGGACTCTTGCTATTGCTACCATTGAACTGACATGGAAGGTACCATCAGGGTTCAAAGGGTTAAAATGCTCTTTTTATACATGTATAAAATTTAAATAAGATGTGATTTGTTATGTTTACAAGAACGGGTTAGGCTGTATCTCTCGCTTATATATACAGTCGCAGTCCAAAAATAACTTGATTGCGCCATGTCGGGGCATCCCACGCACAAAATAACAAGGCGAATCTATTGCACAGCTATACCGCTGTCCGTTGCGCAATATAGTGCACATTATAAAACACTTAACGAAACACATCCATTTTGGGTGTGGGGGGGGGGGGGGTGAATTGCTAACTCAATTCGATTCGAAAAAAAGCCTCCGACGTCGAAACAGAAACACCACAGAAATTTCCTTCTGACGCCGAACAAAAATATCACAAAATGCCCAAATAAAAGAGCAGAATCTCTTTTCCGAGGTAAAAAAAAAAATGTTTGAAATTCAGTCACTGACATTTGCACCTAGAAAAAACTTCACTATTAAAAGAAAACTGATCGAAGAAACGCAGAAGCCCCAGTGGGGCTTGAGGGCGCTGACCTGACATGGTAGCCTAAATATCAACCCAGGGAATTGATTTGAACAAGTTGCATCTGGCCCTCCTAAGAAAAGCTTATACCAAATATCAAAAGGTTCTGACCGGTGGATCTGAAAAAAGGACGTTTAAAGAATATTCCTCATATTGAATTCAGTTATAATTCTGGCTCCCAAAGGGACTTGGCTTGAACGAACTTGAATCTCACCTTTCTAAGGATGCTGTATACCAAATATCAAAAGATTCTGACAACTGGATCTGAAGAAAAATATTTAAGAATATTCCTCAAATTGAACTAAGTTATAAGTCGGGCTCCCGCAGGGAACCCAAATATGAACCTAGGGACTTGGCTTGAAGAAACTTGAATCTCACCCCCTAATATCTGCTCCCCAAATATCAAAAGATTCTGATTGGTGGATCGGAAGAAGAAGATTTTTAAAGAATATTCCTCATTCTGCACTAATCTGAACATTTGGGCTCCCATAGCGAGCCCAAATATGGACCCAGAGATTTGATTTCAACAAACATGTGAATGAATCTCCAAAGATGGTGTATGCGAAATATGAATTTATGAAAGTCTTTGGAGCAGTGGTATTGGAGAAGACGATTCTTTAATGTTTTTCCCATTACTCACAGTGTTAAAAAAAATGATAACTTAACATTTTTTCCAAAGTCCTGGAGAAGTACCCTATGATAAAACCGATGGCAATTTTTGGACCATTCCTTTCTGCTGTTCCTAAGGAAGCTTCACACAAAATGAAATTTCTCAGTGCCGTGTAATTTTGGAGATACGGACGTTTTAAATTTTTTCTATTTTTAGATCCTGCGGTTCCCATGGGGCGACGGGGAAAATGTTTTGACATGCATTAGGTACTTATGACCCAATAAGCCCTCATATCAAATTTGGTTCAAATCGGCCTCTCCGTTCGGAAAATAGAAATTTTGGTACAATTCGGGCTCCCCCAGGAAGCCCAAATATGAACCCAGGGACTTAGCTTTAACAAACTTAAATCTCACCTCCCTAAGGATACTGTATACCAAATATCAAAAGATTCTGACTGGTGGATGTGAAGAAGAAGATTTATAAAGAATATTCCACATATTGAACTAAGTGATAATTCGAGTTCCCACAGGGAGCCCAAATATGAACCCAGGGACTTGGCTTGAACAAACTTGAATCTCACCCCCAAAGGATGCTGCATGCCAAATATCAAAAGGTTTTTGATGGGTCTGAAGAAGAAGAATGTTAAAGAATATGCCTCATATTGCACTAATTTGAACATTTGGGCTCCCATAGAGAACCCGTATATGGACCCAGGGAATTGATTTCAACAAATATGTGAAGCATTCCTCCAAAGATGTTATATGTGAAATATGAAAGCTTCTGGAGCAGTGGTTTGGGAGAAGAAGATTCTTTAATGTTTTTCCCATTACCCACAGTGTTAAAAAATGATGACTCAGCGCCTTTTCAAAGTCCCGGAAAGGTACCCCATGATGAAGCCGATGGCAGTTTTTGAACCATTCCTTTCTGCTGGTCCTAAAGAAGCTTCACACCAAATAAAAATTCTCAGTGCCGTGGAGTTTTGGAGATATGAGCATTTTAATTGTTTTCTATTTTGAGCTCCTGCAGTTCCCATTGGACGACGGGAAAACTTTTTTTGCATAAATTAAGTACTAATGACTCAATTAGCCCTCATGTCAAATTTGGTTCAAATCAACCACTGGAAAATAGAAATTTTAGGCGGGGCCAAAATAATTCTTGCCCCTCCCATAACGATGGCAAATATTGCCCCTCGAACTTCTCTTGAACAAATCTGAATCTACACCTCAAAAGGAGGCTGCACACCAAATGTCAAGTATGCTACTGCTGGTTCATGAGAAGATTGTTTTGTGATTTAGGCACACGTTTTGGACGTGGCCCTACCGAGGGGCGGGGCAACTTGATTTGAACAAAATCAAAATCCGATGTTATAACAAACAAGCATATCAAATTTCACTTAAATCGGTTCAGCGGGTTTGGAGGAGAAGACGCAAACACCATTTTCACGGACGACGGACGGTGAGTGATCACTGTAGCTCACCCTGACTTTCAATCTGGTGAGCTAAAAAACTTGGGGTCTGCAGAATTTTGCAGCTCGCGGACGCAAAAAAAAACATGCGAGCCAGTGTTTTTCTCCGAAATTAAGAAGTAAGACCCGCGATGCGTGTTGGCCATTGCTGCACTTTGAGTGCCAGTTTGGAAGGAACACTTAACGCGCAGTAGCACCTCAGGATGTATCAGTTTCCAAACCAGTGTAAATTTCCACATTTCCTGGAAGACAAATGGATAACTAATATTGTGTCTAGATAGCATAGAGCGGATTTATCTGAGGGCCCAATGAACGGTAACAAAATCCGGAATTTTGTTTTAAAAATGGCATAAGGCATTTAAATTTTGAATGAAACCACCTTAAAACCGACCAAAACCACACATTATAATTTTCACCTTTACATGGATTAAAGAAGCAATGCCAACAAATCAAATGTTCCGCGAATCGTCTTCGAAAAAATACTGCACAAAACGCTGACAAGATGAAAGATATAAATTCAGCATTTTTTAAATCCATCTGGCAGATCTAAAAGATAGAATTTAACCTTTTACCTAATACGAAAAAAGACGACACTTGCAAAAAAAAAAATCTCGAATAACTAATTATGAACCTCATTGGAATGAGCTCGTCGAGCTCGTTCCAACGACTGGTCATAACCTCTGTTTTTGAGACAAAAAAAGGAAAAAATAATGAAAATTAATTGGCGATTTTTTAGAATAGCGTTGGCCGGTTTTAGCCGTTACGTTGGGTAAAGGGTTAAAAGCGGGTTTTTTTCAAACAATTGTTCACGTACTATAAGAGAGGACCTATGCTGGTGGTCAGCACTGCATCAAGAACCAGATTGCCAGAAATATGAACTCTCTTTACGTTGTATTGGTCTTGGTACTGGTGAATGGAATCGACTCACAAGAAAGACGGAGGTTTTGTAGTGGAACATTCACAAGCTTCGTGCAGTTGGAACTATGTCCTACAAGAGGAGGAGTTATAGGTACACTTGCTTATCTCATAATGTAAATATAAGGTTTGGAGAAAAAAGTACGTCGTACTAGCAACTGTTTAGGTTGAGGAATTTCTTGAAATATTGTCAACAAGGAATTTTCAACAATGAGCTCTTACCTGTTATTATCACAACTTTTGCGGGCGAACCTAGCATACTAACGATGTTTTACCGGGCGTTGAAATCTCGTAATGCGCAGCAAGTACAAGGCATGTGACGTGTCGGGCCGTTATAGTCAATAACGGCCCGACAAGTAAATAACAGCCCGACACGTCTAAATAAAGACAATGACGTCACATCTCTCAGCCGATCAACAATATTTTTTCCCAGATTTCTATTTGGATCGAAATTCAATTCGGATTTTTAATTTGTAAACACAATTAACAGATTTGTGTCAAGTGTTTCCCTTTGTGTCACGAATAGATAATGGTATCAAACATAGGAAGCGATACACACAAAGTAAGTAATGGCATCTCGGATGAATAAACTCTTTGCCTAAAGTTCGCATTTCGAAGGTATATTTCATCATCTAACTTTCCAAATTTCGCCGTAGACTGACCAGACAATAGTCATGTTACTCGGCTTGTTTGTCAACAAATCAGACGATAGTTTCGCTGGGTTTTTTAATTCGAAAACGTCAAACTTTATTTATTTAACATATTTCCCAAAAATATTAATCGCAATGTACCCGATGTTCGAAAGTGACAATAATAGAAATAACATGACTTTGTCGGACACGGTTCAACAGAAATGGTTAACAGCCCTTGAGCTTAATAGCGGCCCTCGACTTCGTTAACCCTTTACCCAACGTAACGGCCAAAACCGGCCAGCGCTATTCTCAAAAATCGCCAATTAATTTTCATTATTTTTTTCATTTTTTGTCTCAAAAACATAGGTTATGACCCCTCGTTGGAACGAGCTCGACGAGCTCGTTCCAACGAGGGGTCATAACCTATGTTTTTGAGACAAAAAATGAAAAAAATTAGTTATTCAAGAAATATTTTTTGCAAGTGTCGTCTGCTTTTCATGTTAGGTAAAGGGTTAACAATTTCTGAAGAGCCGTTAATACACTGTAATGCCCTTCAAAATCATGTTATTGTTATATTAGCCCAAGGAATATAACCACCAGTAAATTAGTGGAATCTAATTTGTTTTCAAAGCGCTGTTCATTGATAATTTAATCTTACAAACAAATAGGGTCGAAGGATTAAATTTGTGCTGATCCTGGTTACCTATTGTTTGTATTTTGTGACATCTTGTCCTGAACTACTAATATTTTCGCGCCTACCAACACTAATTAAGCAACAACTTTGGCTCTTTGTTCAGAGAATGTGTTTTTCCAGTAATTTGTAAGGTTTTATTTTTGCCATAAACAAAATGTGCATATTTCACCGCCTAGGCAATTATATTAAGAGGTAACCAAGGTCTTCTCACCCGAGAACCGCGACAAATCAGCGGCCGGCCAAAGTGTTATTCTATATTAAGTTTTTTTCTGTTGGTCAATGGCAGGTAGACCACTCAAACGACATAAAGATGTCTGCGTGAATGAAAATTCAAATCCTGAGTATCCAAACAACCAATCAATACAAATATTTTGAAGCACAACACACAGATGTTCCAGAACTGGTCAAGTCGCCCTCAGGTCAAGTTCCCACCGCGTCAAGTCACCACCAAGGAAAGTCGTTCCCATACATCGGGTCAAGTCGCCCCTAGAGTGTTGGACTGGAAAGACTTAATAATAAAGTAAGACTGGTCTGATTAACCCTTTACCTAACGTAACGGCCAAAACCGGCCAGCGCGATTCTCAAAAATCGCCAATTAATTTTCATTATTTTTTTCATTTTTTGTCTCAAAAACATAGGTTGTGACCCCTCGTTGGAACGTGCTCGTCGAGCTCGTTCCAACGAGGGATCATAACCTATGTTTTTGAGACAAAAAAAAAAAAAAAAAAATAGTTATTCAAGAATTTTGTTTGCAAGTGTCGTCTGCTTTTCATGTTAGGTAAAGGGTTAATGGAAAGGAAAGTGCCTGTATTATATGTCACTTTTATTTTTCCCACGAAAATCTTAGCAAATTTCACCCCCTGTATGTACCTTTATACTAATGGAAAGGAAAGTGTCCGTATTTTATGTCAAGATGCGTACACTGTTGATATAATTTTAACAGAAAAGAACGCAGTTTTCTTATTTTTAATTTGGTTTCAACAAAGAATAACAGTCCAACGGTGAAACTGATAGGCAAACAAAATGTAAAAAGCTTTTTTTATCATATGCTAGCCTGTGAATTATCGCAAATTATCTAAACGATCAGCTGATCTTTGTTATTGTTTTGAAACGAACGCATTTCTCGTTGAATTTGGCTGTATGTTATGCAATAAAATGTCTCGTAGAATATAATGAAAAGGAAAATACTCTCTATTTTAGTCAGTATCTGGAATTATCTCATGAGTGTGGGCCTGAAAGTTTTATTTTTCACGAGCGCTTGCGCAAGTGAAAAGTAATATTTTCAGGTCCACACGATGATTTTTTTAGTAGCTTCCTAAATGGCGTTACGCTTCGGCGCATGACGTCGCCTTGAATGTGGCCTTGAGGAAACGATCAGCAGCTTTTTGTTATTGTCTTGAAATTGTTTGCAGTCGAATTGGACTGAATACTGCGCAGTAAAATATCACGTTGCACATAATAAAAAGAAAATCTTCGCTGTTTTTGTGAATATCGGGAATTATCCCGATATTCACGAAAGAGGAGCGTAGATATCCTCTGTGTATTTTTAAACTACTCTGCAGGAAAATGCCTGAAGCTTGTGAAATGATGCGCACATCGACCATACAAATTCGCTAACATTTCGTAATTTCAATTTTTATATGAAATTCACTCACCCTCAGTGTTAAATTTACTGACAGCTTTGGGAAATTAAGGGGAGCCAACTTTCCTGTAAATATCTTCAAATGGCGAAAATTGTCAGCCATGAGCAGTGGCGCAGAAACCGGAGGCATGAGTAAGAGTAGCATTTACCCCTTCCCCCATCCCCACCCCACCCCCTCAAAAATGCTAAAGATAGAGTTAATATTTCTTCCGATTTAAACATTCTTCCAGCATCATTCTCGCACGTGTATGTTGAGTTTCCTTCATGAATATATCACTGCTAAACCCACTTTATTAATAGGTATTTTCGAACGCAATGACGTACCTGGTGTGTTTGGTTTGATCGTTTCGCCACAAATTTTTCGTGACTTTATTCAATATCGGATGCGTTTGTGGAGCAGAGAAATCCTGCTTGAAGCTACCGGGAATGCCACCAAATTGCTTGCTTTAACACTAGATTTTGAGTGCCCGATGTAACATGAAGTAAAGTGATGAAATCACTTCTAAATTAATCGCAGAAAATATTAACGCTGAGTTGCAGGTTATGCAATTCGAAGGTTCTATTCAGGGTCGACATCGAATCGACTTTCTGATTCGTATATTAATGCGATTATTATTATCCCTGATGGATGAGGGTCTGAGAAGGGGAAATCTCACCCGAGGGCAAGATATTTGGGCCAGACCCGAGGCTTGCCGAGTGTCTGAACCAAATATTTTATCACGAGGGTGAGATTTCCCCATCTCACACCCGCACCCATCAGGGATAATTTTTCTCCCCAACCAAAACAGTCTGACGTTATCAAAAGTAATTCAGGGGCACGTGCAGCTGTATCGAACAATTTTGTTGTCCATTTCTGAAGAAAATTGATTTGTTTATCGGAAAGTGCGCACAAAAGTTCTGTGTATATCACAGGTATACCACAAAATTAAGTCTCAACGCCAGCAAGACAGGAGTTAACGATTTGTAGTGAAAGGAACATTGACACATTCCGATGACGCCATATTATTAATTCTACAATGTACTTGCATAACTTTTCGACGTGAATTTTGTGCAACTCGCTCCACTCATTATGAGTAGTATGTCATGTGGTTTTGAGGGAATAGTTGGATGACCCCGGTGGATGACCCCGGAAGTGACGTCATGTCACGTGACGTAGTGGCGCCATGTTGTGTTGTCATGGTAACCCGCGCGAGCGGCCATGTTGTGACGTCATCCCATAGTGATACGTGGTGTGAGTGCGCATGCGCAGCGCGTGTTGTTAGGGTGATACGTGCTTCCGTCGTCCATTTTGTCCGATGAATAAATCTGATTACCACAAACAACCCGACAATCCCCCAAATCACCAAAATCCACCCAAAATCACCGAAATTGACTTTATTTCCCCAATTTATCAGCTGAGCACGTAGTGCTATAGTACTAAGGGGTACAAGGGGGTGCATTCGATTGAATAGGAGTAATGTTCTGGATTAGAATTCTCCCAGAATCCCTTTTTGGATCCCTATCCCATGACGTTTTTCCCTATTAAGAATAGCACGTAATGCTATAGGACAAATTTACCCAGAATTCTCTGTTTCTATCTATATATGCAATAGTTTACGTCTACCTAGGCATGTTCCTTTGTTCTGGAGTATACTCCAGTAGCGTAGAAGAGCCCATTAGTTGGAACAGCTTTGCTTATTATTACTATATTTAGCAATATCTGGTCTATTCTTGTTAGTTCTGACCCTATTCCAAGTACTCTTGTTGTTTCATTTATCTAGATCATTTATATAGATTCTAACTAACCAATCAGATTGCTTCATCCCCCGTAATCTCTATGAAGAGTTATCTCCCTTCTGTATAACAAAAGACTATATCCAATGGCCATATCCCATGGAATCCCATTTTCTGCAAAACACCTGTGGCTATGGAATTCCTTTTTTGTCGTATGAGGCCATGAGGGCTATGTAAAAGCCCTCAATGAGTCCTCATTTATTATCCCTCATACCCTCATGGAATTTCGAGGTTATGAGGACCTTGAAAAATTCCCTCAATGAGGTATAATTTACTACGACTCTTATCCTCATTTCAATATTTAACAGGTATATCCTATGGAACCCCATTTTGGAAAACGCCTGTGACTGTGGAATCCCTTTTTTGTCGTATGAGGCCATGAGGGCCATGTAAAAGGCCTCCATAAGTCCTCATTTATTATCCCTCATAGCCTCATTGAATTTTGAGGTTATGAGGACCATTAAAAATCCCTCAATGAGGTATAATTTACTACAAACTCTTAGCCTCATTTCAGTATTTGAGGATACCTATGGCCTGGTATTGTATTATTCGAGGATACCTATCGAGGATACCTTTAGGAGAATCCTTTTTTTTGTCGTATGAGGCCATGAGGGCTATGTAAAAGCCCTCAATGAGTCCTCATTTATTATCCCTCATATCCTCATTGAATTTTGAGGTTATGAGGACCATTAAAAATCCCTCAATGAGGGATTTTTAATACGACTCTTATCCTCATTTCAGTATTTCAGGATACCTATGGCCTAGTATTGTATTATTTGAGGATACCTATTGAGGATACCTATCGAGGATACCTTTTGGAGAATCCCTTTTGTGTCGCATTAGGCTATGTAAAAGCCCTCAATGGGTCTAATGTAGTCTTACCAACCGCTTCCATCTTGTCGCCAAAGCTCCAAAGCCATTACAGATCTATGACCTATCTGTCCTATCATTAGCTTCTACAGCAGTCTTGTTCCATTGCGGCCTTGTACCAGTACTATTGGCTTCTGTCATTCTGCCCCATATCTCATCCATTACTTCCTAGCTATACCTATCTCAGTCTCGACTATAACATTGATCAAGGTTGAATCAGATTTCCCCTGTATACATATAAGGCATTCCGTTATTGAGATTCCTAGCCGAGTCCGTAAAATTTGGATTCCGTGTTTTAACATCGATACTCGAGGGTATTTCCCTCCCCTATTAGAAGAATTCAGTTCAATGGGTTGTAGTTTAAAAATTCAGATCACCTTTCGTTATATTTTTATTAAGTTTAAAATTTATTACGTTAAACTTTGTTCAGTCCAAATGGTGTTTATTTATATTAGATATAAAAAGTTCATTCAAAAAATTCATTCAGTTCAAAGGGGTTAATTATATATACATTCATAAGGGTTATAGTTCATTCAAGCAGTTCAAAGGGTGTTAATACCTTCATTAGGGTTAGAGTTCATTCAAACAGTTCAAGAGGGTTATATTTAGGGGTTATAGTCCTAAACTTTGTTCACTTTGTTTTGTTCATTTCCATCTTGATTGTATTTGATCAGATCTGTTTATGCTGTCCAACTAGTTCGATCAATCCGACTAGTTTGACCTCCTATCACTTTGTTTTGTTCACAATTGGTTCTGTTGGATCTGTGCCTTTATTGTTTTGTAGTGGTTGGTTGTATCTGTTCAGAGTCTTGTAGTCATTGAGTGTTACCAATCCCTTTCCATACCCTCGAGTATCGATGTTAAAACACGGAATCCAAATTTTACGGACTCGGCTAGGAATCTCAATAACGGAATGCCTTATATGTATACAGAGGAAATCTGATTCAACCTTGATCAATGTTATAGTCGAGACTGAGATAGGTATAGCTAGGAAGTAATGGATGAGATATGGGGCAGAATGACAGAAGCCAATAGTACTGGTACAAGGCCGCAATGGAACAAGACTGCTGCAGAAGCTAATGATAGGACAGATAGGTCATAGACCTGTAATGGCTTTGGAGCTTTGGCGACAAGATGGAAGCGGTTGGTAAGACTACATTAAACCCATTGAGGGCTTTTACATAGCCTAATGCGACACAAAAGGGATTCTCCAAAAGGTATCCTCGATAGGTATCCTCAATAGGTATCCTCAAATAATACAATACCAGGCCATAGGTATCCTGAAATACTGAAATGAGGATAAGAGTCGTATTAAAAATCCCTCATTGAGGGATTTTTAATGGTCCTCATAACCTCAAAATTCAATGAGGATATGAGGGATAATAAATGAGGACTCATTGAGGGCTTTTACATAGCCCTCATGGCCTCATACGACAAAAAAGGGATTCTCCTAAAGGTATCCTCGATAGGTATCCTCGAATAATACAATACCAGGCCATAGGTATCCTCAAATACTGAAATGAGGCTAAGAGTCGTAGTAAATTATACCTCATTGAAAGATTTTTAATGGTCCTCATAACCTCAAAATTCAATGAGGCTATGAGGGATAATAAATGAGGACTTATTGAGGCCTTTTACATAGCCATCATGGCCTCATACGACAAAAAAGGGATTCCACAGTCACAGGCGTTTTCCAAAATGGGGTTCCATAGGATATACCTGTTAAATACTGAAATGAGGATAAGAGTCGTAGTAAATTATACCTCATTGAGGGAATTTTTCAAGGTCCTCATAACCTCAAAATTCCATGAGGATATGAGGGATAATAAATGAGGACTCATTGAGGGCTTTTACATAGCCCTCATGGCCTCATACGACAAAAAAAGGAATTCCATAGCCACAGGTGTTTTGCAAAAAATGGGATTCCATGGGATATGGCCATTGGATATAGTCTTTTGTTATACAGAAGGGAGATAACTCTTCATAGAGATTACGGGGGATGAAGCAATCTGATTGGTTAGTTAGAATCTATATAAATGATCTAGATAAATGAAACAACAAGAGTACTTGGAATAGGGTCAGAACTAACAAGAATAGACCAGAAATTGCTAAATATAGTAATAATAAGCAAAGCTGTTCCAATTAATGGGCTCTTCTACGCTACTGGAGTATACTCCAGAACACAGGAATATGACTAGGTAGACGTAAACTATTGCATATATAGATAGAAACAGAGAATTCTGGGTAAATTTGTCCTATAGCACTACGTGCTATTCTTAATAGGGAAAAACGTCATGGGATAGGGCTCCAAAAAGGGATTCTGGGAGAATTCTAATCCAGAACATTACTCCTGTTCAATCGAATGCACCCCCTTGTACCCCTTAGTACTATAGCACTACGTGCTCAGCTGATAAATTGGGGAAATAAAGTCAATTTCGGTGATTTTGGGTGGATTTTGGTGATTTGGGGGATTGTCGGGTTGTTTGTGGTAATCAGATTTACTCCGATTCAATCGAACATACCCACCGAACATACCCCTGTCCTATTGTAGGCCTTAGGTAACATAGCAATCACGTGCTACCATAGAAACCAAGATGGCGACCTCCAGTATACAAAATGGACGACGGAAACACGTATCACCCTAACAACACGCGCTGCGCATGCGCACTCACACCACGTATCACTATGGGGATGACGTCACAACATGGCCGCTCAGGCGGGTTACCATGACAACACAACATGGCGCCACTACGTCACGTGACATGACGTCACTTCCGGGGTCATCCACTGGGGTCATCCAACTATTCCCTCAAAACCACATGACATACTACTATTATGGCGTTCATCCAAAAATTGAGATAAAAGAGTCAAGTGTCTTTTGGTTTTTATTTCTATTTTCTTCGACAAACGTTCGTCTGCTAATATTTCCTAAACGTGATATCATGTTGTTTGTTTCCAGAAGAACGTGCGATGATTGAATAGTCCTGCGCTCATTAATATACTAATAAGCCGATCACGTGTATCATGTGAGATAGATATCTTTCTCACGTGGCCTTCTCACATAAGACACGACGCATATCTTGCATAGGAATCGGTGTGTGTGTGTGTGGGGGGGGGGGGGGGAGAGTTGACTGTTTTTAAGAAAAACAATAAAAAATGTCATTTTCGATCTCGGTCCATTTTCCATGATCGAATTTACAAAGTGAACTTCAACGCACGGACGCTAACAGCAGTTGACATAGAAACCAACTCCGGGGTGTGACTTGTGATAGGAGTGGTTTAGCGCCGTTGCTCGCGCGTAACCTGGATACAGACATGTTCTAACAAACCCACTGCCGATTCGCCATCTTTGACGTTAATGATATGCAAAGTCAAGGGTTGCTTCGGATAAACACTTCGATCAGACTATCTGTCAAGACTGTCATACATGCGATAGAAACAAACAACATGTTTCGCTTGAAACGAGAAGATATGCGTTTTCGATTTAATACTAACAAAGATAGAAGAAACAACATACTTTCAACACCCCCATTTAATTGACAGAACAAAATAATATTGATTTTTTCGTCAAATGAATACCGCGATGAAGCCTTTCCCACAAGCGAAGGC
Organism: Pictodentalium vernedei; assembly: GCA_031216915.1. Lineage (NCBI taxonomy): Eukaryota > Metazoa > Mollusca > Scaphopoda > Dentaliida > Dentaliidae > Pictodentalium > Pictodentalium vernedei. The sequence continues at coordinate 297,060,711 of CM062296.1, forward strand.
AGATTCGGCATCATGATTTTCTGTTGACGAGTGACAAAACGGCAGATAGATCACTCAAACAACACGAAGATGAGTGCGTGAGTGACAGCTCAAACTCTGAGTATGATCCAGACAACCAATCAATACAAAAACTTTCAAGCATGACACACAGATGTTCTAGCTGGAAAAGAATGGTGAAAATCGTCTGCTAGTAGCAGTGTCGCGTGTCTAAATAATATTTTGTCCACCTACAGTACATGTCAAAATGAGTTGAAGAATAAACACTACCGGACTAAACTATAGATGTAATGTTTCCTGTACTAATAACACAAGAATCGGGCATCCTTTTGTGAATCTCCAACAGAGAGCTTCCCAGAAAATGATGACAGATTCTTGTATCATCAGTAGAGAAGCAGCAGGATTCTTAATTTATTGTAGTTATGTTACAACCTATTTTGACTCTTTGAGAGATAATGTTCATGTATTCTGTAAACTTTTTTTTTTACATGTTTTGGGTTTATACACAGCACTTAAGAGTTAATTGCATTGGAATTCCTATTGCATTAAATTTTCCAATGCATAGAAATTCAAAATGTCATTATAATGTCCACGAAAGAATATTCCTTCAGAAAAACTAATTTTGGGGGTTGACGTAGCTTTGATATGCCAAAAAATCCGACCCATGAGTGGTCTGTTAATTTTGGTACTGTTAATTGTTTTTTCTCAAACATTGTAAATGGATTGATAAGAATCTCCATAATCCACACACCTCACTGTCTAACCCTTTATCTAACAAATTGACTGCAACTACACACATAATTCATGACTTAGCAGGTAAAAATGTTTTTTTTTTTAAGTTTTATAAAAACCACATAACGTGATCTATCATTGGAAAAAGATTGTTCCTCCGAGAGTCACATGGTTCGATTTGCTTGTGGATTTTTGTGTAAGTTTGACAAATTTAAATTGAAATTTCCAGTTTTAATGTTATATGTGGTTGAAGGTTTAAAAAGTAAAGTACAATATATATTGTACTGCCTTTTTGTGATCAGAGTACTACAATTGTAGATTATTTCAGCAAGTCAAAATTTCTTATTGTAAATTTGTTTTATAATCACGAAATATTGAAATGTGGCTACGGCTACAGTCCAATAATTTTTAATAGAACTAATATGTAAATGAACATTTATTTATTTAATAGCTAAGTAAGAAATGTCTGGAAAAAAACCTTCATATGAGTATAAATGCAGGGTACAAGGTAGAAGCGTATGTTCAAGTCTACAAATACTGCGTGAATCAAAATAAGTTGTGGCATAACCGCAATGAACAAAGTAGCCCACTGCCATTACACCAATAGCACAAGAACCCTAAATCATTTTCTGGAAAGCTTTCTGTGAGAGCTTTCCCGAAACTGGTGTCAGGTTCTTGTGTTATTGGTGTAGTTGAAGATGAATACCAGTGGTTTTTAGTGGTTATTCTACAACTTCTTTTGACTCGTACTGTCAGTCAAGTGATTTCTGCATTCCGCTTGGTGGACCGCTGGCTGGAAATTTTATAATGCAAAACAACGCACATGGGCATCAACCACTGACCATACCTGACAACCAGTGAAAACGTGTGACTCACCAAGCAAGCAAATCTGCAGTTTAAGGAGCACTGATAAGTTAATTACCTGGTGGTCCATAAATTGCAGATTAGCTTGTTGTGTCCCAAACTTTCTACAAGACTGACAAGAATATGTTGGAAATATATGTATATCCACCTACTTAGAGGACAAGTACACAATCACCCGTGGAGAGGGTGCCGGCCCGGGATAGTAACCCCAGAGCGGGCAGAGCCTGGAACTTGGGAGGAGTGGGGTGGCGGTTGCCTAGGAATCAGGGATTCTTGGTTGACCATGTTTGACCTAGTCCCCCTCTCCCAAGGTTTCTGACTCCTGTGCCAACAGTTAATTCTTCAAAATCAATAGTGTGTCCTTCATTGTTGGCTGTATCGTTTATAAAGAAGACCACCATCCTGACTCACTCCCCATAAAAAAGGGTTTGCCCTCTATTTTTATAAAATCATTATAGAAGAGAGGCTGCGATAGGACCTCGCTTGGGGCTGTGGGTTCACCCTTTTTAAGAAGCAACCATGAGAAAAGTACATTTTTCCAGAAAGGGTCCATACTTTGTGCAATTTTCTGGACCCCTTTTTTCGACAGAAACCACATCTTGTCTCCCCCATATTCTTCAAAATAGTCCAGAATTAGTGTTTTCCATTGGGCAATGACTTCGGGATCTATTAATTTCTTAACCCAAACCATTTTTAAGGATTGGCAAAACGTTTTTTACTTGAGGAAACTTGAGACCCCCATTTTCAACTAAATTGATCAACACGTTACGCTTAATTTTATAGTTTTTGTTGGACCAAAGAAAGTTAAAAAAATATATTTTGAATTTCGTCCAGTAGGCAGTCTGATGGGTTCGGGAGTACACTGAGGGAATGTATTAAAATGGGGAATGCCAATGTTTTTATTACTGCAACTTTTCCGAGTAAGGTTAAGTTACTTAATGACCAATCATTCAGAAGTTTCCGAACACTTTTAATTTTTTCTGTAAAATGTGTTTTGAAGCAGTTATCACTGTTTAATTCAAATCTTATTCCAAGAATACTGAATGCCCCCCTGTGATTCCATTTTATGGGTATCATGGTTTCTAATTCTTGCCCACAACCCCACCGAGATCCAATCTACACAATCTGAGTTTTCTCGAAATTCACACCCAGACCAGACATGGAAGCGAATTTTTCGAGAGTGTCTATAACCGTATTTAGGGACTGCTGATCGTCATCTAAGATGTTAAAACACGGAATCCAAATTTTACGGACTCGGCTAGGAATCTCAATAACGGAATGCCTTATATGTATACAGAGGAAATCTGATTCAACCTTGATCAATGTTATAGTCGAGACTGAGATAGGTATAGCTAGGAAGTAATGGATGAGATATGGGGCAGAATGACAGAAGCCAATAGTACTGGTACAAGGCCGCAATGGAACAAGACTGCTGTAGAAGCTAATGATAGGACAGATAGGTCATAGACCTGTAATGGCTTTGGAGCTTTGGCGACAAGATGGAAGCGGTTGGTAAGACTACATTAAACCCATTGAGGGCTTTTACATAGCCTAATGCGACACAAAAGGGATTCTCCAAAAGGTATCCTCGATAGGTATCCTCAATAGGTATCCTCAAATAATACAATACCAGGCCATAGGTATCCTGAAATACTGAAATGAGGATAAGAGTCGTATTAAAAATCCCTCATTGAGGGATTTTTAATGGTCCTCATAACCTCAAAATTCAATGAGGATATGAGGGATAATAAATGAGGACTCATTGAGGGCTTTTACATAGCCCTCATGGCCTCATACGACAAAAAAAAGGATTCTCCTAAAGGTATCCTCGATAGGTATCCTCGAATAATACAATACCAGGCCATAGGTATCCTCAAATACTGAAATGAGGCTAAGAGTCGTAGTAAATTATACCTCATTGAGGGATTTTTAATGGTCCTCATAACCTCAAAATTCAATGAGGCTATGAGGGATAATAAATGAGGACTTATTGAGGCCTTTTACATAGCCCTCATGGCCTAATACGACAAAAAAGGGATTCCACAGTCACAGGCGTTTTCCAAAATGGGGTTCCATAGGATATACCTGTTAAATACTGAAATGAGGATAAGAGTCGTAGTAAATTATACCTCATTGAGGGAATTTTTCAAGGTCCTCATAACCTCAAAATTCCATGAGGGTATGAGGGATAATAAATAAGGACTCATTGAGGGCTTTTACATAGCCCTCATGGCCTCATACGACAAAAAAGGAATTCCATAGCCACAGGTGTTTTGCAAAAAATGGGATTCCATGGGATATGGCCATTGGATATAGTCTTTTGTTATACAGAAGGGAGATAACTCTTCATAGAGATTACGGGGGATGAAGCAATCTGATTGGTTAGTTAGAATCTATATAAATAATCTAGATAAATGAAACAACAAGAGTACTTGGAATAGGGTCAGAACTAACAAGAATAGACCAGAAATTGCTAAATATAGTAATAATAAGCAAAGCTGTTCCAATTAATGGGCTCTTCTACGCTACTGGAGTATACTCCAGAACAGAGGAATATGACTAGGTAGACGTAAACTATTGCATATATAGATAGAAACAGAGAATTCTGGGTAAATTTGTCCTATAGCACTACGTGCTATTCTTAATAGGGAAAAACGTCATGGGATAGGGCTCCAAAAAGGGTTTCTGGGAGAATTCTAATCCAGAACATTACTCCTGTTCAATCGAATGCACCCCCTTGTACCCCTTAGTACTATAGCACTACGTGCTCAGCTGATAAATTGGGGAAATAAAGTCAATTTCGGTGATTTTGGGTGGATTTTGGTGATTTGGGGGATTGTCGGGTTGTTTGTGGTAATCAGATTTACTCCGATTCAATCGAACATACCCACCGAACATACCCCTGTCCTATTGTAGGCCTTAGGTAACATAGCAATCACGTGCTACCATAGAAACCAAGATGGCGACCTCCAGTATACAAAATGGACGACGGAAACACGTATCACCCTAACAACACGCGCTGCGCATGCGCACTCACACCACGTATCACTATGGGGATGACGTCACAACATGGCCGCTCACGCGGGTTACCATGACAACACAACATGGCGCCACTACGTCACGTGACATGACGTCACTTCCGGGGTCATCCACCGGGGTCATCCAACTATTCCCTCAAAACCACATGACATACTACTATTATGGCGTTCATCCAAAAATTGAGATAAAAGAGTCAAGTGTCTTTTGGTTTTTATTTCTATTTTCTTCGACAAACGTTCGTCTGCTAATATTTCCTAAACGTGATATCATGTTGTTTGTTTCCAGAAGAACGTGCGATGATTGAATAGTCCTGCGCTCATTAATATACTAATAAGCCGATCACGTGTATCATGTGAGATAGATATCTTTCTCACATGGCCTTCTCACATGAGACACGACGCATATCTTGCATAGGAATCGGTGTGTGTGTGTGGGGGGGGGGGGGGGGGGGCGGGGAGAGTTGACTGTTTTTAAGAAAAACAATAAAAAATGTCATTTTCGATCTCGGTCCATTTTCCATGATCGAATTTACAAAGTGAACTTCAACGCACGGACGCTAACAGCAGTTGACATAGAAACCAACTCCGGGGTGTGACTTGTGATAGGAGTGGTTTAGCGCCGTTGCTCGCGCGTAACCTGGATACAGACATGTTCTAACAAACCCACTGCCGATTCGCCATCTTTGACGTTAATGATATGCAAAGTCAAGGGTTGCTTCGGATAAACACTTCGATCAGACTATCTGTCAAGACTGTCATACATGCGATAGAAACAAACAACATGTTTCGCTTGAAACGAGAAGATATGCGTTTTCGATTTAATACTAACAAAGATAGAAGAAACAACATACTTTCAACACCCCCATTTAATTGACAGAACAAAATAATATTGATTTTTTCGTCAAATGAATACCGCGATGAAGCCTTTCCCACAAGCGAAGGCAGATTCGGCATCATGATTTTTTGTTGACGAGTGACAAAACGGCAGATAGATCACTCAAACAACACGAAGATGAGTGCGTGAGTGACAGCTCAAACTCTGAGTATGATCCAGACAACCAATCAATACAAAAACTTTCAAGCATGACACACAGATGTTCTAGCTGGAAAAGAATGGTGAAAATCGTCTGCTAGTAGCAGTGTCGCGTGTCTAAATAATATTTTGTCCACCTACAGTACATGTCAAAATGAGTTGAAGAATAAACACTACCGGACTAAACTATAGATGTAATGTTTCCTGTACTAATAACACAAGAATCGGGCATCCTTTTGTGAATCTCCAACAGAGAGCTTCCCAGAAAATGATGACAGATTCTTGTATCATCAGTAGAGAAGCAGCAGGATTCTTAATTTATTGTAGTTATGTTACAACCTATTTTGACTCTTTGAGAGATAATGTTCATGTATTCTGTAAACTTTTTTTTTTACATGTTTTGGGTTTATACACAGCACTTAAGAGTTAATTGCATTGGAATTCCTATTGCATTAAATTTTCCAATGCATAGAAATTCAAAATGTCATTATAATGTCCACGAAAGAATATTCCTTCAGAAAAACTAATTTTGGGGGTTGACGTAGCTTTGATATGCCAAAAAATCCGACCCATGAGTGGTCTGTTAATTTTGGTACTGTTAATTGTTTTTTCTCAAACATTGTAAATGGATTGATAAGAATCTCCATAATCCACACACCTCACTGTCTAACCCTTTATCTAACAAATTGACTGCAACTACACACATAATTCATGACTTAGCAGGTAAAAATGTTTTTTTTTTTAAGTTTTATAAAAACCACATAACGTGATCTATCATTGGAAAAAGATTGTTCCTCCGAGAGTCACATGGTTCGATTTGCTTGTGGATTTTTGTGTAAGTTTGACAAATTTAAATTGAAATTTCCAGCTTTAATGTTATATGTGGTTGAAGGTTTACAAAGTAAAGTACAAAATATATTGTACTGCCTTTTTGTGATCAGAGTACTACAATTGTAGATTATTTCAGCAAGTCAAAATTTCTTATTGTAAATTTGTTTTATAATCACGAAATATTGAAATGTGGCTACGGCTACAGTCCAATAATTTTTAATAGAACTAATATGTAAATGAACATTTATTTATTTAATAGCTAAGTAAGAAATGTCTGGAAAAAAACCTTCATATGAGTATAAAAAATGCAGGGTACAAGGTAGAAGCGTATGTTCAAGTCTACAAATACTGCGTGAATCAAAATAAGTTGTGGCATAACCGCAATGAACAAAGTAGCCCACTGCCATTACACCAATAGCACAAGAACCCTAAATCATTTTCTGGAAAGCTTTCTGTGAGAGCTTTCCCGAAACTGGTGTCAGGTTCTTGTGTTATTGGTGTAGTTGAAGATGAATACCAGTGGTTTTTAGTGGTTATTCTACAACTTATTTTGACTCGTACTGTCAGTCAAGTAATTTCTGCATTCCGCTTGGTGGACCGCTGGCTGGAAATTTTATAATGCAAAACAACGCACATGGGCATCAACCACTGACCATACCTGACAACCAGTGAAAACGTGTGACTCACCAAGCAAGCAAATCTGCAGTTTAAGGAGCACTGATAAGTTAATTACCTGGTGGTCCATAAATTGCAGATTAGCTTGTTGTGTCCCAAACTTTCTACAAGACTGACAAGAATATGTTGGAAATATATGTATATCCACCTACTTAGAGGACAAGTACACAATCACCCGTGGAGAGGGTGCCGGCCCGGGATAGTAACCCCAGAGCGGGCAGAGCCTGGAACTTGGGAGGAGTGGGGTGGCGGTTGCCTAGGAATCAGGGATTCTTGGTTGACCATGTTTGACCTAGTCCCCCTCTCCCAAGGTTTCTGACTCCTGTGCCAACAGTTAATTCTTCAAAATCAATAGTGTGTCCTTCATTGTTGGCTGTATCGTTTATAAAGAAGACCACCATCCTGACCCACTCCCCATAAAAAAGGGTTTGCCCTCTATTTTTATAAAATCATTATAGAAGAGAGGCTGCGATAGGACCTCGCTTGGGGCTGTGGGTTCACCCTTTTTTAGAAGCAACCATGAGAAAAGTACATTTTTCCAGAAAGGGTCCATACTTTGTGCAATTTTCTGGACCCCTTTTTTCGACAGAAACCACATCTTGTCTCCCCCATATTCTTCAAAATAGTCCAGAATTAGTGTTTTCCATTGGGCAATGACTTCGGGATCTATTAATTTCTTAACCCAAACCATTTTTAAGGATTGGCAAAACGTTTTTTACGTGAGGAAACTTGAGACCCCCATTTTCAACTAAATTGATCAACACGTTACGCTTAATTTTATCGTTTTTGTTGGACCAAAGAAAGTTAAAAAAATATATTTTGAATTTCGTCCAGTAGACAGTCTGATGGGTTCGGGAGGACACGGAGGGAATGTATTAAAATGGGGAATGCCAATGTTTTTATTACTGCAACTTTTCCGAGTAAGGTTAAGTTACTTAATGACCAATCATTCAGAAGTTTCCGAACACTTTTAATTTTTTCTGTAAAATGTGTTTTGAAGCAGTTATCACTGTTTAATTCAAATCTTATTCCAAGAATACTGAATGCCCCCCTGTGATTCCATTTTATGGGTATCATGGTTTCTAATTCTTGCCCACAACCCCACCGAGATCCAATCTACACAATCTGAGTTTTTTCGAAATTCACACCCAGACCAGACATGGAAGCGAATTTTTCGAGTGTGTCTATAGCCGTATTTAGGGACTGCTGATCGTCATCTAAGATGTTAAAACACGGAATCCAAATTTTACGGACTCGGCTAGGAATCTCAATAACGGAATGCCTTATATGTATACAGAGGAAATCTGATTCAACCTTGATCAATGTTATAGTCGAGATTGAGATAGGTATAGCTAGGAAGTAATGGATGAGATATGGGGCAGAATGACAGAAGCCAATAGTACTGGTACAAGGCCGCAATGGAACAAGACTGCTGTAGAAGCTAATGATAGGACAGATAGGTCATAGACCTGTAATGGCTTTGGAGCTTTGGCGACAAGATGGAAGCGGTTGGTAAGACTACATTAAACCCATTGAGGGCTTTTACATAGCCTAATGCGACACAAAAGGGATTCTCCAAAAGGTATCCTCGATAGGTATCCTCAATAGGTATCCTCAAATAATACAATACCAGGCCATAGGTATCCTGAAATACTGAAATGAGGATAAGAGTCGTATTAAAAATCCCTCATTGAGGGATTTTTAATTGTCCTCATAACCTCAAAATTCAATGAGGATATGAGTGATAATAAATGAGGACTCATTGAGGGCTTTTACATAGCCCTCATGGCCTCATACGACAAAAAAGGGATTCTCCTAAAGGTATCCTCGATAGGTATCCTCGAATAATACAATACCAGGCCATAGGTATCCTCAAATACTGAAATGAGGCTAAGAGTCGTAGTAAATTATACCTCATTGAGGGATTTTTAATGGTCCTCATAACTTCAAAATTCAATGAGGCTATGAGGGATAATAAATGAGGACTTATTGAGGCCTTTTACATAGCCCTCATGGCCTCATACGACAAAAAAGGGATTCCACAGTCACAGGCGTTTTCCAAAATGGGGTTCCATAGGATATACCTGTTAAATACTGAAATGAGGATAAGAGTCGTAGTAAATTATACCTCATTGAGGGAATTTTTCAAGGTCCTCATAACCTCAAAATTCCATGAGGGTATGAGGGATAATAAATAAGGACTCATTGAGGGCTTTTACATAGCCCTCATGGCCTCATACGACAAAAAAGGAATTCCATAGCCACAGGTGTTTTGCAAAAAATGGGATTCCATGGGATATGGCCATTGGATATAGTCTTTTGTTATACAGAAGGGGGATAACTCTTCATAGAGATTACGGGGGATGAAGCAATCTGATTGGTTAGTTAGAATCTATATAAATGATCTAGATAAATGAAACAACAAGAGTACTTGGAATAGGGTCAGAACTAACAAGAATAGACCAGAAATTATTAAATATAGTAATAATAAGCAAAGCTGTTCCAATTAATGGGCTCTTCAACGCTACTGGAGTATACTCCAGAACAAAGGAATATGACTAGGTAGACGTAAACTATTGCATATATAGATAGAAACAGAGAATTCTGGGTAAATTTGTCCTATAGCACTACGTGCTATTCTTAATAGGGAAAAACGTCATGGGATAGGGCTCCAAAAAGGGATTCTGGGAGAATTCTAATCCAGAACATTACTCCTGTTCAATCGAATGCACCCCCTTGTACCCCTTAGTGCTATAGCACTAGGTGCTCAGCTGATAAATTGGGGAAATAAAGTCAATTTCGGTGATTTTGGGTGGATTTTGGTGATTTGGGGGATTGTCGGGTTGTTTGTGGTAATCAGATTTACTCCGATTCAATCGAACATACCCACCGAACATACCCCTGTCCTATTGTAGGCCTTAGGTAACATAGCAATCACGTGCTACCATAGAAACCAAGATGGCGACCTCCAGTATACAAAATGGACGACGGAAACACGTATCACCCTAACAACACGCGCTGCGCATGCGCACTCACACCACGTATCACTATGGGGATGACGTCACAACATGGCCGCTCAGGCGGGTTACCATGACAACACAACATGGCGCCACTACGTCACGTGACATGACGTCACTTCCGGGGTCATCCACCGGGGTCATCCAACTATTCCCTCAAAACCACATGACATACTACTATTATGGCGTTCATCCAAAAATTGAGATAAAAGAGTCAAGTGTTTTTTGGTTTTTATTTCTATTTTCTTCGACAAACGTTCGTCTGCTAATATTTCCTAAACGTGATATCATGTTGTTTGTTTCCAGAAGAACGTGCGATGATTGAATAGTCCTGCGCTCATTAATATACTAATAAGCCGATCACGTGTATCATGTGAGATAGATATCTTTCTCACATGGCCTTCTCACATGAGACACGACGCATATCTTGCATAGGAATCGGTGTGTGTGTGTGGGGGGGTGGGGGGGGGGGAGAGTTGACTGTTTTTAAGAAAAACAATAAAAAATGTCATTTTCGATCTCGGTCCATTTTCCATGATCGAATTTACAAAGTGAACTTCAACGCACGGACGCTAACAGCAGTTGACATAGAAACCAACTCCGGGGTGTGACTTGTGATAGGAGTGGTTTAGCGCCGTTGCTCGCGCGTAACCTGGATACAGACATGTTCTAACAAACCCACTGCCGATTCGCCATCTTTGACGTTAATGATATGCAAAGTCAAGGGTTGCTTCGGATAAACACTTCGATCAGACTATCTGTCAAGACTGTCATACATGCGATAGAAACAAACAACATGTTTCGCTTGAAACGAGAAGATATGCGTTTTCGATTTAATACTAACAAAGATAGAAGAAACATCATTCTTTCAACACCCCCATTTAATTGACAGAACAAAATAATATTGATTTTTTCGTCAAATGAATACCGCGATGAAGCCTTTCCCACAAGCGAAGGCAGATTCGGCATCATGATTTTCTGTTGACGAGTGACAAAACGGCAGATAGATCACTCAAACAACACGAAGATGAGTGCGTGAGTGACAGCTCAAACTCTGAGTATGATCCAGACAACCAATCAATACAAAAACTTTCAAGCATGACACACAGATGTTCTAGCTGGAAAAGAATGGTGAAAATCGTCTGCTAGTAGCAGTGTCGCGTGTCTAAATAATATTTTGTCCACCTACAGTACATGTCAAAATGAGTTGAAGAATAAACACTACCGGACTAAACTATAGATGTAATGTTTCCTGTACTAATAACACAAGAATCGGGCATCCTTTTGTGAATCTCCAACAGAGAGCTTCCCAGAAAATGATGACAGATTCTTGTATCATCAGTAGAGAAGCAGCAGGATTCTTAATTTATTGTAGTTATGTTACAACCTATTTTGACTCTTTGAGAGATAATGTTCATGTATTCTGTAAACCTTTTTTTTTACATGTTTTGGGTTTATACACAGCACTTAAGAGTTAATTGCATTGGAATTCCTATTGCATTAAATTTTCCAATGCATAGAAATTCAAAATGTCATTATAATGTCCACGAAAGAATATTCCTTCAGAAAAACTAATTTTGGGGGTTGACGTAGCTTTGATATGCCAAAAAATTCGACTGATGAGTGGTCTGTTAATTTTGGTACTGTTAATTGTTTTTTCTCAAACATTGTAAATGGATTGATAAGAATCTCCATAATCCACACACCTCACTGTCTAACCCTTTATCTAACAAATTGACTGCAACTACACACATAATTCATGACTTAGCAGGTAAAAATGTTTTTTTTTAAGTTTTATAAAAACCACATAACGTGATCTATCATTGGAAAAAGATTGTTCCTCCGAGAGTCACATGGTTCGATTTGCTTGTGGATTTTTGTGTAAGTTTGACAAATTTAAATTGAAATTTCCAATTTTAATGTTATATGTGGTTGAAGGTTTAAAAAGTAAAGTACAAAATATATTGTACTGCCTTTTTGTGATCAGAGTACTACAATTGTAGATTATTTCAGCAAGTCAAAATTTCTTATTGTAAATTTGTTTTATAATCACGAAATATTGAAATGTGGCTACGGCTACAGTCCAATAATTTTTAATAGAACTAATATGTAAATGAACATTTATTTATTTAATAGCTAAGTAAGAAATGTCTGGAAAAAAACCTTCATATGAGTATAAATGCAGGGTACAAGGTAGAAGCGTATGTTCAAGTCTACAAATACTGCGTGAATCAAAATAAGTTGTGGCATAACCGCAATGAACAAAGTAGCCCACTGCCATTACACCAATAGCACAAGAACCCTAAATCATTTTCTGGAAAGCTTTCTGTGAGAGCTTTCCCGAAACTGGTGTCAGGTTCTTGTGTTATTGGTGTAGTTGAAGATGAATACCAGTGGTTTTTAGTGGTTATTCTACAACTTATTTTGACTCGTACTGTCAGTCAAGTGATTTCTGCATTCCGCTTGGTGGACCGCTGGCTGGAAATTTTATAATGCAAAACAACGCACATGGGCATCAACCACTGACCATACCTGACAACCAGTAAAAACGTGTGACTCACCAAGCAAGCAAATCTGTAGTTTAAGGAGCACTGATAAGTTAATTACCTGGTGGTCCATAAATTGCAGATTAGCTTGTTGTGTCCCAAACTTTCTACAAGACTGACAAGAATATGTTGGAAATATATGTATATCCACCTACTTAGAGGACAAGTACACAATCACCCGTGGAGAGGGTGCCGGCCCGGGATAGTAACCCCAGAGCGGGCAGAGCCTGGAACTTGGGAGGAGTGGGGTGGCGGTTGCCTAGGAATCAGGGATTCTTGGTTGACCATGTTTGACCTTGTCCCCCTCTCCCAAGGTTCTGACTCCTGTGCCAACAGTTAAGAAGGAGGCTGTATCGTGAATGAAGCTATGCATTTGACCAACGGCTGTAATTCTGGACTGCGTGATTCTTGAAGTAATAATTTCATTAAATCAACTTGACGTAACCAAGTTATCACTTCAAGAATTGTGCAGTCAATAGCAAAAGCTCCAAGTCATTGGATACTCATTGATGAACTTGGAAATTTGAAACATTCTTCCTGAAAACGTCATTTTGACGGCCGAAAAATAATGTGATTTTTTATCCCAAAAGCCGCCAGAAGACTCCTTTTAATAATTGATTTCAAAATTTTGTTGGATGACAACCCCTCTCCAACTACTCTATGATCGATCGCGCCTCCGGCGCTCGCTACAGATACCTTTATCATCAGTGCAATATCCCGTCAATTTTAAAGGCCCCGGGGGGTCACAGAATTAACCCCGGGGTCCAAATTTCCTTTCCTCGGCCCTGTGTGGATCTTCCACTTTGTAGGTGTTTTTTTGTAATAAGACAGCTTCCACTGTGTGACACAGTGGCGGCGCCAGGATTTCAATTTAAAGGGGTCCTAAGTAAGATAAGGCGGGGGAGGGGGATGGTTCCAAGGTCGAGAGAAGGCATCGCCCGAACACCGCGGGCATGAGCTAGAGGAGGATAGGGGAGGAGCTAGTTCTGCGATCTGAACGTAGTGGCTACCTCCTTTAACTAGGGAGGAGGGTGTCCCCCTCCCGTTTGTGAGATATTGCGTAGGTAATTTAAAGTTTGATTTGGGGGCGACCGAAGAGTGGGGTGACCCGGGCCTCCCAAAGCCCCCCGTGGCGCCGCCATTGGTGTAAAATGTAAGTGTGACTTAAAGGAGAAAATGGTAAAAAGGAGAATTTATATATTTTTATGTCCTATTCTTGTGTTATCAGTAAAGGAAACATTACATCTATAGTTTATACCGGTAGTGGTTATTCTTCAACTCATTTTCACTTGTACTGTATATGGACATATTATTAGTCTTAGACACGCGACTCTGCTACTAGCAGACGATTTTCGCCTTGTTGGGGCCGAGCCCCCTCCCCAACGGCTCCGGGTCAAGTCGCCCTCATATATATTTTCGGATGAAGTCGCTCCTGGTTTGGGGCGCGTTGAACTGCTTTTGGGGAGGAGTTGACCTGCCAAAAAAAAAATTTATTAACTTTATTTTTAGAAGTTTTATTTATTTTAGTAAAAAAAGACAATTTTGGAATCTTAATTTATGTACTTACATGTACCTTTAAAAATAAGATAATCCTGTTCAAAGTAAGTAAGATCTTTTATGCAAATTTTAAATCCACTACACAAAGTACGCATGAACGAATAATAATTCCTTTCAAGAATATGAAATTTAACACAAAAGTTCCAAAATAATCGTATTCGCTGACTGAGGAGAAAATTATCCTTTCAGTCCCCAGACATCTAACAAAATGATTCCAAAATAATTATTCTAATCTGTGTGAGTGTGATTGTGACTGACGACATTTCATTAACAGCTCTGAAAAGATAATCATAAATAACAACATTTCTCTGATCAATGAGTGTTTTGGGTGGATTGTGATTGTGGCTGACGACTGTTCATCAAGATCAGCAGGAAACACCCGGCAGCAATAAAACAAGTTCTGTTTTGGATGCACCTGAAAATCCAGACGACAACACATCTTTGAATGTCCCTTCTTCAGAGATAAGTTTTGTCATGCCACACTGAAATGTAAATAATCGCCCCGAAACATTATTTATAAAGCAAATAAAGATATTCGGGATTTCAATCCCACATTGTCCCTGTGCGCCTTCGGCGCTCTGAAACTTTTCATTTATTCGTCATAGAAACATCAATGGAGGAACCCGATTTTACAGAGAATTTACCAGAAGATGCACCAACAACACACACAGAAATATCCAATGGAAGTCAGCGTGGTGGTCGACGTTTGGTATCCAGCGATGGTTATATATTTTGTTATTATGTTCTAGTTTTGATAGATAAATAAAAATTACGTGTTTAACCCTTTACCTGAAAAGCAGACGACACTTGCAAAAATAATTCTTGAATAACTAATTTTTTTCATTTTTTGTCTCAAAAACATAGGTTATGACCCTCGTTGGAACGAGCTCGACGAGCTCGTTCCAACGAGGGGTCATAACCTATGTTTTTGAGACAAAAAATGAAAAAAATAATGAAAATTAATTTGCGATTTTTGATAATCGCGCTGGCCGGTTTTGGCCGTTACGTTAGGTAAAGGGTTAATCAGACCAGTCTTACTTTATTATTAAGTCTTTCCAGTCCAACACTCTAGGGACGACTTGACCCGATGTATGGGAACGACTTTCCTTGGTGGTGACTTGACCCGGTGGGAACTTGACCTGAGGGCGACTTGACCAGTTCTGGAACATCTGTGTGCTGTGATTCAAAATATTTGTATTGATTGGTTGTTTGGATACTCAGAGTTTGAATTTTCATTCACGCAGACATCTTTATGTCGTTTGAGTGGTCTACCTGCCATTGACCAACAGAAAAAAACTTAATAGAGAATAACACTTTGGCCGGCCGCTGATTTGTCGCGGTTCTCGGGTGAGAAGACCTTGGTTACCTCTGTACTCCCAACTGCCTCCCTTTTCCCACGCTTTTTCTCTCCTCCCAACACTCCGAGACGAGCTGTTTGATGACATCCCTTGTCCCATTCTTCCTAATCTCCCCGATTAGCATATTAACCCTCTCCTTTGAGTCTCTCACTTACCACATATCCTTCATTCTCCCATCCTACTTTCCCATTATACTCCCACTGAATCTTATTCTTTTAGACTGGTATTTTGGGCATTCTAGAAGAAAGTGTTCCAGGGTCTCCACCTCGCCCAAATTACACACCTGGCACTCATTTTCACTGTTTTTCTCAATTTGTCCTCTCCGCTTCAGGGACCGCGACCTCAGCTTGAACAACAGTGACCCCCCCCCCCCCCTAAGGTGCCATCAAGGTACTCTTCAAAACCAGGCTTCTCTTTATCACGCAGGCCACCCAAAGACCTCTTTGGTTTGATCCCCTCTCGCCAATTCAGGTTACCATCCTCCATGACCCTTTCTCTAACAATTTTGTTACCCCGGTTTACCCCTTAGTCTAGGTCCGAGATCTCCAAAGAGTAGTTATATGCTAGCTCCCTCACTTGGACCACACACTCTGTCTTGATATTTGAGTCGAAAATTCTCTGGAACATTACTTTACACCATCGGCTGTCGGGGAGATTTAGTAAATAATTAAGATAACCGAGTTTCAATAAGTCCATCCTGTCCTTGATCCTCATCCACCCAAGATCATCCCCGATTGCTTCTAGTACTGCGGCATTACTCGACCCCGTTATCCACCGGCCTGCTTCGTTCTGCAGGGTTTCCAAGCTCTTTACAGCCGTCTGGTTTAAGGGTACCACTTCCGTACAATATGTTATACTTGGCAGACCCACCATTTCCCAAATGGTTTTTCCAAAGAAAACCTTATTGAAACTGTTTCTCCCTTTAAGTTTCATTTGGTTAAGGATTCGCCTCCCTTTCAGAATCAATTTATTATTTGTGTGGTTTCGGTAGATGCCTCTTCCTGTGATGTTTATTTTACCCCCAGATACTCGTAGTCACCTGTCTCGCCCACACTAAGAAGATTGCTGCTACCTTCCGGAATACAGAACTCCCCCACTGCCCACCTTCGAGTGGCATCCACTTTGCGGCCCACAGGTATAACTTTTTTTTTTCTTTTTTTTTATTGAAAAACATTTGGCGAAAATACATGTTACATAGAAATAGTTAAAATACACAGATCATAGAAGATTAGAAAATTAAAGCACTACATTTCAATTGTCCAAAAAGGTGTTGATGCAATTCCATTTCTCCTTAATAAAGAACTGTCTTGTCGTTTGGGTAGATATATGTTGAGTACAGTTCAATATTCCTGTAGAGTTTCATAACGCCTAGAAAACCTGAGAAGTCAGGAGGTGTATTTTTACGGCTACAGCTGTAGATGTACTTTTTGTATATAAGGAGGCATGTGCTCCAAAATATGGGTCGATCAACTTGGTGGGGGGGGGGGGGGAGGGGCCTAAAATAATTTCACGTTCAGTTACGGCTAAATGTGAATTCAAGGGTAGGTTGTCGTTAATACGTTCTACTAATATCACTAAAACTGTTTTTGAAAAACAACACTCGTAAAATAAGTGAGCAATAATCTCTTTCATGTTTCCACAGAAGGAGCAGAGTTCTGTTTCTGATAAACCGCATTTTCGAGACGAGAGTTTGTAAACAAAATTCTGTGATTGATTTTAAATTGAATGGACTGGAAATATGTATCGTCTGTAGCTTAAATGTTTGTCTATAAATGTGTTGCCAATCGCTTCTATACTTCCTATACTTTTTTCCTATACTTTTTTCCAGAAATACGGGATAAAAATGCCGATTTGCTTTTGTACAGGATTTAATGTCATCGACATTTGGGTCAGTGACATTATCAAGTCTCAATATGTTGTGCAAAATTCTTTTCCATGATCTCGGTATAGCACTGACCACCCCTAAATAGGTGGTGAATGGTATATCGAGGTCATATTTCATCTGAAATTCTTCAAAATCAATAGTGTGTCCTTCATTGTTGGCTGTATCGTTTATAAAGAAGACCACCATCCTGACCCACTCCCCATAAAAAAGGGTTTGCCCTCTATTTTTATAAAATCATTATAGAAGAGAGGCTGCGATAGGACCTCGCTTGGGGCTGTGGGTTCACCCTTTTTAAGAAGCAACCATGAGAAAAGTACATTTTTCCAGAAAGGGTCCATACTTTGTGCAATTTTCTGGACCCCTTTTTTCGACAGAAACCACATCTTGTCTCCCCCATATTCTTCAAAATAGTCCAGAATTAGTGTTTTCCATTGGGCAATGACTTCGGGGTCTATTAATTTCTTAACCCAAACCATTTTTAAGGATTGGCAAAACGTTTTTTACGTAAGGAAACTTGAGACCCCCATTTTCAACTAAATTGATCAACACGTTACGCTTAATTTTATCGTTTTTGTTGGACCAAAGGAAGTTAAAAAAATATATTTTGAATTTCGTCCAGTAGACAGTCTGATGGGTTCGGGAGGACACTGAGGGAATGTATTAAAATGGGGAGTGCCAATGTTTTTATTACTGCAACTTTTCCGAGTAAGGTTAAGTTACTTAATGACCAATCATTCAGAAGTTTCCGAACACTTTTAATTTTTTCTGTAAAATGTGTTTTGAAGCAGTTATCACTGTTTAATTCAAATCTTATTCCAAGAATACTGAATGCCCCCCTGTGATTCCATTTTATGGGTATCATGGTTTCTAATTCTTGCCCACAACCCCACCGAGATCCAATCTACACAATCTGAGTTTTTTCGAAATTCACACCCAGACCAGACATGGAAGCGAATTTTTCGAGTGTGTCTATAACCGTATTTAGGGACTGCTGATCGTCATCTAAGAAGAGTGTGCTGTCGTCAGCATAATGACTGATGATGTATTCCGAATCATTTATTTTGATTCCTTTTATGTCCGGATTAAATTTTAAAGTGGCACCAAGTATTTCTGCACAGAATATGAATAAATACGGTGACAACGGGTCTCCTTGGCGCACGCCCCATTGAATATTAAAAAATTCTGAACCGTGACCGTTATTTATGATGCAGCTGGAAATTCCGTTATAGAAAGTGTTGAACCAGTGGATTACAGAATTTCCAAAATTGAAAAACTGTAACGTTTTTCTGATGAAGACCCATTCTAGGGAATCGAAAGCTTTTTCAAAATCAACCATGACTAACATACCTGGGACATTCATAGAATCGGTTTTTGTTATCAAGTCAGAGATAAGTTGGGTTGATTCACCTATAAATCTCCCGGCCATAAATCTCAACTGACTTTCAGAAATTAGCTTTGGAAGAACATTCTTAAGCCTATTTGCAATTACCGAGGATCCTTTTTTTTAGGTATAACTTTGCTCTTGCTTTCATTCAGTACGAGTCTCCATTTGCTCCTATATTTCCCAACAATTCCCAGCATTTTCGCTAGCCCCTCTTCGCCTTCTGACACTAGCACCTTATCGTCTGCAAAAACAGCCATGGGATCTTCAAGTCCCCAACTGCTACCCCCTCGTCGTTATGTTGCAATGCCAAAACAATTGGCGAAAGGATACACCCCTGTTTGAGGCCTATCTCCATAGGCACACGTGATGTCGAGTCTGCCTTCGCTTATGGGAAGGGGTTCATTGCGGTATTCATTTGACGAAAAAATCAATAGTATTTTGCCCCGTCCGTTAAATGAAGTGTTGAAAGTATGTTATTTTCTCTATCGTTGTTAGTATTAAATCGAAAACACACATTTTCTTGTTTCAAGCGAAACATTTTGTTTGTTTCTCTCGCACGTATGACAGTCTTGGCAGATAGTCTGATCGAAATATTTACCCGAAGCGACCTCCGGCCTTGCATATCATTAACGTCAAAGATGGCGAATCGGCAATGGGCTTATTGACCCGCTTCCGGCAATTAGAGCACGGTAAGAGTGAATTTATACCTGAGATTAGAGCACGGAGTCGACCGGCTCTCAGCCAATCAAATTACGGGTTCAGAAAGGCCAACGAGGTCGAATTTAACTGATGAATTACAATTTCAAATCGAGTAATACGTATCTTTTCACGAAGGGGCGATGTCAAATAAATGTCTTCTACCGGCGATATCACGCTGAGCAAATAAACGTATAGTTATATGTTACGTTTTCGGTTCGATTGACATACTCGTAGCAGTACATATAATGTGGAGCCCCGGGGTAATTCCCCGCTCCACTTTATACAGAACAGCTGCTGCGGGCTGGTCCCTTCTATAGGTGGGCAATATTTCAACGAACGCTATAATATTAGATTCCAAACACCAATTAAAGGAATAATCATCAACAATTTAATATAATGAAGCACCGGGGACAACCGACGGCTTCATTAATAATTAAAATTTTGCTGATGATGATTTTTATTACCTGCTAAACGCATGCGTGGACATAATTGCTCACGCGTGGAGTACGACCAGCACGCGGCGAGTGTAGTATAAGAACAGTTGTAGCAATGTAACTTGTGACCTCTACACCCGGGTACTACTCCTATCCGCGGCACGGACAAGTCGCAAGAATATGAATTTTAATTGGGTAATTTGGTAAAATACCACGCGGCTGTTGTTTCCGTTTCGATTCGGATTCGATGTCGACACCGGACCCTCTATTGATTCGAGGTTAGAAATTCCCATTCGCATGGGTGTGACGCCTATGCTAATGGCAGAATATATTGACTTTGGGTCCAAGGCCCGGTGGCATTTTAGGCGCAGGTATAAGCGTAGACAAGGAAGTATGAATTAACCTTCTGCACACTGATATCAAAATACCCAAATGTTAAGGCGAACGTGATTACTTATTCCTAGTTGCTTATTCGACATTCGTTATCAACCGATGTTGATAACGAATGTCGAATAAGCAACTGGGAATAAGTAACAGTTGTCACGTTCTCAATTTAAAGTAGCATTTTTTTCTTATTATACAACTAGAATTTAATTCATTCTTGTTTGATAGAGCTGTGCCAAACAAAACAAAACTGAACTTGTAAAACACCTAGTTGAATTATGGGAACAATTGATAGAGGGTTAAGTGAGAACAGAACGTTGCGTCCAATTCACGATAGCAACCGTAGTAACTATTTTGCAGGTGGTTTCTGTCACACTATGAGTCTTACACCAACATACGACCCACTACACCCCAAACACCCACCTGTTTCGTGCTCATGATATATCTGGGCATTTCTAAGACACGCTCTAGGTCCTAAACCCAGGTATATCTGGAGTATGGTATACAGTTTCTACTACTGCTGATTTTTTGGGAACGGAAAAATGTATACATCTAAACTGCAGATGAGACGCACCATAGGTGCGCAGACGCTATGTCGCGTCTCATAAATAAATGAAACACTGCAGAGTGAATGAAAGATGCATGAAAGATAATATTTCTTCTCCAACTGTATATACCACGACCAGTGACCTCGTGCTGAAAATGAAGAGTTTCTAATTCTAAGGCCCTGCCCATACAGAACGCGAAGCGACGCGACGCGCCCGCGAAAGTTTTTCGCTTTTCGATGTTTTTCCATTTGACCATTTATACAGGACGCGCCACGAAGCTAAGCGATGCGACGCGCTATTTCAGTTTCTCTAGTCCAGCCAAAAATGTTGCGTTGCTTATGTGCGCTTGCCTAATTATGCAGTGTGGAACATAATTAAAGCGTGCCTGCGCGCGGTGGATAAAGGGGTCTGGCGAAGCACTGCGAAGTCGCTGCGCCCAGTGTCGCGTCCCTTTCGCGTCCTGTATAAACAGGGGTCCCTTTGCGTCCTGTATAAACTGGGGTCCCTTTTTATTGCAGCGGTGCTCCTCTATCGTTGAAGGTTTTAACCCTTTACCTAACATGAAAAGCAGACGACACTTGCAAAAAGAATTCTTGAATAACTAATTTTTTTCATTTTTTCGTCTCAAAAACATAGGTTATGACCCCTCGTTGGAACGAGCTCGACGAGCTCGTTCCAACGAGGGGTCATAACCTATGTTTTTGAGACAAAAAATGAAAATATTTTGACAATTAATTGGCGATTTTTGAGAATAGCGCTGGCCGGTTTTGGCCGTTACGTTGGGTAAAGGGTTAACAAAACATGTAATGAAGCAGAAGATATGGTTTTAATTAAATATAACAAACAATTTCCTCAAGAATAACTCCAATAGGTGGTCTTCCGAAATTGCACTCCGCATTAATTAAATATAATTATTACCACTTTAGTGGACGTTCTCTGGTATATTAACGGAGTTTAGCGGGGCGGTAAAACTCAGTAATTCATGAAGTCATGCAACCTGAAACGGGCGGCGGGCCGTTAATGGAAACAAATTTTATTAACTGCCCGCCGCCTCACTTCTGGCCATGGTAATAACAGTAATAACATGATTTTGTCGGATGTCTCTGTTTGTTAACGGCCCTCGAGGACTGAATAACAGCCCTCTGGCTTATTAACCTTAATAAATCCTCGGGCTATTATTCGGTCCTTTTGTCAAGGCGATAGCTTAAAGTTGCGATTTGTTGTTTAAAAGTGCATATATTTTCGATAATCTTTATCACTGGGCTAAATAAAAAACGAAAAAATAGGCAAATGGCGAACCCCGAAAACTGATTTGTCATTTAAACAGATAAGCAATAATGCATGCACTGCTAATTAAGGATGAAAACTTAATGGCCATAAATTGCGCATTTGTTGAATGCCACATGAGCTGTTAGATAAAAGATTAAAGGAACAAAAGCCAATCATCGTGGGCAGTCATTATCTGTGTAATTATGTCCAGTTAACAGGTGATTGTTGTGAAAACAGTACATCCCACAGATTCTGTAGACACTCCCATATTACGTATCTAGTCTGTCACCGAATGCCAGGGTATACCGGAGTTGCGTGACCGTCAAAGGGGGTTAAAAGCTAATATTAAATGACTATAGATCTAAGCGGACAGGCTCAATTGAAGCAATTATAATGAGAATTAATGTCCTGGCGATCTAAATAAAAGTCGGGGGCTTCTCAAAAAGAATCCCAGTCTGAAGGCGTGTAAGACTGTGGGTCGTAGGCGAGTCGCTGGGGATGTCCCATGTTAGAGGTTAGAGGAGGTGCCGCATCGGTACGAAAGGATAGGCACGTTTAATGTTGGGGAGGCACAAAGCTCATAGTATAGTTAGAGTAGGAACAGTCGAGGGAACGGTCGGTGGACATATACGAGTGTAGGAGTAGAAGTAGAAGCACGAGCCCCTTGAGCTCACGATACTGGTATTTAGGAAGACGGCATAACTGTTGTAGAAGGCAAGCCATACGTAGGCAGAGTAGGCTTTGCCTGTATAACAGTATTATGAGATAAATGGAGGGGAGCGTTTAATCCCATTGGTGGCGACTGCTTGAGTGAAAAGCGTCCAGTAAAGTGACAATAAGCTAGTGGCCGTGTGACGGCAGTGATAGAGTGACATTCCGTCACTTGTTAGAGGGAAGGTGATATAGTAAAGTGACAACACGTTAGTAGCCTGCGACGGCCGGCAGTGGTAGAGTGACATTCCGTCACATGTTAGAGCAAAGGCGTCCTGTAAAGTGACAAAACGTTAGTGAACGTGCGACGGCAGTGAAAGAGTGAAGTGAAAAGGCGACCAAAGTCCAAACGCCAGCGACAAGGAAAGGAAACCAGCGGCAACAGAGAATGCGGACCCACCAATGACTCAAAGACTTTGTGGGTGGGGTGTGATTGACGTTTTGTTTTTCTTATTCACTGGATTTCATGCAAGTCACAAGCTACTATTTTTATATATTTTGTTATATATATTAAAATTGATGTATTCAGTGAACCCCTATTGATTCATGCTTTTTGAGGAAACGTCATTGACCCTTTCAGGATGAGAACCACCCCAACAAAAACGAAACGGGTGGGTTCGTCGCGGTGGGACACACACGTCCATACACGGATTCAAATGACACACATTGAGCTTGGGCTGAATACGCGGCGTGGATCTATTTTACCCGGTAGCGACCAAGCCCGGTTTCCGACACCTTTCGGGCCGTTAATAAACCGTAACCCCCTCCAAACTCATGTTATTGTCATATTAATGAAAGAAATATTTATGACCAATGGCAGTGGAATAACCGTTGAAATATATTTATCCAGTTTACAAAGTAAATTCAAAGAATATTTCATCGCAGTTTGTGACTGATTTCCTTTTCAGAAACATAGGTACAGGGACACCACTGTCACCTTTTTAAACATTTCTTTACAGGAAGAGCAGGCGATACTTTTATTGAATAACTAATTTTTTTTTTTTTTTTGGCGCCTCAAACACGTATCCTGTGAGCCCCTCGATCAGCCCCTTCCAGTTATGGATCATGAGCGATGTTTTGATTAGTTTAGCGATAACCCCTGCATACTGATGTCAAAATACCAATATTTCAAGAAGCAAAGATTTCCCATAATGTAACTAGGAATTTCACCAATTCAGTCCTGTTTGACCGAGCCCAATGAGTCTGAATCAGTTAAACTTCTAGTAGCATTGTGGAGAAAATTTGTCTCTTGAAATTTTGGCATTTTAACACCGGGTACAAAGGGCAAGGGAGGCCACTTTTGTTGGTTCACTATTTTTATACCATGATTACCTATTCTACTAAATATGAAAAGCCAATGACATAAATTTTAGCTTTACACACCAACCGCGATGAACACGCCAGCAATAGGATTTCAGTAGTTAAAATTTACATCTATAGTCGAACTACATCCAAGTTGACCTTTGGTACCTCGCCTGGAATGCAAACTTGTCTGAATTTATCACTCGTCGCCTCTTGAAGAGTGAAATGAAACCAGCAATTATTTATTACGTTTTTAAAAAAGTTAACGTCATAAGATACTAAAAATTAACAAACATACGTTGTCTCGTGTTGATAAAGCTTCCATAACTCGAAATAGTATGTTATTATGTTATTAAAAAAAAAAAAGGTCAGTTTCTTTTTCCATTTCGTTTCGGCGATAAAATTGACAGTGGAAGTACGCCCACCGGTGCTCACGTAAACAAAAACAGATTCGCACGTATGTACGTCTTCTACTCAGTAAAATTTAGAAAAAATAAAAGCGACTCTTAATAATCTGATGATCAAGGTATAAATAAAATATACCCATAGTAGCTTGGTGTACCACCAAACGTTCACCACTCGTGGTGAAGTGGTGTTAACCGCGCGCCAAAGGCTCGCGGTTCACACCACTTCACCACTCGTGGTGAACATTTGGTACACCAAGCTACTATGGTATATTCTATATTTTAACATGTAATAGTTTTAGCAAGTTGTTTTTTCAGAATTTCCAGCATGTTTTTCACCATTTTTGTTTCTTGTATCCATTACCCCGATTATAATACGACCTTCGTGGGTTGGTCACCTGTCGGCATCATCGGCCGAAAGAGTTATATGACGACTGAGGCAAGGTTAACTATCTACCATGAAGTTCGCTTTTTCAGTTTACAAAGCTGTACACATGTGTATACCAGAATAGGCTTGGGACCATCCTGTAGCGGGAGAGAGTAAAATAGCCCCCTCCGCTTTCACCAGGGAGGTTGGGTGTCTTCCGGACTCGAGAAACAAGTTAAACTGAGTAAGTTTACTTTTATTCACCGATTACTAATTTTACTATACTACCTAGAGGTCAAGGATGACATCTTTTTTAACACCGTTCCTCGTTAAAGCCTTTGACCTTTGGCATTTTTGAGAAGTGTATCCGTTTAGTCGCTTCTGTCGCTGTATGAGTAATGTTGTGAGACGTTCGGTTTATCAACAGAAAATTAGCTTCACTGCTGACCTTAATATCTTCTTTGTATGTGTTGAGCTGTCTTTTGGCATAACTATTTTTATCGTTTAAAACTAGGATGCCGATCGTGACTGTTGTCTCCAAGGGCGTGGCCAAGCCAAATAAATGGTGTGTGGGGTGGAGGAGGGGGTGGGGCCAAATATTTTTTTCTACTTCCATTGTTCCCTTCACTTCCTTTCATCTCTCGCTGGGTTAGAAATGGGTATTCCCAATAGGTGATGATGCAGGGTGTTTTCGGGAGAAATGTTAACTTCTCATACCAATACAGACCCCTTGGTTACGTTTTGAAGGCCTAAATACCCAGATAGTGGAAGACTAGCCAGAGCTGGAAATATCAGGGTGTGAGTACTTGAGCCAGTTTTAGAGATTTTAGGCAAGAATGTATGTATATAAGGTTGACATTTTGTAGGAAAAATGGGGGACCCTCCCTCCACCCCCGCGACTACGCCGCTGGCTGTAGAGTATTTTGTTATGATGATCTAAACATTCGGGGATGCTTAGATTGGCACTATCGTCTGATTAATTGTTGGAGAGAGAGCAACGAAAGACATTTCTAACAATTAATCAGATGACAGAGTGACGAGTGTATCATAATTGTTTGCATTTATCTACATCTATAATGGTAAAAGTAGGCGTGGCACTGAAGGAGGCTGATGTTAAGCGCTGTGTTTTATTGACTTTGGGCTTTATACACTATTTATGCACCACACCTGAAGATCTTTTATGAGTATCTTGGAGGAGTCTTTCTTAAAATACCGCCTCAAGCGTTTGAAGTCCAGCGGTCCCCTGTCGTGAAGAAAAATGGGAGGAGACTTCAAAGAAAGTTTCCGCCACAACATTTATATCGTTATGTTTACATAGCAATCGAACAGAAGCGGCCCTACGACCGAGCCCTATGAAATGCTAGACTCGGGGTAAACGTCTTTGAGATTTCGTGATTCACTCCGTCTTTAATTTTACGGCCTGAGAGGAAGTGGAACAAGGAACAAATATTGTACAAGATTACCGCCCCCACTGAGGTCGAGGGTGATAGTGGGGTTGCAGCTGTACGGGCTACTGAGACCCTTGAGACATTTGCAGATAATAAACCCACCCACCCCACTCCCGCCATTTTGGAAAGTATATAAAGGTGAGGCTTGCATTTCGAAGGTCGGTGAGTCTGAACAACCCGATTTCTCCATTACTTCAGTTTTTTCCAAGGGAGAACTAAGACCTTGTAGTTTGTTTCTTGTATTCATGACCCGACGACGGGGGCACAGTGGCTCAATAGGTAGAGGTGCAAGCTGCAAGCCAAGAGATCCTCGGTTCGAACCCCACCTACGGCATCCGCGCTGTGTCCTTGGGCAAGACACTTCGCCCCAATTTGCCCACGTGGGTGCACGGTGGCGCTGTGTAGTAAGGCGCACTGTACGTCGATGGCACTGTCTTCAACCAATGCTAATCCTGCTTGTGTGGAGTTAGTATGTTAGGGAGCTGTCAGTTGCTCTCCGTTGCTCGGTGGTTCTCTCTGGGTACTCCGGCTTCTTCCACCCGCACAGTTGTCGTGGTCATGATTAGCCATTGTGCAGAAATATGTGACATGAAACACCAATAAATGAATGAATAAATGACCCCGACTACAGTACGGCTGCTGTGGATTGGTCACTTTCCACGGGTGTACAATGTTTCCAAGGACGCAATAATAGATCCCAATCACTAATTATAGGAATAATCATCAAAAATATAATTAATGAAGCACCAGTGCGATGCGGAACAGTGTATAAACATCTCATGCAGTACATTGGCGAGCGCTGGGTGTGCTCGTATGTGCTTGTGTGCTAGTGCACAATCTACACATACAGCACACGAGCACATACGATGAAAAGAGGAATCTATAGGCATAGACAGGCCATAGAAGGGATTCGACGAAAATGGGGCTTGTGTTTGGTGGACTGTATTTGAGTCCTAGTGCTCTATGTGTCTCAATGTGTCACAATCTGTACACATGACATGCAATGCATGGGCATATGTTGTATGTGCTGATATGTGCTTGTGTGCCAGGGCACAATGTGCTCACAACAAATGCAGCACAGAGGCACGAACGAGTATTGGAGGATACCTATGACATGGTGATGTAGTATCACCGGAGCGTGTACAGACCATGATAAACTTTCGAAACAAAAAGACAAGTTTACTGTTATTACATTGCATTCACAATCTACTATTCGCATTTTGTCCTATTTAATTTCAATTGTTTCAAACTTGGCATTTTTTTTCTTTCGTCGTGTGACAGCAAGCCTCTCTCATAGAAGTTGTTAACAAGTTGCCTCTATTCATTGTTTCCTTCCATTGTTTATTTAAGCTCTATTCACTAAGTTAATAAGGCATTTCATCGGTGAAAGATTACTTTAATCTTTATATTAAGTAAACGTATTATAACCTGACGCATTTATTGTATTGTATATATAGCCTTGATCACAAGTAAGAATTCAGTTATAGTTTGGATTTCCAAACGTTACTCTGTTTCATTTTACTGGGAAATCCCCTGAGCTATTGCTGTAAAATTATTCAGATATCCAACAAGTCCTGTTGTTAAATGTTGATTGCTGGTCGATATTTAGTATACCAGATTTGCTATTAAATTGTTATCATCTTTAATTTGTCGCTGAGTCATCTGTTGGACACCAGAATTACACAACAGATACCGACAGTAACTCCCCACGGTTATTGTAGTAATGGAGGATATTTATTGGAGGATATCTTTGGAGAATAACTGTAGAAGAAACCTGTGGCTTCTACATCCGGGTTCTTGAAAGGGTAGTCGAAAAAGACAACGTAACAGCAGGGGGAGTTTCTAATTGCTACTTGACTCTGGTTGGATTCGTCATTCTATATGTTCGCGCTTTGAACACTGGAAGCTTGGTTTTGTTGAATTGTGTGCTTTCTGGTTCTCGGAAGGTGGGTGGGTCCATCACATCGTTTTTTTGGCGGATATGTCGTCGTTCGAGTCTCTTTCATTGTATTGTTTAGGCTTCTTCGTAGTTTGAGAGCCAAAACCATTTGCCTATTCCTTGACATTCACTTGGGCCAATTCGTGGGAGGTCAGCTTCAATCCAGCATCATTCTCGAAGATCTGTGTATCTGTAAGCCGTTTTTGTTTATCTGTGCACTGTTGGGAACACAGACGTCTTCACTCTTCCTTGTTCAAAACACAACTGAAATTATTTTCACCCGAACAGTGCTTTTATACTTTTATTTTTTTCTGGCGGCAACTAACTTCCACTTCGAATGAATATTTTGCCACGCGATCGTCGAAGAGAAATTGTCAAGGCGTATTTGTGGGATGTCATATTACTTTTCTTCATGAAGCCGTTTGACAGTCTCTTGAGTTTTCTTGTGTATTGAGTTCTTGCACAAATTCTTAATCTGCACCAAGGTATTAATGTATTTCGCATCGGTGGCTTCACTGGCAGCTTTCAAGTGATGTGGCTGCTTCTACGACTGCATCTTCTTTATCCATTCCATTTTCGATTCAGTTGTTCGTATTTTTGGCAATCATTGTAGGTACTTTTGACGATACTTCCCATTGAAAGATTGGAATCGTCTACAATTTCTTCCTCTTCAAACACAAACCTCCGGTTCATGGATTCCTATAGAATCCTGTTTTTCGTCACACGAGCCCATGTGCTGCATGTGCTGGGTGCACATTGTACACTAGCACACAACCACTTATAAGCACACAAGTTTGTGAGGGAAACAATGCGATGTGTATACCATGTTACAAATTGGGTACTAGCACACACAGGCTCATCTGGAAAGTAGGAATAGATAATACACAGAAAATAGAACATGAGTAAAACAGATCCAGGAATGCTGGGATGATAGTAGCTAGAATAGTTAGAAGCAGAGGATTCTCAAGGAATCTGAATCAGATAAATAGTTGTCGGTCCCTTTTTGGGTTACAATATTTACTCTTATAAAAAGGACCGCAACTTTTAGGGGTATATAGGACAACGTACTACTATTATAAACCCAAGGATGTGGCTTCGCCAAGTCCTGTGTGGGTGGATTTGTTGAGATGGGGTGATTTTCGGATTTATTTGGGTAATTATATTATTCCAGTTCAATCGAACATACTCCAAGAACTCGCTCCGTCCTCTCAGTTACCTAGCAACCACGCGACACCATAAAAACCAAGGCGAGGGTTCCAGGTAACTAAATGGATGACGGAAACATATGTCACCCGTACAGCACGCATACTGACACCACGACTCAATATAGCGATGACGCCACAAATGGCCCCTCACGAGGGCTACAATGACAACATCACGAGGGTTTCATGACGTAATTGGGGCACGTGACTGTTACGTCACTTCCCATCCACCCTTTTCCTCTCTATCCCAAAATGCCCGTTCCATTTATCTACTACTGACGACTTAAAGTCACACCAACATCCACGCTATGAGATCATTTAACATTTCGTGTACATTTGGAATATTCACACAAATGGTCATGACTTTTACTTGGCATTCACAATCCCAGTTACCTGTAATGATCGTATCTTTAGATATTTTATATGTTTGTAGAAATATTGTTCTGACAGAATTGTGACAAACATAGTTTGCTTCCTTGTTAAACATTTCGTACGACGGTCGATGAATTCACTTATTGGACACTTTACCTCTTGCCTTCAGCGCATCCGTACCACGTTTGATTGTTTTTCCCACCGTGTCACGATTTATTTCATTACAGCATGCCTTACTACCTCACTATTTACTCAGGAAGTTCTCAAATAATCCGTTTTCATTATTTGGGCCATATGCTATAACGGTTAATTTTGTTTCACTAAAAAAATGCCAATCCACATCCATATAAGAATTGAAATACATTATAGGTCGTTTTTTCGGAGTATGAATATTGGAATGGCATGTGACGAAACTGAACACTCCCATCCCACATCCACACACCGATAAAGCGACCTTAATTCATTTCAATTCTTAAACTTTAATTCAGGATGTTTTCATGCATTATAATGTATCTTTACTGTCGACCAGAATCTCTGCCATTCATATCATTGCAGTCATGTTAAATTTTGTGCAAAGTCATTATACAGTTTTATTATTTTCACATATGCTAATTAGCGCGGTTTCCAATACGGATGAGACAAACCAGTGTTAGCAGCCCACCTGAATACCAACTGACAGCTCACCGGAAACAATTACTGTTCAACTGCACCTTTGAGCACGCCCTACTTCTTTATTCGACAAATGGGGCGGGATAATGCAAAAACATTCATCCGATAGGAACATTATTCATCGTGTAATGAAAAACTCACCTCGACCAATCATGTGCAAGCAAACTGGGTATAAAAATTGAAATGAATTGTCAGAGTATGAATGCGGGATGGGTATGTTATGTTGTGTACAGTGCGTAGCCCCTTCCCTTTCCACCTTGAGTGACAATTGTCCAACTGCTGCCTATGCATTTCCAACAGCTGAAGAAATCCGAGTGCACCCCATCGATTTTTGTTCGAAATATATGACCTTTTGGGTTTTTGAATTGGAGATCGTCACCTGAGTGCAACAAGGTGCTATCTGCAATGCTTTATGCGCTGCAGATGACACCTTATTCCACTCAGAGGACAAAATGTAGACTTGCGTGGAAAACCATCAAAGGCTTTTAAAAATCACAAAAAACGGTCACAGCCATAGATTAAATGCTACGAAATCTACTCCCATAGGGCATGAAATTTCCAGCTGTTCATTGTTTGAGGCTTAATATTTTAGCCGGGGTATGGGGATGAAACCACCTGTCGCCCGTTCAGTGTATGTTTTATCCCAGTCGGTAATGAGCCAGTATTTGAAAAACATTTTTAGGCTTTCCCAATCCCAATTTGGGAAAGACACTTGTTATTCTTCTTTTTTGAAAATTTGTCATTATTTTTTTGGCTTTCACAAACCCAGTTTGGGAAAGACACTTGTTATTCTTCTTTTTCAAAATGTTTCTTCAGTATTTTTTTCCTCCCTCTATTTTTGTCTGTTGCATAGCTCAAAAACTAGCCCTCCGATTTCGACCAAATTTGGAATACTTATGTAATGTCAAATTATCTAGTGAAATGAGGTATCGCCATATCTGTGAAAAGGCTTATTTCCCAAACTGTCAGCCAAAACCATCCAAATTTCATCATGTTTCAACATAGCTAAAAAAAAACAGGCTGTACCGTTTCAACCAAATTTGTTACACTTATGTAATGTCACAAAATCAAGTGAAATGAGGTATCGCCATATTCCTGAAAACGCTTATTTTTAAATTATTCTGCCAAAACCATCACAATTTCACCATATTTCAAAAGTCTGAAAATTGTATTCAGTTATTTAGCTCAAATTTTCCACACATTTAGTGCGTAATATGATACACCACAATTTCAATACAAATATTTCAAAATTCACCCATATTGACCAAAAATA
This sequence comes from Pictodentalium vernedei, assembly GCA_031216915.1. NCBI lineage: Eukaryota > Metazoa > Mollusca > Scaphopoda > Dentaliida > Dentaliidae > Pictodentalium > Pictodentalium vernedei. The sequence continues at coordinate 297,092,649 of CM062296.1, forward strand.
ACATGAATATAGCATTTTTCTTCAAAATTGACCAACTTCAAAGGCAAATGTCTTTAATTGCAAGGTTATTGCAACAATTATTTCGGTACGTATAGATGTAACAACGGTTGCAGAAGAAAGTTACTGTTTACTTTTTAATCTCACCTTTAACCCACAAACACAATGGTGGCGAGCATAAAAGTACCGTTTGAGAATGCCAAAATTTGCCAACTTTGGTTGCTTTTTTCTAGAATTTGGTAAAGGGTTAATTTCAACCACTTTCCTTTGCTCTATGTAGAAATGCATAATGTACAACTCCGCTGTTGTAAGTTGTAACCCAACATTTGCTTTGGCCACTTAAAAAATAGTACTGTCCGAAAAAACTGATTTTTGTGAATTTTGCAAATTTCTGTACTCATTGGTCTAAAAACAAAAGAAAGAGCTCGTTGTGATTTCCATAACACCATTCAAATTTAAAGAAGAACAAAGTTTGCATTGTATGTTTTGGTGTCCTCCTTTATCCAATACCAGATTTGGCCGTACAAATATGATTACTATCAGTCAAAATTCACTTGCGGATTAATTTCATACTTTCTGTAATCAGTTTCCCTGGGTGGGATTGGTATAGCATATTTCCCTTTGCATATCTGTATTATGTGTTATAGGGAAACAAATTTTCTGTGATAAGTTTTGGTGTCAGATATAATCTAACACATGTTTTGACAGCATTATCCAGAAAAAATACTTCGATTTTTGTGAACTTTGCTGCATTCTATACTCATTTTGTCCTGTCATTAAATCCAAACGAAAACAACTATATTTCCTCTAAAATGACTATTAAAATAACTAACAGTTTGCTGGGAAATGTTTTGCGCATTTAACAGAATGTTGCTGTTCACAGTTTAGTCTCACACTTAACCCTCAGAACACTGATTGCTATAAAACGAGTATCATTTGAAAATGGTCAATTCGGCCTACCTTGGTTGCCAGTTTCTATAAATTTGAAAGGGGCTCAACATAACATGGCTTTGGCCACTTAAAGAATAGAGCAGTTCGAAATATTGTTGATTTTCAGTGAAGTTTGTAGTTTTTTGCACTCATTTTTTTCGAAAACAAAAGTATAAGCCAATGTGCTTTCTATAACGGTATTGAGCTATTACAGGGGAATAAATTTTGTGTATATTTTTTGGTGTCTCGCTTCATCCAATATCTGTTTTGGCTGTATAAAAAGTAGTAGCTGTCACAGAAACATTGATTTTCGTTGAATTTTTCTGTATGTATTTTTTTCTAAAACAGAAAAGACTACGATTACTTGGGAACAAATTTTGTGTTATATATTTTGGTGCCCAGCTTTATCCAATATCTGTTTTGGTTGTATAAAAATAAGTAGCATTCCAAAAAACTTTGGTTTTCACTGAATTTTGCTGTTTTCTCTACTATTTTTTCCAAAAGCGACTGGCATCTCAAAGGTTCTATACATTTGCGGCAAAAAACGATACATCAAAATTACCACACAAATTTTTCAATGTTAACACCCGCGGCCACAAGCGACGGGAAGGCCAAAAGTAACCTAGAATGAGTACAGTATTATTTGTATTACAGGTATTTCATATTATCTGAAACAGATATGTTGGGAAAATTGTTAAATCGCCGGAATAGGAAGCTATCCTCTTTTGTTGGCATGTCCCACACATTCACAAACAGACAAAATGGTAGAGAATAAATTAATTATTGGTATTTAAGGTCAGTGTCAGCATCTATGGCTCTATAATGACCATAGCATAGTTATCTATTCCAGTTTAGCTATTTGTTGACACTTGCAGAACACCATGTTTTTGGGGAATGTCCCACACATTCACAAACCGACAGAGCGGTAGGGAATAAGTTAATTATTGGTATTTAAGGCCACTTTCAGCATCTATAGCTATATCATGACCATAACATAGCTATTTATTCAAGATTAACCAATCCCTGACACCTGAGCAGCATACTTTAGTTGACTTCCTCCCTAGGCGTTGGTTGGCAAGTCCTGTTTTGCCACAATATAATAAAGAAGAATAAATTCAGTATCGCGTTTTTGAAGTTGGTTTGCAATCGATCTCTTCTTTCTTTGTTCTCTCTAATTATTTGCTGGATCTCTGTTTCTATTGTCCGCATATAGCCTTTAACGCGGCACGATTCTCCCTGTCAGGCTCCAAGGGAGCTGCCTTCTTAACAAAGTGTTATCAGGTGTAAAGATAATCAAAATGATTGATAGTTTCGTGTACAATACAGTCTGCCTTTTCAAGTTAAAAAGTTGGGAAAGCCCGTAATTTATCCAATAAATTACAGTTCTCTAGTTTTTCAGGCTTTCCCAAACCCACTTGTTATTCTTCTTTTTTAATAAATGTTCTTCATTTTTTTTAGACTTTCCCAAACCCAGTTTGGGAAAGAAGACTCTTGTTTTTCGTCTTTTCCAAAAATTGTTCTTCATTCTTTTTTTTCCCCCTCCCTCAATTTTGTCTGATGCACTGCTCAAAAAGAAATTTAACCAAATTTCGAATACTTATTTAATGCGACAAAATCTAATGAAATGAGCTATCGCCATATCAGTGAAAACGCGTATTTTCAGAATATTCTGCCAAAACCTTCAAAATTTCACCATTTTTCAACATAACTCAAAACCAAGCTGTAGGATTTCAACCAGATTTGCTAAACTTATTTATTATCACAATATCTAGAAAATTGAGGTATTGTCATATTCATGAAAAGGCTTATTTTCAAAATTTTCTGCCAAAGCCATCAAAATTTCACAATTTTTCAAAATCTCAGAAATGTTTACAGTTATCTAGCTCAAATTTTCCAAACATTTAAAGCATAATATGGTACACCAAAATCACCACACAAATATTTCAAAATTAGCCCCTGTGGACCAAAAATGAAATGAATATAGCAGTTTTGTCTTCAAAATTGACCAACTTCAAGGGCAAATTTCTCTATTTGCAAGGTTGTTGTAACAATTATTTTGGTATGGATAGATGCAACAATGATTGCAGAACAAAGTTACTGTTTACTTTCTAATCTCATATTTAACCCCAAGCACAATGAGGGCGCGAATAAGAGTGTTGTTTGAAAATGCTAAAATTAGCCAACTTTGGTAGCTTTTTTCTATCATTCTGGAAAGGGTTAATTTCAAACACTTTGCATGTCCGTACTCCCAATTGACTACCGAGCATATCTGCTGTTGTAAGTTTGGTTGCAAAGTTTAACCCTATGCCCATTCTGGTTGCATAAATGTAGGTACCGACCAAACAAACTCCCGTTTTTTCAGAATTTGATAAGTTTCTAATTGATTGAGCTCTGAATGGTTTCTATGTTGCAGGCAGCAGTCAAAGTATGATCAAAGTATGACGTATTTTGTTTTATATGTTATTATTAAAAGTTTAACCCTTGGCAGATTTGAAACTTCCCATAAGGGTACTCTCAGAATAATTGTTATTTAATTTACATGCGATTTCTCAGCACTGAAGCCGTATTTTCTCAAAACGTTCCCCATGAAAAGATAGGGCATACATCCAAGAACAATTTTGCTGTTATATGTTATATTCAAAGTTTAACCCTCGCCCACTTGTCAGGCCTTGAATTGGAGTACCCTCAACTTGCGCATGTTCATTCAAATACCAAGATTCAAGATTCGTCCATGTCTCTTATCAGACACTCAGTCTGTAATTGATGTCCACACATTTAGAGCATAATATGATGCACTAAAATCACCACACAGATATTTCAAAATTAACCCCTATGGGCCAAAAATGAAATGAATATAGCATTTTATCTTCAAGATTGTCTAACTTCAAGGGCAAATTTCTCTAATCGCAAGGTTGTTGTAACAATTATTTTGGTATGTGTAGATGCAACAGTGATTGCAGAAGACAGTTACTGTTTACTTTCTAATCTCATCTTTAACCCTCAAGCACAATGAGGGCGATCATAAGAGTACCGTTTGAAAATGCCAAAATTAGCTAACTTCGGTTGCTTTTTTCTATCATTTTGGAAAGGGTTAATTTCAAACACTTTGTTTTGCTATAGGTAGAGATGCTTAATGAATAAATATGTTGTTGTAAGTTATGATCTGGAGCTTAACCCAACCTATGCTTTGGTCACTTAAAGAATACTACTGCCCCAAAAAAATGATTTTCTGTGAATGTCGCAAATTTCTGTACTCATTTGTCCAGAAACAAGAAAGAAATAGCTCATTGTGTTTTCCATAACTGCATCAAAAATCAATGGTGAACAAATTTTGTGTTATTGTCTTTGTGTCCTGCTTTATCCATTACCAGTTTTTGCTGTATAAACATTAGTACCGTCAGACAAAATGTATTTTCCGATTAATTTAGTACTTTTCTGTACCCAGTTTCCCTGGGTGGGATTTGAATAGTCCATTTTCCTTTGAATATGTGTATTGTGTGTTATAGGGAAACAAATTTTCTGTTATAAGTTTTGGTGCCACACATAATCCAACACATGTTTTGACAGCATCATCCAGAAAAAATCTTTCATTTTTCTTAATTTTACTGCATTCTACATGTATACTCATTTTTCCTGTCATTAAATCCAAACCTACACAACTTTGTTTCCGCTGAAATAACTATTAAAGTAACTAACTGTTTGCCCCAAAATGTTTTGCACATGTAGAGGAACATTGCTGTTAATGTATCAGTCTCACATTTAACCCTCCAGGACACTGATTGCTATAAAAAGCGTATCGTTTGAAAATGACTAAATAGGCCAACTTTGGGTGCTTTCTTTCTATCATTTTGGAAAGGGTTAATTTCAAACACATGGCTTTGTTATATGCTGTCTGCCTTTTCACATTAAAAAGTTGGGAAAGCCTTAATTTGTCCAACAAATTATAATTCTCTAGTTTTTTTTTTCTTATTTTAAGTTTTTTTCCTCCCTGAATTTTGTCCTTTGCACAGCGCAAAAACACGCTGTACGATTTCAACCAAATTTGACATACTTTTGTAACGTCATAAAATCTAGAGAAATGAGGTATCGTCCTATTCGTGAAAACACTTATTTTCGAAATAGTCTGCCAAATCATCAAAATTTCACCATTTATCAAAAGTCTCAAAATTGTTTACAGTTATTTAGCTTACATTTCCCACACACATTTAGAGCATAACATGCTACACTAAAATCACCACACCAATCTTTCAAGATTAACCTTCATTGGCCAAAAAACATCACCACATAAATATTTCAATATTTACCGCCATTTATCAAACCGACACGAATATAACATTTTGTTTCAAAACTCAAGTTAAAAATCGATAAAACCCTCAAGCACAATGAGGGCGAGAAGAAGCGTACCATTTGAAAATACCAAAATTAGCCAACATTGGTTGCTTTTTCAATCATTTTGGAAAGGCTTAAATGATTTATGAACAAATCCGCTGTTGTAAGTTATGTTCTGGCGTTTAACCCAACAGGTCCTTTGGTCACTTAAAGAATAGTACTGACAGAAAAAATGGAATTTTAGTGAATTGTGCAAATTTCCGTACCTATTCATCCAAAAACAATAATGAATGAGCTCATTGTGCTTTCCGTAACTGCATTCAAAAATCAATGGGGAACAAATTTTGTGGTATATGTTTTGGTGTCCCACTTTATCCAATACCAGCGTGACTGTACAAATATGAGTACCGTCAGACAAAATTCATTTTCCGATTAATTCTCGCTCTTTTCTGTACTCAGTTACCATGGGTAGGATTGGCGTAGTCTATTTTCCTTTGCATGTCCGTATTATGTGTTATAGAGAAAAAAAATTTTGTGATAAGTTTTGGCGTCACGCATAATCCAACATATGTTTTGACAGCATTATCCAGAAAAAAACTTTAATTTTCGTTAATTTTTCGGCAATCTTTACTTATTTCTGTACTTATTTTTTCCTGTCATTAAATCCAAACCCAAACAACTTGATTTTCTCTGAAATGGCTATTAAAGTAACTAACCGTTTTTGGTGAAAAATGTTTTGCACATATATTGGAGCGCCGCTGTTCACGTTTTAGTCTCACATTTACTCCCCCCCCCTCCCCCAGGACCTGATTGCTATAAAAAGAGTATGGTTGTAACATGGCAAAAATGGCCTACTTTGGTTGCTACTTTCTACCAACTTGGAAAGGGTTAATTTCAAACAATGTGCTTTCCTGCGATTAGAGATGCTCAGAACAAATCTCCTGTTGTAACTTTTGCCACTTAAAAGAATAGCACAGTTTGAAATATTGTGATTTTCAGTGAATTTTGTAGTTTTCTGTACTCATTTTTCCAAAACAAAAAGTACATATCTCAATGTGTTTTCTATAACTGTACTGAACAATTATTGGGAAACAAATTTGTTTTATATGTTTTGGTGTCCCGCTTTATCCAATATCTGTTTTGGCTGCATAAAAAGTAGTAGCTGTCACAGAAACTTTGGTTTTCACTGAATTTTGCAGTTTTTTAACATTAAAAAGTTGGAAAAGCCCGCAATTTGTCAACAAATTACAATTCTCTAGTTTATTAATTGCTATTTCTTTGAGTTCTCATATCTCTATCTGCTTTCTCTGCCAACCTGCGAGATCACTAAAGACAACTACAAAATATTTGTCGATATTTTGTTTGCTAGTAACTTTTAGTCATTAAATTTCGTGGTTCCATTACATGACCTTGTTCAAAATAAAAGTGGGAATGATGCCTGATGACTACTCATGTTAATCCTTTCAACACCGGCGCCCTGGAAGGTATCATTTCAACCCATGGTGTTTATGGCGAAATAGGCGAAATCATCCTGGTTTGTTCGGGGGTTCTGTATTAATTTAATCCAAAAGCTCCATCGAGCTGTTGAATTGAATTATTACCGAGCCTCGTTTCAGAATTCTTGCTCTTTATATCGTTTGCTCGTCCATTACCAATTTTTTCTTCAGGTCAAAAATTATGTTCAAAGGGTTAAAGAGTTCTGTCTGCCCTACATTGCGAGCATTCGCGTTGTTTTGGAAAACATAGGTCGTAGTTCTAATATGTAAAATCTGATATAATTGGTCAACGAATCCCACACTCCACTTATAAATACTGTTTTTGCAATGTAACATGTGACCTCTGCACTCGGGTACTCCTGCTGTCTGCGGCACGCGCATGTCGCCAGGATATGCATGGTAATTGGGCAAGTTGGAAAATAAGTAATTTCTCGAAATTTGTTTCGGGCTGTTTCCGATTGATGTCGGCATCAGACCCCTGATTTTATTCGGATTCGATTCAAAGACAGAAATTCCATTCGCAAAGCCTTAGTCACAAATAGAGTAGAGATTCCCGAAATGCATCTTGATAAATTACGCCTATGAACTCTTTTTCTTTACAGGGCCCTCATGTCCGGAACGAAGGCGACCAAGCACAATTGCTACCACATGCTGTAGTGATGGTTGTACATTTTGGGAATATGTGGCTTTTTGTTGCAGCGATTACCCCATAGCAACATCAACAACGTCGCCAGAGGTACGTTTGCACTTTCTGAAAAATAATGTATTCCCAGCCGTCCCAAAGAAGAGGTCAGAAGAGTTGGAATCTTTGCCTTTTCCACCCTATCACCCCCTTCTGTTACTGATGTTCCTGACCCGAAAATGCCACAGTCATCTAAATGCCATCATTCGGGGTTGTGTCTTATTCCACTTCAGTTTGTAAAGTGTTGTAGATTATCTATGTTATTGTCACAACAACAATTCATGTTCTTGTCCTGAGTTATATTTCTGGAGCAATAAATTAAAATTTTAAGTTGTTCATCAGGGCACCAATTATTATGCCCATCTTACACATGCGCGAAGATCAGAGTTGTGCGAAGATCAAAAAGTAATATAGCGCTCTATGCAGAAAATAATTCAAATTAAGATTAAAAGAACAATGATTATTTTTGGAATAGCCGTACGCCAATTTATGAAGTTGTGATGAGTGCTTTCCAATGATGTGTGATTTAAAACGCCAGTGTGATGTTTTCGTACTTCCATTTTCATTTTGTTTCATTTAAAGTTTAGTGTTTTTCTTTCTGTACAACACTATGTAAAATATTAAAAACGGCACTCTAGGCCTTCTTCAAGGTTAAATTATTTTATTTGCCGCCAGATTAAAAATCTAGGCGGTCGTCATATCAGAACAAGCAAAGATTGGATTTTGTAAATCAAAAGGAAAATACTATAAAGGGTTTATCTTCCTACTTCCATTTCACTCTTAAAAAGAGTTTTTTTAATCTCCACTGAGATTTTAGATGTATGCCTTAGTTTAGCACCCTAACAATTAATGGATTATTGCACCTATTGACGTGATTGAGCTCAATTATCTGTTTTATCTGGACGTAATCAGGGGAGACAAATCTAAAATATAACACGAAAAGGTAAATATTCATAGGACAGTGCACAGTTATTAATTTATGAAAGGGCCATTGCCATTCGTGTTTGGTAAAAGGTAAACAAAGTCAGCGATACTACTTACTTCAATAAATATGTGTCGCGTGTAGATTGTTGTATTCTCACTCGAGCAAAAATATATGACAAAGAATAAGAAGTGTTTTCTTGCGGAGGACACTCTTGTAATGTTTCACAAATTTTTCAGCAGTAGTTTTCTAAGTATGGTTCAATTCAAGCGCCAGTTAGAATCGGATGGTGTCGGCCATGGTCTGGTGAATCGAAATTTTTATCGGTGATCGAATCGGTGGTTCAGTTTCGATATTGACAACGAAACGAATCAGAAACACCGCGAAACGATTTTCGTGATTTCACTTTTTATTTTACTAAATTAATTACCGTTCATATCCTTGAGGTTTACGCGTATCGCAGATATCATGAATACTCGAGTGCAGATACCGCAAGTTAAATCGCTACAACAGTACTTATAAAATGGAGCTCCCTTTTATAAGTACTGTTGTAATACAATTTATACCACGATTCTACAATATATGAAAAGCCTATTACGTAAATTATAGCTTTACACGCCAACCGTTGTGAACACGTCAACAATGGGATTTCAATAGTAAAATTTATACCTAGAGTGGATCTGCATCCAACTGACCTTCGGTGACGTCGACCTGAACGCGAACTTGTCTAAATTTAACGCAGGTCGCATCGCTAAGAGTGAAATGAAAGTGGCAGTTATTTATTATATTTTTAAATGAGTTTACCCAATAAGACACCGGAAACTAACAAACATGCGTTGTCTCATGTCAATAAAGTAAACATAACTCGAAATAGTATGTTATTATGTTATTAAAATGAAAAAGGCCCTGTTTCTTTTTCTATTTCGTTTCGGTGATAAAATTGACAACGGAAGAACCGCCCACCGATGCTCATGTAAACAAAAACAAATTCGCACGTATGTACGTCTTCTGCTCAGTAAAATCGAGAAAAAATAATAGCGACTCCTAATATTCTGACGATCGTGATATAAATAAAATATACCCAAAGTAGCTTGGTGTACCAAATGTTCACCACTCGTTTTGAAGTGGTGTTAAGCGTGCGTCAAAGGCTCGCAGTTAACACCACTTCACCACTCGTGGTGAACATTTGGTATACCAAGCTACCATGTGTATATTCTATATGTAACTTGTAAGGTTGACTAGCATACCATCAAGCCGATTGTCGATTGATCCAATTGAACCGAGAACAACTATATTTTCATTTCTGTGCACGATTCCGTCGGTACAGAAGATGTTATCTGCCACCGTTCCGCCGTGAATAAATGTGAGTCACCCGATTCGTTCATATAATATACGAATTACGAAACCGATTCGATGTCGATCCCAAATCAGGCCGCCGTTGTCGCCTCGAATAGAACGTACGAAACGTCGCAGGGCCTAGGTGCCGACAGTTGTTCGATTTGAGGACGCAGGTAAATCAGGGGAAGAAAGCAAATACTTCCAAGTAAATGTCAGACTTTCCAACTTACAAAACTATTGCAAACGAGAAAGCAGCTTTCATGGACGTTGCGACGTGGAGGGTGGATGCATTAGTAGTCGGAATTTTGCCTACCAGGGGGAGGTGGTTGCAATTGGACTTGTATTAGCCGAAGACAATGTAACACCACACAAAAATGTGTGGTTATGTGTCTTGTTGAGGGTCTATTACGTTTGTCTCGGTTGGATTCGAATTCGTCGGAACGTTCTAGTCAGAAATCTGATGCGCAAATTAATGTCTTATCGCGTCTCGGATACAGCAGCTGCAATTGTAGCAGAAGCAACAGGTGTTTCGGATCCAGAAGATCAAAGAGATCTTCTAGTCATCTAGACATATTGTTCATGGATGATCCAAGGGTCTAAATCATTATATCCTGTTTAGCAGGGCCCACTGAGCCATGTCAAACAACAGTTGATTGGTTTAATTCTGTTAGGGCGCAGCGGGAAGAGTTTTTGTTGTTGAAAATACTGGCATTTCATATCAGAATGCAACCACTAAACCATGTCTTTAAACAATTATTAGAGTCTGGCGTGGGAGGCCATTTTTGGGGAAACTCGGAAGCTTATGTTGGTGCCATTTTGTGTGGAAAAGCTTCCTCTGGAACATATCCAAAATACGCTAAAATCCGCTTGGGGAAATGTTTGACAGTCGGTTGAATAGACATCTGTATTGGACCAAATGTATGCGTTTTCGCTTCAACATGACGGATTGAAACATCAAAAACACAGCGTCCACACCATGGTTTCCAAGTTCGACCAAAATCCACTAATCTGTGCCGGACTATAAGCATTGAGCGAAAAATGTGGGGGTTACAGATGGCTCTATTTTGATCGGAATGAGCACATCTGTCTGGTTGGGGACCATGAAGATGCCATCGTCATATGTTTTATTCCGGCATTACATATGGACGATGAGGGTGAGGTTATAGGTCGATGTTAGAGTATGATCAGGTGTCAAGGGAAACTGTGCCCTTTAGATTCGATTCCGACAATTCATGCTTTCGGGGACTGGTGAAAAATCTCAGTGATCTGCAAGTGAAGATCGAGAAAACATGATGTATTTATTAAAGGATAGGGAATTTATTGCATGCCTACGCTTTTATTTCATACAATACACGCCTTTTTTCTTCAAAGACCGAAGCGAACATATTTTTTTTGTATTGTCTTTGAACAATACGGATCGCGTTCGCCGACAATTTAATTCGCCCAATCGACGGCCGATTGACTCTTTAAGTTTAACTGCCACAGAATAATATATCTTTTTTATGTTTTGGTTATGTTGGCAATAATAGGTGTTTTAATAATTTTTTAGTAAACTGTAGGCGTGTAATAAATACAGAACAGCATACGCGTTCGAACTGTCGTTTTTTACCGCACGAGATCGATTTCAGCGGAGGGATAATATTGAACAAGAAGCCGAAGTATTCGAGTTCAGTATTATCTCTCAGCTAAAATCGCTCTACATTTTTTTAGTAAACTGTAGGCATGCAGAAAATTACAGAACAGCATACGCGTTCGAACTGTCATTTTTAGCTCACTCGATCGGCTTCTCGTTCAATATTATTCCTCCGCCCAAATCCATCTCGTGCGGTTAAAATGAAAGTTCGAACGGGAATGCTGTTCTGTCTATATCCTGTTCGCATCTTCTGCAGGAAAAAATACAATAAATAAATAAATAAAGTAAAAAATAATCATTAATTTAAATTAAGAAAAATTACTGTTTTATATAATGATAAATGATATTTCTGATTATATGAAAAAGTTAACCATTTACCTAACACGAAAAGCTGACGACACGTGCAAATAAAATTCTTGAAGCACTAATTTTTTTGATTTTTTGCTCGTTGATCTCGTTCCATTGAGGGGTCATAATCTATGTTTTTGTGACAAAATATGAAAAAGTAATAAAAATTGAATGGTGAATTTTGTGAATAGCTCTGGCCGGTTTTGGCCGTTACGTTGGGTAAAGGGTTAGAACCTCTTCTCGACAGTACTACAATGATGGTGGCTCCTTTTCTTATCACTCCTGAAGGTAATCACAAAAACGTGATATATTGTAATACAAAGTATATAGATAGTATTAGGTGCTGTAACATTTGCCTTTAGTAGCTTAAGAAAGAATAAACTCGGTCAGAGTGTGTTTAACAAATGATCGTAGGAATAAGAAAACAAAAAAGGTTTTCTGATATTGGGAGAAAACAAAAATTGAAGCCTGTTCGATTTCTTCTTTTGTGAGAGAGAAAAAGGGTACAAAATTAGTGAGATATAAAAAATATTATCACTAAAATAAAAAAAATGCTACTGTTAAAAAAATTATTCACTGTTAAAGAAAAAATAAATCATAAATAATTAATTTTAAAAAATATCAATTTAAGTTAAAAAAAATGAACTAAACATAAAGTTGTTCTTTATTTATAGATTTTTTTTAAAAAAATGAGATAAAAATAAAAAATAATTTAAAGTAAAAGATACATTTTTTAAATGGATAATCATAATAATAATAAAATGTTATCGACAACTGAAGCATAAAAGCAAAGAGAGTAATTACCTGTAGGAATTCAAACGCAAAATCATTCAATTTCACCCGTACGGTCCCCATCAGGAAAACTTTCAGATGGATTGTTCGGTATGAGGCCTATGGACAACTACGGAATACAAAAGAAAAATAGCATTGAATGAATATAGTAAGTGAATCGTTTTCTTGATCTGACAGAAGAAGTGTCAAACTTCGCGAGAAAAGAAATTAAAAAGTTCGACAACAATGATCTGACATTAATCTGCTGTGAGTGTAAGTAGGTGATAATTGAGAATACGAGCTCACCTGTACATGTACGTGTACGTGTACATGTACATCTCCATAGGATTTAGTGTTAAAATCGTGTACGTGTTCAAGATTTTAACGGGTTTTTAGGGTGAGCTCGAATTTTTTTAACACTGAATTGTATCCTAGACGCGCGTAGTTTTACGTACACGTACATGTACCGTTTTGATTGAAATCTGCAGATGAGTTTTCCCCATAGGATTCAGTGTTAAATTGCAAGCAAAAAAACGTTTTGAGAGTTCGAACTCATCGTCTTGTCGATTCTAACAATCCGCATCCGTACACGATTTTAACACTGAAACCCTATGGAGAGTGTTAAATTGCGAGCAAAAAAACGTTTTGAGAATTCGAACTCATCATCTTGCCGATTCTAACAATCCGCGTCCGTACACGATTTTAACACTGAATCCTATGGGGGAAACTCGCTTGCGAATTTTAGGTCTGAAATCGACTCACGTGAAGAGGTGATGTTTGAATCCGCAAACCCACTGTAGCGTTTCTCGAAGTGAGACTAGCGCACGTTATTGCGAGGTGATCTCGATGAGCACGTGATGGAAATGTTTTGAACGAAGAGTGTTGTCGTCGGTGTGTTAGAAATTCGCGAGCCCGCTGTCACGTTTTTTGATTGATATATATATAGGGGAGAAAAAAAAATCTAAACAAATAGTTATTTAAAAAATAAATATATCAAATCGAATAGATAATAAAAACGTAAATCATGAGCAATTCTCAGGAAATTAGAGTGAGGTTTCTTTTAAAAATGCTGATGAGAGCCTACGCATTCTGCGTGAACGAACAACTAGGTCATCTCTTGTTAGAACGATGCGTCGGATGTCAGGATCAACTAGCCTTTGATCACGAGAATCATTCGTGTCTGTGGATGGAAAGGGAAGATATGGTCGTCAAGTATTTCGAACCGGCGTTCGAACGCATTCAAATCAATGAAGTGATCGCGTTTTGGAAGAGATTACTCTACTGTAAGAATCGAAGCAAGCCCACAGATTCGGAAGAACAGAAATTGGCGTGCAAAAGTCTGACTTTACAAGATAAGGGATGCATCTTGAAATTATTGTTCAACGAAGCATACGTCTAAGTTTTCTCGTTGATATAAATAAGGGAGAATAGAAAATAAAATAAATACACACATAAATTTTTTATCTAATATTAGAAAGAAAAAAACAAAAATGAGAACCAGAAATAAATTGTATCCGACGTTAGTGGACGACGAGGACGAGAAGCCGATCGACATTTCACCGACGGCACCATCGCAAGAAGAAAGAGGAGAGAGGTATCGCATCGATCAAATCAGTAGAATCCAAGAGTATCTAATTCGAGAGAGAGATTCTCGTCATTCCCTCAAGAAGAAGTATTCGCGTTTCGTGACATTCGTCAACGCGATCGACACGACACTCATCACGATTTTCCTGGGTTTACACGCGGCCGGCATCGGATTTTTGTTGACCGCGGTCGGCATTCCGATCGTGTTGACCGTAGAAGGAGTGGCTCTCGCCGCCGGATTGTTTAGCACGCTCGGAAACTTTTTGAGTAGGAAATTATATCTGAAGGCGAGGAAACTCGACAAGATTCGCGTCTTGGCCAACTCCAAGATCGACACAATATCCGAAATGATCTGTATGGCGTTGAAAGATGGTAGGATATCGGACGGAGAATACTTCGCGATATTGAGCGAGAAAACGAAATACGATGCCATGAAAGAAGCCATAAGAATCAAGACTCGTCAGATCATCAAGGAAGAGATGAAGGATTCTCTCGTGGAAAAGGGGAGGAAAGAGGCCAGGGAGGAATTCAGTAAGATGATAGAACTCAAGAGCAGCAATTGAAAAAAATATATATATATATATATAATAAGAACAGAATTGATTCATTATTAAATTTATATATAAAATAAAAAACGAAATTAATTTAAATAACTCTTAAAAATGTATTGCGTAAAGTGTAAGAGAGTTACCGAGACGAGTAATTCTAGAGAAGTGCGAACTAAAAATGACAGACAGATGCTTCGCGGAATTTGCGACGTGTGTGGTTCTGTCAAGACACGATTCGTCAAAAAAAAGAACGCGAGCAAAGGTAAAGGCATCATGAATAAAATGATCAATAATCTACCTTTCGAAATGCATCTGCCCGGTCACAGTTTCACGGGACCCGGAACGAAATTGAACAAGAGACTCAATGCCCATCTGACACCCAAATCTTGGAGCAAACCTGTGAATAGGGTGGATGCGGCTGCATATGATCACGATCTGTGCTACGTCGAACATTCCGACACCAAGACTCACAATGACGTCTGCAATAAAAATATGTTGGGGAAATTGAGAGGCATATCGAATCCGACCAGGAGAGAGAAGATGGAACGTTCGCTGGTCGGCAATCTGATCGGTGCGAAACGTCGATTCGGATGGGGTGTTCAAAAAAAAAAAGCGCATCTGAAAAGAAGAAGAAACGATTATTGACGAGCGAATTGGCCAAGGAGTTACACAAACCCACTATGCGTAAATTTCGAAAGAGAAGGGTGTTCGTGAAGGGTCTGGATGATATTTGGTCTGCCGACTTGGTCGACATGAGATCGTTATCTATTGACGGTCATCGACGTGTTTTCCAAATACGTTTGGATCAGAGCTTTGAAGAATAAATCGGGACCTTGCTTCGCCGAGGCTCTGAAGAGCGTGTTCGACTCGTCTTCTCGAAAACTGAGTAAATTGTGGGTGGATAAGGGAAAGGAATTCTACAACAAGCACGTTCATCGATTGGTAGACCTCTACTCGATCAAAAACGAAGAGAAAGCCAGCGTGGTGGAACGTTGGAATCGAACGATGAAGGAGAAGATGCACAGATACTTCACGGCGAATTCGACCAAGAAATACATATATGCTCTGAACGGTCTGGTCAAAGATTACAACAACACGCGACACAGCTCGATCAAGGTGACTCCCACGGAAGCTAGCGATCCTCGAAACGAAAAACGGGTCTACGCGAATCTATATCCTGAGAGATCTAAGATCAGGAAGAAGTCTAGAACGCCCAAATTTGTGGTCGGTGATCAAGTGAGAATTTACGCTTATAAGAAGCACTTCGAAAAGGGTTATACTCCTCGATGGACCTCGGAAATCTTCGTGATAATCAAAATATTTCACACCGATCCGGTGACTTACAAAATCGAAGCTTTGGATGGAGAAGAGATCATCAGAAAGTTTTACGAACAACAATTACAGAAGATGAAGTTTTGATGAAGAAAACAATTTTTTTTTTTATTTACTCTCTTTAACATTTTCTTGTTTACACACATATATATAAGAGAGAAAAAAATAATAATAAAAAATGATTAAAAACTATTTTTAGATAAAGAAAGCAAGTTAATTAATAAACAAAAAACTAAAAATCCTTTAAAATGACAAATATACTAGATATAGCACAAAGCATAGTGAAAGATGAAAGTATTCAAGAATATGAGGTTCACGAATACGAACCGGTAACCGGAACGAGTTTGAACAATGCGGGAGAGATAAGAATCAACGTTGAAACTCAAGATCTATTCGTACATCCTAGCGAGAGTTACATAGCGGTGCAGGGACGTCTCACCAAGGAAGATGGGAGCGACTACGCCGACGACGACACGGTTACTCTAGCCAATAATGGCATCATGCATCTATTCATTAACATAAAATACCTGCTATCCGGACAAGAGATCGAATCTGTGTTTCATCCCGGTCAGGCCACCACGATGTTCGGACTCTTGACGTATCCTGATGATTTTTCGAAATCCAGAGGACTTAATCAGTTGTGGGTGAAAGACACCGTCGGCCCTGCTAGCGCCGGCGCCGCCTTGATATTCGACTACGTCGTCAAGACGTCTAGACCTAAAGGAACGTTTCGTTCAGGATACCTTTGAAACACATCTTCGGATTTGTGGACGGTTACAACAAGATCATGTACGGATTCAAACACAATCTGACGTTGATTCGAAAAGGAAACGACGACGCAATAGTGAGACTCACTGCGACCGATGCGGGTAAGATAACTCTACACAAGATATCATGGTTCGTTCCGCACGTGGAGACTTCGATCGTGGAGAAAGCGCGTCTCTACAAGATCATAGAATCCAAGAGTAAATTACCCGTGGGATTTAGAATGAGACAGTGCGACATGGCTAGCATTCCTCCCTCATGAATCACTTCGATTGGAGATTGATGGTGAAATCCGCTTCCGAGAGACCGCGTTTCATCGTGGTTGCATTTCAGACCGATAGGGACGGGTGTCAGGAAAAGAATGCGTCGCTGTTCAATCATTGCAGTTTGAGAAACATGCAAGTGTTTCTGAACGTCACGAGATATCCAGCAATCGATTACAATGCGTCGTTCGACAAGAACGATTTCTGCAGACTGTATGGCGACGCTGCTGATTTTAGAAAGAAGTATCATGGTCTAGACGAATTGATGAGCAACCCTAACATGTCTCCCGGCAAATACAAGTCGATGTATCCCATGTTCGTATTCGACGTCAGTAAACAGAGTGAACGACTCAAGAGTAGCGTGTTAGACATTCAGATCAAGATGCAATTCGATAAGAACATGCCGAGAAAAACCGAAGCCTTCACCCTGGTCCTGTCAGACAGAGAATTACAATTCGAATCGGATGGAAATAAGATGTCGAGCATTCGATGAGAGACGAGTGTGAAAAAAAAATAAAAAACAAAAAAAAATAAAAAGTAATGAGTAATGATTAAAAACAAAAAAAACAAAAAAAAATAAATAAAGTAATGTGATCTAGAGAGATTGAACATCTTTCTAAATCTCATTACTTTTTTTTTTTTTTTTAATAATCACACATTATTTTTTTTAATTCATTATTTTCCACGCGTTCACTGTTTGTTCAAAGAATCTAGTTCGATCAGTAGACTCACCACGGAAGTGGTGGCTTCGGGATTATTGGTTTTCGTAACGAAATTAATCCTTCACTTTGAGAGGCATGCCGAACGTGCTAACATTCACGTGTTGATTCTCAGTCTTTTCGACACTGTATCTCTTATAGCTCTCCACACCATTCACCATGAGATTGACGACCGCTCTGTTATTCATTTCCGAGGAAGCCAGACTCATTCGAAGGATTTCACCTCCCAACGGCATGGGATATTCCCACCTGACCATGTTTCAATCCGCTACCTCCATTTCCGAAAGACCACTCATCTTTTCCCTCATCTAAGGTGCCGGCCTCTTCAGCCCACACGGTGATCACTTGTCTAGCATATTTGACTTTCTCCACCACCGAAATCAGGGTGCAGGCATCCGTCATGTGCACGGGATCCGGTAGATTCGTGAGCGCGTGTCCACCCATGTCTAGTTTACCTTCCATGATGTCACCCTTTCTCCAGACCGAGTTGTCGTCCACATACTTTCTGCTGACCGTGCTGGAATCGAATTCGGGATCGTGATCGAGACCGAATAAATTGTGACCGTTCATGTTGATGCCATTCTCCATGGTTCCGCCAGATTGTTTGTTCAGGTAGAGACCGTCCACTTGCGATTCTAGGTATTCTTGCGATTGTATCATGGCAGAATCTACGTAGCCCTTGTTGACCGTGGTTGAGTCTGCATCCGTGTCGTTGATCTCTGACAGATTCAATATCTTGTGGAATCCCGCATTCAGATCCAATTTCATTTCTCGTCTGTCAGACTTTCTCTGTTCCAGATCTACGTAGTGTTTGGTCGCCACGTCCTTGGGATTCGTGGGAGTGGCCACGTTCGTTATCTTGTTATAATTGGCGTTCAATTCCGAGTGCATCGTTTTCGTAACGTATCTATTTCTCAGGTGTTCACTGAATCTCGCGTGAGAGTCGTCCACGTATTTCTTGGTCGCGGCATCGGTGGGATCTATGGGATTCGCGACGTTCACCAAACGTTTGGATTTCAGATCCAGATCGTCGGTCATGGTTTTATCCACGTAATTATCTAGCAGGATTCGTTCGAAATCGGCGTTCCCCCGTCGACGTATTTTTTAGTCGCAGCATCTGCAAGATCTATCAGTTCGGGAAGATTGTAGAGCTTCTTGTCGTTCATGTTCAAAGTTTCTTCTCGAGGTTCGTATCTCCGAACGTAACGTTCGTCCAAGTTGGCAACGTCGTAACCATCGTTGACTTCGAACGTCTTCCTCTTCTTTCTCGGGTTGACTTTTCGTCGTCACTTCTACCAAATTTATCGACTGGCATGTTGTTGTGAGGATTTTTTGTTTTTAGAAAAATATGTTCAAAACGCAGTTTATTAAAAATGAACTATGTTATTTTATTTTTCGTTTTTATTCGATTAAAATTTTTTTAAAATAATTTTTTATCTTTATATATACTATAAAAAAAAAAATCTCTCTCTAATGTAAATCATTGAGAATGTCTTGAAATCGATCTCCTTCAGACCATCTCTTGAGAACGTAGAGACACAGGTGACCGCAAAACACTTGATGTGGTGATTGCACTTGTTCCGTGTTGTAACGTACCATCGATTTGTTGAAATAGTTCTTTATTTCTTTTGGTGGCGAGATTCCGTAGCTGTCGAAATAATAATTTTTCTTCTTCCCGTTCTTCATCCATGCCACCAAGTGAATGCCTTCACCCGATGAATCATCTAGATTTAAAATTCCGCATTCCGATTGTCAAGGTCTTCTCTTCGGCAAGGCATCTCTGGAAAACACTCCTAGAAAATCTTTGATTTTCAAATCTTTTGCCGCATTCAACAGATCGATGTTGGATAGGGGTTCGTTAGGTAAGACGACACCTTCTACGGATATCTTTATTTTCTTATTCATACTGCGTATATATTTTTTTTTATTTATTTTATTATAATTCATTAAAAAATGACGTTATTTTTTTCTGTTTCTTTCTCTTTTTTTTAAACTAACATTCTCAATGTCTCTATCGTTTTCTATAATTTTGATTCCATCTAATTCTTCTTGATTTTCTGAACTCTTGATGTCACTATCGATTTCCATAATATTGAATCCGTCTAATTCCTCTTGATTTTCTGAACACTCGATGTTACTATCGATTTCTATAATTTGGAATCCATCTAATTCCTCTTGATTTTCTGGAATCCTATCATCCACAATCGTATCTAGAATCCAATCATCCATATTCATATCATCTCTAATTAGATCCGCAGTCCAATATCCGAGTGCCAAAGTGGCTATTTTATCGTCTAACACGAATCTCTTATCGTCGTCGGCCGTCAGCGAAATCTTGTTGACTATTTCGGTATACAAGTCGTGATTTTCGCTTCGAATCGATTTCATAGTCTTATACACCGGACCACTTCCTAACAGACAATCTTTATACTCTTGGAAAGAGATGTTTTTCTTCACCATGCACGCTTTAACTCCTTTGCACTTCTTGATCTCTTCATCATCTTCTAGACGATAAGCATACAGTTTGGGTCTCAAGCCCACGAATTCGACGATCTGTTTACCGCCGCTCTCGTCCTTAAATTTACCCAACACCTTCTTGTTGTTGTTCAATTGAATGTTGGATTGGTGATCGACGGGATAATTGCTCGTGTCGAACCACTCGGCCACGTCCTGAGATATATCTCGGTAGACATCTTTCGTCTCTATCTCGTAAACTAAACTGTCCGTGTCGGTGAACAGTAGTTTGGCTTTATCACCAAATTTTCGTTTGATGTAATCGTAGTGAAACTCGTACATCAATCGCTTGCTGATATCTGAGATGATCGGTCCGAGATAATACGGTTTGTCGAACTTCAGGTGCATCTTTTGCATGTGAACGGCCACTAGATTTTCGTCGAATATGGTTCGGCGTTTGTAATTGGGTTTCGCCACTAATGATTTAGCTCTTTTCTCAGACGTGACGAGTTGAACGTCGGTTCTCTTCCTGATGTTTTCCATCGATTTACCGTACACACAGTTGTTCATGAGTTTGAAGAAATCTTTTTCAAAATCGTTCTTGGCTCGAGTTCTGAGATTCGTGTTGAGATCGATGTATTTTTTCATCCAAGGCTCTTCGTCGAATCGAATGATGCGATGTATGTTGACTAATTTCATCCCGTAATCGACGTACTGTTTCAAATTCTCGCTGTAGATGACGTAGTTACGTTTGTTAAATAAATTGGGAATGAGTTTTTCCTCGTCTCCCTCGTTCGGTTCCATTCGTTCAGGAGCCAGCGGATAATCGTTGTGTAGATCGTGTAATTCTTTCGGATAGTTCAAATCGACTTCTAAAATGCAAGGATAATCTCTCCATTTTTGCATCTCTTCCGGTTCCTTCACCCATTCGAAATTTCCAACCGGTAAAGGATGACTCATAGCCCAACCATACAGATTATTAGCGTCCCAATACTCTATGTATTTAGTCGACCGTTTCGAATCAAAACCTTCTTTCATGTAGGGATTGTTAGCCTCAGAATGTCTGTGGGAGATCATCGAGACGCCACCTCTCACAGCCCTTTCGAACATGAGCAACATGTCCACGTTGGATAATAATTCCAATAGGACTTCGGTGGTCTTCAACAGAGCGTCCCACGCCAAACCGGGTGCAGTGAAATACCAAGCGGGATCCAGATCGTAATTTCGACAACAGACGTCTCGAAAATTTTCGAACACGTCTGCCAAGAGTAGAACGTCGGTCTTCAGATAGAGATCTCTCATGGTTTTCATATCGAATGATTTCCACACGTTTTTAGAGTGTTCGTAATTCTCATCGGAAATGTCTGATTCATATAATTTCGAATAAAAATCTTCTTTCGAAGGTAGTGTGGTGTCTTCGAATCTCTTTAGATCGTTCATGTAATCGTAAGGATAGACTCCTTTCCTCAACATGACGTCTACTCGTTCTTCGAAATGTTCGCTCATGATTTTAAATTTATCGTTGCTCATGTTATCGACTAATTTTTCCAGAGCGGTCGACATGAATTTAAAACTGTCGATGAAACGTATGGCTCTACGAATGAATTTCGTTTTTTCTTCCAACGTCTCTCCATCGATTACTCTTTACTCCTCCATGAGCTTCCATTTCATGAAGGAAATGTATCTTTCTTTGCTGTTCGCGATGCAATTTAATTCTTCGTGTGAGGTGCCGAGATTTTTCACGAACAGATAACTGTCGTAACCCGAGAGATTGTGAAACATCACCGGATAGAAAATGGTGTCTCGATATTTTAAATTACACTTGCTGTGAGCCGGACCATGATACAGACCCGTGTAATGATCGTGGTCTCTGACCTTCCTATTTTCCTTTGAATTCTCGTCAAACAATTGTTTGCATATGTGACATTCGGTGGCTCTGTTATTTTCGTCCTGCTGCTCTCACGTGATGATCATTTCTGCCGGAGTTTTGAATTTGTTGTATAACATTTGAAGTTTCCATTCTAACTCTTCCATGAACCTTTGAGCCACGTCGTCGTCTTCATACTGTTTCGTGTAGGTGAAGGGACCCATGTCGTGTTGCGAGTCGAAAGCGCATTTCACGTAAATGCAATAGCCCAAAGGTATGTGTTTTTGATATCTTTCAACGTAACTTTGAAGAGCGTTGGGTTGACAGGAACTCATTTTCGTGGTGAAACATTCGAAATCGGCGTACACGACGAATAGTACTTTTAACCTTCTATTCTGATTTTCAAACTTCACGATGGTGTTGGGTTTGGGCATTTCGACGGCGACACCTTGATTTTCGTTGCAATATTCCTGATGTTTCGCCAATGAGTCTTCGCTGTGAAACACGTTCATGCAATTGTAACATAAAGATATCTTTCCGTTATGATTATTATTTTGTTTCGACAGTAATCAACTCGGATGTTTAACCCAACAATAATGACGATTGTCACCATTTGAAATCAATAATAAAATAATCGTCTTTTCTCTTCCGAGATACGAAGTCAGTCTGAGAGGATGGATCTTTCGTTTTTCGTCATCGCATCCCAAGACGTTCACTGCAACGGTGGAATTTTGAGCCTCGAAACATTCGATGTGTTTTAACAGCGTTGGAAAAGTCACTCCGGTCCAATCGAGATTTTTAGAAGTTTCCTCGTACTGAGAAACTCTATCGGAGTTTATTTTGACAGAGTATAAAGCAGATGTGACTGCCCATTTAAAACACTGATCATTGTTATTTTTCACATTGATCATGGCGTATTTCTTAGCGAGGAAATATGGTAATTTCATGTAGGAAGACCCTTTCAACAAATCGTTTTTAGTTATGTGAATTTCGAGTTTCAACACCTCATCGAACGTCCAATTACTACCGTCATGTTGATAATTCGCGAGAGACGTCAACATCTTGTCTTTCATCTTTTCGAAAACGTCTGATAAATCTGAACCTCGAAATACGGGTTCAACATTAGATCTGAAATATGCATTTTTCGCGATGCTCTCGCCAGACTTCACGTCGATTTTATTCATCACGCTATGGAGTATCATCTTAGTTTTTAGTCCCACATTCATGTATTTGTGAAACAAATCCAATACCTTTTTTTCACCCGTTCCATGAACAATTTCGGATCGATTTTCTTCAACGAGGGAACCACGTCGAAAGTTTTAAAAATGCCTTTGATCGCACTCTCCCGTTCCACGGACTTCGATTGAAATAGTTCTGCGGCGAGTCGTGCTAGATATTCTTCTCCTTTCCCTTCGTCTATTGCTTGTCGAAGTTCGTTCAGTATATCTCGTTTGCCTAGAATCTGATGTGCATCACTCGTTTTCATTTTTCTTTTCTTTTCTTTGGAAACTTGAAGTTCTTCAACGGCTTTTCATTTAGTCGTCTTCTTATTTTTCACAATCGAAACGTTTTCGGTTTTTTTCGACGTCGGCATTTCGATTCCTTTTACTATCTTTTTCTTCTTCTCATTTTTCACAACCGATGCATTTTTTGATGTCGTTGCTATCGGCATTTCGATTCCTTTTACTATCTTTTTCTTCTTCTCATTTTTCACAACCGATGCATTTTTTGATGTCATTGCTATCGGCATTTCGTTTGCCTTTCCATCGTTTCGCAGATGTTTCTGTATGACTTCAATCTTTTTTGATTTAGTTCTATGATTTCTGAAATGTGAAATTTTTAATAGTTTACAAATCTCGTTTAACTGAGGTATGGTTTTCTCATTTAAATTTTCCAATTTTTTTTTATCTGTCTGTTTCATTTTGTAAGAATATATTTTTTCGAATTTTGCATTTTAAATAATTTGTTTAAAAAGTTTTGTTTTTTAATGTGAAAAAAAATATTTTTTTGATGAAATTAATCGATTTTTTTTATGTTCCTTAACGTTAAAAAAAAAAAAACGAGAAAAAAAGGATGTTAAAAATTTAACTTATATATATAAAGAGAAAAAAAACTTTTTAAACAAATTATTTAAAATACAAAAATTTAAAATATACATTATTTGCAAGAATTCGTAAAACAAAAAAAACCAAATAATCGATCATGACGACAACATCCATGACGGAATCTCGACATAAACGTCGATGTTGTTCAATAAATCGTTATTCTTCAAAAAACCAAGAAGAAAAAAATCGTAATTTATATTTACGCGTTTTGAAAGAAAACGATATGATTTGCGATAGAAAATCGAATCGTAATACTATTAGCAAACAAAAATTAATCGATAATGTCGTTCGAACTATTAAAAAAGAAGGTTCAAGACAAATAGAACTCTTACGACTTTTACGTGAAGTCTCGCACGAGGTTCAAAACAAATTTCTGCGAAGCAGATGCGTGTTCATGTCACCTGAAACCTTCTTTCATGTAGGGATTGTTAGCCTCAGAATGTCTGTGGGAGATCATCGAGACGCCACCTCTCGCAGCCCTTTCGAACATGAGCAACATGTCCACGTTGGATAATAATTCCAATAGGACTTTGGTGGTCTTCAACAGAGCGTCCCATGCCAAACCGGGTGTAGTGAAATACCAAGCGGGATCCAGATCGTAATTTCGACAACAGACGTCTCGAAAATTTTCGAACACGTCTGCCAAGAGTAGAACGTCGGTCTTCAGATAGAGATCGTGATAATCTCTCATGGTTTTCATATCGAATGATTTCCACACATTTTTAGAGTGTTCGTAATTCTCATCGGAAATGTCTGATTCATATAATTTCGAATAAAAATCTTCTTTCAAAGGTAGTGCGGTGTCTTCGAATCTCTTTAGATCGTTCATGTAATTGTAAGGATAGACTCCTTTCCTCAACATGACGTCTACTCGTTCTTCGAAATGTTCACTCATGATTTTAAATTTATCCTTGCTCATGTTATCGACTAATTTTTCCAGAGTGGTCGACATGAATTTAAAACTGTCGATGAAACGTATGGCTCTACAAATGAATTTCGTTTTTTCTTCCAACGTCTCTCCATCGATTACTCTTTACTCCTCCATGAGCTTCCATTTCATGAAGGAAATGTATCTTTCTTTGCTGTTTGCGATGCAATTTAATTCTTCGTGTGAGGTGCCGAGATTTTTCACGAACAGATGACTGTCGTAACCCGAGAGATTGTGAAACATCACCGGATAGAAAATGGTGTCTCGATATTTTAAATTACACTTGCTGTGAGCTGGACTACGATACAGACCCGTGTAATGATCATGGTCTCTGACCTTCCTATTTTCCTTTGAATTCTCATCAAACGATTGTTTGCATATGTGACATTCGGTGGCTCTGTTATTTTCGTCCTGCTGCTCTCGCGTGATGATCATTTCTGCCGGAGTTTTGAATTTGTCGTATAACATTTGAAGTTTCCATTCTAACTCTTCCACGAACCTTTGAGCCACGTCGTCGTCTTCATACTGTTTCATGTAGGTGAAGGGACCCATGTCGTGTTGCGAGTTGAAAGCGCATTTCACGTAAATGCAATAGCCCGAAGGTATGTGTTTTTGATATCTTTCAACGTAACTTTGAAGAGCGTTGGGTTGACAGGAACTCATTTTCGTGGTGAAACATTCGAAATCGGCGTACACGACAAATGGTACTTTTAACCTTCTATTCTGATTTTCAAACTTCACGATGGTGTTGGGTTTGGGCATTTCGACGGCGACACCTTGATTTTCGTTGCAATATTCCTGATGTTTCGCCAATGAGTCTTCACTGTGAAACACGTTCATGCAATTGTAACATAAAGATATCTTTCTGTTATGATTATTATTTTGTTTCGACAGTAATCGACTCGGATGTTTAACCCAACAATAATGACGATTGTCACCATTTGAAATCAATAATAAAATAATCGTCTTTTCTCTTCCGAGATACGAAGTCAGTCTGAGAGGATGGATCTTTCGTTTTTCGTCGTCGTATCCCAAGACGTTCACTGCAACGGTGGGATTTTGAGCCTCGAAACATTTGATGTGTTTTAACTGCATTGGAAAAGTCACTCCGGTCCAATCGAGATTTTTAGAAGTTTCCTCGTACTGAGAAACTCTATCGGAGTTTATTTTGACAGAGTATAAAGCGGATGTGACTGCCCATTTAAAACACTGATCATCGTTATTTTTCACATTGATCATGGCGTATTTCTTAGCGAGGAAATATGGTAATTTCATGTAGGAAGACCCTTTCAACAAATCGTTTTTAGTTATGTGAATTTCGAGTTTCAACACCTCATCGAACGTCCCAATTACTACCGTCATGTTGATAATTCGTGAGAGACATCAACATCTTGTCTTTCATCTTTTTGAAAATGTCTGATAAATCTGAACCTCGAAATGCGGGTTCAACATTAGATCTGAAATATGCATTTTTCACGATGCTCTCGCCGGACTTCACGTCGATTTTATTCATCACGCTATGGAGTATCATCTTAGTTTTTAGTCCGACATTCATGTATTTGTGAAACAAATCCAATACCTTTTTCTTCACCCGTTCCATGAACAATTTCGGATCGATTTTCGTCAATGAGGGAACCACATCGAAAGTTTTAAAAATGCCTTTGATCGCACTCTCCCGTTCCACGAACTTCGATTGAAATAGTTCTGCGGCGAGTCGTGCTAGATATTCTTCTCCTTTCCCTTCGTCTATTGCTCGTCGAAGTTCGTTCGATATATCTCGTTTGCCTAGAATCTGATGTGCATCACTCGTTTTCATTTTTCTTCTCTTTTCTTTGGAAACTTGAAGTTCTTCAACGGTTTTTCATTTAGTCGTCTTCTTATTTTTCACAATCGAAACGTTTTCGGTTTTTTTCGACGTCGGCATTTCGATTCCTTTTACTATCTTTTTCTTCTTCTCATTTTTCACAACCGATGCATTTTTTGATGTCGTTGCTATCGGCATTTCGATTCCTTTTACTATCTTTTTCTTCTTCTCATTTTTCACAACCGATGCATTTTTTGATGTCATTGCTATCGGCATTTCGTTTGCCTTTCCATCGTTTCGCAGATGTTTCTGTATGACTTCAATCTTTTTTGATTTAGTTCTATGATTTCTGAAATGTGAAATTTTTAATAGTTTACAAATCTCGTTTAACTGAGGTATGGTTTTCTCATTTAAATTTTCCAATTTTTTTTTATCTGTCTGTTTCATTTTGTAAGAATATATTTTTTCGAATTTTGCATTTTAAATAATTTGTTTAAAAAGTTTTGTTTTTTAATGTGAAAAAAAATATTTTTTTGATGAAATTAATCGATTTTTTTTATGTTCCTTAACGTTAAAAAAAAAAAAACGAGAAAAAAAGGATGTTAAAAATTTAACTTATATATATAAAGAGAAAAAAAACTTTTTAAACAAATTATTTAAAATACAAAAATTTAAAATATACATTATTTGCAAGAATTCGTAAAACAAAAAAAACCAAATAATCGATCATGACGACAACATCCATGACGGAATCTCGACATAAACGTCGATGTTGTTCAATAAATCGTTATTCTTCAAAAAACCAAGAAGAAAAAAATCGTAATTTATATTTACGCGTTTTGAAAGAAAACGATATGATTTGCGATAGAAAATCGAATCGTAATACTATTAGCAAACAAAAATTAATCGATAATGTCGTTCGAACTATTAAAAAAGAAGGTTCAAGACAAATAGAACTCTTACGACTTTTACGTGAAGTCTCGCACGAGGTTCAAAACAAATTTCTGCGAAGCAGATGCGTGTTCATGTCACCCGAAACCTTCTTTCATGTAGGGATTGTTAGCCTCAGAATGTCTGTGGGAGATCATCGAGACGCCACCTCTCGCAGCCCTTTCGAACATGAGCAACATGTCCACGTTGGATAATAATTCCAATAGGACTTTGGTGGTCTTCAACAGAGCGTCCCATGCCAAACCGGGTGTAGTGAAATACCAAGCGGGATCCAGATCGTAATTTCGACAACAGACGTCTCGAAAATTTTCGAACACGTCTGCCAAGAGTAGAACGTCGGTCTTCAGATAGAGATCGTGATAATCTCTCATGGTTTTCATATCGAATGATTTCCACACATTTTTAGAGTGTTCGTAATTCTCATCGGAAATGTCTGATTCATATAATTTCGAATAAAAATCTTCTTTCAAAGGTAGTGCGGTGTCTTCGAATCTCTTTAGATCGTTCATGTAATTGTAAGGATAGACTCCTTTCCTCAACATGACGTCTACTCGTTCTTCGAAATGTTCACTCATGATTTTAAATTTATCCTTGCTCATGTTATCGACTAATTTTTCCAGAGTGGTCGACATGAATTTAAAACTGTCGATGAAACGTATGGCTCTACAAATGAATTTCGTTTTTTCTTCCAACGTCTCTCCATCGATTACTCTTTACTCCTCCATGAGCTTCCATTTCATGAAGGAAATGTATCTTTCTTTGCTGTTTGCGATGCAATTTAATTCTTCGTGTGAGGTGCCGAGATTTTTCACGAACAGATGACTGTCGTAACCCGAGAGATTGTGAAACATCACCGGATAGAAAATGGTGTCTCGATATTTTAAATTACACTTGCTGTGAGCTGGACTACGATACAGACCCGTGTAATGATCATGGTCTCTGACCTTCCTATTTTCCTTTGAATTCTCATCAAACGATTGTTTGCATATGTGACATTCGGTGGCTCTGTTATTTTCGTCCTGCTGCTCTCGCGTGATGATCATTTCTGCCGGAGTTTTGAATTTGTCGTATAACATTTGAAGTTTCCATTCTAACTCTTCCACGAACCTTTGAGCCACGTCGTCGTCTTCATACTGTTTCATGTAGGTGAAGGGACCCATGTCGTGTTGCGAGTTGAAAGCGCATTTCACGTAAATGCAATAGCCCGAAGGTATGTGTTTTTGATATCTTTCAACGTAACTTTGAAGAGCGTTGGGTTGACAGGAACTCATTTTCGTGGTGAAACATTCGAAATCGGCGTACACGACAAATGGTACTTTTAACCTTCTATTCTGATTTTCAAACTTCACGATGGTGTTGGGTTTGGGCATTTCGACGGCGACACCTTGATTTTCGTTGCAATATTCCTGATGTTTCGCCAATGAGTCTTCACTGTGAAACACGTTCATGCAATTGTAACATAAAGATATCTTTCTGTTATGATTATTATTTTGTTTCGACAGTAATCGACTCGGATGTTTAACCCAACAATAATGACGATTGTCACCATTTGAAATCAATAATAAAATAATCGTCTTTTCTCTTCCGAGATACGAAGTCAGTCTGAGAGGATGGATCTTTCGTTTTTCGTCGTCGTATCCCAAGACGTTCACTGCAACGGTGGGATTTTGAGCCTCGAAACATTTGATGTGTTTTAACTGCATTGGAAAAGTCACTCCGGTCCAATCGAGATTTTTAGAAGTTTCCTCGTACTGAGAAACTCTATCGGAGTTTATTTTGACAGAGTATAAAGCGGATGTGACTGCCCATTTAAAACACTGATCATCGTTATTTTTCACATTGATCATGGCGTATTTCTTAGCGAGGAAATATGGTAATTTCATGTAGGAAGACCCTTTCAACAAATCGTTTTTAGTTATGTGAATTTCGAGTTTCAACACCTCATCGAACGTCCCAATTACTACCGTCATGTTGATAATTCGTGAGAGACATCAACATCTTGTCTTTCATCTTTTTGAAAATGTCTGATAAATCTGAACCTCGAAATGCGGGTTCAACATTAGATCTGAAATATGCATTTTTCACGATGCTCTCGCCGGACTTCACGTCGATTTTATTCATCACGCTATGGAGTATCATCTTAGTTTTTAGTCCGACATTCATGTATTTGTGAAACAAATCCAATACCTTTTTCTTCACCCGTTCCATGAACAATTTCGGATCGATTTTCGTCAATGAGGGAACCACATCGAAAGTTTTAAAAATGCCTTTGATCGCACTCTCCCGTTCCACGAACTTCGATTGAAATAGTTCTGCGGCGAGTCGTGCTAGATATTCTTCTCCTTTCCCTTCGTCTATTGCTCGTCGAAGTTCGTTCGATATATCTCGTTTGCCTAGAATCTGATGTGCATCACTCGTTTTCATTTTTCTTCTCTTTTCTTTGGAAACTTGAAGTTCTTCAACGGTTTTTCATTTAGTCGTCTTCTTATTTTTCACAATCGAAATGTTTTCGGTTTTTTTCGACGTCGGCATTTCGATTCCTTTTACTATCTTTTTCTTCTTCTCATTTTTCACAACCGATGCATTTTTTGATGTCGTTGCTATCGGCATTTCGATTCCTTTTACTATCTTTTTCTTCTTCTCATTTTTCACAACCGATGCATTTTTTGATGTCATTGCTATCGGCATTTCGTTTGCCTTTCCATCATTTCGCAGATGTTTCTGTATGACTTCAATCTTTTTTGATTTAGTTCTATGATTTCTGAAATGTGAAATTTTTAATAGTTTACAAATCTCGTTTAACTGAGGTATGGTTTTCTCATTTAAATTTTCCAATTTTTTTTTATCTGTCTGTTTCATTTTGTAAGAATATATTTTTTCGAATTTTGTATTTTAAATAATTTGTTTAAAAAGTTTTGTTTTTTAATGTGAAAAAAAATATTTTTTTGATGAAATTAATCGATTTTTTTTATGTTCCTTAACGTTAAAAAAAAAAAAAACGAGAAAAAAAGGATGTTAAAAATTTAACTTATATATATAAAGAGAAAAAAAACTTTTTAAACAAATTATTTAAAATACAAAAATTTAAAATATACATTATTTGCAAGAATTCGTAAAACAAAAAAAACCAAATAATCGATCATGACGACAACATCCATGATGGAATCTCGACATAAACGTCGATGTTGTTTAATAAATCGTTATTCTCCAAAAAACCAAGAAGAAAAAAATTGTAATTTATATTTACGCGTTTCGAAAGAAAACGATATGATTTGCAATAGAAAATCGAATCATAATACTATTAGCGAACAAAAATTAATCAATAATGTTGTTCGAATTATTAAAAAAGAAGGTTCAAGACAAATAGAACTCTTACGACTTTTACGTGAAGTCTCGCACGAGGTTCAAAACAAATTTCCGTGAAGCAGATGCGTGTTCATGTCACCCGATTCCTTCTCAATAGACGATGATAACTGCAAGATGCGAACGCTAATTTTTAAAAGTTCGATGTCTTGCCCGTTCTAAAAACTCGTGAAAAAAAATTAAATTAACACGAAAAAAAGGATGTTAAAATTTAACTTTTATATATATTTAAAGAGAAAAAAAACTTTTTAAACAAATTATTTAAATACAAAAATTTAAAATATACATTATTTGCAAGAATTCGTAAAACAAAAAAAACAAATAATCGATCATGACAGCAACACCTAAAAGATGCGAATTGAAATTGAAACGAGTCGAAGCGTGTACGAAATTAGGTTTTAAAATCTATACATTACAACAACACGATTCCATCGAATTGAACGAGGTCGAGACGATGGGCTTAGAGCGCTACTACGACAAATATCATATGTGTTTGAAATTGGATGAAGCCATGCTCGATTTGTTTTGCGAGTACCAAAGTGATCTGGTGAATAATATCATCGTCGCCAAAGACAGAAAATTCGACAAGGATGATTCGTTGTTGTTCTTTAGAAATTACATATATCCAATAATCTCACTCGAACTCTTGGACAAATCGGGTGGTGAGAGCGTGTTCACCGATGTAAAAAAACTTAAAAGAGTAAAGATAAACATACAAGACATTTTCGTAAGTGAGAAAATGACACATGTCAACATGCTAATAACGGACTTGGAAATATAAACAATAGAGAGATTGATTTTAGCAAAGAAGAAGGAAAAAAAGTAATGAGATCTAAAAGTGATCTCATTACTTTTTACAAAAAAAATTTTCACATTAAAGAAATTAAAATTCAAAACAACTTTTGTTTTTTTTGCTCTTTATATATATATAAAAAAAAACTTTTTTTAAACAAATTATTAAAATACAAAATTTAAAATATACATTATTTACAAGAATTCGTAAAAACAAAAAAACAAATAATCGATCATGAGGACAACAACACCTAAAAGATGCAAATTGAAATTGAAACGAGTCGAAACGAATAAGAAATTCGGTCATAAAATCTATAGATTACAACGACACGATCCCATCGAATTGAACGAGGTCGAGACAAAGGGCTTAGAGCACAAATACGACAAATATAAGATGCCTCTGAAACTGGACGAAGCCACGCTCGATTTGATTTACGAGTACCAAAGCGATGTTTTTTCTTTTTTTTGTTTTTTCGCTCTCTGTCTTGCGATATTTGTCATTATCGTCAAATTCATCCAGGTGATAAATTCTCCACCTTGTCATCCTGATGATAAAATTATTTCTCCACCTTTTTTACTAATTTTAAATATATTATTTTATACTTTCTATGATTTTATATTTTATACAATTTTATATTATAATAACATATTCAAAATCGGTATGTTCTTAAACGGCGAATTCTCACCGAGCAACAAACCCTTGCCGAGTCGCTCAACGTTCTGTCCACTCTTCAGATAGAGACCGTTTCCTCTCAGAGAGTTGCCACCTCTAACGGGTTCTAGATACAATCCTTTACCGCTGTCGTCTACGTGGACGCGACACACGGCTCCTCCCTTCTTCAACAGTCCACTGCCACCCATTAATTTCTCAACTGCCGAACTAGCGAGTCCCGTGAGAGCTCCCACGCCGAGAGTCTTTCCGAGAAAGGGTAGTGCCTTTGCGGCGAAGGGTAATGCTTTTGCGGCTATTCCTGCCAATAGCGGTAGGAAACCGCCTTTCATTCTCAAATTGTATCTCAATTGAGCGGGACTCATTCTCACCGTCAACCCTCTTCCATCGCGAATCGCTTTCTCCATCCTTTTGATTTGACTTCTGGTCCAGGCGATCGAATCCTGACCGCCTCTCGTCAGATCTTCGTGAGTGAATTTGAATCTCACCGCCTCGCCTCGAGTTGTTAACGCTCTCTTAAGTTTCTTCCTCTGTCCTGTGGATATGTTCACGTTTTTAACCACGTATTCTGTCATAATTCTGTTTTTAAAATATATTTACTTCAATTGTTTCTTGTTTAATAATTATATTAAAATAATTTTGTAAAATTAATATTGCGTTTATTTTATTTTTGTTATCTATATATATACACAATATTTTTTTTTTTTTGCTTTTATATTTCTCTTATGTGAAATCGTATCGTCACCCTCTCTCCGCGAAGATCTAACAGTTCACCATTTTGATCCGCCAACGTGGTTTTGAGACTATACAATGTGTCTAAAATCACTGGTAGATAAACTAAATTTCGAGGTCGCTCCACGATCTTATAACCCGGCGACACGTTTGGAAAGAAAGAATAGATCGTCGGTTGAGCGCTACCATTCACGTAGCTTCCAGCAATCACGTCCACGTTCACCAGAATGCTATTGACTGCGAGAATGTCGACCATATTTTCAGATGCCGCGTGGCCTCGATACATCTTTCGATTGAATCCCAACATCTTGCCTATAGAATCGTCTGTGTTGAAATCCACTCGAAAATTATCTTCCAAATCCAACATCGTCTGTAAGGTATTAGGATTGGGAGCGAGTCTGATCTTGTTGCTTCTCTAACGTAATACGATTCGCATCGGTTCTGTCTCTCCAAAAGCAGATCGTCGAAAATCATGAGATTCTTATCTTCCGATTTCAGTTCTCTAGGATCCGGAACGTCGCTAGCGTTCTCATAAAATCGACACTTGACGTTCGAAGATGCATTTCTCTTCATCAGCTCCGTCGCTGCACCGTCCAAAATGGTCGAAAGTGGAGCTTTGCTCTTGTCGAATTCCTCCCTACTGTCAAAGGTTCTGGCTATGACGTCCTTGGGCAATCTACGGTCCATGCACTCTCGAAGCAATCTGTATTCGGGTTGAAACAAGCTCTTGCCAAACACGAACAATCTGTCATAATCCAACCAGTCGGGTCGGGACAACAGATTCATCAACAGATTGGTCTTTCCACAATTCGATTTCCCCACTATCAAACCTCTTATGCTCTTGGGAAAGAACTCGTTATTCGACCTCTTGGTCGCGGCGTCGTTCCATGACATATCTTTAATGTTCATCTTTGTTTTATTTATTTTTTTTTTTTGTTATTTTAGATTCTTTTCAAACGCAAATTTTTTATGTTTTTCAAACTCTGTTTTTAATGTTATTATTTATTTATATCGCACCGTCGCGAGTTCTCTTCAATCCGGATCCACTCGTCATTTTGGCTAAATCTTGTATGGGTACCACAGCATCCTTAAAATCTTTCCAACTTTTCGGCGTTCACTCTAACGCAGCTCGCTTCGCCGGCGGACTGATCAACTTGTCGATCAACGCATCGGCTGCCCTCTTGCCAGCCACAGAAGCTATCCTACCACTGGCTTCGGAAGCGGCTTTCTTACCAGCATCCAAAGCCGTCTTCTTACCGACCTCAAACGCGGTCGATGCGAGTTTTCTACCCGCATCGCTCGTGAACGCTCGCATTATAGAATCGACGATGCCAGAACCGCCTTGAACGTAAGTTCTGACGTATCCCTGTTCTTTATCACAGACATATCTTATTTTTATGATATATTTTTGTTTTTTTCACTGATAAATCGTTTTTGCCGTTTAAATACTTTTATTATTCTAGTGTAAAAATTTACTGTTTTATTTTTGTTTGTTTGTTTGTTTGTTTCTCTCTACTTATTATATACACATCAATCCTTCAATTCGTTCATCAGCCTTTTATACTGGTTTTTATTCAAAACCTTCTGTCTTAACAATTCGTCAGATATAGTAACTATCTGATTATCTAATTCTGTGTTACCAGCCCGTCTGCTCGCCATCAACAAACTCAATCTCTGAGACAGAGCGTCGGAATCGCTCGGAAAAAAAGTGGTTTTCACCCCTTTGCCAGTCACCGATTCGACGAACTTCTTGTTCATATCCCATATGGGTTTCACCACTTTCGTCCACTTGTAACCTCTGTTGGCTTTGGGTCTCGTATCTCTGGCATCGTTATTTCTCTTCATGGCGTGGGTCTGAACCAGAATGTCTCCGTAATTGTCGAAATCCTGTTCCGTGTAATCGCTGGGCTTGTCGTAAAGGAGCAATCTCCGCAGACCATCGGTCAATTCGTATCTGTTCGAACCGACGATCAATTCATCATCCCCAATATCCACTTCCGTGTCACCTACAAAAATCCTTCCCTCCGAATCCTTATAAAATCCATACAACTGATCTCTCTTACCGCCATCATCATCGGACGATGCGACGCTACTAGTGTGATAGTTGAAGCCGTATCATCAGACTCGCTCTCTGTTTGAATTCCCGTGGGAACGTAATCCGGTGTAGATTGAACGGAATACCGATTTCCAAAACTAGGAGGCAACGAACCCATTCTCAAAGAACTCTCCTTTATGGGTCTCAATTCTTCGACTATCTCCTTCCTGCTTCGCTCTTGACCCTCCGTCACGGGTTTAAATATTTTTGTGGCTTCGCGTTTGAGTTCCATCTCACCAAGACGTCTGCTCCTATCAGCAGACTGAATCCCCTTGTTAGCAAGCTCAAACTCTTCTAAAATTCGATATCGGTGTCTAGGATCCATCTGTAAAAACATCTTTCGTTCTAATTGTTTTATTATTTTCAAAATTAAATGTTTAATTATATTTTTATGTTTTAAGTAATAAAAATCTTTCCGTCTTTAATATAATAATCTGAAAATATTCGCCTTAACTGACTGTTAATTGAATTGGTGAAGTTTAAGAATACGTTTAAACAGTACATGACAAACCGGTTTCTGATTTATCGCATTTTGACAGTAGTTTTTACATTTTGTCAAAAGATCTCCATTCACACATCAAACAACAATTCACTCAGTATCGAATTAAGAGAGAATCCCTTTGATGACTGTTAAACAGTTTCAACACACAAAAGAAAACTAATTTTAACGCTGAGAACTTATTCATCTCTTTCTGATTGCTATCATGAATATATTTAAAATTTACCACTCAAAAACCTAATTGAGCGGAAAATGCGTTTTAAACTTTCCACTAAGTGTTTGACTCTTCGAACAATATCCCTCAAAAGTCAATTTCTATTCATCTCATCAAGACAAAACACGAATATCTATTACAGATCGTCTCTTTCAAACAATATCCTCCAAAACTCAATTTCTATCCGTCTCATCAAGACAAAACATGAATGCCTATAATACAGACCATATTCATAATCGACTCTTTTTGAACAAAAACCTCATTCGGTCATAACGATAACATGTGTTAGTTTTACTTCAGGAAGATGTGACAGCGGGCTCGCGAATTTCTAACACACCGACGACAACACTCTTCGTTCAAAACATTTCCATCACGTGCTCATCGAGATCACCTCGCAATAACGTGCGCCAGTCTCACTTCGAGAAACGCTACAGTGGGTTTGCGGATTCAAACATCACCTCTTCACGCGAGTCGATTTCAGACCTAAAATCCGCAAGCGAGTTTCCCCCATAGGATTCAGTGTTAAAATCGTGTACGGACGCGGATTGTTAGAATCGGCAAGATGATGAGTTCGAATTCTCAAAACGCTTTTTTGCTCGCAATTTAACACTCTCCATAGGGTTTCAGTGTTAAAATCGTGTACGGATGCGGATTGTTAGAATCGACAAGACGATGAGTTCGAACTCTCAAAACGTTTTTTTGCTCGCAATTTAACACTGAATCCTATGGGGAAAACTCATCTGCAGATTTCAATCAAAACGGTACATGTACGTGTACGTAAAACTACGCGCGTCTAGGATACAATTCAGTGTTAAAAAAATTCGAGCTCACCCTAAAAAACCGTTAAAATCTTGTACACGTACACGATTTTAACACTAAATCCTATGGAGATGTACATGTACACGTACACGTACATGTACAGGTGAGCTCGTATTCTCAATTATCACCTACTAGTGTATGTATCTCAAAGTCGGCAACTCCTGTAGAGGTGGGGGTGAAGACGACTTGACTAATCTGAAAATCATTAAATCGATGGTGATAACCATGGACAGATTAGAGGCCCAGTGTTTGGGCTAGACTTCTGTGTTCAAGTTTGTGGCCTACAATTCTGTGTCCACGTTTGTGTGACCACGTGTCTTATAATAATAGCTTTACAGTAGTTATAATGGAAGTGTTCTATTATCAATCACACAGGTGCATACATAGCTGTACTCCTCTCATTGGGTCTCACAAGGAATCCACACATGGCCTACAGTTCAGTAGGCAAGTAGGCATATTCTAGTGTTTGTACTGTTGGTTTAATGTACTCACTATGATAGTCTATATTATATAACACATAACTTGCATGCACAACTGTATTTTACTCACCGGACTTCACTAGAGGCCCAAAGTGTGTGGCTAAGAGTCTTGTGTTCGTTTGTGGCCTAGATTTCTGTGTCCACGTTTGTGTGTTCGTGTGTCTTATCATAATAGTTTTACAATAGTTAGAGTGGAAGTGCTATGTTATCAGCCACACTAGTGCATATTTAGCTGTATTCCTCTTATTGGATCGCGCAAGTGGTCCACACATGGCCTACTTTTCAGTAGGCACGTAGTTGTATTCTAGTGTTTGTATTGTTGGTTTGATGTACACACTATGGTGGTCTACATTATATAACACACAACTTGCATGCACAACTGTATTTCACTCACTGGATATCAATAGATTCCCATTGTGTGGCCTAGGGTTCTGGGTTCAAGCTTGTGTGCCCATGTGTCCCATAACAATAGTTTTACAATAGTTGTAATGGATGTGTTTTTAATATCAATCTCATAACTTGCATACATAGCTATTTTTCACTCATTGGATATTGCAAATACCCCAATATATGAACGTCTGTATTATCAAACACACAGCTCGCACACACAACTGTATTCCATTCTTTATTGGCCTACAGTTTCATATCCAAGTTTGTATGTTCAGGTGTTTGGAAGTCTGTGTGTTCAAGTAAAACTCTTGACGTGTTTGCAATAATAGTCTTTCTATAGGTACAATGAAAGTGTTTAAATCGAGCATTCTACCTGCATACATTACTGTATTCTTGCCATTGGATCTCACAAAGGGCCCACACATGTTCCATCTTTGTAGACCAGTTGGTATATTCCAGTGCATGTTTTATTG
The DNA here is from genome assembly GCA_031216915.1 of Pictodentalium vernedei. NCBI lineage: Eukaryota > Metazoa > Mollusca > Scaphopoda > Dentaliida > Dentaliidae > Pictodentalium > Pictodentalium vernedei. The sequence continues at coordinate 297,130,941 of CM062296.1, forward strand.
GCTTAACCCTTTACCAAACGCAGAAGATTTCAAAATTTATTATTTTAAATATCATTTTTTAAATGTTTTCAAACAATTTCAACAAAACCATATCATGTGACCCCTCTTTGGAACGAGCTCGACGAGCTCGTTCCAAAGAGGGGTCACATGATATGGTTTTGTTGAAATTTTTCGAAAAATAATATTTTTTCAGCTGCTGAATTTGCATATTACGCGGGTGAATGCGGGCGATTCGTTGGGCAAAGGGTTAATGTACTCGCTATGATAGTCTATATTATGTAACACACAGCTTCGTACACAACTGTATTCCACTCACTGGACACCATAAGAGGCCCATTGAGTGGCCTCAAGTTTGGTGTCCAAGTTTGTGTGTACACATCGTTCATAATAATAGTTTACAAAAAAAATGGTTATAATGGAAGTGTTTTAATATCAATCACACAACTTGCATACTAAACTGGACTCCACTTATTGGATCCTATGAAGAGCCTAACTTATGAAAGTTTGTAATATCAATCACACAACTTGCAGTCACAGTCGTATTTCATTCCCTATTCTCCTACAGTTTTATATTCAAGTTTGTATGTACACGTGTCTGTAATAATAGTCTTACTGTAGCTACATTGAAACGTATTTAATACCAGCCACACAATTTGCATACATATCTGTACCACACTTGTTTAGATCCCATTAAGAGCCCAATTTAGTAAAAGTGTTTGTAATAATAGCTTTACTAAAAGTACAATGAAAGGTATTTAATACCCATGACATAATTGCATACATAACTTAATACCGTGATTACCTATTCTACTATATATAAAAACAAAATGACATAAAGTTTAGCTTTACACACCAACAGTGGTGAACACGCCAGCAATGGGATTCCAATACTTAAAATTCACACTTCCAATGAAACTACATTCATGTGGACCTTTGTCTTAATTTATCACTCGCCGCCTCGTAAAGAGTAAAATGAAACCCACAATTATTTAGTACGTTTTTAAATGTGTTTACCTCACAAGATACTAAAAATTAACAAACTGCGTTGCCTCATGTTATTAAAGAACCCATAGCTACAAATAGTATGTTATCATGTCATTAAATGAAAAAATGCTCTGTGATTTGGCGATAAAGTTGACAGAGGAAGTACCATGAATATTGATCTGCTAAATCAGGCTCCCATTCCAAACCTCAAAACTATATAAGTCATATGTTCTCTGGAGGTTTCATCGCATTTATCACCAAACCAATCACACTAACCCCCTTTACAGCCACCTTGGTAGATCACATCTTGTCCAATAATGCTTCTGCCCCTACAGATGCAGGGATAATCATTACATATGTTTTAGACCACATTGGGACCTTTTACATTGAGTCCACAACCCGCAGTAAACGAGATCAACCTCTCCTACTTAAAAGAAAAAATAAGAGAGAATAGTGTAAACTATTTTAAAACTATCTTACAACAATCTACCGCATATTGCCTGTTCTGGAAGCAACTTCTGCTGGTGACGCATATATTAATTTCATAGAAATCGATACAAATGCATTTGAGATTCCTTTCCACCGGTACGCCTACATCAAACCAAAAATACATAAAACGTCAAGCCTAGATGACAAAATGTCTCGTAACTTCTTCGAATAACAAAACTAAATCATATGATAAAAAATGCAACATCCAACTGAACTGGATATACAAAATTACAAAATTTATTGTATTTATTATTTATTTATTTATTGGTGGTTAAGGTCACATACTTATGCACAATGGCTAATCGTGACCGTGACAGCTTTACGAGTGGAGAAGCCGGAGTACCCGGAGAGAACCACCGAGCAACGAGGAGCGGCTGTCAGCCCTACAACATCGTGACTCTGAACTCTGCAACGCAGCACAGGTAGGGTTGGATTGGTTGAAGACATACGCACCATCGACGCGCAGTAAGCCTTAGTACACAGAGTCATCGTGCCCCCATGTAGACAATCGTGGTAAGTTCCTTGCCCAAGGGCACAACGCTGGAGCGCGAATCAGTCGCTGAAATGGTCACCCATCCAATTACTAACCGCGCTCGACGTTGCTTAACTTCGGTTATCTGACGATAACCGGTTACCGCAACGCCACCGCGCCCCCAGAATTTGTTGTATTTTTAATAGAATCAAAAAACAAAGTAAGGCAATGTATTATAGAAATATCTTAATGGAAAACAAAAACAATTTACGTAAAACATGGAAAATTTTGAATGACGCAATTAAGAAACAAAGGTCAGAAACGAGACTTGCCGCTACCTTTAAATATGAAAACAGCGATATTAATGACCCTCAAGAAATTGCCAACAACTTCAATAGATTTTGGTGAACATCGGAACGAATACAAGCATCCAAATGAAAAAGCCTAATATTGAATTTACTCATTTTTTTTAATAATAGTCACTCAGACAACTTCTTTATGACCAACTACTCCAATAGAGATAATAAATACTATAAAGGGTATGCAATCTAAATCGAGTTAAGATTTCAACAACATAACGTCAAAGATAGTCAAATTGACAGGCGATATAATTGTTTTACCTATAACACACACTAACAAAATTTAGTTTGAACAGGGGACGGTACCGGACGGAATGAAGACTGCTAAGGTGCAACCTGTATTTAAATCAGGATCTGATAAAGAATTCACCACTTACTGGCCAATAAGTATATTGCCAGAGTTTTCGAAAGTTATGGAAAAGATTTTGTGCACACAGGCTGACAAACGTTTTAACACAGTTTGACATACTTTCGCCAATTCAATACGGATCTTAAAAAAAAACTTTCCACAATACACCCAGTTATGCAGTTACTGGAACACATAGCCACCAAAAATAATAAAGCGACTAAAGACCATACATTGGCGATATTCTTTGACCTAGCCAAATTATTCGATTCTATAAAGTATGAATTTTTGTTAAGCAAACATGCTCATTACAGTATCAGGGGCATGTGTAATGAAAGGTTCAAAACCTACTTGACCAACAGAAAACAATACGTTCAGTGTGCCAACACATCCTCTATGATGCCTATAACGCGCGGCATGCCTCAGGGCTCAACTCTGGGCCCCATTTTGTTCATACTCTATATCAATGATATCCACCACATCACCTCTATTAATCATCTTTCATTTGCCGACGATACTACCGCGTGTTCGTCGGACTCTGATGTTCGACGATTGACACAATTTGTTAATAATGGACTTCAAAATATATTTGCATGGTGTTCCACCAATCTTCTGCACTGCAAGAAGACAAAGTATATTTTAATCAATCCCGATTCAAAAAGGGTAATATCATTTAACAAATCCATAAAAAATAATGATAATGTTTTAAAATGGGTGGATGTAAATGGGGATGAAACATCTATTACGTTCCTAGGTATTTATAGTGACAAACGCCTGTCTTTTAAATTACACATCTCAAATGTGTGTTCTAAGATAGAGTGCGCAAATAATGCACTTAGCACGTCACGATGTCATGAAAACTTTGTATTTTGCATTGATACACAGTCGTCTAGTGTATGGTATACAGATTTGGAGGAACTCAAAATCAATCGACAAACTTTTCTTATTACAAAAACGCTCAATTCGCATAATTAATAAAGTACGTTTCAATGCCCATACTGACCCTCTATTTTCTCAAGATAAAATAATGAAAGTTACAGACCTTTTCAAACTCCATGCCATGTTATTTTTATTCGAATGGAAAAATGGATCTCTCTCCCAGTCATTAAATACCATGTTTTCACTCTTTAATAATAATGCTATTGGTCCCACTACCAGGCACTCGGTATCGATTCGCGTCTAAGGAACAAGAACAATATCTTTAGATTAGCTCCCTTGTTTCAACTATCCTAGAATTTGGAATGCCCTGGAACCGAGTAAGTAATGCTACTAATCGTACTGCATTAAAGGAAATGTTAACGCTAAACATTTTCTCAAATTACCAACCACAAATTATATGTAACAACTCGTATTGCCCTGACTGTAGTGGATATTTACTATACTAATCTGTAATTCAGTTCTGATTTTCCCGGCTAGCTCGTCAGCTTGTCACTCAACTTGTTCCCACTTTAGTGTCAACTTATTCTAAAATATCATAATTATTATTAATTGTCTTGTTTCACGTGCAACGATACAACATTGCTCTAAAAGAATCTCTATTTTTCCCCAACTGTATATTCCGCCTGATACGATGTTGCTCAAATTATATTTTTTACCTAGGGGATAGCAGGAAGACAGACAAACTGGCCATGCTGTCCCCCCAACAACATGAATATGTATCACAACATTACCCTGAATTATTATTATATTTTATATACCTTTAAATAAATAAAAAATAACAATAACTATTCCCTCGGACGCTGAATCGACCTACGGTTTCCATAAAGAATTTGATGGAAATGTTTACATGGAAAATAAACGAGTAGAAAGAGAAGGTGATAATTTGATCATGGGCGGAGATTGCGTATTTGAAGGCATTGAGGATTTTGGGGCATTTGCCCGTGTTGGCTAAACAGGATCCTAAAATTTACAGCCAAGGCGAGCTCAACATTTACAGCAAGATCCTGAGCTATACGAATATCATAACAGACAGGGACGTAGCGGCAGGGGGTGTGGGGGTGTCAGCCCCCCAGTCCTGACCAAAATTTCCTATAGTTGGAAATTCGGAGGGCAAGTCATGAGTAATTGGAAATTCCATCTATCTGGATTTTAGAGCTTCTTTGGCGACGCCGATGTCTCCATTACTTACCAAAATACCAACTAGGTTTCAAATCGGCAAATATTCCAACTGTTACTATTTACAACTACAGTGTTACGCAAATATCGAGCTTCATAAGCTTCATGGTGTCAATCGGTATGAGATTTCTATAGTACATTTACTTATCGTAAAACAAAAAAAAACCCTCGATATGCACTTCAAGAAAATCACATCATGTAAAATCGTTATCCTGAGTTAATTCCATCATTCACAGTCACAAAATGATGAAACATCGAAAATTGATCATTCCTGCATAAGATCTGATTTAATGATAGGATCGTGTGAATTACTCATAGTTCTCAGCATGAGCATTTGTTTAGCACATTTTCAATTCCCAGAATAATACCAAATAATAAAAACAACCTGATAATTCTATCATAAATGTGTTGGCATTTCAGTAACTAGAATAAATGTTATGCCCCTTTTCATGGCTTTATTTTCAAAATATTTCTCGGCTGTGAATTTCCAACAGGGAAACCCCCTCCAGGTCTCTCCCCTAGGTGGAAATTCACTACCTTACACCCGCAATCGGAAACCTCTAGCCACGTCTCTGATAACAGGGAACAATAATCCCATCGAGAAGAGAACAAAATATATAGCCAGTAAGATAAGTTGTAAGAAACGTCGATTTGGAATGGGAAATGAGAAACGAAAAATCAAATCCAAAAACAAAATTCACTCAGGCACTAGCGGACGAATTACTCAAACACATGGTGCATAAATTTCACAAGAGAAGAGACTTTGTCAAAGGTTTGGATCACATATGGGCAGACAATCTGGTAGACATGCATTCATTTTCGGGACACGGTGGAGGCTTGAAATACGTACTGACAGTCAAAGAAATCTGAAACGAGCGTGGAAGAAGTTTTAGGGAGTATCTTCAATTCTCTTGTGCAAAACGCCGGAAAAAGACTTGAGAATTTTACAACGTTCAAGTTCGTCGATTGATCGAATTCTATTCTACTGGCAATGAGGAGAAGGGGAGTGTGATCGAACGATGGAATAGCCATTCTGGACGATTTTGACAACGATTATAACAACACACCTCATCGTTCCATTAAAATGACTCACGTGGAAGACAAGGATAATCGAAATGAAATGAAAGGTTCTATGAATCTCTGTCTCAAGCGATAGATAACGAAAGAAAAACCACTGAAATTCGGTGTGGTTGATCGAGTGAGAATTTACAAATTAAATCAACATTTGAAAAAAGGTAGATGGTTCGAAGAAATCTTCATCATAGTTCGGGTGGTCTGTGCCGATCCCATCACTTACGAGATAGAAACATTAGTCGGTGAAGAACTGACATTATGAATGCTGAGCTATCTGTTCTGAAAGCAGAAGAAGGGCAGGTATTGTGTATGGTATTATTATGGTGAGCTTCGCCTGCCTCGAGCCTCTTGTCGACGATCTTGTCAGGTTAAGTTATATTTATTTATTATTATTTATTTATTGGTGTTTAAGGTCACATACTTATGCACAATGGCTAATCATGACCGTGACAGTTTTACGGGTGGAGGAAGCCGGAGTACCCAGAGAGAACCACCGAGCAACGACGAGCAGCTGCCAGCTTTCCAACATTGTAACTCCACACTGCATCACAGGCAGCGTTAGATTGGTTGAAGACATGCCCACCATCGACATGCAGTACGCCTTAGTACACAGCGTCATCGTGCACCCATGTGGATAATGGGGGTTAAGTGCCTTGCCCAAGGATACAGCGCGGGAGTCCGAATCGATCGCTCAGGCGGTCACCCATCCGAGGACTAACCGGGCTCGACGTGGCTTAACTTCAGTGATCTGACGAGAACCGGTCACCGCAACGCCACCCCGCCCCCCGTCAGGTTAAGTTACTTTCATGTTTAAAACACGTTTGTTTCCTTCACTGATGCGATGGTCTGTTTGTCATCGGGGGTTTGTGATGCACCGCGTGCCCGAGAAAACATTCCAGAGGCTGTGTTGACAACTAAATATTTGTTTATTTATTTTATTTTATTTTTTTGTGTGTTTTTATTATCTTTCAACCTTTTTTCATTACTCATTTCTCATGCAGAGAATTACAATAACTGTCGCCAGCCAGCATCCACTTACTTCTGAATGTAGTCTTAAGTGGTATCCATGTTCGAGAAATGGATACTGCTTCTAATAATGCAGTGCTGGTTCCTGCCCAATCACTTTATTCCACGATTTGATGTAAATTGTTTTAAGGAGTCATTCCGTATGTACACAGATGGAATAATAAAATACAGTTTAGACTAGATGGTGAAGGGATCGTGGGAACATTTTACGAATAACAATTGGAAAAGATGATTTTTTTTTAAATCTTTTCTTTTTCCGCGATATATATATATGTAAATAAAACAGAGAAAATATAGAGCGTAATCGCTTGATTAGACTGGTTACGTGAAATAATTCATGAGAGGTGAGGGACGTTGTACAAACACGAGTGCGCGAATGCGCACAAGTGTTTTACAATATAGTCACTCGCCTCGAATGAATTATTTCACGTAACCAGTCCAGTAAAGCGATTACTTTGTTTATTACTTTTCATATTAACGATAATTATATTATTTAACCCTTTACCTAACGTAACGGTCAAAAACGGCCAGCGCTATTCTCAAAACTCCCCAATTAATTTTCATTATTTTTTCATTTTTTGTCTCTAAAACATAGGTTATGACCCCCTCATTGGAACTCCAATGAGCTGTCATAACTTATGTTTTTGAAACAAAAAATGAAAATAATAGTTATTCAAGAATTGTTTTTGCAAGTGTCGTCTGCTTTTCATGTTAGATAAAGGGTTAAAAAAACAAAAAGACAATGAACTCCCCATTACATCCGCGGCAAAGCGTCTTCGTTTGCGCGCACGGATACATGACACAATTGTTGATTGCATAATTCACTTGTGAAGTTATCGTTTATAATCAAACCCGGAAATCCCAGTAAATCACACTTTAGAATGTAATAAAACTTAATAATTAAAAACATTTAAAAATGATGAACATATAAGACTTAATGGAAGGTATAATAAAAGACTCAAGTATCGAACAGTATCTTCATTCATTCTAGCTTATGTAATTTCGTGATACAAGGAAGATTGACAAAAGAGGATGCTAGCGATTATGCCGAAGATGTGTCGTGACTTTGGCTAATAATGGTATAATGCATCTATTCAGTAATACAAAACATCCCCTGTCCAGGCAAGAGATAGAATTCATATTTCATCCCGGTCAAGCCACAACAATATATGGACACTTCAAATATCCCGACGATTTTTCCAAATCTGGAGGACTCAATCAGCTCGGGATGAAAGATACCAACCCAATGTGAGTATTGACAATGAAGGTGCAGGCGTGGAACAGAAATAAGTCGCTCAAACTACTGAGACTGAAAGTCTTTTCACTATGTAACAAATTTATTTACTGGACTTCAGCGTACATGTAAAACAAGGAGTTGACGGGAGCGGTTACCAAACTCTCCGCCCAACGTTCTTGCAATTTTGCTATCCGAATTTCCAAATTTACAGAGTTAACATGCTTTTATATGTACAATTTTCAAGTAACATTATTAAAATAAAACAATCAACATTGCTTGCTCAGACAATAACATGCAGTATCTTGTATTAATCAAGAGGCAATTGTAATGAATCGTATGCGTGAAAAACGTCTTAATCCGTTAATCCATTTATTCGTTAGTTTATAAATCTGTTATTCACAAAGTATTCGAATTAACCAAGTGTTTCTAGACTCCAGATTTTAGCCTTGTCATAAAACATTTGCAACATGGTTTAACATCAGTGTGTAAGGGCGACGACATTGCTATCATGAGAGCTAGTGACGTGGGTGTGGAAACGGCTAGCCTGAGCCAGATATCATGGTTCATGCCACACGTGAACCCAGATAACGCCGAAAATTTAAACTCTACAAGACTATCACATCGAAAATTGTTATCCGCTGTATTTAGAATAAGACAGTGCGATACCGTGAGAAATTCCAGAATGAAACATTTCAGTTGGGGATTGATGGTAAAATCTTTAGAACGACCACGTTGTATCATAGCCGGCTTTCAAACCAACAAGTACCGTTTGCAAGAAAAGAATTGATAAGCAATTCGAACATCACAACAAAGTTATACAAGATTTTCTATCCCCTACATATACCATGCCATGAAAAGCGTTTTAACCCTTTAACCAACTTAACGGCCAAAACCGGTCAGCGCAATTCTCAAAAATCGCCAATTAATTTTCATATTTTTTTTCATTTTTTGTCTTAAAACATAGGTTATGACCCCTCGTTGGAACGGGCACGTCCAGCTCGTTCCAATGAGAAGTCATAACCTATGTTTTTGAGACAAAAAATGAAAACAATTAGTTATTTAAAAACGTTTTTGCAAGTGTCGTCTGTTTTTCATGTTAGGAAAAGGGTTAAACATCCAAGTCAAGATGCAGTTCGATAGAAACGCACCGGTGGGAACCAAATCTTTCAATATAGTCATTTCCGACAGACTGTTTCACTAAAATTCACTTCAGATCTACACATTTTCTCTTGAATATATATTCTACTCAAAGTTTGCTAAGCACCAAATACATCCAACCACCTGTTTTACGTTTTAGTTGAAATATTGTAATGAAAAGTGTATATATTTTTTATTTAATTATATCTTTAATGATTTAAGTACAGAAATTAAGATTTTATTTGTGTCTTACATTATTTTTTAGCTTTTGAATACGATAACCATGGAAAATGGATATTATTGGTAAAAGAAGAAATTTTTCAATATGCCAAAAAGTTGACGGAGCGAACTGATATGGCTTCAATATCGAGTATGAAACCCATTACTGTTAATTACAGCTTGACAACTTCATCTCATGGTTCCTGGTGGTCCTTTGTGGGATGTTGTTCCATTCTTGGACCAGCATGGCACCAAGCTCCTGGACACTTCTTGGCTGGACTGGACGGGCTGAAGTTGCAAGCTGCAACTCATTCCAGATATGTTCGATTGGATTGAGGTCAGGGGATCTTGCTGGCCAGTCCATACGCTCAATCCTCTCCATCTGTCGGTACTCCCCGACAGCATGGGCAACATGAGGACGGGTATTATCGTCCATCAGAATGACTCTATCACCCACTGCACCTGCATACAATCTAACGTGGACATGCGAGATCTCATCAATATACCGTAGTGCAGTCAATGTACCACGTTCAAGGACACAGAGCTCTGGACGTCTATCCCTGCTGATGCCGACCAGACCATGATTGACCCTCCACCATAGCGGTCATGCTCAGCAATGTTGGCTGCATGGAATCGCTCTCCTGGTCTTCTCCATACCCTAGATTGCCTATCTGTGTCTTCTAGGCAGTACCTTGACTCATCTGTAAAAAGGACAGGTCGCCAATCTTCTCTGGTCCATCCAACGTGGTCCATGGTCCATTCACATCGTGCCTGGCGGTGGTTCTGGGACAGCGGAATGGGAATACATGGTCTTCTCGATCGGAGACCACCTTCCTGCAACCTTGCCCAGATAGTCGGCGTCGAAACATTTACCCCGGATGCATTCTGAAGGTCACTGCGAAGCTGGGTTGCTGTGGAAAAGCTGTTCCTACGGGCCTGAATGATCAAAAACCGGTCTTCAGCACCACCATGCCGTCTTACTGGTGTGCCATACTGCTGAAATCGTGCCCAGGCTCTGGTGATCACCGCATGGTGCACACCAAGGGCTTCACCAACCTGACGGTGGGTAGCCCCTTGCTCCACCATCCCTACAGCCCGCCACATTTCTGCTTCAGGGAAATGTCTTTTTACATTTGCATTTGCCATATTCAATCAATAAATCACAAGGGTTTGTGTTGAAATGAAGATTGAATACCCTACACATGTCATGTACATGTCGACAGTACACGAAAACATCATGAAAATCAAGGGGAACATGCTTTCCATGACTGTCACGAAAAGTCTGCCTGTCAAGAGAGCTAATGTAAACACTGGGGACCATCTCAATACATTCCTCAATCATATCCACCAAAAATATCGCAAATATGTCACAAGCAAATTTCACAATGATGTGTCAAATATTTGGTGCTTAGCAAACTTTGAGTAGTATATATTTTTAAATAGGTAATAAAATTCGATTTACGTCTTTACATCTTTTCTAATATCTTTTTCTATCTGCTACGACGTTTTCCCATTCTCCTTTGGGCGGCGGTCACACCATCGTACGACAAACATCAGATTTCTGATACGACAGTGGTATATGTCTTTAGATTGAAATGAAAGCTATAGCTTTCCGTTGGGGAGTTACACACAAGGCCGCGCTCACACAATCGCATACGATTTTCTAGTCCGTATGTCGTACACGTATTTCTCTGCAATTCGCATCGTTGCATGATCACATTATATGTCCATTTCTATAAGTGTCAAAGCTCTCCGTAAGGAGCAAGTATAAATTGAAATATCATGAACATGGAGCTAAGCCCAGACAGTTTTTTTTATTGGAGGTGGGGGGGGGGGGGGGAGGGGGGGGCGGGGGGTAGCATTTTGCTATGTTTTTATAAAAATTATCTTAATTTTCAAAACATTTGAAGAAAAAAGTCAAAATATTGGGAGCAGCAGTAACGCAGACGTGAAACCACTTGAAAATAAATTAATCATTTACCTAATAGTCATAAGTTCACCATCGTACTGGGGAAAATATAAGACACGAGTAACAAAGATGCACACCTACCTTCTGTACAGCACTTTCAGGAATTAGAAAAATGACGTAGTACATGCGTAATTATGTGGTTTTTGATACTTTGCTTTGACCTGGACCTTCAAAATTTTGAAAAAATCGTACATGATTGGATTCGATCCATCAAAAAATGGAAGATGTTCCGTTTTATTCGGGCGGACAGGAGCAACGTATACGAAAATTTTATCGTAACCGTAGGTGTGACCATCCCAATGGAAAGCTCTAGTTTTCATTTCAGTCCGATGAAGAATACGACTGTCGTATCATAAATTGGATGCTTGACGTGCGATGGTGTGACCACGTCCTTGGTACGATACTATTTTCGTATACGTCGCTCCTGTCCGTCCGAATAAAATAGAACATGCTCCATTTTTTGATGGACAGAATCCAATCGTATACAATTTTTACAATATTTTGAAGGTCAAAGTCAAATCAAAGTATGTATTACGTCATTTTTCTGATTTCTGGAAGTGCTGTGAAAAAAAGTAGGTGTACATCATTGTTACTCGTGTCATATATTGTACTCAGTATGGTAGTGAACTTATGAATATTAGGTAGATGATTAATTTTTCAAGTAGTTTAACGTCTGCGTCACTGCCGTCCCCAGTATTTTGATTTTTTTTATTCAATTGTTATTGACAATTAAGATAATTTGTTATTACTTTCCAAAGTGTGATTTACTGGGATTTTCCGGTTTGATAACTTCACAAGTGAATTATGCTATCAACATTTGTGTCATGTATCCATGCGCGCAAACGAAGACGCTTTACCGTGGGTGTAATGGGGACTTCATTGTTTTTTGTTTTTTTAGCCCTTTACCTAACATGAAAAGCAGACGACACATACCCAAAAAATTCTTGAATAACTTTATTTTCATTTTTTGTCTCAAAAACATAGGTTATGACCCCTCATTGAACGAGCAATACGAGCTCGTTCCAATGAGGGGTCATAACCTATGTTTTAGAGACAAAAATGAAACAATAATGAAAATTAATTGGCGATTTTTGAGAATAGCTCTGGCCGGTTTTGGCCGTTACGTTAGGTAAAGGGTTAAATAATATAATTATCGTTAATAATGAAAAGTAATAAACAGAGTAATCGCATGACTGGACTGGTTACGTGAAATAGGCCAGGGACTATATTGTAAAACACTCGTGCGCATTCGCGCACTCTTGTTTGTACAACGTCCCTCGCCTCTCATGAATTATTTCACGTAACCAGTCCAGGCAGGTGATTACTCTCTATATAAACTCATAGCAAAAAGCCCCCCTCACCAATATAAAAAAAAATCTTGAGTTTATTTCAGTTTATACGTGCCGCGTACATGAAGCTTTGGCGTTATGGAAACGTACATATAGTATGACCATGCAACGATGCGAATCGCAGAGAAATACGTGTACGATAGACAGACAAGAAAATCGTATGCGATGGTGTGACCGCCGCCTTACGAGCTTTTTTTATAAGGGAATAACCAAACAATAATTATAAAAGTTTTCTTTTCCTTTTCTTGTCTTTGAAATGAACCGGTTTTTTTTTTCCTTTTTTCTTTTTACACTTTTGTCATAGCAATCGCCCGATATTATTGGTTTTTAAAGTTATTTATTTAAAGAATCGCATACGATCAACAATGATACTATAGAATTCGCAGCTTCGGGAGTAGATGAAATTAATTCTATCTCCTAGCTTGATTCACAACGGTGTGGTGAGTACGTTCGTACTAGAATATTGATTCTTCAGCTTCTCGGTGTAAAAAGACCGTTTTCTGCACCATTCACTACAATACTATCTTGCTAATCGTCTTGGTAGAAGTCAAGCTCATTCGAATGATTTCTCCCCCGATCGGCATGGGATAACCTATCTCACCGTATAGAGGTCCATTTCCTCTTTTTCCAAAGGAACATTCTGAATTCAGGAACTTAGCACACTGTTCTCCTTGGCACATACATTACCAACTGTCTCGTGTATTTTATTTTTTCTTTGACCGAAATCAGAATGCAGGTATCCATCATATGTACATGATATAGTTGATTCAGGATTAGATGACCTCCCACGTCCAGCGAATCTTCCACCTTATCGCCCGATTTCCAGACTTTAGTGCCATCCACATAGTCTCTGCAGATGATGCCTCGATCTGACTACTGGCAAGTCTCGAGTCCGAATAATTTGTGACCGCCCACGTTGATTTCACACTCATCATTTATTTCTTCCAATTTTTCATCCTTTTGTTTCAATGTATATCTTAGACGCCGCGTCTTTAGAGTCCGTGTGTTTGGCTAAGTTAGAAATATTATTCGAATTAACGTTATGACGTAAACCTCTGGGGTTTACATTATGCAAATATTTACAAGTTAAAGTGGCTGACGTAAACCCCAGAGGTATACGTCATAATGTTATTTTGTAAATATTTGTGTAACGTATTTTCGAAAAGTAAAAATGCCTGAAGATCCGCACAAAGAGCGGCGAAAGCTCTAGCAGGAATAAAAGCAATAATTTCCTTGTATGTGTTTTGAACTTTGATTTTTGCTTAAATATATATATATATATACATACTATTCAAAAAAGTAGGGGATATTTGATAAAAGTGAGATATATGAAGAAATATATTTATATTTTCATCAGAAAGACAGTTGCGGCATTGCACTTTGACATCCGGTGAATGATTTCAACGATAGTTGAGTGTCTCACAAGCACACATTCCACACACTGAGCTGTAGAAGACATCAACGGTCAGTCAGAGATTTTACCGCATTCAGTCCAAGACCTCAATACCTTGTAAATCCTCCTCGGTTCGCGAGACAAGCGCGGATCCGACGTGGCATACTCCCCTCCAAACGTCCATAATCAGCTTGACTGATGTTATTCCATTCTTTCTGCAGTGCAGCGGCGAGTTCCTGGATATTGGTAGGGGCTGTTGGCGTTGTCGTAGGCGCCTGCCCAGCATTTCACAGACGTACTCGATTGGTGAAAGATCAGGACTTAGTGCTGTCCACAACAGTGTAGTGATGTTCTGCTCCTGGAGGAACTCTGTAGCGACACAGGTCCTGTGTGCTCTTGCATTGCCATCTTGAAAAATAAATCGTGACGTCGTGCAAATGGCATCATATGCGGTGCTAACATGTTGTCACGGTAGTCCTGCCCCGTGACACGCCCTTGGATGACACGTAATGCTGTTCTGCTTGTCGTGGTTATGCCTCCCCACACCAAACCCGATCCACCACCAAAACGATCGTGCTGCCTAACGGTTACGTCATGGTATCGTTCGTTCCGCCGCCACCACTCTCTGTTTCGCCTGTCGTGGAAGTCGAGAGTGAACCTCGATTTATCGGAAAACATGACGTTGCTCCACCGATAATTGTCCCAATGCTGTCGTACACCACACCAATTACGCCTTGCTGCGATGTGACGTTCAGTCAAACGTGGAATTATTCGAAGTCATCGAGCATACAAATTCCAGCTGTGTAGGCGATTTCGAATAGTCTGACAAGTGACTCGCACATCTGTCGCTCGGTGCAGCTGCTGTCCAATTTCTGAGGCACTTTGATGGCGGTTACATAATGCTGTGGTTCGGATGAAACGATCCTGGTTAGCAGTTGTCGCCCTTGGACGATCTGACCGACATCTGTCATCAACATTGCCTGCCTGACGGTAGCGTGACCACCACCTGCTAATCACAGATTGAGTAAAGTTGAGAATTTGAGCCACTGCAGTCTGTCAGCGTCCAACATGCCAACGGCATGTAAACGTTCGTCACGTGTCAGTCTTCGCATACCTCAAAAGTTTCGTTTCGACCAGAAACTATTGATCAACGAGTTTATACCAAGAAAAGAACGATGAGACTTGCACAAAAGCCCGTCCAGTACAAAAGAAATTTTCAAAACATACCCCACAGACATTAACGCCGCGCTCATGCGAAAAACCTGCACGAAGTTTCCGTGGGCCAGTGACATTCGTGATCCACACTGAACTTGATAACATCCTGATGTGTCCAATCACGGGTGTCCAATACCATTTTCCCAAAAATAGAAACATAAGTTGGGATATCCTCTACTTTTTTTGAATAGTATATAGAGGATATGAAATGAGTGTTTTTTCATATGATATTTATGAAACGATTCTAAGAATTTTCCGTTTGGGAGAGCCTCTGGCATAGGTTATGACTCCTCATTGGAACGAGCGCGATGCGCTCGTCCCAATGAGGGGTCATAACCTATGTTTTGGAAGCAAAAATGAAAACTTTTCGTATATAGCACTGGCCGGTTTTAGTCGCTATGTTAGGTAAAGGGTTAATGCAATATAGCCCAAACTAAATAGGACAGATAACGTAAATTCTCCCTACTTAAATTATGCAAATGTGACACAGTCGTATTTTGTTCAGCCAATCAAACTGTCTATAGTTGAAATTGACCAATGAAATCTTTCAACCCCAATTATGCAAATTATGAAAATATGGCCCAGTTGTATTTTGTTTAGCCAATCAAATTGTCTAGTTTTGAATTTGACCAATTAAATCGACGGAAAGCTTTATTTATCACTGATTAATATGAAAGCAAAATATCAAATGTTTTAAAGTGAACAAAACGGACGAGTCATATGATAAACTAGTATATCCCACGCGCCTTAGTGGTAGGAAAACAATACACATAATTATGTTTGGGAGACTCATGAACCTCTACATTGAGACAAATACACATTTCTGACTCCATATTTAACCATTTTTTCCACGTGCAGCTTTTAGGTCCGTAGTGGTGACAAATGAGTCGAGGAAATCTTTAGTCACATCTTATGAGTAAAAAGAGTCTGTGCACCCACCACCTGCTAATATCCAATAAGATTGCAATGATGGGTTAGTAAGGGTAATGTTGGCCTAACCTCTTTCCCCCCCCCCCCCCCTCTCTCTCTCTCTCTCTCTCTCTCTCTCTCCTCTCTCTCCTCTCTCTTTCTCTCTCTCTCTCTCTCTCTCTCTCTCTCTCTCTCTCTCTCTCTCTCTCTCTCTCTCTCTCTCTCTCTCTCTCCTCTCTCTCTCTCTCTCTCTCTCTCTCTCTCTCTCTCTCTCTCTCTCTCTCTCTCTCTCTCTCTCTCTCTGCAAAAAGTTTGGTCATCTATATACTCCCTGTGCCCCCACTTATCACGTTATTGCATCGAAGTCAATTTCACACAACGTTCAATGGGAAATCTCCTTCAGCCTTGGAGTGTTAAAAACTAGAAAATTGAATAACTGTGATTATTGGAGAAAAACTTCAAAATACCATTGATATTATTCTTTGTTTTGATTTCAGGTAACAACTCAAAGAACAAGAGTAGGTCATCCTTTTTTGGGAACCAGAAAACCTCACCTAGCCAGTAAATAAACAATCAGTTCCGTTTTATGCCGGGATCAACAAAAAAACGATAATTTATGTTCAGATAACAGATATCCAGGATTATGAGTTTACAGAATCAGTGCCGAAATTTACAAAAATCTCGTACCCAATACCCCCCTCTCTCTCACTCTCACTCTCTCTCTCTCTCTCTCTCTCTCTCTCTCTCTCTCTCTCTCTCTCTCTCTCTCTCTCTCGCTGAAATAAAGGTCTCTTAAGTGGAACAGGAACATACACAACCACCGTTGCCTGGTTGCATCCTTCTGTTATAACTTGATATGACCAGAACAAAGTTCACATATTGGTCTGTAGCTTTCCAGGATTCTGAGTTATGGGCGGGGAGACACACTTGAATCATGAGTCATGATGCGACTCAGTAAATTGATTTTTATATTGTCCAATGTTCAGTGGGTTTGCATGGAGAGTTTAACCGAGTTGGTCTGCATGGGTATGCAGAGGAGTTTAGTCGAATTGATCTGCCTGTGTGTTCGTTTGTTTAACGAAAATGGTAGACAATTAGTCCATCTTAAGGAATACCAAAACTTCCGTGAGAAGGATATGCTATTAGTATTGTAGGATGGGCATATGCATCGCTGCGCGTTGTTCTATTTTCTTGCTTACTAAGGACTGAATGTTTGAGATAAGTCTTATTATTATTAGTTTATTCCAGGCTTGACGGCAATTTACACTGCTTTCAAACCGAACTCCCCGAGGCCAAACCAAAGGATGTATCGCTTTTCAAACTTGCGTAAATTTCCATGCATCCCTTCCATGTTTCTTTACTAACCATTTCACTTTTACGTGGATTCTAGTTCTGTGGGAGAGGAATACAGTTCATTATATTTTGTTTGACAGAGCCCCTCAGGAACTGGCAAACAAAATATATTGGTTATATTTGTAGTTATTTTCTGAGGTGGGGGGTTAAAGATAAGCAAATCATTTAATAATGACCTTTTGAAATAATCACTGAGTTCCTTTGTACTGAGGAAAAAGTGAAGAGGGCTTGAATGGATAATCAGTGGATTCTAAAAAGTTTTTTATTAAAACAAATTTGAAGAAACAAAATTATTTTTAACTCTATATTAAAATATATTCGCTTTGAACCCTAGAGGCCGCTTTTCCGGCCAGGAATATGATTCGCCATAACGTCATTAAATAGGGTGGCTGTTCAGTAAATGTGTGGGGTAGCCCAATCGATATTTTTAACGTGCAGCCCAAGGGCTGCACGTTGAAAATATTGTTTGGTCTACCCCAAATAATGAATATGGACTCTTCTAATTGCTGCCATTGAACTGGCATGGGAGATACTACTAGAGTTCAAAGGGTTAATGATCTATTTTATTATTTTTTCCTAGAACTGGTATTGTTAAATTGTACACACATACAATCATTCAATTGTATTTTTATGATTTTTTTGTAAAATTGCTCACGTTGTCTGTATATTCAGTTTTATAGCTCGCCTGACTTTCCGTCGGGAGAGCAAAAGTGATCACTCACCGTCCGTCGTCCGTCGTCCGTCGTCCGTGAACATGGTGTCTTCGTCTTCTCCTCCAAAACCGCTGAACCAATTTAATTGAAATTCGAGGTAATACTTTGTTATGATATCACATTTTGATTTTGTTCAAATCAAGTTGCCTCGCCCCTCGGTAGGGCCACGCCCAAAAAGTGAGCTTAAATCTTAAAAAAAAATTTTCTCGTGAACCAGCAGTAGCAGAGGCTTGATATTTGGTGCGATGCTTCCCTTTGAGGTGTAGACTCAGCTTGTTCAAGAGAAGTTCGAGGAGCTTTATTTGCCTTCCTTATGGGAGGGACAAGAATTTTTGCCCCGCCAAAAATTTCTATTTTCCAAACCGAGAGGCTGATTTGAACCAAATTTGATATGAAGGCTTATTGGGTCATAAGTACTTAATTTATGCCAAAATAAATTTTCCCATCGCTCCATGGGAACCGCAGGAGCTAAGAATAGAAAAATTGAAAACGCCCATATCTCCAAAACTTCACGGCACTGAGAATTCTTATTTGATGTGCAGCTTCCTTAGGACCAGCAGAATAAAATGGTCCAAAAAATTGCTATCGGTTTTATCATGGGGTACTTTTTCGGGACTTTTGAAAAAGTGCTGAGTGAGCATTTTTTAACACTGTGGGTAATGGGAAAAACATTTAAGACTACTTTTCTCCCCAACCACTACTCCAAAAGCTTTCAAATTTCACTTGTAACATATTTGGAAGATTGTTTCACATGTTCATTGAACCCAAATCCCTGGGTCCATATTTGGGTTCTCTATGGGAGCCCAAATTTTTAAATTAGTGCAGTATGAGGAATATTCTTTTCTTCTTCAGATCTACCAATCAGAATCTTTTGATATTTGATATGCAGCATCCTTAGGAGGGTGAGATTCAAGTTGTTCAAGCCAAATCCCTGGGTTCATATTTGGGCTCCCTGTGGGAGCCCGAATTATAACTTAGTTCAATATGAGGAATTTTTCTTTAAAATGTTCTTCTTCAGATTCAGCAGTCGGAATGTTTTTATATTTGGTATGCAGCATCCTCAGGGGGTGAGATTCAAGTTTGTTGAAGCCAAATACCTGGGATCATAATTGGGCTCCCTGTGGGAGCCCGAATTATAACTTAGTTCAATATGAGGAATTTTTCTTTAAAAATCTTCTTCAGATTCAGCAGTCGAAATGTTTTGATATTTGGTATGCAGCATCCTTAGGGACTGAGATTAAAGTTTGTTCAAGTCAAGTCCAAGAGTTCATATTTGGGCTCACTTTGGGAGCCCGAATTATAATTTAGTTCAAAATGAGGAATTTTCTTTAAAAATCTTCTTCAAATCCAGCAGTCAGAATGTTTTGATATTTGGTATGCAGCATCCTTGGGGGTGAGATTCAAGTTTGTTCAAGACAAGTCCCTGGGTTGATATTTGGGCTCCCTGTGGGAGCCCGAATTATAACTTAGTTCAATATGAGGAATATTCTTCAAAAATTTTCTTTTTCACATCCACCAGTCAGAATCTTTTGATATTTGATATACAGCCTCCTTACGGAGGTGAGATTCAAGTTTATTCAAGCCAAGTCCCTGGGTTCATATTTGGGCTCCATTTGGGAGCCCGAATTATTACTTAGTTCATTAAGAAGAATATTCGTTAAAAATCTGCTTTGTTTTAGATCCACTGGTCAGAATCTTTGGATATTTGGTATAAGCTTTTCTTAGGAGGGGCAGATGCAACTTGTTGGAATCAGTTCCCTCGGTTGATGTTTAGGCTACCATGTCAGGTGAGCGCCCTCAGGCCCACTGGTGCCTCTTATTTTATTCGGGACTGAACTAATGTGTAAATACTTCAAGAGTTTGAGGGAATTATTAACATCATTACCTTCAGGCAATCAACTCTTTACATTTCAATTTCTCGTGAAATGTTTTTGATCAAGTTATCTGTGGAACTTCCCTCGGGAACTCCGGGAAGTGAGGCAGTGCTTGTTTACTGTGGTAAACAAGCTCTTTTTCACTGGAAAAATAGGACCCAACATCGGGAATGAACGATTGACTGACCTTGACTTTATCTCCATGTTGTGGTCGTGATTAGCCATTTTGCAAACGTATGTGACCTTAAACACCAATAAATTAATAAATAAATCTGTGGAACGTCGGCAGGCACTTTAAATTTCTTGCATAGGAGTGTACATAGATCGGCTGCATCGTTGTGAGTGCTTTGATCATCTTGATTTCTCAGACTTAGAAAAACATATTTAGGTGCGGCTGTGAAAAGAATGTTGGAATTTTTCTGATAAATTCAGCAAAACTGTTTTAGAAAAAGAGCATTCGAAAAACAAGTTCAACATTGTTTCCTTGGTTTCATTATAAAATGTACAAAGCTCTGTTTCTGATAATTTACATTTGTAATGTTTATGAGTCGATCCCTTCCGTCCCCGTTTAGGAAAAGTGATGAGTCGTCTGCGTATTGAATGATTAAGTTTTCACATTGGTTAATGTTTATCCCTCGAATGTCAGGGCTAAATTCTTGACACTGATTATGAACTGGTAAGGCAACAGGGATCTCCTTGTCTAACACCTCGCTGAAAGTCACATTTCTCCGAATAATGAACATTATTTATATAAAAAGGATAACGTTTTCTTTTATAAAAAGTCATTCTAAAGAGTCAAAAGCATTTTTGAAGTGCAATAAAACAATCATTCTGGGAATATTTTGCTTTTCACATTTTTTAATCAAGTCAAACGTAAGGCAAGTTGATTCACCAATATAATTATGTAGATTTCATAAACCAAAGTTGGGTCTCGGATCTACGTTTTGGCCGTAAGGTTTTTATTCGATTTGCAATGGCACTGGATCCTATTTTTACGTCGATCTACGTGTAGATCAGTGACATTAGCCTCCCTTTTTTGTATATATTTTGGATTTATTGGGTTTTGGAGACATGTAATGATACCCCCTCTCTGAGTAATTCTTGGATGTTATAACCATGGTTTAAGGATTTAATAAGAAATGTACCTATATCTTTCCAAAAACAATTGTAAAACTCAGTAGTAAAACCGTCTGAACCTGGATTTTTGTTATTTTTCATTGACTTTAGTGCACATAATCATTCATAACTTGAGAGAGAGCCTTCGAGCGTATTATGCTACACTTCCTCGAGAAAGTTTAGGAAAGGTTCTTTGGATTGAAGTAGTTTTGTTCTTTTTCATTCATTTCGTCTGTTCGAGGTACAGTTAAAACTAGAAGTCCTGTCACGAACTGTGCGCTTATCTAGGCTTAATTGTGCGTAGAAATTGCGCGCAATTGCCATATCGAATGGCATCCAAAGCATGGCAGGTTCTCCTGGTTATTCATAGTAGCGGGGGAGGAATTCGCTAGAATTGTGCACTTGGTGATACCTTCCTGAAATTTGGCATGATGTAAGGGTAGGCATCAGAGATTTCAAAATCGATCGGCTACAAGTTGGCACCATCCTCTAGCCACCACTAGCAGCGAAATCCAAAATGGCCGCCAAGCGGATCGAAAAAAAGCTATTTTCGCCGATCGCACAACTGAAGCTCCAAACCTAACACCATACATGTGCTGTAATTGATGTGAATGATGGAGTGAAGCCCTTGGAACAAGTTGGGGGGAAGATTAATGGATAATGGGATCAGAATTTCCGTCGATGTGTGCGTCTGTGTGTCTGACTGTCAGTATGATCGTCCGTCCGTAGATAAATTAGTGTTGAATGTTTCTCGGGAATGCAATGGTCAAATGAACATGGTATGAGAGATTCCTGTCAACACATGAACAAGGGTACTCGATAGTATGCAGCAGTGGGGATACTTGGACATTTGATAATCCAATTAAAGTGACAGTCTATTCTCAACTTCCGGCATTTTCGATAGATTTATTTTCTAAGAAAATAAAACTATCAAATTTCTAGAGGAGTTCTGGTTCAATCTCAACACCATAGCGACACGTCTGCCAGCAAGGGCAGTGCTGGAATGAACTCGGGATGCATTAGTTCCCGTTGTTAATTATACAATGTTATCTTGCCAGTATAGAACATTGGCAAAATGGGACTAGAAGGGGTGAGTGTATGTTTGCAGTCATTCGAGGTACAGGAATATTTTTTGACTACAAGTAGTATTCTTCATTTTCGGCCAGTTAAGATGTGGTGTGTTCCAAGTCAGGATTAATGTTGCCGACACTTAATGCCCATCCCTCATGGTATGCTACTTTACCAGGGATATAGAGATATAGCCACCACTGGGAGCCAAAACATGACCTTTGATGTCGATGAGTGGTCGAAATGTTTTAGCGAATAACTTATCGAAATATGATCCGGTATGGCAATTTGATACCTTACGTTAGATTTATTAGATCAACTCAGGTATGGATTCATTGAGACATGAGTGCGCTACAAGATGAAGGATTTCCAAGTTGATTTGCTATGGAGTAGGAACTGACTAGTCACATGTGGCCTATGGCCAGAGAAAGACAAGGATACCATAGATGAACACACGGGTGAACGAAGGTATCAACTGTTGTACAGAGGCAAAATAGTTGGGGATATTGTATCATGCTATGCATGAATTAACACCGTCTTGTGCAGTAAATAACAGACTATTTTCCGAAATCTAAAACTGTATTCCTATACCCCGGACAATGTAGCAAGCCACATGGGATGAACATTTGTTAGCAAAATCAACTCAACTAGAAACATGACATGTGTTAACTGGCCGAAAATGGAAAAAAAAATACCAGAATAGGAGATGACTGGTCCTAACATGACAGTATACTACTCAATATTGTTACAACAGCCACCTTCACACTTACACAAAGGTGTGCACCTTAATCCAGCTTTCAAGCATTTGCAATTGCCCTTGCAGGCCTTGGCACAACTACAGTGGAGCATCAGTGCACATGCAGCACTTGCGTCTCCTAGGTGAGTCCAAAATGGGACCAGAATATTGAGACGTGGATTCCACTCCCATCCGTACTGTGATGGGTCTGGCACACATAAGTGTTTCTGCAGAGCACGATGCCAAATGAAAGATGACACAAGAATTACCCTTTTTACATGTTGATACAGAGCTGCTTTGGTGGGCGGGATGTTTTCCATAGACTTAAGGCCATGTGTGAACATATGCCGTCTCGCATCATTGACACGTGTACTGACACAACTGTTACTGTACATCTGTATGGTGAGTTTTTCGATATGCTGCATATGAGGGGAATCCTCTGAAAAGACTTGCGGATTCTCAGTCAATTCTATCATCATTTCAGTTGATGCGGGAAAATTCATCCATGCATTCCATCCTGTCTTCTTCCCAATGCCGAGCATGCTGGATGTTACATCACAACCTGTGAAGGCGTGGAAGAAAGTCAGGGCCTTACAGTAATCAGGTCCAAGTTGTGAAGCTATCTCATGAATTGGCATATCTTTATATGCCTTTCCAATTCCAAACCCAATCCACAGCTCACTGAGTCCAAGGTCACGGAATGTTGCGAAATGGTGCAAAGACAGAATGACGACATCAGAATCAACCGTGCGAAGAAAAGCTATTTTGTGACCTTGTGAGACTGCATGGTTGAGATGAAGCATCATGCGCGTGTCTGCTTCCTCGTGGTTCGATGGAGATATGTCACATAAGCTAACATCCTTATTGCATAGTACATATTCTCCTGATGTCGTTAACAACTGGTACTCGGATGTTGATGTTAATTTCAGCAGTTCAGCAGACAGGAACTTGAAAAATTCGTCTTTATTCTCACTAACTTTCAAGAATGCCTGCCAATTCTTCCCTTTAGGTAAAGGGACGTTCTCGGACACCCGTATCAACCTAACTGCTGTCTCACCGAGGCGTTTTGCTCGCGTCTGATTCTTCAAACTGCCTTCGGGGTAACAGTCATAGATCGCATCAACCCTTGTGGTGTTCGTGTTAATCAGAGATTCGATGTATGGCAATAATTGCAATCGAGCATATTCTCCAAACAGATCCGCTTTCTGTGGTTTGATTACATGGACTACAGCAGGCATATCCAAGATGACAACTGAAGCTTGTCTAGCTGCTGAATTCTTCCCTTGTGCAGGAATAGCTGGTAAACAATTGAGAATTTGAGATTTTGTCCCACTCCGTAGCTTACCTCTATCGGATAATGCTGGCGGATCACGTGCATTCTCGTGCATGAAAAACTCATCCATGTTTGAATCAGGCCGGGCTTGCAGTGAAACGAACATCTGGGTAACTATTGCGGCAGTTGCTTTACTTGACATGAGTTTGTCTCGGCCTTTGTCCAGGTTGGCTGGGGGTGGGTTAAGGAAGGTATATATATTTGCCTTGGGAATAACATCATTCAGGGGTACGGTGCATTCCACAAGCCTTTCCTTCAAGAAAGTGGAATATAAATGCTTGCCCCTTTCGGGTAATGACCGTAAACTCTTACTAACTTCGGGGTCCATATATTCACCAGTATCTAATGTCACCAGCTGACCACTAGTTTCATCATAAGGGTTGATAATGAGTCCCTGATTCACCAGATCGAGGAGAGATTTCAATTGATTCAGAAATTTTTTCTGCTCTGATACCGAACTTTCCGGGTGTTCCGTGTTATCTGATGATGTTGTGTGGAAACTTGCATATTCATACTCATCTATAACACGCAGAACTTCTGACCTTGAAAGCTCAATAACGACTTTCTCTTCAGCCTGGCCATAGAGACCTTTTGGACCACTGTCTTCTTTGAGTAGTTGGATACTATGTTCTTGGCTCTGATCTAAACCCATCATACTGAACTTCCTCTCACTACGCTGGACCACAAAATGGCCTTCCATGAATTTGTTGTGGATTGAAGGATGCCGCCTGGGTAGCTGAGACATGTCTCTCAGAAATACGGGGACCCACCGACAATAATTTGTATGTCCTAGGGCAAAAAAGTAACTGCACAACTCATCGATAGAACACAGTGTACCAGGCCAGTTACCGATTCGTTGGTTCCGAACGAATTGACAGCTTGTCAAGAGAAAGTTCCGAACGATTTCACCCCAATAGCGCGCAGTTGGAGATTGTGAAAGAATCCTCTGTTCCCACATTTCAAATGACTCATGGGGCCCAGTCTGCTGACAGTAAATCTCATAAGCATTCTTTCTGAGGATCTCAAGCCAAGCTAGAGTGAGAAGATATGCCTGTCGCGTCCTCTTGACATGTTTCCCACCAAGTAGGGATGATGCTACACCGGGTGTGAATATCTTTGCGAGGTGAAACATTCGCTCCCAACCAGAACCACCCATAAGCTTACCACCAGCTTCTTGGGTGCACATTTCAAGATGCAGGAATCCAATCATACACACCATTCGATCCTCACCTATCTCCTCTGGGAACAGCCATTGACATTTTTTCTGCCTGGCATACAACGGACAGTCACCTTCAATGACAGGTATCTGGCCGGGGTTTACGAAAGCAGTAGCTTCCCTGACCACATACATAGCATGCTTCTGCATACTGAGTGAGTCCGCTTTCTGCTCACTGAAAACAGGGAATACCCCAATAACTGCACGAGGTTTGACATTGTCTTGATCTTCATGTTTTGAAAAGAAGCCTGAAAAGGTCACAGGGACTTCATCAAGCTGCCAGCTGCCATCAACCTTCCCTTTATTGCTGATCTGTGACACATGAGACAACCAGTCATTCTCTCCCACGTTCAAATCTGCATATTCATTGGGCCGTACATTACATTCATCTGGAGATTCAAGCCTGATGTCCCCACCAAAGTCTTCAACGAAAGGAACAAATGCATAGTCGTCTGGGAGTTCAATTTGTGTGTCTTCTGGAACATCTAAACTCAGTGGTGGGGGATCAGTACCCACATTGTCCCTGCTCAGTTGACCAATGAGTGTGATGGACGTACCATGCATATCAGATCTACCAGATACATCAATGTTATCAGTGGTTCCTATCGAGAAAACATTACGTTTGCAGTTAGCTGGGACTACAACACCTTCGTTCTTGAACCGCAGTGAAACAGCTCTCGCGAAACTCCTGCGAACATCCATTACGCGATCATAAGAGACAGAGAGTCCCATTTGATGAAAATCTCTGATAAGATTTTTCATACGATCATGGGCATGCAACTTCAAACCCACATAAAGAGGCATTGGAGTTTCTCTGTCACGTCTCTGGTGAACATTTTGTGCATGTTCGGAGCGTTTCGCTGAATTGCTGATCAACATCTGTGAAATAGTACAAGCCACTCGAGTCTTGGCATTAACAGTCTCATCATCGCCTAAGTTCTGTATACTACATGTGCCCTCAAGTAGAACTCTAAGAAGAGTCAGGAGTGAGTTGGGTACAGGCTCGCTCAAGCAATAAGATGAAAATGATCCCGTGAAAGGAGCTTGAGATATGAGTATGTGTTTACGCAGAAGAAGACCCACATCAACTATCTTTTTTGCCTCTTCCTCAGACACTATACGAGTTAAAGATTCGGACAACAAGGAGCCAACTCGAAACCTACTTGAAATAAACACATCTCTACCCTGTGTGAAGGCGTCCCAGCCATCGCCCAATTTCTGCAACAAATGTTCTTTGAATCGAGTGGAATGTATTTCTTCACTAAGCCAATCAGAACCGACTTGCTTCAACCTCCGACTGTACAGATTCTTGAGATCGACAAGCTTCATCGCGGAATCGTTGTGTTCAACAAATGTTATGAGCTCTGCCATAACGAGAGGGTCATAGGGCAGGCCTGACGCGGAATGTTCGGCGTTCTTCGACTTTTTAGATTTAGCCGCTCGTGCTTCATTGGCAAGCTTACAATAACAGGTTTTGTGATAGTAAAGATCACTAGCAGCGGAATCAAATGCTGCATTGACCCGAGAAAAAACAACCCAGTTCTCGGCTTCCTTTGCCATAATTTTGAGTTTATTGTTATCAGACATTGATCTGCAAATAGGCTCACTGCTGTCACCTTCGCGTTTGTGACAATAAACACACTGGGGCAGTTTCCTGTCACAGCCAGATTCAAAACTTGTCCGTGTTCTTTTAGGACTCAGCGTGGAGCAGGATGCCACTGCCTCATTTCGCTCTCGCTTGTGTAGCACGCGCTGTACGATGTGAGTCCGAATACTGTCACGGCATGTCTTATGATATATTGCCTTATTCGTCAACAGTGACATCGACATACACTCATCACTCTCTCTCATCAAACAATCAATGGTCAAATTATATGGAAGCTCAACGCCATTATCTAGGAAGCGCGTTATGTCTTCCTCAATAGCTTTATAGGCGTCATGAAAACGAGATTCTCTATACGGACGCATCAATTTCTTGGAACTGTCTTGCTGGCAAAAGCAACAACGTTCCCAGTCAGTACTAGTCCGTACACGAAGAGGATTCTCACTCATTCTGTGAATGATTTTTGTGAACAATCGCGTTCTCGAATTAATTTCGACAGACAAATCAGAATTGCTTGCGGAATTACGCCAAACAAGAGATTGTATGGCAAAGAGACTGCTTCATAAAGAGCGTTGTTTCTCCGGGATCAGCGTCATTCAGGTTTGCCTGAATGACGCTGATCCCGGAGAAACAACGCTCTTTTCAAGTTCCAAGAAATTGATGCGTCCGTATAGAGAATCTCGTTTTATTCTACATCATCTCCCACGTCTGTTTCCAACACGTGCGTGGATCAGAGTTCACTTTCGCGCCCTTACAATCGGATGTACAGTCGGTAGACCGTCGAAAAGGAGGTTCCCTTCAGCCGCTGGCGGCCATTTTGGATTGTGCCGCTACTGGTCGCCACCGGTCGGTGTCAACTTGTAGCCGATCGTTTTTGAGAACCTCATAGCCTACACTAACAGTGTGCCAAATTTCAAGAAGGTATCACCAAGTGCACAATTCACCTGTATGTGACGAATTCCTCCCCCGCTATAGCAAAGACAGTCAGGTCCATGGGCTGAAACATTACTTGTGCACAGGCCATATGTACAGAATTGGGTAGCCTTACTATGGTCATAACGCGAAGATTAACGCACAGATCAACGTGCTATTTGTGCGCATTTCATGACAGGACTTCTAGTTTTAACTGTAAGGAGGAATGGAGATATTGTTTTTTAAAAAAGACTCTTTGTTCTGATATGATTTCGTTCAAGTCAGTGGTTTCGGGTCCATCGGATTTTATTATCTTGGTGATCAACTTTTCCGCAAAATGTTTCGTTTCATGATTACAAGATCCCGACCATCGTGATTTACACCCAAACTCAGAAACCACCTGTCCAATTCTAAGAAATCTGACGCTGTTATGGCCTGGAAGCAGTTTAACACTGAAATAGTCCATACCCCACGATTCTTTTTCTGACCAACTGAAATATTTCAGACAATTGAATTTGAAAATAACATGAACATTGATTTACGGGCAATCAACGGACGAAATATTTCTCGATCGAGACTTGATTGTACCGAATTTTTAATTACGTTGCTAACACTAGAAGATAATTTTGTAAAACAAAATAAATGTAAATGGCCACTCGCCATGACAGTAGTTTTATTACGCTGAGCAGTACCAGCAATTGTGTTAGTATTTCCATGTATTCGAGGTGAATTTATTTATTATTTATTTATTGTGTTTGAGGTCACTTTTAGTATCGATGGCTACATCATGACCGCAACTTGGGTATGAAGTCAAGTTTTGTTAATGGTTTCTACCCACTTCAGAGGACTAGGACTTCCACCTCAAGCGTTGGTTCCGCGTCCTACGTTACCACTTAACCAGAACTTGTTTACCACAGTAGACAACCGCTACTCCACATCCCGGGGTTCCAAAGGGGTTCAAGGCGAATTAAATACTTATTGATTGGAATATCTATATCAAGATCACGAACGAAAATATGTATACCTTTTGAGTAAAGGGACATCGCATTGTGTCAACAGTTGTCTGTGAGCAAACTCCAGGAAAAGTGGGTAAAAACAGCCTACGACAGCGTCGAATTTCGAAGACAATCAGACCGGTGGCCTGAGATATTGTTACGGTGCGTACTCCATATACATGACCGTAGAACAGAGATTCGATGTAGATGCTAGCTCTCGAACTCCGTAAAAACACACACGGTGATCATGCATGGCATGGTTTCCATTAATCTGCACCTGCACCCCACCAGTCTTGCACACTGATATCGAAATATCAAAATTTCAAGCTGCAAGTTTTTCCCACAATGGAACAAGGAACTTAACCGCTTCATTCATTGAGCTCAGTCATACTTATTAATTGGAGTTTCGGTATTCTGAAATCTGCCTGCAATGGATTAGTGGACATCCAGGTTGAACCCCAAAATTCATTAACCCTTTATCTATCATGAAAAGCAGACGACACTTGCAAAAAGAATTCTTGAATAACTAACTTTTTTAATTTTTTGACTCAAAAACATAGGTTATGACCCCTCATTGGAATGAGCCCGATGAGCCCGTTCCGACGAGGGGTCATAACCTATGTTTTTGAGACACAAATTAAAAAATAATGAAAATTAATTGGCGATTTTTGAGAATAGTGCTGGCCGGTTTTGGCCGTTACGTTGGGTAAAGGGTTAATTAAAACTTTGCTTGTGCATTGTATAACAGTTTAGCTCATTGTCGTACCCCTTTTCCGAGTATTAAACTCATACTTTAAATCTGTAACACACAATCATTCAATAACATTCTGGAAATAGACTGTAGCGTGTGCAGTGAGATTCTTTCTCAAAATAATAATTCTTCACAGTGCCTTCGAAAGACGAGGGGAGAAATAAAACCAGCAATGGTATGTTGGCAGGCGCCTGGGGAATGACAGCCAGTCACTAGTTGTGGCTACCTTTCAGTCCCCCATATGAAATAGAATCACACCAAGTGATATTATTTAACCCTTTTACTGTTACGCCCATTTTAGCCATATATGGAAGACCTCTATGTACACCTGTATGCGAGGAAGGCTAATAAAATTAATGATATACTTGAACTCTATCATCTGATTAATTGTTGGAAAGGTCTCTCGGAGTCCTTTTCAACAGTTAACCCTTTACCTAACATAAAAAGCAGACGACACTTGCAAAAAAAGTTCTTGAACAACTAATTTATTTCATTTTTTGTCTCAAAAACATAGGTTATGACCCCTCATTGGAACGAGCTCAACGAGCTCGTTCCAATGAGGGGTCATAACCTATGTTTTTGAGACAAAAAATGAAAAAATAATGAAAATTATCTGGCGATTTTTGAGAACAGCGCTGACCGGTTTTTCCGTTACGTTGGGTAAAGGGTTAATCAGATGGTAGATTTGATCTGCGCATACCAGAACGTACAGACAATGATCATAAATTAGGTGACAATAGTATCTTTCGGCAGCTTAAGTGTTAAATAAGAATTTACGCGATGTATCTGTGGCTTCATCGGAGTGTGAATGTGGGGTGGTCGTGTTAACACACTTTTCCCACATTTATACTCCGATTATTATTGATTTATTTATTGGTGTTTAAGGTCACATACTTCTGCAGAATGACTAATCATGACCGCAGCATGGAGATAAAGTCAAATTTAGTCAATCACTTATACCCATGTTGGCCATTTTAGAGGACTTCCACCTCAAGCATTGGTGACTGGGTCCCATTTTACCAGTAAAATAGAGCTTGTTTACTACCGTAAACAATCACTGCTTCACTTCTCGGGGGTCCCACGGGGAAATAAACTCCGATTAAACCTCAGATAATTCATTCCAATTGTTATGATTTAATTCAGAGCATGTGCTCATGTAATACACCCCAATTGCCCCCGGATTTTCCATCATTTATATCATTTCATGCATATCAAGTTGTGTGAAGACGACGGTTTTATAATTTTTAACACAGACAAATGCACGCGGTCCCAAACGCTAAAGAGAAAAAGCAGTATGAACAACCCACTTGAATATGAACTGAAAGCCAACCTGCAGCAATTACAATTACAGCGTTGGACACGCCTATGATTTTTTTCATTCGACAAATGAGCGGGACAAAGCACAAACATTCATACGATAGGAAAAAATGTTCATCGAGTTACGAAAAACTCTTTTCGACCAATCATGTGCACGCAAATCGGTATCATTTACGGAAATACACAGAACGACACATGCGTGTGAATGGGTTAATCGATATGGCACACGTTCCAGCGCGGAAGGATAAACCGACAGTTTTATACTTCCGCGATGACACAAGTGCTATTTCGATTAACCCATTCACACGCGTGTGCGTTCTGTGTTTATTATACGCCTTCAGGTCTATGAAAGCATTTTTTTTTATAGAAGGACACTCAGCTATCTATTTGAGAACACTATCAACAAAAAGAACGCATTTCATCGTCAACTAAATTTGCGAGGGGAACCCGTGTTACTATTTTAGCTATCGCTAGCGATTCAAATTGTAATTGCGGTGCACGATTTGTGGAAACTTCCAGTGAAATTTCGCTTCTATTTTGGGGCATATTTTGGCGGCCATCTTGGATTTTCACTTACTTGATTGATATTATTATACGGAGAATGGTATCAGAAATACGAATGAGTTAATTCCCGTTCCTTTTCTCGTGTAGTTTTTCCGTAATCGAAAAAAATTAGTGATGGTGTAAAATCGCGAAATTAACCGACCCTCATGGGCGCCATCCTGGATTACGTCACATCCGGCCAGGATGATTTCTTGTTAACATCTGAATATCTACTCTCGAGATGTTCAGGTACCTGAAAAAACCTGTCTCGTTCGGTCCTGGGGGTCCCATAGGGGTGTACCTAGCTGCCCGACGATATGAACTTGTGCCATGTCGGTTAACCCATTCGCAAGCACGTGTCGTTCTGTGTATCTATGCTGCATTAGAGTTGATCTTCAACGATTCCTTCTTGATTCTGCCGCTTCCCTGTCATAACACATGATTTTGTAGCTGTTGTAGAACATTTTGCAAAACAGCAAAAGAAACCATGTGTTACCTTGGGATCATAAACATTCGAATGTGCTAGGAGTTTCAGCAGATTTTAATCCTCCGAAAGTATTGAATTGCTCTGGCTTTTTACTCTTAATCATTTCGGAAACACTGAAGAACTGTCCGTTAAAATGACTGGTAACCAGCTGCCGGTCCAGTTATCAACTGTTCCTGCTTCAAATATAAGCGTGGGATCATTTATAGAATATTGTTCATTTTCCTTGAAGCAGGATTGCTTTCAAAACGAACGCATTCAGCTTTTATTCCTGATGTTTTACAAAACGGCATAGTTCGTGTCAATAGAGGGCTGTTCTTGAAATAGTTACGTGGCTCTTTACCGAAGGTACCGACAATAACCGACCAGCACTATTCTGCGTATTCACAAAAATTGCCATTCATATTTTATCATTCTTTCAATATTTCAATATTTGCCTCGAAACCTCGTTTCAATGAGGGATCAAAAGCTAATTTTTGGACAAAAAATGAGAAGTCTTCAGCTATTCTCGAAATCTTTTTGCAGGTGTCATATACTGTTTGAGTTGAGTAATGGATTAACATGTGGTCAACTTGTAGCATGTTAAAGATATTATTTGACCACCCTTCATGAAAATCGAACAGCCCTTAGTAGTAAAGATATGCACACTAATACCTTCAAAAAGGGGCTACAACGGCCGGCCCCTAATTTAAGTAAGGGGCCAAAAACAGTCCCCGAAGCCCGATAAGGATCAGTTATTCAAAAAAGGGGCCACAACAACCCCTAATTTTGAATAAGGGGTCATATAGAGGACCAGGCAATGTGAAAGGGAGAAAACTCCCTCAATCGAAATTAGGGGTCACTATTTTAGGGATCAGGAATAGGGTCCACAGAGAACACAGAACTAGGGGGATTACTGGTGTTCCGGGATCACGAAAAAAGAACGGTCCATAGAGAAAACGAAAACTGTAGAATTTGGGGCCAGCCTTTTGAGTGATCAGAAACAAGGGTCCAGCATAATATAAAAAAAACGAGCGAGAAAGGGAACTTAAAGGAGCCACCACCCGACCGCCACCCTAATATCGAGAGAAATCCGTTGTTGGTCGTGCATATCATCAGGATAAAATATATTGACCCAACACATGGCTTTCCTCACATAAATGGATCTTTCTTCATGGAGGAAGAGAGAGGTATGTAAAGTACGTGGAGAGTGTATTATCACTAAATCACCCGCAGAGTGGAGATTCCACTCGCGCAATAATTGCAAATTTGTTGTAAAGCATAACCAGCACCAGCAAAGTTTCGGCCAATGGACCTCCGGGTTAAACCCGGAGGCCCATAGACTGAAACATTGCTTGTGTTTTGTGTCTATATGTACAAAATTTGAAATTTATAGCTTGGGTGATAACTCCACTCCGCGGGTAATTTAGTTACAATCCACTCTCCACGTACTGTATTACAAAAAGCTATGTTCCATATAATTAAGCAGAATACATTCAACTGAAGAATATAATAATATCATGCACATGAATGAATGTTTAATGATAAACGTGAATATATACTTTGTGCATAAAGTGCAATTGGAAGAAATAGAGATTACAGAACATTATTACAAAGGGAAAATGTAGCATAATATATCATGAGAAAAACGTGCAAATATTTATGGCTAAATAAAAGTCAATAAAGGGAATATTTTTCTAAACCAGTTCATAACGATTATATTATTATTCAAACTTGATCGACGAACCTTACAGTACATGGATAGTGGGTTTTAACCCTTTACCCAACATGAAAAGCGGACGACACTTGCAAAAAATATTTTTGAATAACTATTTTTTTTCTTCATTTTTTGTCTCAAAAACATTGGTTATGACCCCTCCTTGGAACGAGCTCGTCGAGCTCGTTCCAAAGAGTGGTCATAACCTATGTTTTTGAGAGAAAAAATGAAAAAATAATGAAAATTAATTGGCGATTTTTGAGAATAGTGCTGGCCAGTTTCTGCCGTTACGTTGGGTAAAGGGTTAGCTAAATCAACCATGGAGTTGAGTTATCCCCCAAAGTATTACTTTCAAATTCTCTAGATATGGTCAAAAACACAATCAATGTTTCAGGCAATGGACCTCCGGGTTAACTTTGCTTGTGCTTGCTATGCTTTGCAACAAAAATGTGCAATTAATGCTTCGGTGGATTTTCCACTCTGTGGGTGATTTAGTGATAATACACTATCCACGTACTGTATGTAAAGGGTTAGAACTACGTCTACAAATATGATGCAAATTAAACGCAGTAGAATCCGCACAGCATCGAAAATGGGTGCTGAATCAGTTTAGTTACATAAAACACAGATCCGAGCGAATATCCTTTCAGGTTTAATTGGTGGGTCCCCAAATGGGTCAGAATAAATGACATTTGAGTCATTTGTTTTACAAATTGTAACCCAATTGCAACCCAATGATCGCCACCGTGTGTAGACGGTCCTGTATTAAGAATTAATATTAATTAAGAGTCCTCGACCACGTTCTGAACATTTTGGAAGTTCATCAGTGGCAAACACTCCTAGATTTTTAGAGCGTAGAACAGGGTCTGTTTAATGGCTCGTTGCTGCAAGCCGAGAGGTCCTTGGTTCGAATCCCACCTGCGGCAACCGCGTTGTGTCCTTGGGCAAGACACTTCACCCCCATTGCCCACGTGGGGGCACGGTGACGTTGTGTACTAAGGCGTACTACACGTCGATGGTGCACATGTCTTCAACCAATGCTAACCCTGCTTGTGTGGAGTTGGTATGTTGGGGAGCTGACAGTTGCTCGCCGTTGCTCGGTGGTTCTCTCCGGGTACTCCGGCTTCCTCCACCCGTAAAACTGTCACGGTCATGGTTAGCCATTGTGCAGAAATATGTGACCTTAAACACCAATAAATAAATAAATAAATGGCTCGTTACTGAATGTAAGGCTCGTTCTGAACATTGTGATTTAAACGAAGTCTTTGTAAACTGTTCTTTCGTAGTTAATTTCAATGACTGATTCATATTCTGCAAACACAGTGACTTTTATCGTTTGCAGACTTTGTTCGGAAAATTGTGCAGTCATACATCCCGAACCGCGCCTTTTCGGGTGTAAAACGGGTGTAATCGGTGCTTTGGTCCGGCGTTAAATCAAACCCGTCTAATCTATAACCATTTTTGGAATCGTCAAAAGAAATGTTCAGAACCATAATCTCTATCAATGGAAGATAAAAATGAAAAATTAGAATTTGTACATCGACCTTTCGCAAAGTTCTGTTCATAGGGTTTACCTGTGATGATAATTAAATCTAACTCAGTACAATTAAAGTGTTTAAAGTTAAATGGCGATGTCCCAAGCGATCCATTATAGAATTCGTTTTCCACAAAACCTGTGATGACTCGTTTTGGCAACTGTGCATCCCATAACAACATGTTATCATTGCTAAAAGTAAACTTTCCAGGGGTTACAGTTAAAACTAGAAGTCCTGTGACGAAACGAACTGTGCGTTTATCTGGGCTTAATTGCGCGTATGAATGGCGCGTAATTGCCATATCGAATGGCATCCAAAGCATGGCAGGTTCTCCCGGTTACTCATAGCCAACACAGGCAATGCTTCTGCCAATGAACCTCCGGGTTACCCGGAGGTCCATTGGCAGAAACATTGCTTGTGCACAGGCCATGTATGCCGAATTTGATGGCCCTACAATGGTCATAACGCACAGACCGACGTGCTATTAGTGCGTATTTCATGACAGGACTTCTAGTTTTAACTGAATGGTAAGGGCATGTATTGAAATACCTTTTGTTGGATATAGTGCCCTCGTGTTGCTGCTGAACAATTTTGTATAGATATTGTTAGCTTCTGTGTGTTTTTCGGTGTCAGTTACTTCTACTGAGCAGACAAAACACTTGGCTGATTCTATACCAATTCGAAATGGCCCATCACTCCTCAGAACAACAAATTCGGGTTTGTTTCGATAAAGTTTGATTCTGATTGGAAGACCTCGTAAGATAAGTTATGGCCGCAGAATCATGTCTGTGTGAAGTCTACCTGTTAGCTGAAACGTTTGTGTTTGTTTGGTGTGCTACCATCGCGGACAAGACCATTTAACAGAGTGTATCTTTTATGTCTGATTGGGTGTATCAAGCGAACCACATTTTGGGTGAATAAGTCTGTGTATTGTGCCACTTCATCTTGTGCAGCACAAACCAAATTTTCGACATAACTTCTATAACTGTACCCATGTACCCTTCACACACTATCGCATTTAACAATAGGCCAACACGTTCGAACAATGAATGAAAAAAATTGTTAGACGGTACCACAGTGGCATCGTCAGCAAAGTCTTTTCCTTCTTCACGGACAATTTTGTTATCCAATTATTGATACGATTTTGTTAAATCGCTAAAAATGTCCAGTTGGGTCTTCAAAAGCAAATTCCAGTAATCCACTATATTGATATCCTGACGTTGCAGGTAGTTTTGATAAATCCTCCACAAGTAACTGTTGTAACAGTGTCTGGAATACTAAATAAGTCACGTTCAGATTTTGTGCAAGGAGATGAGTTTCAATGCATTATGAAAAATATCTTTCCTGCTCTTTCTCTTGGAATTTTCAGTCTTTCGCTGCTTTAATCGTTTTGGTGCAAGCTGGCCATTGCTCGTGTTTTTACGTTTCGACCGATGCTAGCACCCGCACCATCTAATTCGTCACGTACTGTTTCTTTACTGCGCTGCTCAATTGCAGATTTTAAACTTTTGCCAGGTAGAAGGTCCTGACCTGTATTTAGAGCCGTTTCGAATCCTTTTGATAAAACAGATTTTCCTGCACATTTTGCTATTGGTAATAAAAAGCCACCGATTCCATAACCCCTCTGATAAGGTTGTTTGGTAAAACAGGGAGTGAAGTTCTTTGAGCATAAACCATAATGATTTTTGTCCAAAAAATGTTTCCGTCTAAAATGAATAGTGACAATTGTCCGTCCATTTGACAACACAGCTACAAGTGCTCCGGTATTATCTATAAGCTTGATCGTCATTGTCCAAGTTCTAAGCATTTAATAGTGACATGTAATGTACATTGCTAATTTCAAAAACGGTAATCCCCCTAGTTCTGTGTTCTCCATGGAACCTTTTCCTGATCCCAAAAATGGTGAGCCCTAATTTCAATTGAGGGAGTTTTCTCTCTCTCTCTCTCTCTCTCTGATTGCCTGGTACTCTATGTGACCCCTTATTTGAAATTAGGGGCTGTTTTGCCCCCACCCTTTAAATATGTGATCCGTTATCGGACATTAGCGGCTGTTTGACCCCTTATCTGAAATGAGGGGCCGTTTTAACCCCCTTTTGAAGGGGTAAGTGTAAGGCTGCACGATATTCAAAACTGAATACCGGTATCGGTATTCAAAAAAATACCGCGGTGTACCGGTATATCGAAAACTGTTCAGATATATGAACACAAGTACCACAATTGAGACTCGAGGCAACATAGTCGGAACGAATTAGCATGTCTTGATGATGCGGTTCGAAAAACTTTTACCCAACGCAGACGATATCAAAATTTATTATTTTCAAAATTAGTTTCTCAGATTTTCCCCAAAGATTTCAACAAAACTATATCATGTGACCCCTCATTGGAACGAGCTCAACGAGCTCGTTCCAATGAGGGGTCACATGATATAGTTGTGCTGAAATTTTTTAAAATTATTTTTTTAGCTGCTCAATTTGTATATTACGAGGGCACCGGCGGACGATTCCTTGGCTAACGGGATAATATTATTCATTCGGGGATACAGTTAAAAAACTCCAGACATCTTGAAAATTAAATTGTGGGTAAATAAATAGTGACGATAAACCGATATTTTTGTAATTACACCGGTATTCAATCGATATTGGTTTGAATACCGGTATATATCGGTTTATCGATATACCGTGCAGCCCAAGCATATCTTTAATACTGCCCTTATAGAACAATGTGAAGTTTGTATTCGGTTCTAAAGTGGCTGCCAATTATTTTCCTCCGAATCTTTTCACGGGAAACTCGCTTGTATCAGCCATCTAAGTCGTCTCACAAAGCATATAGATGAAATTGTACAAAAATAATGTTGAAAATCAAGACTGAGTGTAATTTCCTCTATATTAACATAAACTTCATATGTACCCATGCCACCAACCATGCTAATTCCAGTTTCCCCACTGCTCAAAGCAAATTAAAAAATACCAAGCAATATCTAGAATGAGTTTACGGTTGTTAGCGTTCAGCCCCCCCCCCCCCCCCCCTCCCCTCCACTTCTGTTTCTGTTTTTGAACAAAAATCCTAACTGGGCTATATTCTAACTATATCATCAAGGCATGCCCTCATTGATGGGGATGGAAAGTGGTGGGATGGGGCATAACTGATTTGCTTGTTATGGATGAATGTCGCTTTGAACAAATTGAAAATATTACCTGGTTTTTCAAACCCAAGGCTTTTGGCTTGTGTCATACGTTCGCTGTGGGTATGCGTCACTGAATTTTGGAGATCATTGTTCAGGCAATTTGTAAATTATTTACCGCGTGAAATTGTTTATGACGGTTCGGTTCAATAAAAGAATTTATTTAGCATTATCCCAGTTGTTGTTTTATTACTGTTTATATACTGCTATGGGGCAGAACTCCAGACAGGATCGCAACAACTGGAGTTCAATGGAGTGTGACCCCTCCCCAGTAATTTTCCTGTGGGGTATTTTCATCTGGAGTTTTCGTGTCTGAGAAATCGATTCGATCTGGCTGGTAATCATGTATTTTCTCGCGGGGCTAGATTTGCTTCTTGGTTTTTTGGGGCCCCAATATGACCAATTTTGAATCCGGTGCGTGCTAAATAAACAAAAAGCTGAGATGCCCATGCATCACGACTACTACTTCATGTATTTATCCAGAAACAGATTCATTGAGCTTTTTTTCAACTGTAATCTCCATTGTAAAATATTTCAACTGCATCATCAAGGCACACGCCTGGAATCAAGCAGACTGTCATCTGCCGAATGAGGTCCCCAGAGGGTGAATTTGGTGATGCTACCCTGCTTTGCAGGGTAGCATCACTACCTTTACCCTATGTGAACCTCAATCTGAATCACGGTCTCAAGTCTAAACAGAAAGAGGAACCCAGAAAATAATTGGCCCTCTATATGGGATAGCATTAGCAAATTCACCCTCTGAGGATCTCATTCTGCAAATGACAGATTGCTTATTTCCAGCCTTGTCAAGACATGTCTTCGAAGAAGGCATACCTTGAAGATGTAGTTGGAATATTTTTTTCAGTCATGCCTTGAGTGATGCCAGTCGAGACAAAACTACGCACTCTCAACGGCCGGTGTTGTATAAACTGTCAGTGTCAGTTTTGGAAACTTGCCATCCAATAATATTCACTTTGTGACCAGGGCGCGTAGAATTCGAACTCTTCGCTCTGATAGAACTCTCAAATAGGTGCAGACCGTGTCATTCCTGTCAAGTGGCATGAATGGGGGGAAGCCGGAGCGTCAGGAGAGTACCATCGAACAGCGGCGATTAACTGTCGGACTCGTCAATGTGGTAGCCCGGCACAAGTGGGGTGAGCATTGATTGAAGGTAAGTATACCATAATAATATAACACTTTGGCCGACCGCTGATTTGTCGCGGTTCTCGGATAAGAAGGCCTTGGTTATCCCTGTGCTCCCAACTGCCTTCCTATTTCCACGCTTCTTCTCTCCTCCCAACACTTGGAGACGAACCGCTTGATGACATTCAGTTTGAGTCACTCACTAACCACATGTCCTTGATTTCTCCATCCCACTGCCCCATAATACTCCCAGTGAATCTCATTTTTTTTGACTGGTATTTTGGTTATTCTAGAAGAAAGTGTTCCAGGGTCTCCACCACGCCTAAATTACACATCTGGCACTCCTTTTCAGTGTTTTTTTCCCAATTTCCCCCTCAGCTCTAGGGACCGCAACCTCATCTTGAACCGCAGTGACCCCCCCCCCCCTCCCAAAAAAAAAAAAAAAAAAAAAAAAAAAAAACAAAGGTGCCATCAAGGTACGCTTCAAAACCAGGTTTCTCTTTATCACGCAGGCCACCCAGTGACCTCTTTGATTTGACCCCCTCTCGCCAATTAAGTCTACCATCCTCCATGAATCTTTCTCTGACGATTTGTTTACCCTGGGTTGCCTCTACGTCCAGGTCCGAGATCTCCAATAAGTAGTTCTCTATTAACTACTCACTTGAACTATCTACCCTGTTTTAGTATTTGAGTTGAAAATACTCTGGAAGAGCACAACATGTGTTGGGCCGCATCAATTTTGGAGGCTCCAATGGGAACCCAATAAGGGGCCTAACGGGTATTTTCCCGCTGGACCATACGGTCAGTCCGCCTCTGGAGAAAACCAAATGATGACACAATTATTTCTGGACGTCTGTTTATCTTACTATTTTTCATGTTTTCTCCCGACATTCTCATTAATTATGAATACCACAAGAACTCCCAGTGGTCGAGTGATACATCAGTATAAATCACATTGTCTCCTCTTAGTCCTCTATCACTTGCCACCGGGTTTTCGGGAAAGTGGTCAGTGAGACATATTTGTCAATTGAGTCGAACTGAAAGAAGGTCGCTTGGTTTGTACTGAAAAGGGGAGCTGTTTATCTTGTTATATTTATGCATCTATTGAGGAGGTGCGGAACACGGTGGCCATATGACCTATGGCGCACTGCACGTCGATGGTTCACTTGTCTTCAGCCAATGCTAACCCTGCTTGTGCGGAGTTAGTACGTTGAGAATGAGGAGTATGACAGTTGCACGCCGCTGCTCAGTGGTTCTCTCGGGTACTTCCCCCCCCCCCCCCCTCCCAGTGAAAACTGCCCGACAACAGATGACTCTGGTTGTCGAAAGTGTCGTTAAAAACCTCAATAAAAAATTAAGGCGATCGAAGAGGATCGCTGAAAAATAAGTTAAATATCATTTTCGGAGTTCTAGGCTTGTGTCGAGTACTTGTGTTTGAACACAATACATGAAACTACTTCTGATTGACAGAGGCAAGGCTCTCCCACCCCCTCAGCGGCTACGTCACTGCTCCATTTTGATTTCTTCTGTCCTGTGTTGGTATCCAACAGTTTTTTTTACTTGTCTATTAACATTAACAAGGTTTACATTTTATTAGGCGTAGGTAAACTCCTCACACGTAGAGCGCTGTGGCTCAGTGGTAAACTGTCGGGCTTCTGTGCTAGAGGTCCCGAGTTTGATCCCCGTCCGTGACGACCGGAGTTGTGTCCTTGGGCAAGGCACTTTATCCGGTTGCCTACATGCAACGTGGTCCGGGATTTCTTCGCCAGATGATTATGATATGTTTAGTGATGTGTATTGGAAATTCTAGTTCACATCTCCACGATCTTTGGCGTATCAAATTAATAAAAAAATATAGTACTTTGATCATGGAAAATTGGGGGATGAAATTGTAATGTTTTGAGTACTACTTTTGTTCATGTTACTTGTAGATTATCGCATAGTGTCCTGTATAGGATGTTTTATGCTAATAAATGTGATGTTATGTTATGGGGGCACGATGACGCCGTGTACTAAGGCGTACTGGACGTCGATGGTGCACATGTCTCTATAACCCTGACAGAGTTAGAATGTTCAGAAGCTGACAGTTGATCGTCGATGCTCGGTGGTTCTCTCCGGGTACTCCGGCTTCCTCCACCAATAAAACTGCCACGGTCACAATATAGCCATTGTGCACAAGTGTGTGACGTTAAACAGCAATAAATAAAGAATAATAAATAACTCCCCACACGTAACATACCGTACCATTAGTTTAATTACTCAACGATAACAGGAAGAAAACGCCTCCCTAATTGCGTTCAGTAACTTCCTTTTTTCAGTCCATGTTATTCTTAAAAGAATGTATTCAAGGTATCACTCAAGATCTCAGGCCACCAGTCTAATTTTGTAAGGAATTCGACGCTGTTATGACCTTGAGCCAGTCTCATCCTTAAACAGTTCATCGCCTGTGTTTTGATTCACTCGTCTAGAAAATTTCAGTTGGTCGGAAAAGTTAGCCTTGGGTTCGCTTATTCGACCAACTGATGTATTCCAGATGTATTTTTTCTGGTGTGTGTGTGTGGGTGGGGGGGGGGGGGGGGGGGGGTCATACACCTTATGCGTAAGAGGTTTTAAGAAATTACATTTTAGAAATTTGTCCATGCTCATTAACACTTTGTATTTATGGTTTAGGAGGTGAGAATATCTTTGATCCTATACAAATCACTACCAGTGTCTTTCAATGTAAATTCTGTTGTTGTAAAAGTTTCAGTAAAGCTTTTAAATATCAGTATTTATTATTTTAATCATATGCACAATTACAAACGGGCAAATGTGAGGTGTCTTTCGTGAGCACCCCCCCCCCCCCCCCCCCCCCCCCCCATTCCACACGCGGATGGCTTGTTCGAGGAGGGGTGGTCTACTCTAAAAGTTTGGGTGCTGTCACATTGGCAAATTATATTTTGCATGCCCCCTTTGTCTTTGTTCAAATTAGTTTAGAGTTTCAGAAAAGTTAGCTGCCATTAACCCTTTGAACCTTGGTTGTATCTTCCATGTTAGTTCAATGGTATCAGTATAAAAAAAAGTTGGGCAAGGCACTTTATCACGGTTGCCTACATCGGGGCACGATGACGCCATGTACGAAGATGTACTGCACGTCGATGGTGCACATGTTTTCAAGCGCTGTAACCCTGCTTGAGCGGAGCTTGAACCGAGTTAGAATGTTGAGTAGCTGACAGTTGCTCGTCGATGCTCGGTGGTTCTCTCTGGGTACTCCGGCTTCCTCCACCCTTAAATCTGTCACGGTCACGATTAGCCAGTGTGCATAAGCATGTGATCTTAAACACCAATAAATAAATAATTTGACTACTTCAGATTAAAGGTTTGGGTACAATTTGCAGGAAATTTGTCGCGTTTTGATTGAATCATTTGGCTGAAAATTGGGTGGCAGTACCAACCCCAACACCCCACCCCCACCCCCACCCCCCCTTTCTCCATGTCTCGAACGCCCGTGATCATCAGCGTTTAGGCTACCTCTCTTATGATTCTTTGTCGAACATATTTTCAAGGGAAACGTTCATAATTTTCTCGATTATAAACTTCCTTGTTCGCCTAAAATTTAAATAAACGCGTTTTTGTGATAAAAAGAACTTAATACCAGCAATAACCAAGTGCTTTCTTTGTGCTCTTCAAAACTTAGTCAGATTTGTCCAAGTCTTCGGACAACATCCAGGCCAATATAATTTTAGAGTTATCTCCCCTGGACAAGAGTTTGCAAAGTTTCACCTCTGTCATGAATTAATGAACATCGCTCTTCCGAAAAGAAGAGGGCTTGATACTGTTATCTATCTATTTTCGTGCCAGTCAATCGGCTCACACCAACAAAGGCTT
The DNA here is from genome assembly GCA_031216915.1 of Pictodentalium vernedei. Taxonomy (NCBI): domain Eukaryota; kingdom Metazoa; phylum Mollusca; class Scaphopoda; order Dentaliida; family Dentaliidae; genus Pictodentalium; species Pictodentalium vernedei. Next base: position 297,174,670 of record CM062296.1, read on the forward strand.
TTACACACCGAGTGCAGAGGAGTCCCAGCTAGTAAGCTTTTCCAGTCGGGACATTTTTGTCAGGATTGGTCTAAAATATTTATTCTCGCTTCAGTCCCTTGCTAGTAATCATGAACTAAACTCTTTAACCCTTTACCTAACCTGAAAAGCAGACGACACTTGCAAAAATAATTCTTGAATAATTATTTTTTTTCATTTTTTGTCTCAAAAACATAGGTTATGACCCCTCGTTGGAACGAGCTCGACGAGCTCGTTCCAACGAGGGGTCATAACCTATGTTTTTGAGACAAAAAATGAAAAAAATAATGAAAATTAATTGGCGATTTTTGAGAATAGCGCTGGCTGGTTTTGACCGTTACGTTAGGTAAAGGGTTAAATACTGGCGGTATCTTCCATATCAGTTCAAGAGTAGCAGTTGAGAGAGTCCATATTCATAATCTGAAGAAAGATCAATTGGTATTTTCAACGTGCAACTCTGGAGCTGCACGTTGAAAATATTGATTGGTCTACACATTCACTTAGCAGCCATCCTCCTTATTGGAATTATGGCGTATCATATACCTGGGCCAGAAAGGAGGCCGCTCGGGTTAAAAGATTTGCTACTTGACCTGAATACATGCACACTGGTCATACAAATGGAGAAGTTCAGTATCCGCTTGGGAGGCCCAGCATGAAAAACTGGAGTAGCGGCAGAGTACGTGTTATTCAATAAGACGTTGCGGCTCGACAATTACGGGCGCGTGGTGGCTCAGAGGTTACGGCATCTAATTTCAAACGGGAAGTTCCACAGTTCGATCCTCTCCAGGAGTAACTGCATTGTGGTATTGGACAAGGAACTTCCCCCAGTTTGCTCATGTGGGGCACGCTGTGTACTAAGGTGTACTGCACGTCGATGGTGAACTTGTCTTCAACCAGTGCTAACCCTGATTGTGTGCAGTTAGTGCGTTGGGGTGCCTGACAGTTGGTCGACGTTGCTCGGTGGTTCTCTTCGTGCACTCCGGTTATTTAACCCTTTACCCAACGCAGACGATATCTAAATTTATTATCAGAAAAAACACTTTTTAAATTTTTCAAAGAATTTCAACAAAACTGTATCATGTGAAACCTCATCGGAACGAGCTCGTTCCAAAGAGGGATCACATGACATGGGTTTGTTAAAATCTTTAGAAAAATAATACTTTTTCAGATGCTAAATTTGCATATTACGCGGGCGGATTTGGTCGATTCGTTGGGTAAAGGGCTAACGACTGTGAGTACTGTAGAGTAATACAAAACTTGAGAAATAGTAGAAACAGAAACTCAATGATCTTGATCCCCTATTCAATTGCCGAATTCTTCAATGAGACTTTTGGAAAAGAAACAAATAACAAATACACCCCGCTCCCAAAATAACTAGTGAAATACTTGTAAGTAACTTCACTGCTTGCGATGTCCTAGTCACTTTGAAAGATAAAAACCTTCGAGAAAAAATGATATGCGAAATAAGATCCTAATATGACATCACGTGACTTTTTTAATATGGAGCGAGTCAGCTCGGAAGTCAATCTACGATAGATCAGAACCAGCGAGGTTTTAGAAAAAAATACCCCAGAGGTAGTTTTCATTCTCAAAACTTTAATTAATACTGAGGATTTTTGCAAGGCCTTTAGTTCTCTTTTAGGCCAGGTTAGCTAATTATAGGGTTGGACTGCCAGAAGTTTATTCTGTACGTTTTTTAGCAGTGCACTGGCCACTGGGTAAATTCATATTTATTGGGCAGCACTTTCCGAAGGTGGGAGAAGCATGTGCGCACTAAGATCATTTGGATGTGTTTTGTTTATGAAGCTGTGTAGTAGGGCGTATTACATCCTTATTTACCGATAGCGAACAGATTGGCAAATGACCTCCTAACCACAGTTAGAAAACTCAAGGAAGGGTGGGGGGTGGGGGATAAAACTGGACATTTTATGCGCGTGGACTGTTGTGCTCTTCCGAAAAAAAACAATATACCGCGTGGAGAGTCATGATCCAAAAAAAAACAACAATATATCGCGTGGAGAGTCATGATTTTTGTTTTGATTTTTTTACTGGGGTTTAACGAAATGTCCAACAGACGAAGAGGGGCATGGATGGTTGAAAAAGGAGGCAATGACCTCCCAACCACAGTTAGAAAACTCAAGGAAGGGTGGGGGGGGGGGGTGGCATTCGTGTCCGTTCGATGGGGTGAGAAATTGTTAGAAATCAGAAAGTCGGTGTATTATTATATTCACTCTAATGCAATTAGGGGGATTATTCTACTCGTCTTAGCGTTATCATCACATTGTGGTGGTGGCATATGTATTCAGATCTGGACACGGCAGGTACAGGGATGGTATAAAGAAAACAAATCTAGATACTTGTAAATGTGTACGTATGTAGATATTGGTAAGGAGGTTACAGTTTTCAAAATTATGAGTCTTTCCCTCTGGATGCGGGCTTATCCGGTTGGATATCGATGTTTGTTTTCGGGAGAAGTTTGTTTGTATTTAACCACATTTTCAACAGCCAGGATGACTTCGTGTTGGGCAGTTTAATAGTGGAAGGAAGCCGAAGAGAACAATCGCGCAGCGGCGAGCAACTGTCAGACTCAAGATCTTACTAATTCTGCACAGACAGAGGGACGGGTTAACCCTTTACCTAACGTAACGGCCAAAACCGGTCAGCGCTATTCTCAAAAGTCGCCAATTAATTTTCATTATTTTTTTCATTTTTTGTCTCAAAAACATAGGTTATGACCCCTCGTTGGAACGAGCTCGACGAGCTCGTTCCAATGAGGGGTTATAACCTATGTTTTTGAGACAAAAAATGAAAAAAAATTAGTCATTCAAGAATTATTTTTGCAAGTGTCGTCTTCTTTTCAGGTTAGGTAAAGGATTAATGTGGATGGCAGTGTGTTAAGTGAACAAGTAAGTATTCCGGCAATGTTTCCAGATCGTTGACCGTCGCTACGAACTTGAATCCTAACTCAGTATTTTTTCGTAAAACAATAATTAACGAAACGGGCCCTAAACGTTCGTTTATTTTTATTATTTTCAACAATTACTTTCGTTTCACAAAAGTAATTTTTTAAAATAATAATAATAAACGAACAAGCGTTTATACAGAAAGGATATATGAAACCTAAAGGTAATTTTGCACAATGAAAACTGTGGCATCGTTGTCGTGCGGGCTGCCAACAAATTTTCCGACAGACAGCTTGAAAAATTCCGACACGGCCAGGGTCAAGAGACACACACCCTCACTCCACCCTTTTAGCTTGAGGCCTGGGACATACCATTCTAGCGTTAGTTTCATTAAAACGTTGAACGCCAGTGTAAATAAACTATGGAAGAGTATTGGTGCCACCATCACAAGTGATGGTCAGCATGTAGCTCTGTCAGTCATAGTGTCCAGAACTCTGCTGAAACAACTAACAATTATCTCAGTTATCTGGCTATACCTACCCTATACCTGTAGAACTGAATTCAGGTGAGACCCGCACCCCAACCACCCCGCCCCATCGCCATCGCCACCACTACCACCACCACCACCACCACCACCACCACCACGATGTTATCCCCAAGACGAATAAAATAATTTTCAAATTCATTAGAATATACGACGCATACAACGGCTTCTGATTTCTAACAAACTCTCTCGATCTACCGACCTGACACGAATAATACCCCCCCCCCCCCCCCCCCCACACACACACACACACACACCACCTCCACCCGAACCTTGACATTTCTGCCAGCTTGGATTAGGCCTCCTCACCCGTACAAGTGACCAAATTAGTCCATCGACTTTGTCATCCGTTACCTAACGATAAATAGGAAATAAGTCCAACCCCGCTCAGCATCATAAAGTTGATGATCAAATAAGCGCTCTATTCCAAGCCGTGGGGGGGGGGGGGGGCGCGGTGGCTCAGTTGGTGGAGGTTCAGGCTTCAAGCCGAGAGGTCCTCGGTTCGAATCCCACCTGTGGCAGCCGTGTTGGGTCCTTGGGCAACACTCTTCACCCCCATTGCCCACGTGGGGGCACGGTGACGCTGTGTACTACGGCGTACTGCACGTCGATGGTGCACCTGTCTTCGACCAATGCTAACCCTGCTTGTGTGGAGTTGGTATGTTGGGGAGCTGACAGTTGCTCGCCGTTGCTCGGTGGTTCTCTCCGGGTACTCCGGCTTCCTCCACCCGTAAAACTGTCACGGTCATGGTTAGCCATTGTGCAGAAATATGTGACCTTAAACACCAATAAATAAATAAATATTCCAAGCCGTATTTACGAAGGATGCAACTTGACAAATGCTGTTCCGCGTGAAATTTACTAATCCCCCCCCCCCCCCCCCCCCCCCCCACACACACACACAGTTATGTCCAATAAACATTCTAATAAAATACCAAGCAGCACACGTTATTGACAAGTACTGTGAAATCACGTTGCAACAAAAGTCCAAAGAGCGCTTCTATAATGTACATGAGACTCCGTGAAAACTTCCCCCATCCCGTCATTATAACCTACAAAAGAGCGATACACCAAAATGATATCAGTGCACGCATGTTTCTCCCACCCGCTAGTGAGCAATGTTGCGGAAGTTGCCTCCCCACACAAACACCTCGAAAAGTGCTGCCTGGTAAATATCACTGTAGTGGCTCACTCACCCTTACGAAAGTCGCAGCTGATAAGGCTACCAAGTATACCAAAATAAAAGTCGAACTTTCGAGATTTTTAGTCGAAATTTCGAGTTAAAAAGTCAAAATTTCGAGATAAAATGTCGAAATTTCAACTTTCTGGGTCTGGGAATTATTTTTTATCATGTCCCTAATACGCTTCCGTGCATTGGCCCTTTCAATGTTGGACGTGGGGGCGCGGTGGCTCAGTTGGTAGAGGTGCAGGCTGCAAGCCGAGAGGTCCTCGGTTCGAATCCCACCTGCGGCAACCGGGTTGTGTCCTTGGGCAAGACATTTCACCCCCATTGCCCCCGTGGAGGCACGGTGACGCTGTGTACTAAGGCGTATTGCACGTCGATGGTGCACCTGTCTTCAACCAATGCTAACCCTGCTTGTGTGGAGTTGGTATGTTGGGGAGCTGACAGTTGCTCGCCGCTGCTCGGTGGTTCTCTCCGGGTACTCCGGCTTCTTCCACCCGTAAAGCTGTCACGGTCATGGTTAGTCATTGTGCAGAAATATGTGACCTTAAACACCAATAAATAAAAAATGTTGGACGTCGTTTTGAATGTCAGCGGGTTTTTAAGTAGCCCAAGAACATTAGGTTTCACTAGGGAAAAAAATCTGAGAAAGCTGATTTTTTCAGGGAATGTCGAGTACATGTCACTGAACGATTAGACAAAAGTCCCCTAAAATCTCAGTTGAGCTTTTTTTTCTACAGCCTTTTTTCGAAAACGCGTTTGAAAAAAATCAAAAAAAATCGCACGAACTTTGTAACCTCGAATTGATCCAACTGTATTTTTTGTTTACGCGTATTTCGAGCTACATAATGTCTAACATACATTTACCTAGAGGAAAATGTGCATTCTGTGACAATTTCTGCGAAAAATTATTGAAAATTCACAAAAAAGTATTGGATTTACGCAAAAAATGACGATTTTCCTAACGGATTTGCCCAAAGGGTCGTAGTACAGAACGGGATGTTAGTTGGACAGACGATAAAAAATCCACCACCATTTGAAGACTTTTATCATTGCTTACAAAATAGACATTATGGAAGACCCCCTCTGCTTCTGGCCGAGTTCCCCTTTTGGCATAAAATTCGTCAGCATGAGAACTCAACTATTTTCGGGCTTGGGACCGAACAGACACGTCTGTGTCTGGCAGCATTAGATCAATAAATAATATTTACAGAATGTACAAAAATCAATAAATAATATTTACAGAATGTACAAATCAATCAACATGGATTAAGTTACATTGACTATTATCAACGCTATATACAGAAATGACATGACCTATATACATATTATTCATCGAACTCAGAAATTTACGACAGGACAGTGTTTCTGTGGTTGTTACAAGAATCCGAACTGCAATTACACAAACCTGAGCAAGAGAGTCCTGCCTTCTTACACCCACACCTTTTTGTACAAGCACTCTTGCAACCACAACTGATCAGATTCAGTAGGTTATCGGGGGCACATGGTTTTGTGGCTGCAGTCGGTACAAGAAGTCCATTGTCTAGCGACCACCCCCAATCCGTCGGAGGAAGCGAAGTGCCCAGCCATTGTTGGACCTGGAGATAACATCTGTAGACATGTTGTTGTGCAGCATCGCTGCTTGGTGGGAGTGAGGCTAGGTCGATGGGTTTATTCAGTTTAGATTTTGCTACATAACGCTTGTAAGTGACATATCTATATTGGTCGAGAGAGGAAACAGTTTTACTCCCGTATAAGATCAGGAGAAGTTGTTCCCCGGCAGCGGCTACTGCACTTGGTGTACTGTCATCCGCCAAAATTGTGTTGACATACTGTTGTGAGTCGCTAGTAACATCGGAGACAATTGTACTGAATACTTTCTTCTTACCAACTCGAAAGAGTGCAGAAGTAGTGTCACAACCACTTATAGAATGTGCTACAAGGAGGTTGCTTCTATGGTCACCCATTTTGGTTGCTATTTCACTAACTGAAACTAGTAAGTTCGGGGTAATGGAATACATCATGTGAATATTACATCCCGGTTGAACTCGAGAGGTAAGAATGACTAACAAGTCTGTGTCTGTTCCCACAACGACAACATTGTTGTCATCTTGAGCGATGTCAAGTGCAGTTTCGGCTATCAGTACATCAGCATCAGCCTCGGCCTGCTTGGACTGAATATTGATAGCAGATAGCTCCTGCATTAGAAGATCGATCAGTTGGGTTTTGTTCTTGGCATTTGCAAGGAAATCGGATTGGGGTGTGGTGGCTGGTAACTCGGGTGAGATATTGATATCAATGGAATACCTGTCTTTAGATCTACGGGCTTGTTCCATGCCCTTTGTCGACATTGTACAAGCATAACCATCAAAAACAACCACGACGTTCGCCCCAAAATGTCTCACTAGATAATTGGAATATGATGTACATATGTCCTTATATGACGACTGTTTAGGCCATACAACTGCCCTCAATAAAAATCCACCATCTACAACAAACAGAGAATGTTCTGGGATTTTAGTTTGCTCGGAACCGTATGTTTTGAGGATCTTACCGAGCGTGCTTTTCTGTGTCTTCCTCATTCCAGCAGAATCAAACAATGCTGGTGGTTTCGGGGCGAGTTCATATTTGAGATACTCTTCCATCTCTGCTTGTGACTGAATAACACATGTGATGCGGTTGAACAGAATTGTGGGGTCAATCACTACCTTACTTCCACGGACTTTGATGCTATTTGCCATCGATGCGAAAGACTTCACAGTGTCAACACGTCGCAGTTTGATGCTGTTGAACGTTTTGCTTACAACATTCGATACGCAACATTCACCAATTTTGCGAACTTGGTCACAGTTCACAGTTTCGTCGGCCACAAGCCCGGTCGCTATAGAGACTAATTGTAGTGGATCTCTATTCTGAAAGGGGGAATGCACTCTGAGCCAGTTCAATAATTTGGTGATATCATTGGCATCAGTCAATTGTGAACTTTGACGGAGATCCCGATGCTGTTCGCCATGACCAGTGTGAACATGAACAAAATGTTCGAGAGCATTACATATCGGAAGGCAAAGAGGTAGTCCATGTACCCATTTCGCAACAGTGCTATCGGTTATTCCCCTGCCATGTGTGAGACCACCAGGGAGCTTGAACATTCTCATTAAACACTGCTCTATGGTCTGATCAGAATATATCCCGTCCCGGAATTTATCTGAGCGCCTTATGGTAAAGTAACCTTTCTCAGTGAACAACTTCAAATCATCCTGTTGCATTATTTCTGTTAGCTCATTCATCTGCTGCAAATAGAGATGAGAACTTTTTGCGTATGCAAAATGACCACCTGCGTGAAATACTGGAATCATATTGCGAACACAATATGTGTGGAGTTCCCAGTCGCCTGTGCGCTCTGCTCTCAAGAACAACTGGAGAAGACCTATTTGCTCGTAGTATTGTACCCAAAGCTTTCCTGTGCGTCCTACGGACGCATTCTGGAGCAGTTCGTGTAATTTTGACAGTAGATGCTTGACACTTTCTTGATTGACAGCGTCAGCTGTTGTACAATCACCTCTGGCAAGTCCACAGAATATTTCACTGACTTCTGTGCAGTCTATGTTATCTAGTGTTCGGCTTTCTTCAAACACAAGTTTTGTAATGGCAATTTGTGTTAGCAAATGGGCACGAACTGCTCTTGAATATGCATGACCACTGATCAAATGATGGATTGACCCACCAGCATAAACAGTCCCCCAAAGTTCATCCAAGCCGCTACCAGCCATGATCGAACCAATTGCCCCTAAATATGACATAATCATATGGAAGCCGCCGAGTCTAACAAAAACTTTATGAGTACACATCAAGGGCGTGCACACATTACATGCCAATGCATCTTGAGTGTAGGCGAACACCACATTATGTGATTTAATCGAACATGGAAATTGAAACAATGATGCTATAATACGGTATTTGAATGAGAAAAGTCGATGCCGTTTGAATTTGAGTTTAGGGGGTATGGTTAATATTTCACACGTTTCACCAGTTCATTATGGAATAAATGACTATTGTTATATATCATTATAAAGCCACTGCTTTTCTGCAATTTTTGATATATAATTTAACTCCCAAAGTAGTCGTAGATTTGATTTAATGGACGTTGTGTAACGTTGTGTGTATGAAAACAATAAAAAAATTTTCGTAATTTTGTACATTTTCGTGAATATTTCACCATTGAGTGTGAGGATTGGTACAAAGTTGGCATTTTCTGTTGGGGATATGTATTCTCAATATAATTCAGCACGATATTTATGATTCTCACCCTACTAGGGCGAATAAGAATGAGAAATATGGAGCTGGGTCGAATTTTTTTTTAAATTTTTTTTTTCATCAAGAAAACGCTAAAACTAAAAAAGCTCAACTCGGATTCGCGGGGACTTTTCACACTTTATCCGCAATGTGTGTCCCGGAAACATATAAAAAAATCAGCTTTCTCCGATTTTTTTTCCTTACTTTCTCATTTTTATGTCTAATGTGCCTGGACTAAAGGAGATGTGAAATTTTGGCCTTTAAAAGAATAGCTCCAGTAATAATTTTTGGGGTACGAAATCGTTTTTGGGTACGAAATTCCATACTAAAATGGGTACGAAATTACTCAAAATTACGTTTTGGGTACGAAATTACCTTATCCCGTCCATAACAGAGGTTTTTACACACCGGCTCGCTGATTGTCTGTCAGTTATTAATAGAAATACTACCACAACACCAATACATTTTACTTCGATTTGTGTGCGTTGCAATACCTTAGTCCACATTCCTAAACTTGATTAAGCTACTGTTCAGGCAAAGTCCACTGGGTTTAGGGGAAGACAGTAGAGTGTAAATATCACGTTTGGGTATCGTTCTGAACGAATTCAGCATATATTTTAAAGCCTACAATGTATAGTTTACATTGATTCTAACTACAGGGGCCGAAAATGGGACCTCTTTTCCCATTGGCATTTTGGCATGATGTTTCCCATTTCGAACCAAAAAATTCACACTCTCAGTCCTCATTCAAATAAAAAATTAATTCTTCGTTATCGTTTGAAGGCCTAATTATGACTTTAATCACTTTTTACTGCAACAAAACAGGTGCCTCAATATGCAGTGTTTAGATGCATTTGCAAGTTACATCCCCCAAAAAATTGTCGGCTGTTTCTAGGCAAGTCTTGGCTGTCTATATAGTCAGCCAAGTCTAGCCTTGACACAACTGCAAAGCCACAGAATGTAGACAATCGAAGTATGGCAAAAACATAAATATCGTCATCATTTGATAGTATATACTACTCAAAGTTTGCTAAGCACTAAATATTTGACACATCATTGTGAAATTTACTTGTGACATATTTGCGATATTTTTGATGGATATGATTGAGGAACGTATTGAGATGGTCCCCAGTGTTTACATTAGCTCTCTTGACAGGCAAACGTTTCGTGACAGTCATGGAAAGTAAGTGCCCCTTGATTTTCATGATGTTTTCGTGTACTGTCTACATGTACATGACATGTGTAGGGTATTCAATCTTCATTTCAACACAAACCCTTGTGATTTAATGATTAAATATGGTAAATGCAAATGTAAGAAGACATTTGTCTCAAGCAGACATGTGGCGGGCTGTAGGGATGGTGGAGCAAGGGGCGGGGCTACCCACTGTCAGGTTGGTGAAGCTCTTGGTGTGCACCATACGGTGATCACCTGAGCCTGGGCAAGATTTCAGCAGTATGGCACACCAGTAATACGGCATTGTGGTGGTAGAGAAAGGGCAACAGCTGCAGCTGAAGACCGGTTTTTGATCATTCAGGCCCGTAGGAACCGCTTTGCCACAGCAAGCCACCTTCGCTGTGGCCTTCAGAATGCATCCGGTGTAAATGTTTCGACGCAGACTATCGGGGCAAGGTTGCACGAAGGTGGTCTCCGATCGAGAAGACCATGTATTCACATTCCGCTGTCCCTGAACCACCGCCAGGCACGATATGAATGGACCATGGACCACGTTGGATGGACTAGAGAAGATTGGCGACCTGTCTTTTTTACAGATGAGTCAAGGTACTGTCCAGACCACACATATAGGTGTTCTAGGGTATGGAGAAGACCAGGAGAGCGATTCCATGCAGTCAACATTGCTGAGCATGACCGCTATGGTGGAGGGTCAATCATGGCCTGGGGCGGCATCAGCAGGGATGGACGTAAAGAGCTCTGTGGTCTTGAACGCACATTGACTGCACAGCTGTACATTGATGAGATCCTGGATACCCACGTCAGATTGTATGCAGGTGCAGTGGGTGATAGATTCATTCTGATGGACGATAAAGCCCGTCCTCATGTTGCCTATGCTGTCGGGGAGTACCGACAGAGGGAGAAGATTGAGCGTATGGACTGGCCAGCAAGATCCCCTGGCCTCAATTCAATCGAACATGCCTGGAATGAGTTGCAGCTTTCAATTTCAACCCGTCCAGTCCAGACAAAAAGTGCCCAGGAGCTTGGTGCCATGCTGGTCCAAGAATGGAACAACATCCCATAAAGGACCACCAGGAACCTGATTGGGAGCATGACAAGGCGTTGTCAAGCTGTAATTAACAGTAATGGGTCTCATACTCGATATTGAACCCATACCAGTTCGCTCCGTCAACTTTTTGGCAAATTGAAAAATTTCCTCTTTTACCAATAATATCCATTTTCTATGGTTATCGTTTTCAAAAGATAAAAAATAATTACAAACACAAATAATATCTTAATTTCTGTTCAAGATATCGCAGTTGAACCATAAATCTCATACGTATTCACTCCTCCTCACTTTCAAAGTCTAGCAAACAAGCTTTGAAAGTGGCAAGTGAATTTCAACAAAGTAAATACTAAGTGACTATATTTAGTAGTGCAACGACAGTTCTTTGCGTACACAAACGGTTTTAACTCTTCATTACAGCCTATCCCCTTTCCTCCAGTATCATATTTAAAAAAATCCGTTCGGAACATGTGTTCCGTGGGGATTTCCGTTGATGGACTATTTTTTCTCCTGGCGTCATGGATCCATCAAAAGAACTAAACCCCGCCCATTTTCGTAATCGGCCAATCGAAACATCCTATTTTGTCACAGATCTATTGGGAAGCGGCGGTGACAGCCTATAAACCAAATGTCAATTGGAAAAATAAGAGGGAGTTTTCAAGTTTGAAATTTTCTGTGTGTGATGTTTAAAATTTTAAATTAATAGATTCTCTGTCATAGAGGCGTATGATAAACACAGAAAGCCGCGATGTGTGAATGCGTTAGTCAATACGGCACTTATGTCATCGCGGAAGGATAGAACTCGGGGCTGCGCCTCTCGTTCCATCCTTTCATGCAGGCACTCGTGCCGTTCCGACGAACGAATTCACACATCATGGCATTCTGTGTATTTACCGACCAGAAGCTGTCGACAAACAGTTAACAAATAACTTATAAATATAATTTTCGTCTTTTCAATCAAGGCTTCCATCCACCTCACTGGGACAACTTTGACCAGCTTGTTCCCATGGGGTATCAGCGGTGAATTCAGTCTACTGCTCGAGCGAGACGCCCGAGCCAAGTCAGAAAATAAGCAGACTGTCATCTGGAAAATGAGGTCCCTGGAGGGTGAATTTGGTGATGCTACCCTGCACAGCTCCGGTAGCATCACCAAATTCACACTCCGTGAACCTCAATCTGAAACAGGGTCTCAAATCAAAACAGAAAGAGGTACCCAGAGGATAAATTAGTCCACTGTATGGGATAGCATCAGCAAATTCACCCTCTGGGGACCTCATTCTGCAAATGACAGATTGCTTATTTTCAGGCTTGGCCCGAGCGGCACTCAGATTTTGTCAAGCTATCTCAGAATTCGGCACCCTATTCGTCTTTGACTGAAGAGGTCAGTCTTAAAATGTTACGGGCTGGGCTGACACCGTTTGTTTCAATGGAAAATAATTGGCATTTGATAATTTACCCAATTCACCAGACCCACCTACGCACTTTATCAGATTAGGCAGTAATAAACTTGCATCTAAGAATTGAAACCAATGGTTTGTAGCAGGGATGTGGTGTTGAATTTCGTCCATACAACCAGACGCGCGCGGTCTCTCTACTGTCCCAGAGTATATCTCTCTGCAGTTGCCTGGTATTTCGTTTTTATCTAACAAACATACAGATTTTGGCCTGAAAAGCACGAGAAACGGTTCGTATCACATAATGTGTTCCGATTCCGTATCATATAGAGGACTCATTCTGATTCCGTATCATATAGACGATTCGTTTCCTTACCATTTGTTTGCTGATGACACTCAGTTGTATTGTCACTAGACCCTTCAATTGGATATGACCCTATTGCTTCAGTTTCGATGATGGACGACTGTGTACACAAGGTTAGGGACTGGATGGCCTATCGTAGACTTGAAATGAATGACGATAAGACCGAGGTACTAGTCATATCGCGTTCAAAGAGTCCATCAAATTTGCAAATCAAGTCACTTGTTATCGGAAATTCTACACAAAATGTATCAAACAGTGCTCGTAACATTGGTGTGATATTTGACTCTCATCTATCAATGGAGGAAAATGTCAATACTATTTGCAAGCGCTGTTTCATGCAAATTAGGAACCTGAACTATCTTCGTCGTTACCTCTCCACTAAGTCATTGGAAACTGTAGTCCATGCTTTTATTTCATCCCACTTGGATTTTTCCAACTCACTTCCTATTGGGTTGCCACAGTCATATATTTCAAAACTACAGAATATTCAAAATACAGCTGCACGTATCATCACAGGCTCTAAACGCTATGACCATATAACACCAATACTAAAAAAAATCGCACTGGTTCCCTGTTTCACAGCGGATTATTTTCAAAATATTGGTTTTGGTATTTAAATGCGTTCATGGCTCGGCACCTAAGTACTTACAAGACCAACTGGCAATTAGAAAACCTGAAAGGAACTTCGCTCCTCCTCACAAATCAAGCTTCAGATGCCCTTCTCTAGGTCCACTTTTGTGAATAACAGAGCTTTCCCTTTCGCTGGACCTGCACTTTGGAACAATTTACCAGTTCAGGTTCAGGAATCGAAAGATCTCAACCAATTCAAAAGAAATTTAAAATCACATCTTTTCAGAGAGGCTTTTAACAGCATGTGACCTGCTGGCCTTCACACCTTTCTCAGTCTGTATATTGCCTTGATAGTCACGAGTTCATTGTTTATTTAACTGTACAGCGTTTTAGAGCACTTTGTGATTTTACGCTTTATAAAATTTCCATATTATTATTATTATTAACGCGACAACGACAGTTACGGGCGATTGGCTAATTTTTTTACAATAAACAGAACTGCACAATTCAATATTACACCTACCCGGTTCCCGAGGATGTGCCCAAGTAAATTCAAGCGGATCATCATAGGAAGTAACAATGAGAGCGAATAATTTGACAACACAAATTTGAAAATTGCGGTGACCGCGTTATTCATTGTTTGTCAGAGTGCACAACAATATAGTTCCATAAAATATGTTGTTTTCTTTTAAAACTTTTTCTCGCCCAACATTATATCCCAAAACTGTATTAATAAGTTAAGATTTAATCTGTTTATGTGACAGAATTGTTAGATAAATGAATTATCATGATAATCCGTATGGACTTTTTATCACAGGCTGTTATTGTTGCTCAGCTAGCACCTTAATATGAGATAATTGATGAGTCTCCCCGCTTTCGAGTTCCGACATAACCTTCCGAATTTGCCATAGAATTGTTTCCTCTGCCATTACATCATATATAGTATATCTGTAACTTCAGTTGTAAGACAATGCATTTTATGAAGATCTAGAATCACTGCTTACACCATTAGTGGCTTTTGTAAACACCCAGAGGTATTCTGTCTTGCCCAGTGTCACGGAAGACGGACTTTTCTGGAGTACGAGTTAGTGGTGACTTCCCGTTGAATAGGCTTAAGATTCTTTCGTTGAATACCAAAATTACAAATTTTTTGCGAGTAGACCCCAAACCCCCACCCATGGGGAGAGGGTGTCCAACTCCCAGCGTCATTCAGCTTTACACTCTGGATCCGTCCCTGGGCATCACCATCCACGAAAAATAAGATTTCAATGAAAATTGTTGTGCATTGTCCTGAGATGAGAGAGTAGTTTGTCAGGTAAATGAGCTCTCCACCTCACGTAACGACCAAAGCTGGTTCAGCGCTATTAAAAGCTGGCATACAAATTCTGTATTTCCAGTTTTTTTTTCTGATAAACAGATTTTAGCCCCACACTGGAACCAGCTCATTAAGACCGTTCCAATGACGGACCATAAGCTAGGTTTTTTGATGGAATAAGTAACAATTTGAATAATTCAAGAATTCTTTTATGTGTCGTCTGCTATTAGTACAATGTAAAGGGATAAATGAATTATGCAGATGTCTGAGATCATTCTTGTACGCTAGGCCTATATTTCAAGTCCACGTATTAAACGTTCATACTTGATCAGCTACTGTCTGTTTCATGTGGAATTCTGTTGAATTTCGGATGCGTGTGTTTCACAGCTGAAAAAGTCTCCATGAGGAAGACGCCAAAACGGCGTATGCCTGAAAGCAGTCTGTAGAATAGTGACGACTGTTGCTCCTGGATGTGTTCGTATCTTTCCCTGTGCCATTCTTTGCAGTGACCATGCAAACTTCTCCAGGAACAATGCGAATAACAACACTCTTCAACGAGCAGGCTCGTTTTTCGCCCCATGCTTGGCAAGTTGTTTTCGAGTCGCCTGATATCTGTAATGATAAGAAATAGTAGGGTCAAAATTACTTCTACGGGGCAAGGGGCAATCCTATAAAGCTGTCATAATTGTATTGGTCCCGAACAGTATTTTCTGTCCGTGACTAAAATAATAATACCACTGCTTGAGCAATCCGTCATTTTTCCGCAACTCTCTGACCAAGAGCCCCACATCAACTCCACCCCACCGGGCCATTCCTCCCGGTCACTCTCCCTCCTAATATTGAGACACAAACTGTTTTATATTTTCCCATTGGTGCTTTCTCAATCTCCCCAACTACAAAATTCACCCTCACCCAGTTATCTCTTGTGTTTTATCCCATTCTTCCACTAGTTTCTAAAGGAGTCTTATCCTGCTAGACAAATCGTCCCCTGGTTTCCAATGTGTTCTATGTGCCTACTGGCACATAGAACACATTGGAACTCAGGGGACCAAGTATTTAGGGAATTCTCAAAAGAAATGTTTCAGTGTATTCGTTACTCCTGAGCTACATAACTCGGAACAAAATCCATCTAGGTACTCCCCAGAAGGTCGAACATCTTGTTTTGTGTAATCCATCCAACCAGTTGTGTCACTAACTCCAGTTCCTCAGTTTCTATTCCAGTCCCCGTGCACCCTCCCCTGATAAAACGGCTTCCCTGCTTCAGCTCTCTTCTGGATCTCCAGTATCAAAAGATTAATTCTCCATTGACTCCCTCGCTGCCACGCATGTCATGTCTGAATGTTAGAGTCCACCCATACTTAAACGTCATTTTTTCAATCTGATGTGTGAAATGTTTTCAGGTAATATGGGTGGCATTATTTTCCAGTATCCATTAGTAGTATAGCATGTACCCGAACTTTTTCCGCTGCAGCTAGTAAATCAGTAGTAATCGTACAAGGCTGTAATGGGAGGGAAGACAACGATAGTATTGGGTGACTGCATGAGAAGTCCCCTTATCATCGTATGTGCTTGTGTGCTTATGCACAATGAGCGTATAACACATGTAGCACATAAGCAAATGCGACGAAAAAGGGATCTAGAAGTATAGTCGGATAGTATAAAGGGATTCTGGGGAATGTGGGGCAGGTAATTACTGGAATGTGCTTGTGTGCTACTGCATGATATGTCACAATGTGTACACATCACATGCAGAACATAGGCATATGGTGAATGTGCCAATGCGAGCTCATGCACAATGTGAGCACATCGCATGCAGCACATGGGAACATGCGACGAAAAGGAGATTCTTGAAGTATAGCCGGATACTAGAAAGGGATTCCACGGAATGTGAGGCGGGAAGTTAATGGAATGTACCTATGTGCTGCATGCGATGCGTACACATTGTACACAAGCACACAATCCAATTTTACGGGTGTTTTGTACCTTGTATTTTCAGCCTTATTTTGAGTGTCAACGTTTCGAAATTTTTTGGAATGTAATCTCCACCAAAAAACACATCTAAAATGTCTCGCCTTCTCAAGAAATTAAAACACTTAATACTTTAAGACTTTAATTATCCTGACGAACAAACGCCACTGGGAATTCAGTTTCTTCAACGTTTTTCAAAATGCGATGTCAAACGTCGGGAAGTACGAATACCAAGATATTTTTCACATTAGCGTTTATCTGTTTGACTGAATATGAAAAATAAACAAGGAAAGCGTTGGCTGTTGCATTGATATCTATTTGAAAGCCAGGATAGTGGATTCAAGCACTCAACCAGTTAAGTTGTCTTGACAGCAGGATTATATATATACTACTCAAAGTTTGCTAAGCTCCAAATATTTGGCACATCATTGTGAAATTTGCTTGCGACATATTTGCGATATTTTTGGTGGATATGATTGAGAAATGTATTGAGATGGTCCCCAGTGTTTACATTAGCTCTCTTGACAGGCAGACTTTTCGTGACAGTCAAGGAAAGTATGTACCCCTTGATTTTCATGATGTTTTCGTGTACCGTCTACATGTACATGATATGTGCAGGGTATTCAGTCTTCATTTCAACACAAACCCTTGTGATTTAATGATTGAATATGGCAAATGCAAATGTAAGAAGACATTTGTCTGAAGCAGAAATGTGGCGGGCTGTAAGGATGGTGGAGCAAGGGGCCACCCATCGTCGGGTTGGTGAAGGCCTTGGTGTGCACCATACGGTGATCACCAGAGCCTGAGTAAGATTTCAGCAGTGGCACACCAATAACACGGTGGTGGCAGAGACAGGGCAACATCTGCAGCAGAAGACCGGTGTTTGAGCAATCAGGCCCATAGGAACCGCTTTGTCACAGCAACCGAACTTCGCAGTGACCTTCAGACTGAATCCGTGGTAAATGTTTCGACGCAGACTATCCGGGCAAGGTTGCACGAAGGTGGTCTCCGATAGAGAAGACCATGTATTCGCATTCCGCTGTCCCAGAACCACCACCAGGTACGATATGAATGGACCATGGACCACGTTGGATGGACTAGAGAAGATTGGCGACCTGTCCTTTTTACAGGTGAGCCAAGGTACTGCCTAGACCACACAGATAGGCGTTCTAGGGTATGGAGAAGACCAGGAGAACGATTCCATGCAACCAGCATTGCTGAGCATGACCACTATGGTGGTGGGTGAATCATGTTCTGGGGCGGCATCAGCAGGGATGGACGTACAGAGCTCCGTGTCCTTGAAAAAATGACGATTGTCCTAACGGATTTGCCCAAAGGGTCGTAGTACAGAACGGGATGTTAGTTGGACAGACGATAAAAAATCCACCACCATTTGAAGACTTTTATCATTGCTTACAAAATAGACATTATGGAAGACCCCCTCTGCTTCTGGCCGAGTTCCCCTTTTGGCATAAAATTCGTCAGCATGAGAACTCAACTATTTTCGGGCTTGGGACCGAACAGACACGTCTGTGTCTGGCAGCATTAGATCAATAAATAATATTTACAGAATGTACAAAAATCAATAAATAATATTTACAGAATGTACAAATCAATCAACATGGATTAAGTTACATTGACTATTATCAACGCTATACACAGAAATGACATGACCTATATACATATTATTCATCGAACTCAGAAATTTCCGACAGGACAGTGTTTCTGTGGTTGTTACAAGAATCCGAACTGCAATTACACAAACCTGAGCAAGAGAGTCCTGCCTTCTTACACCCACACCTTTTTGTACAAGCACTCTTGCAACCACAACTGATCAGATTCAGTAGGTTATCGGGGGCACATGGTTTTGAGGCTGCAGTCGGTACAAGAAGTCCATTGTCTAGCGACCACCCCCAATCCGTCGGAGGAAGCGAAGTGCCCAGCCATTGTTGGACCTGGAGATAACATCTGTAGACATGTTGTTGTGCAGCATCGCTGCTTGGTGGGAGTGAGGCTAGGTCGATGGGTTTATTCAGTTTAGATTTTGCTACATAACGCTTGTAAGTGACATATCTATATTGGTCGAGAGAGGAAACAGTTTTACTCCCGTATAAGATCAGGAGAAGTTGTTCCCCGGCAGCGGCTACTGCACTTGGTGTACTGTCATCCGCCAAAATTGTGTTGACATACTGTTGTGAGTCGCTAGTAACATCGGAGACAATTGTACTGAATACTTTCTTCTTACCAACTCGAAAGAGTGCAGAAGTAGTGTCACAACCACTTATAGAATGTGCTACAAGGAGGTTGCTTCTATGGTCACCCATTTTGGTTGCTATTTCACTAACTGAAACTAGTAAGTTCGGGGTAATGGAATACATCATGTGAATATTACATCCCGGTTGAACTCGAGAGGTAAGAATGACTAACAAGTCTGTGTCTGTTCCCACAACGACAACATTGTTGTCATCTTGAGCGATGTCAAGTGCAGTTTCGGCTATCAGTACATCAGCATCAGCCTCGGCCTGCTTGGACTGAATATTGATAGCAGATAGCTCCTGCATTAGAAGATCGATCAGTTGGGTTTTGTTCTTGGCATTTGCAAGGAAATCGGATTGGGGTGTGGTGGCTGGTAACTCGGGTGAGATATTGATATCAATGGAATACCTGTCTTTAGATCTACGGGCTTGTTCCATGCCCTTTGTCGACATTGTACAAGCATAACCATCAAAAACAACCACGACGTTCGCCCCAAAATGTCTCACTAGATAATTGGAATATGATGTACATATGTCCTTATATGACGACTGTTTAGGCCATACAACTGCCCTCAATAAAAATCCACCATCTACAACAAACAGAGAATGTTCTGGGATTTTAGTTTGCTCGGAACCGTATGTTTTGAGGATCTTACCGAGCGTGCTTTTCTGTGTCTTCCTCATTCCAGCAGAATCAAACAATGCTGGTGGTTTCGGGGCGAGTTCATATTTGAGATACTCTTCCATCTCTGCTTGTGACTGAATAACACATGTGATGCGGTTGAACAGAATTGTGGGGTCAATCACTACCTTACTTCCACGGACTTTGATGCTATTTGCCATCGATGCGAAAGACTTCACAGTGTCAACACGTCGTAGTTTGATGCTGTTGAACGTTTTGCTTACAACATTCGATACGCAACATTCACCAATTTTGCGAACTTGGTCACAGTTCACAGTTTCGTCGGCCACAAGCCCGGTCGCTGTAGAGACTAATTGTAGTGGATCTCTATTCTGAAAGGGGGAATGCACACTGAGCCAGTTCAATAATTTGGTGATATCATTGGCATCAGTCAATTGTGAACTTTGACGGAGATCCCGATATTTTTCGCCATGACCAGTGTCAACATGAACAAAATTTTCGAGAGCATTACATATCGGAAGGCAAAGAGGTAGTCCATGTACCCATTTCGCAACAGTGCTATCGGTTATTCCCCTGCCATGTGTGAGACCACCAGGGAGCTTGAACATTCTCATTAAACACTGCTCTATGGTCTGATCAGAATATATCCCGTCCCAGAATTTATCTGAGCGCCTTATGGTAAAGTAACCTTTCTCAGTGAACAACTTCAAATCATCCTGTTGCATTATTTCTGTTAGCTCATTCATCTGCTGCAAATAGAGATGAGAACTTTTTGCGTATGCAAAATGACCACCTGCGTGAAATACTGGAATCATATTGCGAACACAATATGTGTGGAGTTCCCAGTCGCCTGTGCGCTCTGCTCTCAAGAACAACTGGAGAAGACATATTTGCTCGTAGTATTATACCCAAAGCTTTCCTGTGCGTCCTACGGACGCATTCTGGAGCACTTCGTGTAATTTTGACAGTAGATGGTTGACACTTTCTTGATTGACAGCGTCAGCTGTTGTACAGTCACCTCTGGCAAGTTCACAGAATATTTCACTGACTTCTGTGCAGTCTATGTTATCTAGTGTTCGGCTTTCTTCAAACACAAGTTTTGTAATGGCAATTTGTGTTAGCAAATGGGCACGAACTGCTCTTGAATATGCATGACCACTGATCAAATGATGGATTGACCCACCAGCATAAACAGTCCCCCAAAGTTCATCCAAGCCGCTACCAGCCATGATCGAACCAATTGCCCCTAAATATGACATAATCATATGGAAGCCGCCGAGTCTAACAAAAACTTTATGAGTACACATCAAGGGCGTGCACATATTACATGCCAATGCACCTTGAGTGTAGGCGAACACCACATTATGTGATTTAATCGAACATGGAAATTGAAACAATGATGCTATAATACGGTATTTGAATGAGAAAAGTCGATGCCGTTTGAATTTGAGTTTAGGGGGTATGGTTAATATTTCACACGTTTCACCAGTTCATTATGGAATTAATGACTATTGTTATATATCATTATAAAGCCACTGCTTTTCTGCAATTTTTGATATATAATTTAACTCCCAAAGTAGTCGTAGATTTGATTTAATGGACGTTGTGTACCGTTGTGTGTATGAAAACAATAAATTTTTTTTCGTAATTTTGTACATTTTCGTGAATATTTCACCATTGAGTGTGAGGATTGGTACAAAGTTGGCATTTTCTGTTGGGGATATGTATTCTCAATATAATTCAGCACGATATTTATGATTCTCACCCTACTAAGGCGAATAAGAATGAGAAATATGGAGCTGGGTCGAATTTTTTTTAAAAAATTTTTTTTCATCAAGAAAACGCTAAAACTAAAAAAGCTCAACTCGGATTCGCGGGGACTTTTCACACTTTATCCGCAATGTGTGTCCCGGAAACATATAAAAAAATCAGCTTTCTCCGATTTTTTTCCTTACTTTCTCATTTTTATGTCTAATGTGCCTGGACTAAAGGAGATGTGAAATTTTGGCCTTTAAAAGAATAGCTCCAGTAATAATTTTTGGGGTACGAAATCGTTTTTGGGTACGAAATTCCATACTAAAATGGGTACGAAATTACTCAAAATTACGTTTTGGGTACGAAATTACCTTATCCCGCCCATAACAGAGGTTTTTACACACCGGCTCGCTGATTGTCTGTCAGTTATTAATAGAAATACTACCACAACACCAATACATTTTACATCGATTTGTGTGCGTTGCAATACCTTAGTCCACATTCCTAAACTTGATTAAGCTACTGTTCAGGCAAAGTCCACTGGGTTTAGGGGAAGACAGTAGAGTGTAAATATCACGTTTAGGTATCGTTCTGAACGAATTCAGCATATATTTTAAAGCCTACAATGTATAGTTTACATTGATTCTAACTACAGGGGCCGAAAATGGGACCTCTTTTCCCAATGGCATTTTGGCATGATGTTTCCCATTTCGAACCAAAAAATTCACACTCTCAGTCCTCATTCAAATAAAAAATTAATTCTTCGTTATCGTTTGAAGGCCTAATTATGACTTTAATCACTTTTTACTGCAACAAAACAGGTGCCTCAATATGCAGTGTTTAGATGCATTTGCAAGTTACATCCCAAAAAAAATTGTCGGCTGTTTCTAGGCAAGTCTTGGCTGTCTATATAGTCAGCCAAGTCTTGCCTTGACACAACTGCAAAGCCACAGAATGTAGACAATCGAAGTATGGCAAAAACATAAATATCGTCATCATTTGATGGTATATACTACTCAAAGTTTGCTAAGCACTAAATATTTGACACATCATTGTGAAATTTACTTGTGACATATTTGCGATATTTTTGATGGATATGATTGAGGAACGTATTGAGATGGTCCCCAGTGTTTACATTAGCTCTCTTGACAGGCAGACGTTTCGTGACAGTCATGGAAAGTAAGTGCCCCTTGATTTTCATGATGTTTTCGTGTACTGTCTACATGTACATGACATGTGTAGGGTATTCAATCTTCATTTCAACACAAACCCTTGTGATTTAATGATTAAATATGGTAAATGCAAATGTAAGAAGACATTTGTCTCAAGCAGACATGTGGCGGGCTGTAGGGATGGTGGAGCAAGGGGCGGGGCTACCCACTGTCAGGTTGGTGAAGCTCTTGGTGTGCACCATACGGTGATCACCTGAGTCTGGGCAAGATTTCAGCAGTATGGCACACCAGTAATACGGCATTGTGGTGGTAGAGAAAGGGCAACAGCTGCAGCTGAAGACCGGTTTTTGATCATTCAGGCCCGTAGGAACCGCTTTGCCACAGCAAGCCACCTTCGCTGTGGCCTTCAGAATGCATCCGGTGCAAATGTTTCGACGCAGACTATCCGGGCAAGGTTGCACGAAGGTGGTCTCCGATCGAGAAGACCATGTATTCACATTCCGCTGTCCCTGAACCACCGCCAGGCACGATATGAATGGACCATGGACCACGTTGGATGGACTAGAGAAGATTGGCGACCTGTCTTTTTTACAGATGAGTCAAGGTACTGTCCAGACCACATATATAGGTGTTCTAGGGTATGGAGAAGACCAGGAGAGCGATTCCATGCAGTCAACATTGCTGAGCATGACCGCTATGGTGGAGGGTCAATCATGGCCTGGGGCGGCATCAGCAGGGATGGACGTAAAGAGCTCTGTGGTCTTGAACGCACATTGACTGCACAGCTGTACATTGATGAGATCCTGGATACCCACGTCAGATTGTATGCAGGTGCAGTGGGTGATAGATTCATTCTGATGGACGATAAAGCCCGTCCTCATGTTGCCTATGCTGTCGGGGAGTACCGACAGAGGGAGAAGATTGAGCGTATGGACTGGCCAGCAAGATCCCCTGGCCTCAATTCAATCGAACATGCCTGGAATGAGTTGCAGCTTTCAATTTCAACCCGTCCAGTCCAGACAAAAAGTGCCCAGGAGCTTGGTGCCATGCTGGTCCAAGAATGGAACAACATCCCATAAAGGACCACCAGGAACCTGATTGGGAGCATAAGAAGGCGTTGTCAAGCTGTAATTAACAGTAATGGGTCTCATACTCGATATTGAACCCATACCAGTTCGCTCCGTCAACTTTTTGGCAAATTGAAAAATTTCCTCTTTTACCATAATATCCATTTTCTATGGTTATCGTTTTCAAAAGATAAAAAATAATTACAAACACAAATAATATCTTAATTTCTGTTCAAGATATTGCAGTTGAACCATAAATCTCATACGTATTCACTCCTCCTCACTTTCAAAGTCTAGCAAACAAGCTTTGAAAGTGGCAAGTGAATTTCAACAAAGTAAATACTAAGTGACTATATTTAGTAGTGCAACGACAGTTCTTTGCGTACACAAACGGTTTTAACTCTTCATTACAGCCTATCCCCTTTCCTCCAGTATCATATTTAAAAAAAATCCGTTCGGAACATGTGTTACGTGGGGATTTCCGTTGATGGACTATTTTTTCTCCTGGCGTCATGGATCCATCAAAAGAACTAAACCCCGCCCATTTTCGTAATCGGCCAATCGAAACATCCTATTTTGTCACAGATCTATTGGGAAGCGGCGGTGAGAGCCTATAAACCAAATGTCAATTGGAAAAATAAGAGGGAGTTTTCAAGTTTGAAATTTTCTGTGTGTGATGTTTAAAATTTTAAATTAATAGATTCTCTGTCATAGAGGCGTATGATAAACACAGAAAGCCGCGATGTGTGAATGCGTTAGTCAATACGGCACTTATGTCATCGCGGAAGGATAGAACTCGGGGCTGCGCCTCTCGTTCCATCCTTTTATGCAGGCACTCGTGCCGTTCCGACGAACGAATTCACACATCATGGCATTCTGTGTATTTACCGACCAGAAGCTGTCGACAAACAGTTAACAAATAACTTATAAATATAATTTTCGTCTTTTCAATCAAGGCTTCCATCCACCTCACTGGGACAACTTTGACCAGCTTGTTCCCATGGGGTATTAGCGGTGAATTCAGTCTACTGCTCGAGCGAGACGCCCGAGCCAAGTCAGAAAATAAGCAGACTGTCATCTGGAAAATGAGGTCCCTGGAGGGTGAATTTGGTGATGCTACCCTGCACAGCTCCGGTAGCATCACCAAATTCACACTCCGTGAACCTCAATCTGAAACAGGGTCTCAAATCAAAACAGAAAGAGGTACCCAGATGATAAATTAGCCCACTGTATGGGATAGCATCAGCAAATTCACCCTCTGGGGACCTCATTCTGCAAATGACAGATTGCTTATTTTCAGGCTTGGCCCGAGCGGCACTCAGATTTTGTCAAGCTATCTCAGAATTCGGCACCCTATTCGTCTTTGACTGAAGAGGTCAGTCTTAAAATGTTACGGGCTGGGCTGACACCGTTTGTTTCAATGGAAAATAATTGGCATTTGATAATTTACCCAATTCACCAGACCCACCTACGCACTTTATCAGATTAGGCAGTAATAAACTTGCATCTAAGAATTGAAACCAATGGTTTGTAGCAGGGATGTGGTGTTGAATTTCGTCCATACAACCAGACGCGTGCGGTCTCTCTACTGTCCCAGAGTATATCTCTCTGCAGTTGCCTGGTATTTCGTTTTTATCTAACAAACATACAGATTTTGGCCTGAAAAGCACGAGAAACGGTTCGTATCACATAATGTGTTCCGATTCCGTATCATATAGAGGACTCATTCTGATTCCGTATCATATAGACGATTCGTTTCCTTACCATTTGTTTGCTGATGACACTCAGTTGTATTGTCACTAGACCCTTCAATTGGATATGACCCTATTGCTTCAGTTTCGATGATGGACGACTGTGTACACAAGGTTAGGGACTGGATGGCCTATCGTAGACTTAAAATGAATGACCATAAGACCGAGGTACTAGTCATATCGCGTTCAAAGAGTCCATCAAATTTGCAAATCAAGTCACTTGTTATCGGAAATTCTACACAAAATGTATCAAACAGTGCTCGTAACATTGGTGTGATATTTGACTCTCATCTATCAATGGAGGAAAATGTCAATACTATTTGCAAGCGCTGTTTCATGCAAATTAGGAACCTGAACTATCTTCGTCGTTACCTCTCCACTAAGTCATTGGAAACTGTAGTCCATGCTTTTATTTCATCCCACTTGGATTTTTCCAACTCACTTCCTATTGGGTTGCCACAGTCATATATTTCAAAACTACAGAATATTCAAAATACAGCTGCACGTATCATCACAGGCTCTAAACGCTATGACCATATAACACCAATACTAAAAAAATCGCACTGGTTCCCTGTATAACAGCGGATTATTTTCAAAATATTGGTTTTGGTATTTAAATGCGTTCATGGCTCGGCACCTAAGAACTTACAAGACCAACTGGCAATTAGAAAACCTGAAAGGAACTTGGCTCCTCCTCACAAATCAAGCTTCAGATGCCCTTCTCTAGGTCCACTTTTGTGAATAACAGAGCTTTCCCTTTCGCTGGACCTGCACTTTGGAATAATTTACCAGTTCAGGTTCAGGAATCGAAAGATCTCAACCAATTCAAAAGAAATTTAAAATCACATCTTTTCAGAGAGGCTTTTAACAGTATGTGACCTGCTGGCCTTCACACCTTTCTCAGTCTGTATATTGCCTTGATAGTCACGAGTTCATTGTTTATTTAACTGTACAGCGTTTTAGAGCACTTTGTGATTTTACGCTTTATAAAATTTCCATATTATTATTATTATTAACGCGACAACGACAGTTACGGGCGATTGGCTAATTTTTTTACAATAAACAGAACTGCACAATTCAATATTACACCTACCCGGTTCCCGAGGATGTGCCCTAGTAAATTCAAGCGGATCATCATAGGAAGTAACAATGAGAGCGAATAATTTGACAACACAAATTTGAAAATTGCGGGGACCGCGTTATTCATTGTTTGTCAGAGTGCACAACAATATAGTTCCATAAAATATGTTGTTTTCTTTTAAAACTTTTTCTCGCCCAACATTATATCCCAAAACTGTATTAATAAGTTAAGATTTAATCTGTTTATGTGACAGAATTGTTAGATAAATGAATTATCATGATAATCCGTATGGACTTTTTATCACAGGCTGTTATTGTTGCTCAGCTAGCACCTTAATATGAGATAATTGATGAGTCTCCCCGCTTTCGAGTTCCGACATAACCTTCCGAATTTGCCATAGAATTGTTTCCTCTGCCATTACATCATATATAGTATATCTGTAACTTCAGTTGTAAGACAATGCATTTTATGAAGATCTAGAATCACTGCTTACACCATTAGTGGCTTTTGTAAACACCCAGAGGTATTCTGTCTTGCCCAGTGTCACAGAAGACGGACTTTTCTGGAGTACGAGTTAGTGGTGACTTCCCGTTGAATAGGCTTAAGATTCTTTCGTTGAATACCAAAATTACAAATTTTTTGCGAGTAGACCCCAAACCTCCACCCATGGGGAGAGGGTGTCCAACTCCCAGCGTCATTCAGCTTTACACTCTGGATCCGTCCCTGGGCATCACCATCCACGAAAAATAAGATTTTCAATGAAAATTGTTGTGCATTGTCCTGAGATGAGAGAGTAGTTTGTCAGGTAAATGAGCTCTCCACCTCACGTAACGACCAAAGCTGGTTCAGCGCTATTAAAAGCTGGCATACAAATTCTATATTTCCAGTTTTTTTTCTGATAAACAGATTTTAGCCCCACACTGGAACCAGCTCATTAAGACCGTTCCAATGACGGACCATAAGCTAGGTTTTTTGATGGAATAAGTAACAATTTGAATAATTCAAGAATTCTTTTATGTGTCGTCTGCTATTAGTACAATGTAAAGGGATAAATGAATTATGCAGATGTCTGAGATCATTCTTGTACGCTAGGCCTATATTTCAATCCACGTATTAAACGTTCATACTTGATCAGCTACTGTCTGTTTCATGTGGAATTCTGTTGAATTTCGGATGCGTGTGTTTCACAGCTGAAAAAGTCTCCATGAGGAAGACGCCAAAACGGCGTATGCCTGAAAGCAGTCTGTAGAATAGTGACGACTGTTGCTCCTGGATGTGTTCGTATCTTTCCCTGTGCCATTCTTTGCAGTGACCATGCAAAGTTCTCCTGGAACAATGCGAATAACAACACTCTTCAACGAGCAGGCTCGTTTTTCGCCCCATGCTTGGCAAGTTGTTTTCGAGTCGCCTGATATCTGTAATGATAAGAAATAGTAGGGTCAAAATTACTTCTGCGGGGCAAGGGGCAATCCTATAAAGCTGTCATAATTGTATTGGTCCCGAACAGTATTTTCTGTCCGTGACTAAAATAATAATACCACTGCTTGAGCAATCCGTCATTTTTCCGCAACTCTCTGACCAAGAGCCCCACATCAACTCCGCCCCACCGGGCCATTCCTCCCGGTCACTCTCCCTCCTAATATTGAGACACAAACTGTTTTATATTTTCCCATTGGTGCTTTCTCAATCTCCCCAACTACAAAATTCACCCTCACCCAGTTATCTCTCGTGTTTTATCCCATTCTTCCACTAGTTTCTAAAGGAGTCTTATCCTGCTAGACAAATCGTCCCCTGGGTTCCAATGTGTTCTATGTGCCTACTGGCACATAGAACACATTGGAACTCAGGGGACCAAGTATTTAGGGAATTCTCAAATGAAATGTTTCAGTGTATTCGTTACTCCTGAGCTACATAACTCGGAACAAAATCCATCTAGGTACTCCCCAGAAGGTCGAACATCTTGTTTTGTGTAATCCATCCAACCAGTTGTGTCACTAACTCCAGTTCCTCAGTTTCTATTCCAGTCCCCGTGCACCCTCCCCTGATAAAACGGCTTCCCTGCTTCAGCTCTCTTCTGGATCTCCAGTATCAAAAGATTAATTCTCCATTGACTCCCTCGCTGCCACGCATGTCATGTCTGAATGTTAGAGTCCACCCATACTTAAACGTCATTTTTTTCTATCTGATGTGTGAAATGTTTTCAGGTAATATGGGTGGCATTATTTTCCAGTATCCATTAGTAGTATAGCATGTACCCGAACTTTTTCCGCTGCAGCTAGTAAATCAGTAGTAATCGTACAAGGCTGTAATGGGAGGGAAGACAACGATAGTATTGGGTGACTGCATGAGAAGTCCCCTTATCATCGTATGTGCTTGTGTGCTTATGCACAATGAGCGTATAACACATGTAGCACATAAGCAAATGCGACGAAAAAGGGATCTAGAAGTATAGTCGGATAGTATAAAGGGATTCTGGGGAATGTGGGGCAGGTAATTACTAGAATGTGCTTGTGTGCTACTGCATGATATGTCACAATGTGTACACATCACATGCAGAACATAGGCATATGGTGGATGTGCCAATGCGAGCTCATGCACAATGTGAGCACATCGCATGCAGCACATGGGAACATGCGACGAAAAGGAGATTCTAGAAGTATAGCCGGATACTAGAAAGGGATTCCACGGAATGTGAGGCGGAAAGTTAATGGAATGTACCTATGTGCTGCAAGCGATGCGTACACATTGTACACAATCCAATTTTACGGGTGTTTTGTACCTTGTATTTTCAGCCTTATTTTGAGTGTCAACGTTTCGAAATTTTTTGGAATGTAATCTCCACCAAAAAAACACATCTAAAATGTCTCGCCTTCTCAAGAATTTAAAACACTTAATACTTTAAGACTTTAATTATCCTGACGTTCAAACGCCACTGGGAAATCAGTTTCTTCAACGTTTTTCAAAATGCGAAGTCAAACGTCGGGAAGTACGAATACCAAGATATTTTTCACATTAGCGTTTATCTGTTTGACTGAATATGAAATATAAACAAGGAAAGTGTTGGCTGTTGCATTGATATCTATTTGAAAGCCAGGATAGTGGATTCAAGCACTCAACCAGTTAAGTTGTCTTGACAGCAGGATTATATATATACTACTCAAAGTTTGCTAAGCACCAAATATTTGACACATCATTGTGAAATTTGCTTGTGACATATTTGCGATATTTTTGGTGGATATGATTGAGAAATGTATTGAGATGGTCCCCAGTGTTTACATTAGCTCTCTTGACAGGCAGACTTTTCGTGACAGTCAAGGAAAGTATGTACCCCTTGATTTTCATGATGTTTTCGTGTACCGTCTACATGTACATGATATGTGCAGGGTATTCAGTCTTCATTTCAACACAAACCCTTGTGATTTAATGATTGAATATGGCAAATGCAAATGTAAGAAGACATTTGTCTGAAGCAGAAATGTGGCGGGCTGTAGGGATGGTGGAGCAAGGGGCCACCCATCGTCGGGTTGGTGAAGGCCTTGGTGTGCACCATACGGTGATCACCAGAGCCTGAGTAAGATTTCAGCAGTGGCACACCAATAACACGGTGGTGGCAGAGACAGGGCAACATCTGCAGCAGAAGACCGGTGTTTGAGCAATCAGGCCCGTAGGAACCGCTTTGTCACAGCAACCGAACTTCGCAGTGACCTTCAGACTGCATCCGTGGTAAATGTTTCGACGCAGACTATCCGGGCAAGGTTGCACGAAGGTGGTCTCCGATAGAGAAGACCATGTATTCGCATTCCGCTGTCCCAGAACCACCGCCAGGTACGATATGAATGGACCATGGACCACGTTGGATGGACTAGAGAAGATTGGCGACCTGTCCTTTTTACAGGTGAGCCAAGGTACTGCCTAGACCACACAGATAGGCGTTCTAGGGTATGGAGAAGACCAGGAGAACGATTCCATGCAACCAGCATTGCTGAGCATGACCACTATGATGGTGGGTGAATCATGGTCTGGGGCGGCATCAGCAGGGATGGACGTACAGAGCTCCGTGTCCTTGAAAAAATGACGATTTTCCTAACGGATTTGCCCAAAGAGTCGTAGTACAGAACGGGATGTTAGTTGGACAGACGATAAAAAATCCACCACCATTTGAAGACTTTTATCATTGCTTACAAAATAGACATTATGGAAGACCCCCTCTGCTTCTGGCCGAGTTCCCCTTTTGGCATAAAATTCGTCAGCATGAGAACTCAACTATTTTCGGGCTTGGGACCGAACAGACACGTCTGTGTCTGGCAGCATTAGATCAATAAATAATATTTACAGAATGTACAAAAATCAATAAATAATATTTACAGAATGTACAAATCAATCAACATGGATTAAGTTACATTGACTATTATCAACGCTATATACAGAAATGACATGACCTATATACATATTATTCATCGAACTCAGAAATTTACGACAGGACAGTGTTTCTGTGGTTGTTACAAGAATCCGAACTGCAATTACACAAACCTGAGCAAGAGAGTCCTGCCTTCTTACACCCACACCTTTTTGTACAAGCACTCTTGCAACCACAACTGATCAGATTCAGTAGGTTATCGGGGGCACATGGTTTTGTGGCTGCAGTCGGTACAAGAAGTCCATTGTCTAGCGACCACCCCCAATCCGTCGGATGAAGCGAAGTGCCCAGCCATTGTTGGACCTGGAGATAACATCTGTAGACATGTTGTTGTGCAGCATCGCTGCTTGGTGGGAGTGAGGCTAGGTCGATGGGTTTATTCAGTTTAGATTTTGCTACATAACGCTTGTAAGTGACATATCTATATTGGTCGAGAGAGGAAACAGTTTTACTCCCGTATAAGATCAGGAGAAGTTGTTCCCCGGCAGCGGCTACTGCACTTGGTGTACTGTCATCCGCCAAAATTGTGTTGACATACTGTTGTGAGTCGCTAGTAACATCGGAGACAATTGTACTGAATACTTTCTTCTTACCAACTCGAAAGAGTGCAGAAGTAGTGTCACAACCACTTATAGAATGTGCTACAAGGAGGTTGCTTCTATGGTCACCCATTTTGGTTGCTATTTCACTAACTGAAACTAGT
Source organism: Pictodentalium vernedei (assembly GCA_031216915.1). Lineage (NCBI taxonomy): Eukaryota > Metazoa > Mollusca > Scaphopoda > Dentaliida > Dentaliidae > Pictodentalium > Pictodentalium vernedei. The sequence goes on from CM062296.1 coordinate 297,206,303, forward strand.
AAGTTCGGGGTAATGGAATACATCATGTGAATATTACATCCCGGTTGAACTCGAGAGGTAAGAATGACTAACAAGTCTGTGTCTGTTCCCACAACGACAACATTGTTGTCATCTTGAGCGATGTCAAGTGCAGTTTCGGCTATCAGTACATCAGCATCAGCCTCGGCCTGCTTGGACTGAATATTGATAGCAGATAGCTCCTGCATTAGAAGATCGATCAGTTGGGTTTTGTTCTTGGCATTTGCAAGGAAATCGGATTGGGGTGTGGTGGCTGGTAACTCGGGTGAGATATTGATATCAATGGAATACCTGTCTTTAGATCTACGGGCTTGTTCCATGCCCTTTGTCGACATTGTACAAGCATAACCATCAAAAACAACCACGACGTTCGCCCCAAAATGTCTCACTAGATAATTGGAATATGATGTACATATGTCCTTATATGACGACTGTTTAGGCCATACAACTGCCCTCAATAAAAATCCACCATCTACAACAAACAGAGAATGTTCTGGGATTTTAGTTTGCTCGGAACCGTATGTTTTGAGGATCTTACCGAGCGTGCTTTTCTGTGTCTTCCTCATTCCAGCAGAATCAAACAATGCTGGTGGTTTCGGGGCGAGTTCATATTTGAGATACTCTTCCATCTCTGCTTGTGACTGAATAACACATGTGATGCGGTTGAACAGAATTGTGGGGTCAATCACTACCTTACTTCCACGGACTTTGATGTTATTTGCCATCGATGCGAAAGACTTCACAGTGTCAACACGTCGTAGTTTGATGCTGTTGAACGTTTTGCTTACAACATTCGATACGCAACATTCACCAATTTTGCGAACTTGGTCACAGTTCACAGTTTCGTCGGCCACAAGCCCGGTCGCTATAGAGACTAATTGTAGTGGATCTCTATTCTGAAAGGGGGAATGCACCCTGAGCCAGTTCAATAATTTGGTGATATCATTGGCATCAGTCAATTGTGAACTTTGACGGAGATCCCGATGTTGTTCGCCATGACCAGTGTGAACATGAACAAAATTTTCGAGAGCATTACATATCGGAAGGCAAAGAGGTAGTCCATGTACCCATTTCGCAACAGTGCTATCGGTTATTCCCCTGCCATGTGTGAGACTACCAGGGAGCTTGAACATTCTCATTAAACACTGCTCTATGGTCTGATCAGAATATATCCCGTCCCAGAATTTATCTGAGCGCCTTATGGTAAAGTAACCTTTCTCAGTGAACAACTTCAAATCATCCTGTTGCATTATTTCTGTTAGCTCATTCATATGCTGCAAATAGAGATGAGAACTTTTTGCGTTTGCAAAATGACCACCTGCGTGAAATACTGGAATCATATTGCGAACACAATATGTGTGGAGTTCCCAGTCGCCTGTGCGCTCTGCTCTCAAGAACAACTGGAGAAGACCTATTTGCTCGTAGTATTGTACCCAAAGCTTTCCTGTGCGTCCCACGGACGCATTCTGGAGCAGTTCGTGTAATTTTGACAGTAGATGGTTGACACTTTCTTGATTGACAGCGTCAGCTGTTGTACAGTTACCTCTGGCAAGTCCATAGAATATTTCACTGACTTCTGTGCAGTCTATGTTATCTAGTGTTCGGCTTTCTTCAAACACAAGTTTTGTAATGGCAATTTGTGTTAGCAAATGGGCACGAACTGCTCTTGAATATGCATGACCACTGATCAAATGATGGATTGACCCACCAGCATAAACAGTCCCCCAAAGTTCATCCAAGCCGCTACCAGCCATGATCGAACCAATTGCCCCTAAATATGACATAATCATATGGAAGCCGCCGAGTCTAACAAAAACTTTATGAGTACACATCAAGGGCGTGCACACATTACATGCCAATGCATCTTGAGTGTAGGCGAACACCACATTATGTGATTTAATCGAACATGGAAATTGAAACAATGATGCTATAATACGGTATTTGAATGAGAAAAGTCGATGCCGTTTGAATTTGAGTTTAGGGGGTATGGTTAATATTTCACACGTTTCACCAGTTCATTATGGAATTAATGACTATTGTTATATATCATTATAAAGCCACTGCTTTTCTGCAATTTTTGATATATAATTTAACTCCCAAAGTAGTCGTAGATTTGATTTAATGGACGTTGTGTACCGTTGTGTGTATGAAAACAATAAATTTTTTTTCGTAATTTTGTACATTTTCGTGAATATTTCACCATTGAGTGTGAGGATTGGTACAAAGTTGGCATTTTCTGTTGGGGATATGTATTCTCAATATAATTCAGCACGATATTTATGATTCTCACCCTACTAAGGCGAATAAGAATGAGAAATATGGAGCTGGGTCGAATTTTTTTTTATTTTTTTTTTTTCATCAAGAAAACGCTAAAACTAAAAAAGCTCAACTCGGATTCGCGGGGACTTTTCACACTTTATCCGCAATGTGTGTCCCGGAAACATATAAAAAAATCAGCTTTCTCCGATTTTTTTCCTTACTTTCTCATTTTTATGTCTAATGTGCCTGGACTAAAGGAGATGTGAAATTTTGGCCTTTAAAAGAATAGCTCCAGTAATAATTTTTGGGGTACGAAATCGTTTTTGGGTACGAAATTCCATACTAAAATGGGTACGAAATTACTCAAAATTACGTTTTGGGTACGAAATTACCTTATCCCGTCCATAACAGAGGTTTTTACACACCGGCTCGCTGATTGTCTGTCAGTTATTAATAGAAATACTACCACAACACCAATACATTTTACTTCGATTTGTGCGCGTTGCAATACCTTAGTCCACATTCCTAAACTTGATTAAGCTACTGTTCAGGCAAAGTCCACTGGGTTTAGGGGAAGACAGTAGAGTGTAAATATCACGTTTGGGTATCGTTCTGAACGAATTCAGCATATATTTTAAAGCCTACAATGTATAGTTTACATTGATTCTAACTACAGGGGCCGAAAATGGGACCTCTTTTCCCAATGGCATTTTGGCATGATGTTTCCCATTTCGAGCAAAAATATTCACACTCTCAGTCCTCATTCAAATAAAAAATTAATTCGTTATCGTTTGAAGGCCTAATTATGACTTTAATGACATGTGTAGGGTATTCAATCTTCATTTCAACACAAACCCTTGTGATTTAATGATTAAATATGGTAAATGCAAATGTAAGAAGACATTTGTCTCAAGCAGACATGTGGCGGGCTGTAGGGATGGTGGAGCAAGGGGCGGGGCTACCCACTGTCAGGTTGGTGAAGCTCTTGGTGTGCACCATACGGTGATCACCTGAGCCTGGGCAAGATTTCAGCAGTATGGCACAACAGTAATACGGCATTGTGGTGGTAGAGAAAGGGCAACAGCTGCAGCTGAAGACCGGTTTTTGATCATTCAGGTCCGTAGGAACCGCTTTGCCACAGCAAGCCACCTTCGCTGTGACCTTCAGAATGCATCCGGTGTAAATGTTTCGACGCAGACTATCCAGGCAAGGGTGCACGAAGGTGGTCTCCGATCGAGAAGACCATGTATTCACATTCCGCTGTCCCTGAACCACCGCCAGGCACGATATGAATGGACCATGGACCACGTTGGATGGACTAGAGAAGATTGGCGACCTGTCTTTTTTACAGATGAGTCAAGGTACTGTCCAGACCACACATATAGGTGTTCTAGGGTATGGAGAAGACCAGGAGAGCGATTCCATGCAGCCAACATTGCTGAGCATGACCGCTATGGTGGAGGGTCAATCATGGCCTGGGGCGGCATCAGCAGGGATGGACGTAAAGAGCTCTGTGGTCTTGAACGCACATTGACTGCACAGCTGTACATTGATGAGATCCTGGATACCCACGTCAGATTGTATGCAGGTGCAGTGGGTGATAGATTCGTTCTGATGGACGATAAAGCCCGTCCTCATGTTGCCTATGCTGTCGGGGAGTACCGACAGAGGGAGAAGATTGAGCGTATGGACTGGCCAGCAAGATCCCCTGGCCTCAATTCAATCGAACATGCCTGGAATGAGTTGCAGCTTTCAATTTCAACCCGTCCAGTCCAGACAAAAAGTGCCCAGGAGCTTGGTGCCATGCTGGTCCAAGAATGGAACAACATCCCATAAAGGACCACCAGGAACCTGATTGGGAGCATGAGAAGGCGTTGTCAAGCTGTAATTAACAGTAATGGGTCTCATACTCGATATTGAACCCATACCAGTTCGATCCGTCAACTTTTTGGCAAATTGAAAAATTTCCTCTTTTACCAATAATATCCATTTTCTATGGTTATCGTTTTCAGAAGATAAAAAATAATTACAAACACAAATAATATCTTAATTTCTGTTCAAGATATTGCAGTTGAACCATAAATCTCATACGTATTCACTCCTCCTCACTTTCAAAGTCTAGCAAACAAGCTTTGAAAGTGGCAAGTGAATTTCAACAAAGTAAATACTAAGTGACTATATTTAGTAGTGCAACGACAGTTCTTTGCGTACACAAACGGTTTTAACTCTTCATTACAGCCTATCCCCTTTCCTCCAGTATCATATTTAAAAATCCGTTCGGAACATGTGTTCCGTGTGGATTTCCGTTGATGGACTATTTTTTCTCCTGGCGTCATGGATCCATCAAAAGAACTAAACCCCGCCCATTTTCGTAATCGGCCAATCGAAACATCCTATTTTGTCACAGATCTATTGGGAAGCGGCGGTGACAGCCTATAAACCAAATGTCAATTGGAAAAATAAGAGGGAGTTTTCAAGTTTGAAATTTTCTGTGTGTGATGTTTAAAATTTTAAATTAATAGATTCTCTGTCATAGAGGCGTATGATAAACACAGAAAGCCGCGATGTGTGAATGCGTTAGTCAATACGGCACTTATGTCATCGCGGAAGGATAGAACTCGGGGCTGCGCCTCTCGTTCCATCCTTTCATGCAGGCACTCGTGTCGTTCCGACGAACGAATTCACACATCATGGCATTCTGTGTATTTACCGACCAGAAGCTGTCGACAAACAGTTAACAAATAACTTATAAATATAATTTTCGTCTTTTCAATCAAGGCTTCCATCCACCTCACTGGGACAACTTTGACCAGCTTGTTCCCATGGGGTATCAGCGGTGAATTCAGTCTACTGCTCGAGCGAGACGCCCGAGCCAAGTCAGAAAATAAGCAGACTGTCATCTGGAAAATGAGGTCCCTGGAGGGTGAATTTGGTGATGCTACCCTGCACAGCTCCGGTAGCATCACCAAATTCACACTCCGTGAACCTCAATCTGAAACAGGGTCTCAAATCAAAACAGAAAGAGGTACCCAGAGGATAAATTAGCCCACTGTATGGGATAGCATCAGCAAATTCACCCTCTGGGGACCTCATTCTGCAAATGACAGATTGCTTATTTTCAGGCTTGGCACGAGCGGCACTCAGATTTTGTCAAGCTATCTCAGAATTCGGCACCCTATTCGTCTTTGACTGAAGAGGTCAGTCTTAAAATGTTACGGGCTGGGCTGACACCGTTTGTTTCAATGGAAAATAATTGGCATTTGATAATTTACCCAATTTACCAGACCCACCTACGCACTTTATCAGATTAGGCAGTAAAAAACTTGCATCTAAGAATTGAAACCAATGGTTTGTAGCAGGGAGGTGGTGTTGAATTTCGTCCATACAACCAGACGCGTGTGGTCTCTCTACTGTCCCAGAGTATTTCGTTTTTATCTAACAAACATACAGATTTTGGCCTGAAAACCACGAGAAACGGTTCGTATCACATAATGTGTTCCGATTCCGTATCATATAGAGGACTCATTCTGATTCCGTATCATATAGACGATTCGTTTCCTTACCATTTGTTTGCTGATGACACTCAGTTGTATTGTCACTAGACCCTTCAATTGGATATGACCCTATTGCTTCAGTTTCGATGATGGACGACTGTGTACACAAGGTTAGGGACTGGATGGCCTATCGTAGACTTAAAATGAATGACGATAAGACCGAGGTACTAGTCATATCGCGTTCAAAGAGTCCATCAAATTTGCAAATCAAGTCACTTGTTATCGGAAATTCTACACAAAATGTATCAAACAGTGCTCGTAACATTGGTGTGATATTTGACTCTCATCTATCAATGGAGGAAAATGTCAATACTATTTGCAAGCGCTGTTTCATGCAAATTAGGAACCTGAACTATCTTCGTCGTTACCTCTCCACTAAGTCATTGGAAACTGTAGTCCATGCTTTTATTTCATCCCACTTGGATTTTTCCAACTCACTTCCTATTGGGTTGCCACAGTCATATATTTCAAAACTACAGAATATTCAAAATACAGCTGCACGTATCATCACAGGCTCTAAACGCTATGACCATATAACACCAATACTAAAAAAATCGCACTGGTTCCCTGTATAACAGCGGATTATTTTCAAAATATTGGTTTTGGTATTTAAATGCGTTCATGGCTCGGCACCTAAGTACTTACAAGACCAACTGGCAATTAGAAAACCTGAAAGGAACTTGGCTCCTCCTCACAAATCAAGCTTCAGATGCCCTTCTCTAGGTCCACTTTTGTGAATAACAGAGCTTTCCCTTTCGCTGGACCTGCACTTTGGAATAATTTACCAGTTCAGGTTCAGGAATCGAAAGATCTCAACCAATTCAAAAGAAATTTAAAATCACATCTTTTCAGAGAGGCTTTTAACAGTATGTGACCTGCTGGCCTTCACACCTTTCTCAGTCTGTATATTGCCTTGATAGTCACGAGTTCATTGTTTATTTAACTGTACAGCGTTTTAGAGCACTTTGTGATTTTACGCTTTATAAAATTTCCTTATTATTATTATTATTAACGCGACAACGACAGTTACGGGCGATTGGCTAATTTTTTTACAATAAACAGAACTGCACAATTCAATATTACACCTACCCGGTTCCCGAGGATGTGCCCTAGTAAATTCAAGCGGATCATCATTGGAAGTAACAATGAGAGCGAATAATTTGACAACACAAATTTGAAAATTGCGGTGACCGCGTTATTCATTGTTTGTCAGAGTGCACAACAATATAGTTCCATAAAATATGTTGTTTTCTTTTAAACCTTTTTCTCGCCCAGCATTATATCCCAAAACTGTATTAATAAGTTAAGATTTAATCTGTTTATGTGACAGAATTGTTAGATAAATGAATTATCATGATAATCCGTATGGACTTTTTATCACAGGCTGTTATTGTTGCTCAGCTAGCACCTTAATATGAGATAATTGATGAGTCTCCCCGCTTCGAGTTCCGACATAACCTTCCGAATTTGCCATAGAATTGTTTCCTCTGCCATTACATCATATATAGTATATCTGTAACTTCAGTTGTAAGACAATGCATTTTATGAAGATCTAGAATCACTGCTTACACCATTAGTGGCTTTTGTAAACACCCAGAGGTATTCTGTCTTGCCCAGTGTCACAGAAGACGGACTTTTCTGGAGTACGAGTTAGTGGTGACTTCCCGTTGAATAGGCTTAAGATTCTTTCGTTGAATACCAAAATTACAAATCTTTTGCGAGTAGACCCCAAACCCCCACCCATGGGGAGAGGGTGTCCAACTCCCAGCGTCATTCAGCTTTACACTCTGGATCCGTCCCTGGGCATCACCATCCACGAAAAATAAGATTTCAATGAAAATTGTTGTGCATTGTCCTGAGATGAGAGAGTAGTTTGTCAGGTAAATGAGCTCTCCACCTCACGTAACGACCAAAGCTGGTTCAGCGCTACTAAAAGCTTTCATACAAATTCTATATTTCCAGTTTTTTTTCTGATAAACAGATTTTAGCCCCACACTGGAACCAGCTCATTAAGACCGTTCCAATGACGGACCATAAGCTAGGTTTTTTGATGGAATAAGTAACAATTTGAATAATTCAAGAATTCTTTTATGTGTCGTCTGCTATTAGTACAATGTAAAGGGATAAATGAATTATGCAGATGTCTGAGATCATTCTTGTACGCTAGGCCTATATTTCAAGTCCACGTATTAAACGTTCATACTTGATCAGCTACTGTCTGTTTCATGTGGAATTCTGTTGAATTTCGGATGCGTGTGTTTCACAGCTGAAAAAGTCTCCATGAGGAAGACGCCAAAACGGCGTATGCCTGAAAGCAGTCTGTAGAATAGTGACGACTGTTGCTCCTGGATGTGTTCGTATCTTTCCCTGTGCCATTCTTTGCAGTGACCATGCAAAGTTCTCCAGGAACAATGCGAATAACAACACTCTTCAACGAGCCGGCTCGTTTTTCGCCCCATGCTTGGCAAGTTGTTTTCGAGTCGCCTGATATCTGTAATGATAAGAAATAGTAGGGTCAAAATTACTTCTGCGGGGCAAGGGGCAATCCTATAAAGCTGTCATAATTGTATTGGTCCCGAACAGTATTTTCTGTCCGTGACTAAAATAATAATACCACTGCTTGAGCAATCCGTTATATTTCCGCATCTCTCTGACCAAGAGCCCCACATCAACTCCGCCCCACCGGGCCATTCCTCCCGGTCACTCTCCCTCCTAATATTGAGACACAAACTGTTTTATATTTTCCCATTGGTGCTTTCTCAATCTCCCCAACTACAAAATTCACCCTCACCCAGTTATCTCTCGTGTTTTATCCCATTCTTCCACTAGTTTCTAAAGGAGTCTTATCCTGCTAGACAAATCGTCCCCTGGGTTCCAATGTGTTCTATGTGCCTACTGGCACATAGAACACATTGGAACTCAGGGGACCAAGTATTTAGGGAATTCTCAAATGAAATGTTTCAGTGTATTCGTTACTCCTGAGCTACATAACTCGGAACAAAATCCATCTAGGTACTCCCCAGAAGGTCGAACATCTTGTTTTGTATAATCCATCCAACCAGTTGTGTCACTAACTCCAGTTCCTCAGTTTCTATTCCAGTCCCCGTGCACCCTCCCCTGATAAAACGGCTTCCCTGCTTCAGCTCTCTTCTGGATCTCCAGTATCAAAAGATTAATTCTCCATTGACTCCCTCACTGCCACGCATGTCATGTCTGAATGTTAGAGTCCACCCATACTTAAACGTCATTTTTTCTATCTGATGTGTGAAATGTTTTCAGGTAATATGGGTGGCATTATTTTCCAGTATCCATTAGTAGTATAGCATGTACCCGAACTTTTTCCGCTGCAGCTAGTAAATCAGTAGTAATCGTACAAGGCTGTAATGGGAGGGAAGACAACGATAGTATTGGGTGACTGCATGAGAAGTCCCCTTATCATCGTATGTGCTTGTGTGCTTATGCACAATGAGCGTATAACACATGTAGCACATAAGCACATGCGACGAAAAAGGGATCTAGAAGTATAGTCGGATAGTATAAAGGGATTCTGGGGAATGTGGGGCAGGTAATTACTGGAATGTGCTTGTGTGCTACTGCATGATATGTCACAATGTGTACACATCACATGCAGAACATAGGCATATGGTGGATGTGCCAATGCGAGCTCATGCACAATGTGAGCACATCGCATGCAGCACATGGGAACATGCGACGAAAAGGAGATTCTAGAAGTATAGCCGGATACTAGAAAGGGATTCCACGGAATGTGAGGCGGGAAGTTAATGGAATGTACCTATGTGCTGCATGCGATGCGTACACATTGTACACAAGCACACAATCCAATTTTACGGGTGTTTTGTACCTTGTATTTTCAGCCTTATTTTGAGTGTCAACGTTTCGAAATTTTTTGGAATGTAATCTCCACCAAAAAACACATCTAAAATGTCTCGCCTTCTCAAGAAATTAAAACACTTAATACTTTAAGACTTTAATTATCCTGACGTTCAAACGCCACTGGGAATTCAGTTTCTTCAACGTTTTTCAAAATGCGAAGTCAAACGTCGGGAAGTACGAATACCAAGATATTTTTCACATTAGCGTTTATCTGTTTGACTGAATATGAAATATAAACAAGGAAAGTGTTGGCTGTTGCATTGATATCTATTTGAAAGCCAGGATAGTGGATTCAAGCACTCAACCAGTTAAGTTGTCTTGACAGCAGGATTATATATATACTACTCAAAGTTTGCTAAGCACCAAATATTTGACACATCATTGTGAAATTTGCTTGTGACATATTTGCGATATTTTTGGTGGATATGATTGAGAAATGTATTGAGATGGTCCCCAGTGTTTACATTAGCTCTCTTAACAGGCAGACTTTTCGTGACAGTCAAGGAAAGTATGTACCCCTTGATTTCCATGATGTTTTCGTGTACCGTCTACATGTACATGATATGTGCAGGGTATTCAGTCTTCATTTCAACACAAACCCTTGTGATTTAATGATTGAATATGGCAAATGCAAATGTGAGAAGACATTTGTCTGAAGCAGAAATGTGGCGGGCTGTAGGGATGGTGGAGCAAGGGGCCACCCATCGTCGGGTTGGTGAAGGCCTTGGTGTGCACCATACGGTGATCACCAGAGCCTGAGTAAGATTTCAGCAGTGGCACACCAATAACACGGTGGTGGCAGAGACAGGGCAACATCTGCAGCAGAAGACCGGTGTTTGAGCAATCAGGCCCGTAGGAACCGCTTTGTCACAGCAACCGAACTTCGCAGTGACCTTCAGACTGCATCCGTGGTAAATGTTTCGACGCAGACTATCCGGGCAAGGTTGCACGAAGGTGGTCTCCGATAGAGAAGACCATGTATTCGCATTCCGCTGTCCTAGAACCACCGCCAGGTACGATATGAATGGACCATGGACCACGTTGGATGGACTAGAGAAGATTGGCGACCTGTCCTTTTTACAGGTGAGCCAAGGTACTGCCTAGACCACACAGATAGGCGTTCTAGGGTGTGGAGAAGACCAGGAGAACGATTCCATGCAACCAGCATTGCTGAGCATGACCACTATGGTCGTGGGTGAATCATGGTCTGGGGCGGCATCAGCAGGGATGGAAGTACAGAGCTCCGTGTCCTTGAACGTGGTACATTTACTGCACAGCGGTATATTGATGAGATCCTGGATGTTCACGTCAGATTGTATGCAGGTGCAGTGGGTGATAGATTCATTCTAATGGACGATAATGCCCGTCCTCATGTTTCCCATGCTATTGGGGAGTACCGACAGAGGGAGAGGGGAGGGGGGAGGGGATTGAGCGTATGGACAGGCCAGCAAGATCCCCCGACCTCAATCCAATCGAACATGCCTGGAATGAGTTGCAGCTTGCAATTTCAGCCGGGCCAGTCCAGACAAAAAGTGCCCAGGCGCTTGGTGCCATGCTGGTCAGAGAATGGAACAACATCCCATAAAGGACCACCAGGAACCTGATTGGGAGCATGAGAAGGCGTTGTCAAGCTGTAATTAACAGTAATGGGTCTCATACTCGATATTGAACCCATACCAGTTCGCTCCGTCAACTTTTTGGCAAATTGAAAAATTTCCTCTTTTACCAATAATATCCATTTTCTATGGTTATCGTTTTCAAAAGATAAAAAATAATTACAAACACAAATAATATCTTAATTTCTGTTCAAGATATTGCAGTTGAACCATAAATCTCATACGTATTCACTCCTCCTCACTTTCAAAGTCTAGCAAACAAGCTTTGGAAGTGGCAAGTGAATTTCAACAAAGTAAATACTAAGTGACTATATTTAGTAGTGCAACGACAGTTCTTTGCGTACACAAACGGTTTTAACTCTTCATTACAGCCTATCCCCTTTCCTCCAGTATCATATTTAAAAATCCGTTCGGAACATGTGTTCCGTGTGGATTTCCGTTGATGGACTATTTTTTCTCCTGGCGTCGTGGATCCATCAAAAGAACTAAACCCCGCCCATTTTCGTAATCGGCCAATCGAAACATCCTATTTTGTCACAGATCTATTGGGAAGCGGCGGTGACAGCCTATAAACCAAATGTCAATTGGAAAAATAAGAGGGAGTTTTCAAGTTTGAAATTTTCTGTGTGTGATGTTTAAAATTTTAAATTAATAGATTCTCTGTCATAGAGGCGTATGATAAACACAGAAAGCCGCGATGTGTGAATGCGTTAGTCAATACGGCACTTATGTCATCGCGGAAGGATAGAACTCGGGGCTGCGCCTCTCGTTCCATCCTTTCATGCAGGCACTCGTGTCGTTCCGACGAACGAATTCACACATCATGGCATTCTGTGTATTTACCGACCAGAAGCTGTCGACAAACAGTTAACAAATAACTTATAAATATAATTTTCGTCTTTTCAATCAAGGCTTCCATCCACCTCACTGGGACAACTTTGACCAGCTTGTTCCCATGGGGTATCAGCGGTGAATTCAGTCTACTGCTCGAGCGAGACGCCCGAGCCAAGTCAGAAAATAAGCAGACTGTCATCTGGAAAATGAGGTCCCTGGAGGGTGAATTTGGTGATGCTACCCTGCACAGCTCCGGTAGCATCACCAAATTCACACTCCGTGAACCTCAATCTGAAACAGGGTCTCAAATCAAAACAGAAAGAGGTACCCAGAGGATAAATTAGCCCACTGTATGGGATAGCATCAGCAAATTCACCCTCTGGGGACCTCATTCTGCAAATGACAGATTGCTTATTTTCAGGCTTGGCACGAGCGGCACTCAGATTTTGTCAAGCTATCTCAGAATTCGGCACCCTATTCGTCTTTGACTGAAGAGGTCAGTCTTAAAATGTTACGGGCTGGGCTGACACCGTTTGTTTCAATGGAAAATAATTGGCATTTGATAATTTACCCAATTTACCAGACCCACCTACGCACTTTATCAGATTAGGCAGTAAAAAACTTGCATCTAAGAATTGAAACCAATGGTTTGTAGCAGGGAGGTGGTGTTGAATTTCGTCCATACAACCAGACGCGTGTGGTCTCTCTACTGTCCCAGAGTATTTCGTTTTTATCTAACAAACATACAGATTTTGGCCTGAAAACCACGAGAAACGGTTCGTATCACATAATGTGTTCCGATTCCGTATCATATAGAGGACTCATTCTGATTCCGTATCATATAGACGATTCGTTTCCTTACCATTTGTTTGCTGATGACACTCAGTTGTATTGTCACTAGACCCTTCAATTGGATATGACCCTATTGCTTCAGTTTCGATGATGGACGACTGTGTACACAAGGTTAGGGACTGGATGGCCTATCGTAGACTTAAAATGAATGACGATAAGACCGAGGTACTAGTCATATCGCGTTCAAAGAGTCCATCAAATTTGCAAATCAAGTCACTTGTTATCGGAAATTCTACACAAAATGTATCAAACAGTGCTCGTAACATTGGTGTGATATTTGACTCTCATCTATCAATGGAGGAAAATGTCAATACTATTTGCAAGCGCTGTTTCATGCAAATTAGGAACCTGAACTATCTTCGTCGTTACCTCTCCACTAAGTCATTGGAAACTGTAGTCCATGCTTTTATTTCATCCCACTTGGATTTTTCCAACTCACTTCCTATTGGGTTGCCACAGTCATATATTTCAAAACTACAGAATATTCAAAATACAGCTGCACGTATCATCACAGGCTCTAAACGCTATGACCATATAACACCAATACTAAAAAAATCGCACTGGTTCCCTGTATAACAGCGGATTATTTTCAAAATATTGGTTTTGGTATTTAAATGCGTTCATGGCTCGGCACCTAAGTACTTACAAGACCAACTGGCAATTAGAAAACCTGAAAGGAACTTGGCTCCTCCTCACAAATCAAGCTTCAGATGCCCTTCTCTAGGTCCACTTTTGTGAATAACAGAGCTTTCCCTTTCGCTGGACCTGCACTTTGGAATAATTTACCAGTTCAGGTTCAGGAATCGAAAGATCTCAACCAATTCAAAAGAAATTTAAAATCACATCTTTTCAGAGAGGCTTTTAACAGTATGTGACCTGCTGGCCTTCACACCTTTCTCAGTCTGTATATTGCCTTGATAGTCACGAGTTCATTGTTTATTTAACTGTACAGCGTTTTAGAGCACTTTGTGATTTTACGCTTTATAAAATTTCCTTATTATTATTATTATTAACGCGACAACGACAGTTACGGGCGATTGGCTAATTTTTTTACAATAAACAGAACTGCACAATTCAATATTACACCTACCCGGTTCCCGAGGATGTGCCCTAGTAAATTCAAGCGGATCATCATTGGAAGTAACAATGAGAGCGAATAATTTGACAACACAAATTTGAAAATTGCGGTGACCGCGTTATTCATTGTTTGTCAGAGTGCACAACAATATAGTTCCATAAAATATGTTGTTTTCTTTTAAACCTTTTTCTCGCCCAGCATTATATCCCAAAACTGTATTAATAAGTTAAGATTTAATCTGTTTATGTGACAGAATTGTTAGATAAATGAATTATCATGATAATCCGTATGGACTTTTTATCACAGGCTGTTATTGTTGCTCAGCTAGCACCTTAATATGAGATAATTGATGAGTCTCCCCGCTTCGAGTTCCGACATAACCTTCCGAATTTGCCATAGAATTGTTTCCTCTGCCATTACATCATATATAGTATATCTGTAACTTCAGTTGTAAGACAATGCATTTTATGAAGATCTAGAATCACTGCTTACACCATTAGTGGCTTTTGTAAACACCCAGAGGTATTCTGTCTTGCCCAGTGTCACAGAAGACGGACTTTTCTGGAGTACGAGTTAGTGGTGACTTCCCGTTGAATAGGCTTAAGATTCTTTCGTTGAATACCAAAATTACAAATCTTTTGCGAGTAGACCCCAAACCCCCACCCATGGGGAGAGGGTGTCCAACTCCCAGCGTCATTCAGCTTTACACTCTGGATCCGTCCCTGGGCATCACCATCCACGAAAAATAAGATTTCAATGAAAATTGTTGTGCATTGTCCTGAGATGAGAGAGTAGTTTGTCAGGTAAATGAGCTCTCCACCTCACGTAACGACCAAAGCTGGTTCAGCGCTATTAAAAGCTGGCATACAAATTCTATATTTCCAGTTTTTTTTCTGATAAACAGATTTTAGCCCCACACTGGAACCAGCTCATTAAGACCGTTCCAATGACGGACCATAAGCTAGGTTTTTTGATGGAATAAGTAACAATTTGAATAATTCAAGAATTCTTTTATGTGTCGTCTGCTATTAGTACAATGTAAAGGGATAAATGAATTATGCAGATGTCTGAGATCATTCTTGTACGCTAGGCCTATATTTCAAGTCCACGTATTAAACGTTCATACTTGATCAGCTACTGTCTGTTTCATGTGGAATTCTGTTGAATTTCGGATGCGTGTGTTTCACAGCTGAAAAAGTCTCCATGAGGAAGACGCCAAAACGGCGTATGCCTGAAAGCAGTCTGTAGAATAGTGACGACTGTTGCTCCTGGATGTGTTCGTATCTTTCCCTGTGCCATTCTTTGCAGTGACCATGCAAAGTTCTCCAGGAACAATGCGAATAACAACACTCTTCAACGAGCCGGCTCGTTTTTCGCCCCATGCTTGGCAAGTTGTTTTCGAGTCGCCTGATATCTGTAATGATAAGAAATAGTAGGGTCAAAATTACTTCTGCGGGGCAAGGGGCAATCCTATAAAGCTGTCATAATTGTATTGGTCCCGAACAGTATTTTCTGTCCGTGACTAAAATAATAATACCACTGCTTGAGCAATCCGTTATATTTCCGCATCTCTCTGACCAAGAGCCCCACATCAACTCCGCCCCACCGGGCCATTCCTCCCGGTCACTCTCCCTCCTAATATTGAGACACAAACTGTTTTATATTTTCCCATTGGTGCTTTCTCAATCTCCCCAACTACAAAATTCACCCTCACTCAGTTATCTCTCGTGTTTTATCCCATTCTTCCACTAGTTTCTAAAGGAGTCTTATCCTGCTAGACAAATCGTCCCCTGGGTTCCAATGTGTTCTATGTGCCTACTGGCACATAGAACACATTGGAACTCAGGGGACCAAGTATTTAGGGAATTCTCAAATGAAATGTTTCAGTGTATTCGTTACTCCTGAGCTACATAACTCGGAACAAAATCCATCTAGGTACTCCCCAGAAGGTCGAACATCTTGTTTTGTATAATCCATCCAACCAGTTGTGTCACTAACTCCAGTTCCTCAGTTTCTATTCCAGTCCCCGTGCACCCTCCCCTGATAAAACGGCTTCCCTGCTTCAGCTCTCTTCTGGATCTCCAGTATCAAAAGATTAATTCTCCATTGACTCCCTCACTGCCACGCATGTCATGTCTGAATGTTAGAGTCCACCCATACTTAAACGTCATTTTTTCTATCTGATGTGTGAAATGTTTTCAGGTAATATGGGTGGCATTATTTTCCAGTATCCATTAGTAGTATAGCATGTACCCGAACTTTTTCCGCTGCAGCTAGTAAATCAGTAGTAATCGTACAAGGCTGTAATGGGAGGGAAGACAACGATAGTATTGGGTGACTGCATGAGAAGTCCCCTTATCATCGTATGTGCTTGTGTGCTTATGCACAATGAGCGTATAACACATGTAGCACATAAGCACATGCGACGAAAAAGGGATCTAGAAGTATAGTCGGATAGTATAAAGGGATTCTGGGGAATGTGGGGCAGGTAATTACTGGAATGTGCTTGTGTGCTACTGCATGATATGTCACAATGTGTACACATCACATGCAGAACATAGGCATATGGTGGATGTGCCAATGCGAGCTCATGCACAATGTGAGCACATCGCATGCAGCACATGGGAACATGCGACGAAAAGGAGATTCTAGAAGTATAGCCGGATACTAGAAAGGGATTCCACGGAATGTGAGGCGGGAAGTTAATGGAATGTACCTATGTGCTGCATGCGATGCGTACACATTGTACACAAGCACACAATCCAATTTTACGGGTGTTTTGTACCTTGTATTTTCAGCCTTATTTTGAGTGTCAACGTTTCGAAATTTTTTGGAATGTAATCTCCACCAAAAAACACATCTAAAATGTCT
Source organism: Pictodentalium vernedei (assembly GCA_031216915.1). Lineage (NCBI taxonomy): Eukaryota > Metazoa > Mollusca > Scaphopoda > Dentaliida > Dentaliidae > Pictodentalium > Pictodentalium vernedei. The sequence goes on from CM062296.1 coordinate 297,223,279, forward strand.
CGCCTTCTCAAGAAATTAAAACACTTAATACTTTAAGACTTTAATTATCCTGACGTTCAAACGCCACTGGGAATTCAGTTTCTTCAACGTTTTTCAAAATGCGAAGTCAAACGTCGGGAAGTACGAATACCAAGATATTTTTCACATTAGCGTTTATCTGTTTGACTGAATATGAAATATAAACAAGGAAAGTGTTGGCTGTTGCATTGATATCTATTTGAAAGCCAGGATAGTGGATTCAAGCACTCAACCAGTTAAGTTGTCTTGACAGCAGGATTATATATATACTACTCAAAGTTTGCTAAGCACCAAATATTTGACACATCATTGTGAAATTTGCTTGTGACATATTTGCGATATTTTTGGTGGATATGATTGAGAAATGTATTGAGATGGTCCCCAGTGTTTACATTAGCTCTCTTAACAGGCAGACTTTTCGTGACAGTCAAGGAAAGTATGTACCCCTTGATTTCCATGATGTTTTCGTGTACCGTCTACATGTACATGATATGTGCAGGGTATTCAGTCTTCATTTCAACACAAACCCTTGTGATTTAATGATTGAATATGGCAAATGCAAATGTGAGAAGACATTTGTCTGAAGCAGAAATGTGGCGGGCTGTAGGGATGGTGGAGCAAGGGGCCACCCATCGTCGGGTTGGTGAAGGCCTTGGTGTGCACCATACGGTGATCACCAGAGCCTGAGTAAGATTTCAGCAGTGGCACACCAATAACACGGTGGTGGCAGAGACAGGGCAACATCTGCAGCAGAAGACCGGTGTTTGAGCAATCAGGCCCGTAGGAACCGCTGTGTCACAGCAACCGAACTTCGCAGTGACCTTCAGACTGCATCCGTGGTAAATGTTTCGACGCAGACTATCCGGGCAAGGTTGCACGAAGGTGGTCTCCGATAGAGAAGACCATGTATTCGCATTCCGCTGTCCTAGAACCACCGCCAGGTACGATATGAATGGACCATGGACCACGTTGGATGGACTAGAGAAGATTGGCGACCTGTCCTTTTTACAGGTGAGCCAAGGTACTGCCTAGACCACACAGATAGGCGTTCTAGGGTGTGGAGAAGACCAGGAGAACGATTCCATGCAACCAGCATTGCTGAGCATGACCACTATGGTCGTGGGTGAATCATGGTCTGGGGCGGCATCAGCAGGGATGGAAGTACAGAGCTCCGTGTCCTTGAACGTGGTACATTTACTGCACAGCGGTATATTGATGAGATCCTGGATGTTCACGTCAGATTGTATGCAGGTGCAGTGGGTGATAGATTCATTCTAATGGACGATAATGCCCGTCCTCATGTTTCCCATGCTATTGGGGAGTACCGACAGAGGGAGAGGGGAGGGGGGAGGGGATTGAGCGTATGGACAGGCCAGCAAGATCCCCCGACCTCAATCCAATCGAACATGCCTGGAATGAGTTGCAGCTTGCAATTTCAGCCGGGCCAGTCCAGACAAAAAGTGCCCAGGCGCTTGGTGCCATGCTGGTCAGAGAATGGAACAACATCCCATAAAGGACCACCAGGAACCTGATTGGGAGCATGAGAAGGCGTTGTCAAGCTGTAATTAACAGTAATGGGTCTCATACTCGATATTGAACCCATACCAGTTCGCTCCGTCAACTTTTTGGCAAATTGAAAAATTTCCTCTTTTACCAATAATATCCATTTTCTATGGTTATCGTTTTCAAAAGATAAAAAATAATTACAAACACAAATAATATCTTAATTTCTGTTCAAGATATTGCAGTTGAACCATAAATCTCATACGTATTCACTCCTCCTCACTTTCAAAGTCTAGCAAACAAGCTTTGGAAGTGGCAAGTGAATTTCAACAAAGTAAATACTAAGTGACTATATTTAGTAGTGCAACGACAGTTCTTTGCGTACACAAACGGTTTTAACTCTTCATTACAGCCTATCCCCTTTCCTCCAGTATCATATTTAAAAATCCGTTCGGAACATGTGTTCCGTGTGGATTTCCGTTGATGGACTATTTTTTCTCCTGGCGTCGTGGATCCATCAAAAGAACTAAACCCCGCCCATTTTCGTAATCGGCCAATCGAAACATCCTATTTTGTCACAGATCTATTGGGAAGCGGCGGTGACAGCCTATAAACCAAATGTCAATTGGAAAAATAAGAGGGAGTTTTCAAGTTTGAAATTTTCTGTGTGTGATGTTTAAAATTTTAAATTAATAGATTCTCTGTCATAGAGGCGTATGATAAACACAGAAAGCCGCGATGTGTGAATGCGTTAGTCAATACGGCACTTATGTCATCGCGGAAGGATAGAACTCGGGGCTGCGCCTCTCGTTCCATCCTTTCATGCAGGCACTCGTGTCGTTCCGACGAACGAATTCACACATCATGGCATTCTGTGTATTTACCGACCAGAAGCTGTCGACAAACAGTTAACAAATAACTTATAAATATAATTTTCGTCTTTTCAATCAAGGCTTCCATCCACCTCACTGGGACAACTTTGACCAGCTTGTTCCCATGGGGTATCAGCGGTGAATTCAGTCTACTGCTCGAGCGAGACGCCCGAGCCAAGTCAGAAAATAAGCAGACTGTCATCTGGAAAATGAGGTCCCTGGAGGGTGAATTTGGTGATGCTACCCTGCACAGCTCCGGTAGCATCACCAAATTCACACTCCGTGAACCTCAATCTGAAACAGGGTCTCAAATCAAAACAGAAAGAGGTACCCAGAGGATAAATTAGCCCACTGTATGGGATAGCATCAGCAAATTCACCCTCTGGGGACCTCATTCTGCAAATGACAGATTGCTTATTTTCAGGCTTGGCACGAGCGGCACTCAGATTTTGTCAAGCTATCTCAGAATTCGGCACCCTATTCGTCTTTGACTGAAGAGGTCAGTCTTAAAATGTTACGGGCTGGGCTGACACCGTTTGTTTCAATGGAAAATAATTGGCATTTGATAATTTACCCAATTTACCAGACCCACCTACGCACTTTATCAGATTAGGCAGTAAAAAACTTGCATCTAAGAATTGAAACCAATGGTTTGTAGCAGGGATGTGGTGTTGAATTTCGTCCATACAACCAGACGCGTGTGGTCTCTCTACTGTCCCAGAGTATTTCGTTTTTATCTAACAAACATACAGATTTTGGCCTGAAAACCACGAGAAACGGTTCGTATCACATAATGTGTTCCGATTCCGTATCATATAGAGGACTCATTCTGATTCCGTATCATATAGACGATTCGTTTCCTTACCATTTGTTTGCTGATGACACTCAGTTGTATTGTCACTAGACCCTTCAATTGGATATGACCCTATTGCTTCAGTTTCGATGATGGACGACTGTGTACACAAGGTTAGGGACTGGATGGCCTATCGTAGACTTAAAATGAATGACGATAAGACCGAGGTACTAGTCACATCGCGTTCAAAGAGTCCATCAAATTTGCAAATCAAGTCACTTGTTATCGGAAATTCTACACAAAATGTATCAAACAGTGCTCGTAACATTGGTGTGATATTTGACTCTCATCTATCAATGGAGGAAAATGTCAATACTATTTGCAAGCGCTGTTTCATGCAAATTAGGAACCTGAACTATCTTCGTCGTTACCTCTCCACTAAGTCATTGGAAACTGTAGTCCATGCTTTTATTTCATCCCACTTGGATTTTTCCAACTCACTTCCTATTGGGTTGTCACAGTCATATATTTCAAAACTACAGAATATTCAAAATACAGCTGCACGTATCATCACAGGCTCTAAACGCTATGACCATATAACAACAATACTAAAAAAATCGCACTGGTTCCCTGTATAACAGCGGATTATTTTCAAAAGATTGGTTTTGGTATTTAAATGCGTTCATGGCTCGGCACCTAAGTACTTACAAGACCAACTGGCAATTAGAAAACCTGAAAGGAACTTGGCTCCTCCTCACAAATCAAGCTTCAGATGCCCTTCTCTAGGTCCACTTTTGTGAATAACAGAGCTTTCCCTTTCGCTGGACCTGCACTTTGGAATAATTTACCAGTTCAGGTTCAGGAATCGAAAGATCTCAACCAATTCAAAAGAAATTTAAAATCACATCTTTTCAGAGAGGCTTTTAACAGTATGTGACCTGCTGGCCTTCACACCTTTCTCAGTCTGTATATTGCCTTGATAGTCACGAGTTCATTGTTTATTTAACTGTACAGCGTTTTAGAGCACTTTGTGATTTTACGCTTTATAAAATTTCCTTATTATTATTATTATTAACGCGACAACGACAGTTACGGGCGATTGGCTAATTTTTTTTACAATAAACAGAACTGCACAATTCAATATTACACCTACCCGGTTCCCGAGGATGTGCCCTAGTAAATTCAAGCGGATCATCATAGGAAGTAACAATGAGAGCGAATAATTTGACAACACAAATTTGAAAATTGCGGTGACCGCGTTATTCATTGTTTGTCAGAGTGCACAACAATATAGTTCCATAAAATATGTTGTTTTCTTTTAAACCTTTTTCTCGCCCAGCATTATATCCCAAAACTGTATTAATAAGTTAAGATTTAATCTGTTTATGTGACAGAATTGTTAGATAAATGAATTATCATGATAATCCGTATGGACTTTTTATCACAGGCTGTTATTGTTGCTCAGCTAGCACCTTAATATGAGATAATTGATGAGTCTCCCCGCTTCGAGTTCCGACATAACCTTCCGAATTTGCCATAGAATTGTTTCCTCTGCCATTACATCATATATAGTATATCTGTAACTTCAGTTGTAAGACAATGCATTTTATGAAGATCTAGAATCACTGCTTACACCATTAGTGGCTTTTGTAAACACCCAGAGGTATTCTGTCTTGCCCAGTGTCACAGAAGACGGACTTTTCTGGAGTACGAGTTAGTGGTGACTTCCCGTTGAATAGGCTTAAGATTCTTTCGTTGAATACCAAAATTACAAATCTTTTGCGAGTAGACCCCAAACCCCCACCCATGGGGAGAGGGTGTCCAACTCCCAGCGTCATTCAGCTTTACACTCTGGATCCGTCCCTGGGCATCACCATCCACGAAAAATAAGATTTCAATGAAAATTGTTGTGCATTGTCCTGAGATGAGAGAGTAGTTTGTCAGGTAAATGAGCTCTCCACCTCACGTAACGACCAAAGCTGGTTCAGCGCTATTAAAAGCTGGCAGACAAATTCTATATTTCCAGTTTTTTTTCAGATAAACAGATTTTAGCCCCACACTGGAACCAGCTCATTAAGACCGTTCCAATGACGGACCATAAGCTAGGTTTTTTGATGGAATAAGTAACAATTTGAATAATTCAAGAATTCTTTTATGTGTCGTCTGCTATTAGTACAATGTAAAGGGATAAATGAATTATGCAGATGTCTGAGATCATTCTTGTACGCTAGGCCTATATTTCAAGTCCACGTATTAAACGTTCATACTTGATCAGCTACTGTCTGTTTCATGTGGAATTCTGTTGAATTTCGGATGCGTGTGTTTCACAGCTGAAAAAGTCTCCATGAGGAAGACGCCAAAACGGCGTATGCCTGAAAGCAGTCTGTAGAATAGTGACGACTGTTGCTCCTGGATGTGTTCGTATCTTTCCCTGTGCCATTCTTTGCAGTGACCATGCAAAGTTCTCCAGGAACAATGCGAATAACAACACTCTTCAACGAGCAGGCTCGTTTTTCGCCCCATGCTTGGCAAGTTGTTTTCGAGTCGCCTGATATCTGTAATGATAAGAAATAGTAGGGTCAAAATTACTTCTGCGGGGCAAGGGGCAATCCTATAAAGCTGTCATAATTGTATTGGTCCCGAACAGTATTTTCTGTCCGTGACTAAAATAATAATACCACTGCTTGAGCAATCCGTCATTTTTCCGCAACTCTCTGACCAAGAGCCCCACATCAACTCCGCCCCACCGGGCCATTCCTCCCGGTCACTCTCCCTCCTAATATTGAGACACAAACTGTTTTATATTTTCCCATTGGTGCTTTCTCAATCTCCCCAACTACAAAATTCACCCTCACCCAGTTATCTCTCGTGTTTTATCCCATTCTTCCACTAGTTTCTAAAGGAGTCTTATCCTGCTAGACAAATCGTCCCCTGGGTTCCAATGTGTTCTATGTGCCTACTGGCACATAGAACACATTGGAACTCAGGGGACCAAGTATTTAGGGAATTCTCAAATGAAATGTTTCAGTGTATTCGTTACTCCTGAGCTACATAACTCGGAACAAAATCCATCTAGGTACTCCCCAGAAGGTCGAACATCTTGTTTTGTATAATCCATCCAACCAGTTGTGTCACTAACTCCAGTTCCTCAGTTTCTATTCCAGTCCCCGTGCACCCTCCCCTGATAAAACGGCTTCCCTGCTTCAGCTCTCTTCTGGATCTCCAGTATCAAAAGATTAATTCTCCATTGACTCCCTCGCTGCCACGCATGTCATGTCTGAATGTTAGAGTCCACCCATACTTAACCGTCATTTTTTCTATCTGATGTGTGAAATGTTTTCAGGTAATATGGGTGGCATTATTTTCCAGTATCCATTAGTAGTATAGCATGTACCCGAACTTTTTCCGCTGCAGCTAGTAAATCAGTAGTAATCGTACAAGGCTGTAATGGGAGGGAAGACAACGATAGTATTGGGTGACTGCATGAGAAGTCCCCTTATCATCGTATGTGCTTGTGTGCTTATGCACAATGAGCGTATAACACATGTAGCACATAAGCAAATGCGACGAAAAAGGGATCTAGAAGTATAGTCGGATAGTATAAAGGGATTCTGGGGAATGTGGGGCAGGTAATTACTGGAATGTGCTTGTGTGCTACTGCATGATATGTCACAATGTGTACACATCACATGCAGAACATAGGCATATGGTGGATGTGCCAATGCGAGCTCATGCACAATGTGAGCACATCGCATGCAGCACATGGGAACATGCGACGAAAAGGAGATTCTAGAAGTATAGCCGGATACTAGAAAGGGATTCCACGGAATGTGAGGCGGGAAGTTAATGGAATGTACCTATGTGCTGCATGCGATGCGTACACATTGTACACAAGCACACAATCCAATTTTACGGGTGTTTTGTACCTTGTATTTTCAGCCTTATTTTGAGTGTCAACGTTTCGAAATTTTTTGGAATGTAATCTCCACCAAAAAACACATCTAAAATGTCTCGCCTTCTCAAGAAATTAAAACACTTAATACTTTAAGACTTTAATTATCCTGACGTTCAAACGCCACTGGGAATTCAGTTTCTTCAACGTTTTTCAAAATGCGAAGTCAAACGTCGGGAAGTACGAATACCAAGATATTTTTCACATTAGCGTTTATCTGTTTGACTGAATATGAAATATAAACAAGGAAAGTGTTGGCTGTTGCATTGATATCTATTTGAAAGCCAGGATAGTGGATTCAAGCACTCAACCAGTTAAGTTGTCTTGACAGCAGGATTATATATATACTACTCAAAGTTTGCTAAGCACCAAATATTTGACACATCATTGTGAAATTTGCTTGTGACATATTTGCGATATTTTTGGTGGATATGATTGAGAAATGTATTGAGATGGTCCCCAGTGTTTACATTAGCTCTCTTAACAGGCAGACTTTTCGTGACAGTCAAGGAAAGTATGTACCCCTTGATTTCCATGATGTTTTCGTGTACCGTCTACATGTACATGATATGTGCAGGGTATTCAGTCTTCATTTCAACACAAACCCTTGTGATTTAATGATTGAATATGGCAAATGCAAATGTGAGAAGACATTTGTCTGAAGCAGAAATGTGGCGGGCTGTAAGGATGGTGGAGCAAGGGGCCACCCATCGTCGGGTTGGTGAAGGCCTTGGTGTGCACCATACGGTGATCACCAGAGCCTGAGTAAGATTTCAGCAGTGGCACACCAATAACACGGTGGTGGCAGAGACAGGGCAACATCTGCAGCAGAAGACCGGTGTTTGAGCAATCAGGCCCGTAGGAACCGCTTTGTCACAGCAACCGAACTTCGCAGTGACCTTCAGACTGCATCCGTGGTAAATGTTTCGACGCAGACTATCCGGGCAAGGTTGCACGAAGGTGGTCTCCGATAGAGAAGACCATGTATTCGCATTCCGCTGTCCCAGAACCACCGCCAGGTACGATATGAATGGACCATGGACCATGATGGATGGACTAGAGAAGATTGGCGACCTGTCCTTTTTACAGGTGAGCCAAGGTACTGCCTAGACCACACAGATAGGCGTTCTAGGGTATGGAGAAGACCAGGAGAACGATTCCATGCAACCAGCATTGCTGAGCATGACCACTATGGTCGTGGGTGAATCATGGTCTGGGGCGGCATCAGCAGGGATGGACGTACAGAGCTCCGTGTCCTTGAACGTGGTACATTTACTGCACAGCGGTATATTGATGAGATCCTGGATGTTCACGTCAGATTGTATGCAGGTGCAGTGGGTGATAGATTCATTCTAATGGACGATAATGCCCGTCCTCATGTTTCCCATGCTATTGGGGAGTACCGACAGAGGGAGAGGGGAGGGGGGAGGGGATTGAGCGTATGGACAGGCCAGCAAGATCCCCCGACCTCAATCCAATCGAACATGCCTGGAATGAGTTGCAGCTTGCAATTTCAGCCGGGCCAGTCCAGCCAAGAAGGGTCCAGGAGCTTGGTGCCATGCTGGTCCAAGAATGGAACAACATCCTACAAAGGACCACCAGGAACCTGATTGTGAGCATGAGAAGGCGTTGTAAGGCTGTAATTAACAGTAATGGGTCCCATACTCGATATTGAACCCATACCAGTAAGCTCCGTCAACTTTTTGGCAAATTGAAAACTTTCCTCTTTTACCAATAATATCCACGTTCCATGGTTATCGTATTCAAAAGCTAAACAATAATGTCAAACACAAATAAAATCTTAATTTCTGTACTTAAATCATTAAAGATATAATTAAATAAAAAATATACACACTTTTCATTACAATATTTCAACTAAAACGTAAAACGGGCAATTGGATACACTTGGTGCTTAGCAAACTTTGAGGAGTATTGCGATTTATTTTTGATGAATAAATCCTTTTATATCAGGTTCACAGCGCCTTTTGGTGGCCCAACTAGCTGCATGATAATGCTTGCGTTGAATTTCTTATTTCTCCTGTGCAGTGATGGAAAACAGGATTACTCCCCTTTAACCACAAAAGATAACTTTTAGCTGTCCCAGAGCGAGGCCCAATATTTTCCTACGTCATCATTGCCTGTTTTCAAAACGGAAAACATCATTTTAATTTTGCTCTTCAAAATCAAATTATGTCACCAGCCAAACGAAAACGAACGACTGCGGCTTCGGTTGGACGAACCAGCAGCGGCCGTTTCTCCAACTCGCAGTATGCGAGATCGACGCCGAAGGCAGTAAAGAACAGGAAGGCTTCGACGACAAAAACTACAAGACAACAAAGTCAAAACACATGAAATCGAAATGGCGGGGGCTCGGCAACAAGAATCTTGTCGGAACGTGACACGATGGAAGATGTGTCCCAAGGAGACATGTCCTTCCATTGTCAAACAAAGGGTAAGGCTGCGAGTAATACCGACGAGTTTTTGCTCAATGTGTGGGACGACCCCATAAATACCGAGATTGAGAGACACCAAGCTTCAACTGGGTCGTCGAAACCAGCTCGACGGACAGTAATAACAATAGTTCAGCTTCTCCGGACAATTTTGGTTTTAATGCCCCTTTATTCCACTTGCCAGATGACGATGTGTCTGCACACGTTCCTGGCTGTATCAAACAAAAAATATGGACCAACCAATATATTAACCTGGCACTTCTGTTGAAGGGTAACTCGGAACTCAATGAGTTGGTGGGTGGCAACACTTTGATTTTAAATGAATAAGGCGCCATTGAAGTCAAACCTAAGCCGATGAAGGACAAAATTCCATCCATAGCAAAATGGTCAGATGCTTTTATAATCTTCATTTATATTTATGCCCAACAGAGACCGGCAAAGATATTTGAACTGCTAATAGTCCAGTCATTATATGGTTGAACCCAGAACAAATTGCAATACAATTGATGTTTGCGCTGTGCGATAGATAAAGGTGTATGGAAAAACATATTTAAAATCCCTTGAATCCCTTCATGGGAAAATAGTTAAATAATTGATTTTATTCCTTCGTAGTTTTCGCAATTTTTAAGTAGTTTCGATGTTTCCGTAGTGATATTACGCTGAATAGAATCGTCAGAACGTATCGACGTAATCGACGTAACTGAGAGAGATTTATGGTAAGTAAACTCTTAACTTACTTATGTATCTTTTATTCCAATAAGAATGCAATTCGTTCCTAAAAAGTGGAGATAAAACAAAATTTGGTTCTTTTCAAAACGCACTGATGCGCGAATCATTTACTGACTTGACCGACATAATTCACAGATGCTGACGATTTTTTTTTTTTATCTACGGAAGCACAGACTTGCAAAGGAGTTTATCTGTCTCTTTAAACGAACACCTGGTCGTCACATTTGCAGCAATTTTGCTACGTGTTTTAAGCAGAATAAACGTTTTACACTGTCATCTCTACTCTGTATTATGCTTTTAAAACTTACTATCATACAAAGTGTGCAAATAGCAACCCATGACCTCTTGATATTTTGATGCCTAAATATTAGCTCAAAATTTTGATAATTGTTTCGGATAGAACATATCTAGATCCTGCTTTGGAATCGATATCAGAGGTGTTTAGTCCTGTAATTCTAAATTATCTAAAATCATTGTGCAACCCACTCAGGGGCGCCCATCTCCACTACGGGTAGACCTACATTAGTAAGAACAAGCGTACGACCGCCTGTGAAGTCATGGCAATTTGGGCGTAGTTTGGGCATTGATTGTACTGAATACGGGAGTTTTAATGAAATTAATATTTTGAGGGAAATTTGATGTAGACCCCCCCCCCCCCGCACCCAGGCACACAAACTTTGCCTCTCTCGTACCCCCTCCCTACCCACGCCCGTATGCACAAAGCCGTATATTTATAGAAATAAAAGTAAATGTTACTATAGTCTTATTGTTTGTTCTAGGATGACGTAGCAATTAGTGGTACGAACATATGCATTATATGCAAAAAAAGAAATATCTGCATCAGAAGGATCAGCTTTGTTAACACAAAAAGGGACAGACAGTATAAACAATGCAAGTAAGAGATTATGTCAGAATGATATTAACGCAGAAGTTGGATCCCGTGTGCATATTTCTTGCCGAAAGCGTTTCACTGACTGTAGAAATAAAGCGCCTAGTGCTGATCAGAAGGCTTCTGGATTTTCAAATACAAACAAAAGAATCAACCGTTCCTCATACGGTCATTATAATTCTGAGTCTGACTGTTTGTTTTGTGGCACGTATGTTGAGTTCAACCCTAAATATGGTTCGAGGAGCGAGGCTCAAAAAGTTCGGACTGATGATTTTGCTGCTACAATTAAACAATGTTGTAAAACTCGCAGCGACCAATGGTCACATGTGGTACTTGGCCGAATTGAATATTTCGATGCAGATCTTCATGCGGCCGATTGTGTGTACCATAAAGGTTGCAGCGGAAATTTTCGTACTGGAAAACAAATTCCCAAAGAATATTCAGATTCAAGTGTTGATAACCCTAAAAGACTTAAAGTTGGTCGACCCGAGAACGACATTCAAAATTCTGCTTTTATCAAAACTTGCGAATATTTTGAAAGCATTGATGACGAGCAGGTTACAATAGCGTCTTTGGTATCTCAAATGAATAACTTTCTAATTGGGACAGAATATAGTGCCTTTTGCCATAAATATTTGAAAAAAGACTATTGGAATATTATGAGGACAGAATTGTTATTTCTTTTGAAGGTGGAATGGCGGATGTGGTTACATTGAGGGAAACTAGCGATCGTATTTTAAGGAGTTATTATCACCAACCAAAGGATGTAGACTTAGCTTTACAAAAACAATTAATTGTAGAAACTGCAGCTGAAATAATAAGAAGTGATATTAAATCTCAGATTGTCACCAACAAAGATATGTATCCCGGAATTGGGGAATTAAATAATGATAAAGGCGTTTCCTATTTGCCTCAAACTCTTACATTATTACTTAGCAAGCTTTTTGTTAGCAAAGACACAACTAAAGTAGCATCTTTGGGCCAATGTATTGTTCAGGCTGTTCGACCCCGAGCTGTTCTGGCACCATTGCAGATTGGGGTAGCTGTGCAAATGTATCACCATTTTCGTTCTAAGTTCCTTATTGATACTCTGCATGCCCTGGGATTTTCTGCATCTTACAATGAGGTTATCAGGTTTGAACGCAATGCTGCTTCCGTTTCCGGGGGTGATCTGCCAAACATATCGAACGAATCAACTGCAATAATGATAGCTGATAATGTTGATCATAACGTGTGCACAATAGATGGCAGAAATACGTTACACGCAATGGGAATGATTGCTTCAATTACTCCTCACACGAAGCCTTCGACTCTTGTTCCCAGATCTCTTATATCTCAATCAGATATATGTGATCTGGCTTCCGTTTTGATTCATGAATACAAACCGGTCAGTGAAAAGTCTAAGCAAATTATCTTTAAAGATATTCAAACTGTTAATTACGCAAAAGGCGGGTTGGATTTGCTTTGGAAAATAAGCTGGTCTTTCAAAGAGTCTAGAATAAATTGGTCTGGCATGATGCAAGTTGCATATTCCCACCAAACAGATATTCCTTCTCAAAGGTCATCTATTGTGTTTTTACCTATTATTGACCTTAAACCTAGCGACATGACGTGCATTATGTCTACTCTTAAATACTTATCAAACCTGTCAAGGAAGCACGCGCTTGACCCAGTTATAACTTTTGACCAACCACTCTTTTGGAAGGCATCCTTGATCATTTCGGAACATTCGGATTTGGGCGATGTGTGTTTACTACTTGGACGATTTCATACAGTAATGAATTTACTTGGTGCTATAGGCACATTAATGGATGGCTCGGGCCTTCGCGAAATACTTGAAGAGATATATGCCGAGAACGCAGTGACTCATATCCTCACGGGAAACGCATACTCAAGAGCAGTTCGAGCTCATCTCATAGTCGATACAGCTCTATGCGCTTTGATTTGTGAACATTAATTTCCAAAAAGCAATGATGGAAAACAACATTCATTGATGGATCAAGCTTCTACTTTATATGATGGAGTTCTAAGTGGTGATATTTCAGTTCATGATATCCAATCATCAACGGTTCTTAATGAGATAGAATCTATACTATCTACAGCACAAGATAAATTAAAATGTTCTTCTGATACCAGTAAGTTATGGTTGTCATATCAACAAATGATATCGGTTATGCGCAAACTTATTTCAGCAGACCGCACAGGGTCTTTTGATTTGCACCTTGACGCAGTGTATGAATCGCTTCCTATATTTGCTGCTGCGGGACATCACAACTACCTCAAGTCAGCATATTTATATCTACAAAACATGAAACAGTTACAGCACAAAAATGCACATCTTTATCAACAGTTCAAAGCCGGTCGACATGTAGTTAGAGTATAATATTGCCATGCAGGATTGTGCCGAAGTGTCATATCATTCCAGTGACCAACACAAGGACATTACCGTAGCAAGAATTGAAAGGGACAAGCTAGATATAGGAAAAATTGTTGATAGAATTCGCCCAATATCACCATTCTCTGATGACCAAAGTTTGCGCAATATAGTAAATGGTGTAACCGCGGTAAGTGGAGTAAATGTACATGAAGCACACTCTGTTGGCACTCAGCTGGTTGATAAAATGAAACATAAAGAAGTGTTCAGCTATACTCAAAAACGGAATGAAAAAGTTCACACTCTCGCTAGTGTAAACGCCGTTAAACTTAAAGACGATTTAAAAATCGACCCAGCGTTACTCTTTCAGCGTCTCTATGTTGTTGCTACATATACAGATATAAATCTTGAGGAATGTTTGAAATACGAACTCTGTTCATACCCACCTTCACTCTTTGAGGCACCAAATGTACTCAGAAAAGCTAATAAACCCCAATTAGCAAAAGCGATTTCAAACGCTGTGTCTGAAACTGACGCGTCGGGAAATCACGATGAAAACTCAACAGAACCCAATTATGTTTTAGATGGCGGTTCGTTACTCCAACGCGTCCCCTGGAAAAAAGGGGCAACCTACCAAGAAATAGTTGACTCATATGTGTCATTGGTCTCAGCAAGGTATGGCCAAGCGACAATTGTTTTTGATGGATACACAAGTTGTCCGACAACGAAAGACATGGTACATTCCTGTCGTTCCAAGTCTTCAAGTCCTGACATTAACTTTACTTTAGACATGGTGTTCCAAGGTCAAAAACAAACATTTTTATCTAATCCTTCAAATAAACAGAAAATGATTTATTTCATTTCTGATCAGCTGAAAAATAACGGGTGTTCGGTCAGCCACGCTGATGGGGATGCCGATTCTCAAATAGTGCAGGCTGCTATTGCATCTTGTAATAATTACCCAACAGTTCTTATTGGGGAAGACACAGATTTGCTTGTTTTGTTGCTGTTTTGGGCAAATGATTTTAAACTTAATCTTCTCTTTAGAAGTGACATCAAACGATTGAAATCGAAATCAGCCAATCCAATCTATAACATAAAAAGCATTCAGAAACATATAGGACTCAACATTTGTAAGAGCCTATTGTTTCTACACGCCTTTACTGGATGTGATACCACTTCACGCATATTTACCGTCAGAAAACAAAAAACATTCCAAAAACTTCAAAATGATGAGTATTTTCGTAGCTTGTGTGAAGAATTCTCTTTACCGAATCACACCCCAAATGAAATAGAATCCATTGGATGCAAGGCTATGATTTCAATTTTTGGCGGTCAACCTGACGACTGGCTTACTACCTGTCGTTATCGAATGCTGGCAGGTAAAGTTGCTAGCGCACAAACTTTTGTCAAGCCCGAGTCTCTCCCCCAACGCCATGTGCAACAAAATTCCACAGTTATCGTGTGTACTATCAAATCAGGGTGTGGCAGGGCTGTAATGTTCCTAATCCAACTGAGTGGAGTTGGTGTGTAACTGATAAGCAGTATATGGCCCGCACCACAGAACTTCCCCCTGCACCAGACTCATTATTAAAAGTAATCAGATGCAACTGTAACACTGGATGTTCAACTAACCGCTGTGGATGTAGGCGCAATGGCCTAATGTGTACCAGAGTTTGTGGAAAATGCCAAGATATACATTGTGATAACATTTCACAGTTGACTGTGGACATCGATGACACTGATGGCATTTAACACATTACATCACACAGCGAATCCAGAAAATGCCAAAACGTAACAGGTATGGGGGCCAAAAAGACCTGAAATATTGCTGTACTTTGTGAATCCAACCATACAGATATGGATATCAGTTGAACCAGCTCAGATAGTCGGTTCAACTGTTACCCACATTTGTATGGTTACATTATTTTAATTGATAAAAATGTGAAGGTTATTTTTTTCCAGAAAAATCTGTTAGGTAAAAGGTTAACAGGCGTGTGAATGGACAAATTATGTATACCTTTGTGACCCGTGTTACTCTTACGGAGAACAAAAAAAAAACATAGCGCCCCAACTCCAGGGACCCATGGTGATAGCCATAAATGTATGTATACAGAACCAAGAATATGACGAAGGAAACTCCTGATGAATTACGCACCCAAACCACTGAACATGTGTATCATGACGCTTACAATCTCTCTCTCTCTCTCTCTCTCTCTCTCTCTCTCTCTCTCTCTCTCTCTCTCTCTCTCTGTCTGCATGCCTGTCTCTCTCTCTCTGTCTGTCTCTCTCTCTCTGCATACCTGTCTGTCTATCTGTTCCCTCTCTCTCTGTTTGCCGGTCTGTCTGTCTGTCTCTCTCTCTCGAGAGAGAGAGAGAGAGAGACAGACAGACAGACAGACAGACAGACAGACACAGACAGACAGACAGACAGACAGAGGCAGAATGAGAGAGACATGGGCAAAGGCAGATGGGTGGTGGCATAAATTAACAATTGGAGAAAAGTCTAAATACGTCAACATTTTGGTTAATTTTCCGTTAGAGCCCGATTGTAGATAAAGTATTTTCCATGGCTAGTCGTTATAGTGTGTCATAAATTTATTCTGTATATATAAGTGTATGCTACTGGGCCGAATTCGTGTTAGAATTGCGTATATTGATCGCATTAGAGCATGCAGTGTATGATCAACATGTTTTCACCCGAATTCCAATTTTCCCCTGTTTTTGTTTAATTTTACGTGGTTTTACCTCATTTTTCATTGCTTTCCCATGCAGGGACAGATGGGGATTTTTAATATAATGTCTATAATACAAATCTAAAACAAATAACACAAATAAAAATTGTATTGCAATTTGTTCTCGGTTAGGTGTATTTTTCTCATAAAATGACTGGACTACAACGGAAGTGTGTTCTTCAATTGATGCTCATTTTGCCGAATTGCATCAATTACTCAATAATACAACCCTAATCTGGTCTGACATTTTGCCACGACGCAAATGGCAAGGTTGCAGGGATATATGTGCCATTGAGAGAAAGAGGAAGCGTGTGAACAGAGTGGGCCGCAGGGCAGCAGCTACATCAGGGGGTAGGGTAATTCAGCATGCTGAACTCTCATTTGACACTTCAGGGTGTTTTCGGGATGATGGTGTACACCTGACAGATGTTGGCAATGATTTTTTCCTGAATAATTTACAAGGTGGCATAGAATGTTTTCTGTCAGGAGACACCATCATTTTTTGCTGAAATCTTGGATAAACAATTTGTAGAGACAAAATTGAGTGGCCATGGGTTTTTTTTTGTCACATTGGAGCTGGCGAACGTGGGCTGTCATTAAATTTATGTTGGTCTACTCTGCTATGGGTTACCCTAGGGAGTAGTGTGTTGGCTATAGTGATAGCCGTGGTGCACTCCGCCACGGTGGACCATGGGGAGTACTGGTCTACGTTCTGGGGCACTCTGCTATGGAGGTCTCTAGAGAGTGCAATGGTGAGAGGTTTTTAAATTTGCTCAGCTATGGTTTTCCCTAGTGAGCAATGCTTAGCTATGGTGTACCCTAGTAAGCAATGGTGGATATTGGCACAGTAAAATTGTGTGTTCGGTACTTAAATGTAGGTGCACACAGCTATCGTTCGTCAGCTCGAGTTTGACATTCAAGTTTGTCTGTTGCGGCCTATTTCTTCCACTCATTAAATCATTTAATTGAACTGATATCCTTTTTGTTTACTGTATTGAAGCATGTGATCTCTTGATGTAAATTAGTATTTTAAGCTGCGGTAACATTTTTGACTCAACAGATGTCACTGCGCACTCTTCAGGAGAAAATAGGAATTGAGGTTAAAACTTTAAAAAATCGAAAAATAATAACAAAACAAATGAGTACAAAGTATTAACGCGCTGTTTTAATTTCATACGTCATAAGACCTACAAAAGTATCAAGGGGTTAATCACGAAATTTTTCGTGGCGCCACAGGGGTTCGACGTCCTAAAAATTCAAGCGTGTCCGATTTGTATAGAGCTGTTGTATGTTGTAGAACTAAAAAAAATTGGTGATAGCTGGGGGGGGGGGGGGGGGGGGGGGGGGGGGGGTTGATGTAACGCCAACATTTTGACGTGTTTACATCTCTTTGAAGTTTAGCCTGTTTTTTCACATTCTTCATTAAGATCCCTACCTCTGTGGGGACATTTCACATTTGCACCCTATTTCCACGGGATACGGTTATTAAAGTTCACACACCTATTCATAGTCATTTGAAGTTGTGCACCTTGATATTTACATTTCAAATTTAGGCACCCGATGCCAGCGATACCAATTTCACGTGTTTTCCTGTACCTTTTATCTTCAGCCTCATTTTGAGTCTCAGCCTTTCGCATTTTGGGAATATAATCTCCACGGCGACAAAAAAATTAAAGTGTATCAGACTTTTATGAAATTTTAGTATGTTGTTGAGCTAAAAAAAAATCGGAGATAGTTTGTTTTTTATCGATTTAACGCTATTTTAAAATAACTTGTAATTTAGCCTATTTTTCGCATTCTTCATTAAAATCTCTACCTCTGTGAGGACATTTCACATTTGTACTCTATTTCTA
The DNA here is from genome assembly GCA_031216915.1 of Pictodentalium vernedei. Lineage (NCBI taxonomy): Eukaryota > Metazoa > Mollusca > Scaphopoda > Dentaliida > Dentaliidae > Pictodentalium > Pictodentalium vernedei. The sequence continues at coordinate 297,241,447 of CM062296.1, forward strand.
CAGAATACGGTATTTAACCCTTTAACTAACGTAACGATCAAAAACGGCCAGCGCTACTCTCAAAAATCACTAATTAATTTTCATTATTTTTTTCATGTTTATTTCAAAAACATAGGTTATCACACCTCATTGGAATGAGCTCGTCGAGATCGTTCCACTGAGGGGTCATAACCTATCTTTTTTAGACAAAAAATGAAAAAAATTAGTGATTCAAGAATTTTTTTACAAGTGTCGTCTGTTTTTCAGGTTAGATAAAGGGTTAAATCCCACACACCTATTTATGACCATTTTAAGTTGTTCACCTTTATGTTTTCATTTCAAATTTAGACTCCCGATGTCAGCGATGCCAATTTTAAATATTTACCTTAATTTTACCTTTGATTTTCAGCCTCATTTTGAACCTTAGCCTTTCGAAATTTTGGTAATATAATCACCACAAAAAACATCCAAGAATGCCTTGCCATCCTAGGAAATTCTTACCATTAATACCGTGAACATGATCGTGGCGTCATAGGGGTCGGCATTAAAAAAAAAATTACAGTGTGCCGATTTTTTATGAAATTTAGCATGTTGTACAGCAAGAGCTAAAAATAGATGTTTTTCGATTTAACCCTTTACCCAATGTAACGGCCAAAACCGGCCAGTGCTATTCTCAAAAATTGCCAATTAATTTTCATTATTTTTTCATTTTTTTGTTTCAAAAACGTAGGTTATGACCCCTCGTTGAAACGAGCACGTCGAGCTCGTTCCAACCAGGGTTCATAACCTGTGTTTTTGAGACAAAAAATGAAAAACAATTAGTCAGAATGCCTTGGACAAATAGCCATGGCAAAGGGTGCACCCAACATCCAAGGTATATGAGAGCGTGCAACATCCAGGGTATAAGAGCACGCGAAACATCGGGGGTATGTGGCTTAAATTAAAGCTTTCTGCGTTTGCTCGCCTTGATATACAATTTGAACCCAAAAATCCGAAAATAGTCACAAATATCATCAGAACTCCGACAATTCGATCATATTTTGCTGTTATAAATGAAATAGTCGAATAATTAAATCAAACAACTCGAGAAATGAAAGTGTCAATGACACTGTAGCTCAACTTGACAAACTTGAACTTGGTAAGTTATAAATGAAATGGCAAAATTGAAGATCATTGGGACCAATGTCAGTTTTTTTGCCAGTGGCAACATTATTTGACAGAAACCGAAGAAAATCGATAGCTCCCATCTAGAGGTCACCGTAAATAAGCATACCAGGTTTCAAAGCAATCTAATCATAAATGAGCCCTGTAGGGTGAGCCAAAGGGAAATATTGTGGTCTGACTAAACTAAGTTCTAAGAATGTTGGCTGCGGCAACATTTTTTGACAGAAATTGAAGAAAATCGATAGCTCCCATCTAGAGGTCACCCCAAATAAGCATGCCAGGTTTCAAAGCAATCCGATCATAAATGTACCCTGTAGGGTGTGCCAAAGGGAAATATCGAGTCTTCTGACTAAACCAAGTTCTAAGAACGTTGGCCGCGGCAACATTTTTTGATGGAAATTGAAGAAAAATGATAGGTCCCATCTAGAGGTCTCCCCAAACAAGCATACCAGGTTTCAAAGCAATCAAATCATAAATGTGCCCTGTAGGGTGTGCCAAAGGGAAATATTTTGGTCTGACTAAACTGAGTTCTAAGAACGTTGGCCGCGGCAACATTTTTTGACAGAAATTGAAGAAAATCGATAGCTCCCATCTAGAGGTCTCCCCAAACAAGCATACTAGGTTTCAAGCAATCTGATCGTAAATGTACCCTGTAGGGTGTGCCAAAGGGAAATATTGAGGTCTGACCAAACTAAGTTCAAAGAACATTGGCCGTGGCAACATTTTTTGCCGGAAATTGAAGAAAATCGATAGCTCCCATCTAGAGGTCACCCTAAATAAGCATGTCAGGTTTCAAAGCAATCAAATCATAAATGTGCCCTGTAGGGTGTGCCAAAGGGAAATATTGTGGTTTGACTAAACTAAGTTCTAAGAACGTTGGCCGCGGCAACATTTTTTGCCGGAAATTGAAGAAAATCGATAGCTCCCATCTAGAGGTCACCCCAAACAAGCATAAGAAGTTTCAAAGTAATCTGATCATAAATGCCACCTGTGAGGTGTGCCAAAGGAAATTGTGGACGTACGTACTAACGTACTAACGTACGTACGTACGTACATGTACGTACGTACGTACGCCGACGGACGAGAAGTGATGGCAATAGCTCAGCTTGACTTTGTCAAGTTGAGCTAAAAATGAAATAAGAGCAAATCTAATAACAAAATAGCTGATATGTTTACGCGTTTCCAAAGGAAGGGATGTAACTCTATCTGTTTCTTTTGTGTTTGTAAAAATGAAACAATTATTCACGCGTTTGGTCCAACTGATTGCGGAGCTTGAGAAACGCGTCCACAAATTTAGTTCCACTATGTTTCTATTGTATTTCAAACGGGACAAAAACGTTATCGCCGCCTGTATATTGTATTTAATACCTGAATGTCTCATTTAAACACCACGCCTGCGGCTCAGTGTTTAAAAACCGACATCCAGGTATTATTTTTCAATATACCATACATGTTGGCGGAGATAACTTGTTGTGTCTATTTCTTAAGTCATTCAGTGAAGTTGAAATGGCTAAAAGCGACCGTTAGCCTATTTTTAATTTATTCCTTTCTCGTAGGACATGTTTTTCGGGAACTTCTCATTGACCTGTGTCATTTGAATGACGTTGGATTTTCAGGAAGTTTTAGGATATTTTTAGAAAATTAGGAGCTAGCTGGTTTTTAGTGTTTCGATTTATCGACATTTTTTTTAAGTTTTTACGTTACATCAATGTTTGGTCATTCTTCGCATATTTATTAAAAATGCTAAGCCTTTTAAAGGCTTAAAAACATTTTCAAGAGTTTAAAATGGCATAATCATTTTCGGAAGAATTCCAACAAATAACACTGAAAGTAGTGAGAAGCTGCTCCCAGATATTTGCACAGTGGTTACTGTCAACTAACGGTAGTGATGTTCCAATGGGAGACACGCTCGACTCTCTAAAAAACAGTTTCCACAAGGAGCTCAAATATGACTCCAGGGGTTTGCTTAGAACAAATATCAATCTGACGCCCCTAAAGATGCCGCAAACTAAATAACAAGAGCTTTTCTGAAGATGATGTTTCAAGAATTTTCCTCATATTGGAAAGAATTAAACTTTGGGTTCACACATGGAACCCAAATATGGACACAGGAACTACTTGAATCTCACCACAAAAGAGATGCTACATATCAAACGTCAAAAGATTCTGACTATTGGATATGTAGTAGAAGATTCTTAAAGAATATTCCTTATATTACACCACGTTGAAATCCGTGCTCCCACAGGGAGCCAAATATGACCCCACGAGACCCGATTTGAGTAAACTTGAATCTGAACCCCCTAAGATTGCAGCATTCTAAATATAGAAAGATTCTCACCGATGGATCTGATGAAGAGGGTTTTTAAATAATATTACTCATACTGCACTAAGTTAAAATTCAGACCCCCACTGGAAGCATACTTAAGACCCCAGAGATTTAGTTTGAATAAAATTGAACCTGAACCTCCTAGGGCTACTGCGTATCAAATATCGAAAACTTCTGTCTGGTGGATTTCAAGAAGAATGTTTTTAAAGAATATCCTCATACTGTACTAAGTTAAAATTCAGGTTCCCGTCGGGGGTCCAAATATGACCACTTGATTTGAATAAATTTGAATATGCATCACCTAAGGATGATCCATATCAAATATCAAAGGATTCTGACTGGTAGAGCGGAAGACGAAGATTTATACAGAATATTCCTCATATTGCACTAAGTTAAAGGGGTTCAAATATGACCCCAAGTTCATAATTTAAACAAACGTGAATCCTCCCCAAAGGATGCTCTATACCAATCATCAGAAGTTTCTGGCTGGTGGATCTGAAGGGGAAGATCGTAAAAAAACATTTTGTCCCCATAATGGACCGAGTTAAAAGTCTATTTCCAAAGGGATTAAAAATATGAATCTAGGGACTTGATTAACCCTTTACCCGACGTAACGACCAAAACCGGCCAGCGCTATTCTCAAAAATCGCCAACTAATTTTTAGGATTTTTTCATTTTTTGTCTCAAAAACATAGGTTATGACACCTCTTTGGAACGAGAGCTCGATGAGCTCGTTCCAATGAAGGATAATAACCTATGTTTTAGAGACAAAAAAATGAAAAAAATTAGTTATTCAAGAATTTTGTTTGCAAGTGTCGTCTGCTTTTCATGTTAGGTAAAGGGTTCAGTTGATTTGAACAAACGTGTATCACACCTCACTGAGGATGCTACATACCAAATATTTAAAGATTCTAATCGGTAGGTGTGATGAAGATGATTTTTTAATTTTTAGAAAAAAAAATTGTGGTTGCTAACTTTATTTGAATAAACTTGAATTGACATGTGATAGGGATCGTGATTATCAGATTTCCTTCAATTCGGCCCAGTAGTTTATGAGGACAAGTCGATAATATAAAGTTCACACCGGAAGGATGGACGAACAGACGGACGGACCGACTGGCAGACGGGGCACGAACCTAATAGTTGGAGTGCCTGACAGTTGCCCGCCGCTGATCGGTGGTTCTCTCCGGGTACTCTTTCTTCCTCTGCCCGTAAAAGCGTTTGACAAGATAGGACCTTGCTTTTCAATATATAACTAAGCCCAATAAACAAACAAAGACATATAGGCAACAAGCATGCCTGCCATTACAAAGCCTGGCAACACTCGGGGTTTTCATGTGATATACTCTATAATATGGGAAGTCCGAATGTCTGACTGTGGCCACCAGTAAACGCTCTCATTTCGTGACTTAAAGCTGACCTCGCCATTCTCTGGTTGATCGCGACAATCAAGTTACTGATTTGCGACAGTGAGTGAAAATGATGACTTGGCATCATGTAATATTCAATGCTGCTTGTTTTTCAAGGATAGTGGTGACTTGGCGAAGGCTATCTGATAGTGAGAGTCTAGACACTGTGTATATTTTGCAAAGTGAACAATACACCTATATTGACACGATAATAGATTACGAACTTGTATCTCTCTTTTTTATTTCGCTTTTAATAAAGATTCAAATGATTGGTGTGACCGTGTAATTTAGCACTTGAAGCAATAGTCTTGAAAATCGCTGACAATTACATTCGCTTGACAGGTGAGCTAAAATTGCCTCCAACAAATTATTTTTAGCCGGACATTAGGCATTCCGCATGCTGGTTGTGCATCCGTTTTACTGTTTTGTGGTGAGTGCACAAGCTCTCATGCGACAAGGATTAATTCTGTTCGGAAATCGACGCGATTATGGGCTGTTTGTTTCCAACTTTTTATGGACATTTGCGCTCAGAAAGCCGTTGAGTAATCTGATGCACCGTTGCTTACAAAGATTACAGGTATTCTTTCCTGTCAGTGTTATAGATATTCCAATTAATAAGTATTTAATTCCCTTTGAAAATAACAAGATATTAACATCATTTGTGAAACTCACAGTCATTATCATAACTCTGCAGCTATTCTGAGTCTGCATTCCTGATTGTACTGTCATCAAAATGTCGATCCAATCAAATCGCAATTGAGCAGTATTTCTGGCCTTGATTCACAGAAAATGAATCGTTATGAAATTTTTCAGATTCATTCGTCCAGAATATATCAGTTGGTCGAAAAAACGAACCGCAGGTTCGCTTTTTTAACCAATTGAAATATTCCGAACGAGTGACTATTACATAGGAGATGATGTGTTAGACTGGCTTCCGGTCATAACAGCGTCCAATACCTTATAGAATTAGACTGATGACCTGACAGCTTGGTGAGTACCTTGGTTCACACCATAGCAACTTAACCCTTTACCTAATGTCATTTCAGTGGTGTAGCTGGGGGGGGGGGGGGGCTTGGTCCCCTAACATTTTCCCTGCCACCCCACCCCCCCCCCCCCCCCCCCCCCCACCCGAAAAAAACATTGTCTTCAGGCAACATAAATGGTCTCCAATATAGGGGCTTCACACACTATAAATGTCTCAAATTTGCCTTTAGAGCACTTGAGTTTGCACAATGTTCTTGGGGGTGTGGGAGCTAGTCCTAACTAGGACCACCTGGTCGGAACGGAACGAACGATACCATGATGTAACCGTTAGGCAGCACTATAGTTTTGGTGGTGGATCGGTTTTGGTGTGGGGAGGCATAACCATGGCATGCAGAACAGTATTACATGTCATCCATGTGCGTGTCACAGGGCAGTACTACGGTGACAACATGTTAGCAGCTCATGTGGTGCCATTTGAGCGACGTCAAGACCGTCTATTCATTTTCCAAGATGACAATGCAAGGGGGCCCGTGTCTCTACAGAGTTTCTTCGGGAGCAGAACATCACTATACTACTTTGGCCAGCACTAAGTCCAGACCTTTCCACAATCGAGCACGTCTTGGATATACTAGACAGGCGCCTACGGCAACGTCAACAGCCCCCTACCAATGACCAGGAACTCGCAGCTGCACTGCAGGAAGAATGGAATAACAGTCAAGCTGATACTGGACGTTTGGAAAGAAGTATGCCTCCTCGGATCCGCGCTTGTCTCGCGAACCGAGGAGGATTTACAATGTACTGAGGTCTTGGACTGAATGTGGTAAATTCTCTGGCTGACCATCCATGTCTTCTACAGCTCAGCTAAAATCATTGTGCAATGTCTCAACGGTCTTTTTAACGGTCACTTGTGACAACTTGTTCAGATAAATATAAAAGGGGCCTTTGTGGTTATATGGGTGTCAATTAATGAACTTAGATATGATATAAAACGTTTGGTGAAAACTAACATTATTTTGAGCCTCACAATATCTCGCAATAGTGCCATTTGTGGCATATTTTTCGAAAAATTTGAAAAATGTGATCTTCACTCGCGACAATGAGAGAGGGACATCACATCCAAGTCTTTCTCCAACTCAAGACTTCAAATTTCGTGATATGCCCACTGCATAAAGATTCTCGACCCCCCCCCCCCACCCTCCCCAAAGCTCACTGCGCCCCCCCCCCCCCCCTCTCCAATGTAGATACCTGGCTATGTGCCCGGTTATAACCAGATTTTCTTTTTCGATGTCCCAAATCACCAATTGTAGACACTCAACTCCAACGCCCAAAATTAACGTTCCTGAAGACAGAATATATCTGAATTACCTGGATTAATCTCAGTACTGGGATCTACACATATCAATGACATCAAACGAGCCAATTGGCTGCCACATATCTTCTCCCCGAAACTGTATTCTCCAGTCAGCAGAAGAGTGAACAGGCATAAAATCAGGGTTCTTGTGGAGCACCTCATTTTTTCTGAATAAGGCCTGAAAAGAGTTAATTTATTTTCTATCACTTATTCTGTCACTAAAACAAAATCGTTTACAGTGTGTAGTGCCCTGATAAAATCCATGGACTGCGTGTGTTGTAAAGCTCTTAACCCTTTACCTAACATGAAAAGCAGACGACACTTGCAAAAATAATTCTTGAATAACTATTTTTTTTCATTTTTTGTCTCAAAAACATAGGTTATGACCCCTCGTTGGAACGAGCTCGTTCCAACGAGGGGTCATAACCTATGTTTTTGAGACAAAAAATGAAGAAAATAGTGAAAATTAATTGGCGATTTTTGGGAATAGCGCTGGCCGGTTTTGGCCGTTACGTTAGGTAAAGGGTTAAAGTCTGAATGAGCAGGGAGTGGGAGGAGTGACGCGGATGTAAAAACTCTGTGTTCCAGAGTCACGTTCATCATTCTGGTACTTTTTAGACGTGACCGTTCGCAATGAACCCATTTCACACTTCTTGCATGCATATTGTTGGAAAGTTACCTTGGTCAAAAATATACCAATGTGCACATTAATCTTTTGAACCCTAGAGGCCGCTTTTCCGGCCGGAGGACATGATACATCATAAATTAATTAAGTAGGATGGCTGCAGAGTGAATATATGAGGTAGACCAATTAATATTTTCAACGTGCATCCCCAGGGCTGCATGTTAATGAATGTGAACTCTTCCAGTTGCTGCCGTTGAACTGACATGGAAGATACCACCATGGTTCAAAGGGTTAATATTCGCGTGCACCATAGGATTTTGGTACATTATCGTGGTACAGTTTCATAACGCTGGCACCCCATGGCCTGAAGTGAAAGGTGGGGATCTACACAAATCACGTAACCCTTTTCTGTGCATGGAACCAGTGACGGACAAGCATACACTGCCACCCGGGCAAACCTTAGATCCTACCCTTCCTCCATGCATCCACAAGTATTTTTGGAGTTCGGTTGCATACAGACACCTAGATTTCATAGTTTTTATTTTGCCGTCCCCGAGAGACGATTTCCATGGCTAATCTCGGTGATTGTAAACGTTTTTGTCTGAATAACTGGTCGTGAAGTATAGGTATGTCTGTGTAGATATGAACCGTTGGGCAAATATATGTCGTGGCCGAGCAAACATGCCCCTTCGCAGCATCTGATGATCGTTATAAGCCTGCATTTGAGTTGCGGGAACTCAGCATCTAAAGATTACACCCGATGCGCAATCCTTCCTTTGGTACCAGGAGCCTAGCTTCTAATAGGCATGTACGCGTGTCAATACTATCTACAATATGTTGGAAATATCGAATTTGCATTGTCATGAAAAACGCGCACACCATCCAAATATTCGTCTTTCTCACATATGAAAATATTTTCTATAACCATTTACCCAACGTAACGGTCAAAACCGGCTAGCGCTATTCACAAAAATCAGCATTCAATTTTCATTATGTTTTTCGATATTTTTCTCCAAACCATAGATTATGATCCCTCATTGGAACGAGCCCGTTGAGCTAGTTCCAATGAGGGGCCATAAGCTAGATTTTTGACGCAGAAACTGAAAAAAATTAGTTATTCAAGAATTTTATTTGCAAGTGTCGTCTGCTGTTCGTGTTAGGTAAAGTGTTAAAAAGCAATTGTCAATAGCGGGGACCATGAAAGTTGAAAACTATCGAGGAAACTTTTGCTGAGTATTGTCTACTTAGAGTAACAATAGCTCCCCACCCTCTTCCCCGCCTACGATGGCGACAGATGGGGCACTTTTCTATTTGTGCCCAGTGAGACAGGGGGGATAAACCCAATTTGTCCCGACTGTCCTGACTTAAGAACCGACTGAAAAATATTTCAACTACATCATCCAGACATGCCTATATGATGAAGTTAGACTATTTGGTAATTGGATATTCCGGTTTTTGAAAAATCAGGAAATTTCTAAGTGGATCAATATATGCAGTAGTCAGTGTTGCATGGGTTTCCCAACTTTGTATTTTATAATAGCAGTGCTTGCGTCCTTCCAGCAGTATTTGGGGAACCTCGGTGGGGGACCTCGGAAGTAACCCATTTTCGTCATGTGGGGTTAACATGGTAGTCCGCGGGAACCGACCATTGCAGTACGCCATTTTCCGCACCCCATTTTCGTCCTATGTGCCTATATGCTGGATGTGTTGTGCGCACATTGTGCATTTTCACAAAGGTACATATCGACACATCTGACACTGTTGCGAAATTCAGCCTATAGTAGCAGAATTATGCTGTGCAAAGTATTAAAAAGATTCAGGAGAACCTAGAGTAAATTGTAATAAATTATAGAGTACTCGAATGTATTCGGTGGACAGGATATTCTCGCATAACAAAGGAAGATAGTGAAATGGTGTTGCACTATGATACACGGGAGGTTGGCTGAGAATTACAAACCTTCCTATTAAAAACTGTCAATCGTAGTACCCTTTGTTTTAATCACAACGCCAGGTGCGTTTGCGGGTTTTCATTCCAATTGGTACAATACTGTCAAAGTATTGGTAACCTATTTGACGAAGATAAGCAAAAGCCCCCTGTAACGTCAATCCTACCCAAATAAACCAAAACTGTACCTAGAATGTGATGACTCTCGGACGTTTTGGAATCTTAAGTTGTCAAGTTTGATATATAGAATAAACGTATAGTGTTTTCAAGTAAAAAAAAATATTCTACGAGTAGGATTAAGAATGAAACCGACGAGCCTCTGGCGAGTCGGTTTAATTCTTAATCCTTAGAGTGGAATACATTTTTTACTTGAAAACACTTTACGTTTATTTTGTTTATCCCATAAATCTTTACAAAGCAGTCGCGGCAAAATCGTGCTGTTATTCGCTTCAAAACATAGCTCGAAGTGAGGAGCGCATTAGTCCATTTCGATCGACAAGAAAACATTGCAAAAAATAAACAAGGCGCGGTGATACATTTCTTTCTAAAAATAATTCCCCCCAAAACGTCAACTGAACTTGCAAAAATCCTTTATTAAATGAACAATCTATTTTCTTTTGTACTAACATTGTGCAATACTTTCAAACCTTTTAAGGAAAACAACAACTGAACTGTTAATTATGCTACATTACAATGCGTACATGAAGCACTGAGTGGGTGAGAGCAATTGGGCCACTTTCAAAGCAGGTCACGAATGTCAGTTTATTTTTGTATATTGCTGTTTAAAGTGTTAATGTTTATACTATTTCTGTGAAATAGGCTATTCAATAATGTGCTTGGATTCGAGAGGTCAGTGTGCTGCAAATGGAAGTCTTTAATGTTAACACTTGTGCCACCATTTCGTTCTAATGATGAAATAGTTGTTGCGGTTACCCGAAATTCGTGTGTGGAGACCATGGGTTCAACAGCATGTGATACAGGTGTGTTCAAATTATTTTGACAATGTGTGAATTCAGTTGTATTGGCATTTTGCAGAGTGTACTTAGTGTTGCGCGTTGCTGTGCTGGGGGAGAGGTAAGGTTTCTCATAATTAAAGAACGTCGTTTAAGTGATGATCGTTGCTTCGTTTCAAAAGATTTCTGACACGCGTAAATCAGGTCAAGATATAATGGCCTTTCAAATGGAACGCCAGGTGTCAACATAGTATAGTCCGTTTCCAACGCCCTACTTGGGTGATAAATTTTTCGTGTGTTAAACCAATGGGGAAAACTTATCACCCCACTAGGTGATTAAAGCAATAATATATCCAAGGCTTCTGTTGTTGAAATAAATTGCTACTTATGGGATAAAAGATGTTATTCCTCTACTGGTGGAGTGGAATTGTAACTTGGTTCTTGATTGTCAAACTGTTCCAGTGTTCTGTCAAATCATACCTGATTTGTAGAACTGGAACAGTGGCGTTATGTTTAGTCAGCTTACACCGGTTTTAAGTGATCTGGCTGGACTGTCACGTATACATCTAACGGAACATCCTCCGGGTCGACTACTATTGAAGCTTGGCGATTCTTGTTGGAGCATGGGAACGGACTGGTGGAGGCACTTCTTTGGTTTCATTGGCAAAGGGCGCCTCGTGTTCACCTGATTTGCTTGATATCAAGTGATGCTTAATCCGCAGAAATTGCGCAATTCTGAAATTGTGAGCAAAGCAAGTCACGTTCCACTGGGTATAAAAGCGACAGCAGAATCTCAGATCAGACACTCCCGGGTCAGACCTCCATATGGTACGCTGCTAGTAACGCTGTATAAATTAACGAGAAATCTTTGCCTGGGCAGATTGTGGTTGCCTTCAGAATTAACTACTGTCACTCTAGTTAAATGAACTTTGTTGATTTTTCAGTGTTAATTTTATTGATGAATATTGGGGAAGCTTGTATAGACTTATAGTAGAATAAATTTACAAAGAAAGTACATGCCGATGCTGTTGTGATCCAATTATTTATTTGCTTGAGAAACCGTCCATTAGCTGAAGCGTTCAGTATATACCCGACAACTGAGTTACCAAGACAGGACGAGGATATCCAGGGTGAACCTTGAAACAAACCTTTTTCAGAAATCCAAAGACGCCTGAGGCAATTGAAGTCCTCACCTTTTTCTTCCAAATCCAATAGACGATCACCAGGCCGACACCACGTTATGCCACAACTGTGCCCATGTTTTGGATGTGATGTGCACACACTGTGATACATTGTACAGTATCACACAAACGCACCATACCACACATTAGTCCCACGTTGCTTGGAATGCCTTAATAGTGCACCGCTATGTTTGTTGTATCCCCTTTTCAACGCATGCGTCTATGTGCAGTGGCTCAATTTCTCAACGTTACTCAATCGGTAATTAGCAGGTTGTGGTTACGCAACCGTCAGACAAGCAATGTTGATGACAGATGTCGGTCAGGTCGCCCAAGTGCGACAACTGCCAACCAGGATCGTTTTATCCGAATCACAGCATAACGTAATCGCCACGAAAGTGCCTCAGAAATTGAACAGCAGCTGCATCGAGCGACAGATGTTTGAGTCAGTGGACAGACTATCCGAAATCGCCTACACAGCTGGAATTTGTACGCTCGACGACCTGGAATAATTCCACGTTTGACTGAACGTCACCTCGCAGCAAGGCGTAATTAGTGTGAGGCACAACAGCACTGGAACAATCGTCGGTGGAGCAACGTCATGTTTTCCGATGAATCGAGGTTCACTCTCGACTTCCGCGACAGGCGAAACAGAGTGTGGCGGCGGCGGCGGAGGAACGAATGATACCATGACGTAACCGTTACGCAGCACGATCGTTGTGGTGGTGGGTCACGGTTATGGTGTGGGGAGGCATAACCATGACAAGCAGAACAACATTTACAGTTCATCCGAGGGCGTGTCACAGGGCAGCACTACCGTGACAACGTGTTAGCAGCTCATGTGGTGCCATTTGATCGCGATGTCACGGCCACCGATTCATTTTCGAAAATGACAGTACAAGAGCGCACAGGGCCCGTGTCGCTACAGAGTTCCTCCAGGAGCAGAACATCACTACACTGCCTTGTCGTGGACAGCACTAAGTCCAGACCTTTCACCAATCGAGCACATCTGAGATATGCTTTGCAAGTGCCTATGACAACGCCAACAGCACCCTACCAATGCCCAGGAACTCGACGTTGCACAGCAGGAAGAATGGAATAACATCAGTCAAGCTGATATTGGACGTTTGGTGAGGAGTATGCCACGTCGGATCCGCGCTTGTCTCGCGAACCGAGGAGGATTTACTGACCGTCCATGTCTTCTACAGCTCAGTGCGCTGAATGTGTGCTTGTCAGACACCCAACTGTCGCTGAAATTATTCACCAGTTGTCACAGTGCAATGCCTCAATTGTTTTTTTGAAAACGCCAGGGCTCTTTGTCACATAATATGCATACCCAAACCGCCCAAACATGAATTAAAAACTGCCGAGAGTTTCGTGGTAAAAAGTAGATGTCGAAAAAAAACTGAAATTTGGGCCGGCGTGCGGGGGTGGGGGCACAGAAGACTCCTTCAGATTTGAAAACGCCAAGAATTTTCATTTCTTAACATATTCTTTTTGTCAAACATGGGGTCAATATCGCACCGAGTAACAAAGTCGTATGTATCAGTGTAATTAAAATTTTAAAAAAAACGAGCCCAGTGAGGTCCACGGAAAATTCATTTTTAAGTTGCGTTTTTTGTGATCAGTAAACATTAAAGAATGGTCAAGACGAAGATCGAGGTCACAAGTAGCAGGTAAAGTGGTTTTGAGGGATTAGTTGGATGACCTAGTGCATGTCATAGGAAATAACGCCTGGACGTGACCAAGTTACATCATGTGGTACACCATTATGGTAACCCGTGTGAGTGGTCATGTTATGAATTCATTGCCGCAGTGATACATGGTGTCAGAGCGCATGCACATTGCTTGTTGTTAGGTTGACACGTGTTTCCGTCGTTCATTGTGTGAACTGGGACGGTCATCTTTGTTTCTATGGTCGCTGTTGTGTGACCGAAAAGCCTCGAATAGGGCAAGGGATGTTCGGAGGGTGTGTTCGTTTGAATAGAAGTACATCTAATTACCCAAATCAACCTCACAACAACTGAAAATCATCGAAAAACCTAAAATCACAGAAACGCACCCGACAAAACCGCCACCGTTGATGGTCCGTGGTTACTACAAGGACCCTATGTCCCACACTTGGTTGGAGTGTGTTCTGGTCATGTGTTCACTTGTATAAGAGTGTGACCAACTATCAAAGCAACCTGTCAACTAATTAAAATGACGAAAAAAGCACGTGTTTCAGCTTGTCCTGATCTATTCTATTTCCTATTCTTATATTATGTTACCTGTTTCGTCTGTGCTATGACTTACCAGACGTACCTATGTGCCAGTACGCAACGTGTATAAATGTGTACACATCACATAAGTGAATGCTAGGTGTGCCGGTATCCGCTTGTGTTCTAGTGCACAATACACGCACAAAACACACGATTCCTATCCTCATCTCGGAAAAGGGATTCTTTTACCACAGGCATTGCCCTAGAAAGGATTCTCCTAATGGGATTCCGTAAAAGGATTCTGTAAGTGGGATTTAAAGCTCCTTTACAGCTTCTGGTAGTGTTACTATCGGCTTCCACCATGTCTTCAAACGTCTGTCCCATGCTTAACCCTTTGAACACTGGTGGTATCTTCCATGTCAGTTCAATGTTAGCAATTGGGAGAGTCCATGTTCATTATTTGGGGGTTGAGCAATTGATATTTTCAACGTGCAGCCCCGGGGCTTCTCGTTGAACATATTGATTGGTCTACCCAACACTTTAACTTAGGAGCCATCCTACTTTATGAAAGTAGTTCCCTGGCTGGAAAACCGGCCTTTATGGTTTAAAGGGTTAACTTCCACTATATTTACCCAATACTAGAGGCTTCCTCTACTTATGTTTTGTACCACGACTACCACTTTTTCACACAGTACTAATGTCTTCAACTGATGATTAAATTTAGCACTTCTGTACTCGTTTCGACTGGTTCATATTTTTCGCTCCAATCAGCTAATGCGGTGTCAGTTTTACGTTCCCTTTCCCCCGTACATACTACGTACCTTACATGTAAGAAACGATCTGTCGATTGTACCGAGATGTACAATGTACAGCAATGTGCTCACCTCACACGCGACACATGGGCACACGCTGGATGCGTCGATATGTGCTTATGTGAAAATGCACAATGTGCGGACACATACTGGCTACAGCTCATTGGCACACACGAGGAAAAAAGGATTTTAGAAGCATAATCGGACACTAGGAAGAGAATCTAAGGAACCTGAGATTGGTGTTTGGTGGAATTTGCCTGTCTGCTAGTGCACAATGTGTCACAGCATGTACACATCGCATACAACGCATGGGTACATGGATGGTTGCCAATATATGTCTGTCTGCTAGTACGCAATGTACGCACATCGAATGTAGCACGAAATAGGCTAGAAATGTCAATTTCTATAGAATCGCATTTTCATGGTATATGTCTGTGTGCTGAACATTGCCGCTCACCACGTGAGCTACCATAACAACCCAACTTGGCGTAAATGGGTCACGTTGCATGACGTCACTTCCGAGGTTTTGAGCGCCCCAAACCCTAAACGACAGGAATGTGCTACTTAAGAAATGGGTTTCCTTCAATAGTGTTACTGCACAACAACTCAAAGGCATTCAGCCATATAAATGATGACGTGGTATCATGGAATTCAACGGCTGCCAGTCCCGGAATCGACATACAAGACTCCGTCAAGGTGACAATGCCCGGGATGGGAAATTATTGGGAAGATGCTCTCACCCATTACACCTCACCCCCCCCCCACCCCCTCCCCCATAGTTGCGCTCCTACCAAAAACATCACCCGGAACAGAATGCAACACTGCTATAAGAATTTAATATATACCTTGAGAGAGAAGTGAAGAAGTGTCTGCTCCACGAATCGCGTAATCAAACTGGCAGTGTTCACGACCAAGTAACCTCTGCACGCCGCTTTGCCCGGTGTGATTGGGAACAATGGTGTGTTTGTTGACCGTCAACGCAGACAGCGGATAACCTTTTACTTACAATTAATTGATAACGAGTTTAGTGCAATCAACCCCTGTAAAAAATGTGAAATATTCCAGACATACATATCAAAACGGCATGCTTTCGTTGCTCCCAACATGCCCAACCCTGTAATTAGCATACACCATCACATATCAGTCAGGGACATGAGCCCTCGCTGACAGCAAGATAATTGCGCAAAACTGTAAATTCTATCCTCCAGTGTAAGGGAATAACATTTAAAACATTAAAAAAACACTTCCAAATACGTCTTTTCCGTCTTATGAGGTATTTATGCCTTTATCTTTGTACGTTGTGGATCCTCCTTTATGATACCCCTATGATCGAAACGACTTGATGATGGCAGTGTTTGACGCCTGGGCTCTGAGCCTTCCCTACCCCTCCATGTAACGAAAAATGTGTGTCAGCGTTCAGTCGGTTCTATGAATAGAGTGCTGAAAAATTGGTTACACGAAGCGCGATCGTTCAGTACTTAGATGAGGGTGGGGGAGGGTAATATTAACCCTTTGAACCCTGGTGATATCTTCCATGTCAGTTCAATGGCAGCCAATTGGTAGAGTCCACATTCATTATTTGGGGCTAGACCAATTAATATTTTCAACGTGCAGCCGTAATTGGACTACCCCACACATTCACTCAGCAGCCATCCTACTTAAGAAAATTGTGACGTATCATGCTTCTGCTCCGCGGAAAAGCGGCCGCTCGGGTTCAAGAGGAAGAGATAATGTTCGTAGTAGTTAGTGGTGGTGGTGGTCACAGTAGGGTTGGGGACCAGTAGTACTATTAGTAGTAGTGAGTGAGCCAAGTCATACTAGTGATGGGGTTCAGCAGCGGTAGTAATTTCCAAAATACAGGTGTATTTGTAGAAGCGAGTAGCATTAGACCGGAGTAGAAGCCATGAACCAATCTAGAAGATAAAGAGTGATAACCTAATAGCTAAGAGCCGAGAAGCTATGGTGTGGTCAGTCCCCAGATGGGCCTAATATTCATGTAATTTCTTCAACTGCTGTGGAATTTTACACACAAAATAGCCAGATTAACGCCACTCAAAATAAATTAATTGATTCTCAGGTATTTTTTTTTTCAAATCAGTGAGGGAGGGAGGGTTGTATTTTTTATTTTTATTTTTATTTTCCAAACAGTGAGCAAACATGGAGAGGATTTTGGCTGTCTTTTTACACACAGAAATATAGAAAATGCATATTTATACAAATAAATTCATCTTTAATTTGAAAAATAAAACATTCCTCTAAAAACAATCTATAGGTACTGCAATTCGAAGGCTTCACTATATATTCTTTCGAAATTCTTCATATTTCCTTAGAAGTAAAAGGGGACTTGCCTCGTTACAATTTACGGTAGAGTGCCTCTAGGCACTCTCCCATAAATTGTAATAAGGCAAACATATTTGAAACCCACTCAAATAAATATGCATCAATCAAAAAATGTAAAATGTAAAAAGTTTCGGGTCTCCATGAGTTTGCACTAATATTGGAAAACACTGACAGGCAATAAAAAATGTCCAAGAATGAAAACACTTTTGTTTAGCCTAAAGTTGATATATATTTTATTTTATTTCCAAATAAAAGAAAATACTGCATTTTGATTGGCTGAGAGGTACGATGTAACTTGCAATCCACAGTGTCTTTTTTTACACCGTGATTAACAAGAATATACAAGAGAAAGTTATATGGCTAAAAAAAGTACTCATTTTTAATTATTAATTCATACCTTCTGCACGGTTATGTTAGAAGAAAAATAGAAATACAGGAAATTTAGAATTTATGTGCAAAAAATTATTATAGATATGGATGTCATTGGAAATGGTTCATTGAGCCAGTTCCAATGACATCCATATTTGTCTGGTTTTATTTAGGAAACTTGCAAAGTACAAATTTTTTGTCAGTTTTTGCCCACAATGTAGGTTAAAGTATTAAGTACACCAAAATTCTTGGAAATAAATCCGTTATCTTTGTGTTTTCCAGGATGTATGGGAATTTACACCGGTTTTGGGAACTCATACACCCTGAGGCGAAGAGGCGAAGCCGAAGGGTGTATGAGTTCCCAAACCGGTGTAAATCCCCATACACCCTGTAAAACACAAGTATAACTAATATTCCAGATATTTATTACACCTACATGTGTAATTCTGTCAAAAACTAAACAACGATACTTTCGGTGTAACACGCACGGTCTGTAACACCAGGGTCATGTAACTAGTTTCTGTGAATCGCCCATTCACTCTTAAACTTCCTTTTTATAGCCGAGGCTATAAAAAAGTATGAAAGTAGTGCCTAGACGTTTCCCAGAAACAGAATGCCTATGAGAACATTTATGTTTCAAAACAACTAGCCCCAGATACATCGTATACAGAGAGTACTATGTATCCGAGTGAGTGAGTTGGCCGCATTTCATCACAATTTTCGAATCATAAATGGGAAATAGGCCTTCAAGTGGGAATCCAATTTTGAGGTTCAGGTGCGTCCCCCCCCCCCCACACCCCCACCCCTTGTCTGCGCGCCTGCATAAATAAACCAAAACGATTTCCAAACCACCGCTAACGTATTGTTGAATTTAGCCCCTTTTCCATATGTATATATTGTACGGGTAGACTGCAGATTAAATTGCATTTTGAACTCCGGAGGCCGCGGGAGGGGGGGGGGGGGGGGTCTGTGCATGGAACACATACAAACCAGGCCGACCATGGTTGAGAACGATACGAAAATTTAGAAAAATGATGCCAAAAAAAGCAAAATCCTTCAGTCTATAGGAGTCTAACGAGAGATGTATATTGTTAGACCGGATATCATATATTTCTTTTTCGATAACTGGCGTTGCATCAACCGCCTATATATGTACTGGCAAATGGGCAGTTAATTGGCGGGCGGTACGACAACCGAATACGCAAATGATCCATAATTATTTATTGACTGAAGGATAAATAGGGCACCCTGCCCCCCCCCCCCCACCCCCGCGATAATATGGCGAGCTACCACTGAATGCAAGGCCCACACCAACAAGGGTATAAGGTGTACCCATTGCCACCTGGTACTATTGGCTTACATGTCTGCGGTGTAAAAATAAGGTTTAATTCCGAATGTTCAACAGTTTTGCAAGTTTCATAAGACAAGTCTGAAACCTGTTTAACACTAAGTCTTGTTGAATTCAACATGGTACATCGTGTGCCAATATTTGTGTCATATTAAGCTGTGTCTCAGAAGAAGATGCGTACTCAGGTATCTATATTAGGGGACACAGGGATCTTTTTTTTAGGGCAGAGGGTCCAAGTATTTGTATGACGCAGGCATATCCCGAACATCGAAAACTTGAGTTGGGAAAGGTATGGAGATGATATTCGTCGCGCGTCGGTTTGCCCGGGTGGTGGATATTTTTCGCAAAATTCGTCCGGAAAATTTAAAAATAAGCGCCAAACTAATTTCATTAATTGACGTTCGATGCGGCTCGTAGAATTAAGGATTTTTGGAGGGCATGTCTCTCCTAGCGCCCTCAGGCTACGCCACTGCTTAGAAGCAGGTACGGACGGTATGGGCCAGTAACGAGATTTTGTAGAGGCCATAATGTATTACATCAGAGTCTCCAATAACAGTGTGTCCCTGCAGAGGATTTCAGGGGATAGCCCTTTCTACCAAATTCTATGAAGCCCCAGATGGGAAGATCTCTAAAAAATGTATCCTCTCTCACTTCTAAAGGAAAAGGTTAGAAAATGGGAAACCCTATATCCTGTGATTCTAGTCTCCTGATTCTAGGTCCGAAGCTAGTGGAGGTCCGCCCCCCCCCCCCCCCCCCCCCCCCATTATTAACCCAGTGCCAATATTTTCTTGGAAAGCGGCTAATTTGAAAAAAGGTTACCATTTGCTGAAACCACATTTTCATCATGCAAAAATATCTCTATGGTCCAAATACCTTTTGTTTGGAAATGTTCATTACAAATATATGACGGGCAAGTATATATATACTACTCAAAGTTTGCTAAGCACCAAGTATATCCAACTACATGAAATATTGTTATGAAAAGTGTATATATTTTATATTTAATTATATCTTTAATGATTTAAGCACAGAAAGTAAGATTTTGTTTGTGTTTGACATTATTTTTTAGCGTTTGAATACGATATCCATGGAAAATGGATATTATTGGTAAAAGAGGAAACTTTTCAAATTCGCCAAAAAGTTGACGGACCGAACTGATATGGGTTCAATATCGAGTGTGAGACCCATTATTGTTAATTACAGCTTGACAACGCCTTCTCATGCTCCCAATCAGGTTCCAGATGGTCCTTTGTGGGGTGTTGTTTCATTCTTGGACCAGCATGGCACCAAGCTCCTGGACACTTCTTGGTTGGACTGGACGGACTGAAATTGCAAGCTGCAACACATTCCAGACATGTTCGATTGGATTGAGATCGGGGGATCTTGCTGGCCAGTCCATACGCTCAATTCCCTCCCTCTGTCGATACTCCCGGACAGAATGGGCAACATGAGGATGGGCATTATCGTCCATCAGAATGAATCTCTCACCCACTACACCTGCATACAATCCAGGATCTCATCAAAATACCGCTGTGCAGTCAATGTACCACGGTCAAGGACACAGAGCTCTGTACGTCCATCCCAGCTGATGCCGCCCCAAACCATTATTGACCCTCCACCATAGCGGTCATGCTCAGCAATGTTGGCTGAATTGAATCTCTCTCCTGGTCTTCTCCATACCCTAGAACGCCTATATGTGTTGTCTAGGCAGTACCTTGACTCATATGTAAAAAGGACAGGTCGCCAATCTTCTCTGGTCCATCCAACGTGATCCATGGGCCATTCATATCGTGTCTGGTGGTGGTTCTGGGACAGCTGGATGCGAATACATGGTCTTTCGATCGGAGATCGCCTTCCTGCAACCTTGCCCGGATAGTCTGCGTCGAAACATTTACCCCGGATGCATTCTGAAGGTCACTGCGAAGCTGGGTTGCTGTGTCAAAGCGGTTCCTACGGGCCTGAATGATCAATAATCGGTCTTCAACTGCAGATGTTGCCCTGACTCTGCCCCCAGTATGTCGTCTGACTGGTGTGCCATACTGCTGAAATCTTGCACACCAAGGGCTTCACTAACCTGACGACGGGTAGCCCCTTGTTCCCCTGTCCCTACAGCCCGGCATATTTCTGCTTCAGACAAATGTCTTCTGGCATTCGCCATATTCAATCATTAAATCAAAAGGGTTTGTGTTGAAATGAAGACTGAATACCCTACACATCTCATGTACATGTCGACAGTACACGAAAACATCATGAAAATCGAGGGGTACATGCTTTCCATGTCTGCCAGTCAAGAGAGCTATTGTAAACACTGGGGACCATCTCAATACATTCCTCAATCATATTCACCAAAAATATCGCAAATGTGTCACAAGAAAATTTTACATTGATGTGTCAAATATGTAGTGCTTAGCAAACTTTGAGTAGTATAGTTATATACGCGAAAAAAATTCGTGTATTTATTATTATTATTTAAATGAATTACATTCGTTAAACGAAAGTAATTATTTTAAATAATAATAATAATAAAAATAAACGAACTTTTACGGCCGGTTTTCGTTTATTATTGTTTCAAATAAGTATATCGAGTAGTATATCGAATTGGATATCAATTTTGTACCGACGGACAACGACCACGGTCGGGAAATTTCAACTCCCGTCACATCATGTTGAAAAAGTTTGAGATCCTGGTTTCAGCCTGTCCGGTACGCTGAGATTTATTCTAAAAATTGACGGCTGGGGAAAATAAAACGCACTGTACATTATGGAATGTCCACGTTATACTGACAGTTGAACAACATATTTGTGATATTTTACACTAATTATCACGTCGTATGTCAGTTATAGTTAATCATTTAAGAGGAAGATTGGATACTGGTCGTACCCTTTGTGTGTGTATATATTATTAGTTACACAGTTTGTTGGTGGCCTAACATGGTATATATGGTGTCAGTTAATTTCATATTGGACGAGAGTGACTGGCATCATATATACCATATTAGGCCACCAACAGACTGCTGCATAGATGCACAGAACTAATAACAACAGCGATCAAAATTAAATGAGAGAATTCTCACAATGTGTTCACGTGTCTTTGCCTTGTTACAATTTATGGGAGAGTGCCTACAGACACTCTCCCATAAATTGTAACAAGGCAAATTCATACGTGCCAAACAGTTTCATTTCGAAGGTAACATGACACACATCCACAGAATATGAAGCCTTTTAAGTTGCCTAACCTGCACTTCAGACCAAATATGGGCTTCCAACACTCAATCTTTCAACTTGAAGCGTTTATCGGCTGCCGCCATTTTGAATAATCAATGAACAAAGGGGAGATTACCCATAGCTGTCAGCGTATATTGATGTTGATAGGCAGTATATGGTTTTATATGAAGTCTGCATGTGACGTCTTTGAACCAATGAAATTCCCAGATACTTGTAGCAGGTAAGATATATATAAATACCTCTATTTTGCGAATGTTAGTAGTGTCATTATTTTACGTTTACCGAAACTGGGCGACTGAGTCGCAAGAGAGGGGCATTTATTGCAGGAAAAATAGTTTATGAATTAAGAACGTTCTATGATATAAGGGAAGATACTCGAAAATGAATTATCGCATTATTCGCCACCTATCGAAAAACCATGCGCAGCATGACTGTGTTTATCTACTAGCATATATGCTGTCGGTATTATTGGGTGTCACATTACAAATTATGATACGTTGTAAACTCGCGGTTTACACAGACTACCCAGAAACAAGCATCTTTTTTTATATCCATGCCCCCTGCTCGTGGGTGCTTCTGGCACCCTTGATGGCTATATCCAGCCAGCGCTATTTCCTAAAAAAAGACTTCAAATTGTAGTGGGCGTGCGTCCCGTCCGCCGCCGCCACCCCAGAAAGTACAAAATAATCGCACGTATACGATTACGATAAAGGGACAAGCATATACTTACGATAATTCACAAGGAGAGAATATTCCACCTGAACAGTAACCTATAAATTCCACGAAAGGATAACAAGCACGAAGAAGGCGTTTCTGAACGAAATAAAACGTCAAGTGAATCAAAAGCTTTTTCAAAATCTGGGAGCACAAGAAATCCAGCAATATTTAGTTTCTCACACTTTTTATCAGGTCAAACGTTAGTCTTGTGGATTCTCCGATATATCTCCCTTTCGTGAACCCAAGCTGAGTTTCTGATATGAGTTTCGGCAGTACCATCTTAACACGATTTCTATAGCCGTCGAGGCAATGTTTGTATCAGCATTAATTAGTGAAATGGGACGCCAGTTTTTGTGAATTTTTTGGGTTTGTTTTGTTTTGGGATGCAAGTAATGATGCCAGTTCGTTGTGGGTTGGATAGTTCCTTTACACTGTATCCATTATTTGGGGACTTGATCAGAAAGGTGCCAATATCCTTCCAGAGGAATTTATAGAACTCCAAGGTAAATCCATCTGATCCGGGCGTTTTGTTATTTTTCATTGATTTTAAGGCTCTTAAACATTCAGAGTTTGTTAAAAGGCCTCCCAAGGAGTCACTCTCCTCGTCGTCTAAAACTGAAAAAGGGGTTGGATTTGTCAAAGAACGGGTCATTTTCTTTGGAGGTGTTTGACAGACTTAATTTGAAGGAGTATAAATCTTCGTAGAAAAGCTTTTGTTCATTTAAAATTTCGGATATGTTTTCAGTAATCATCCCCGAGGACGTCACAAATTTAGGTGTAGTTTTTTCCGAGTAATAGCGGATTTTCTAGATTACAAAAATACTTGGTTCATTTTTCATCTTCTACATTCCACCTCGATTTTGCTCTTAGAATCATGCCTTAACCCTTTACCCAACGTAACGGCCAAAACCGGCCAGCGCTATTCTCAAAAATCGCCAATTAATTTTCAAAATATTTTCATTTTTTGTCTCAAAAACATAGGTTATGACCCCTCGTTGGAACGAGCTCGTCGAGCTCGTTCCAACGAGGGGTCATAACCTATGTTTTTGAGACAAAAAATGAAAAAAATTAGTTATTCAAGAATTTTTTTTGCAAGTGTCGTCTGCTTTTCATGTTAGGTAAAGGATTAAATGTTTTTGTTTCTAATGGTTAGAAGTTCATTTTCAAGGAAGGGTTTCAGTTTCTGTACTAACTGACAAATCGCCACTATCGAGCAAGGGGTATAACATTTCAAGTTTTTAACTCTTATCATTAGCTTCGAAGTTTAGCAAAATAATTGGTCGTTAATAGTAAATGACTGACTATTGTTATTATTATTATTATTATTATTATTATTATTATTATTATTATTATTATTATTATTATTATTATTATTATTATTTGTTATTGCTACCGTTGTTATCTGAAACTGAGTCCTGAAGAACAGTCTCAGCAATTGTAGATTTGACTAATGTAACGGGTTCCGGCATATGTAAAAAAGTAAAAAAAGCAAGTGACAATTCCAACCTGACCGGCCTCTTCGTCTAATGCATTTTTTCTTTTCTTCTTACCCCCCCCCCCCCCTCTCTCTCTCTCTCTCTCTCTCTCTCCTGACCGATTTCAATGTTCAGTGCAAGCTGTCAAACAATCAGTGACAACATGAACCGAACACTGAAACCGGCCAGATGGCAGATATATATAAGACCTTCTCATGACCTAACCGTTCAAGAAATTGATAATAGTATTTGCAATGCTAACTGGTTGTGCAGTTTGTCGTCTATGCCAAATTGCAAGCTCAACGTCTCCATTTTACTATCATTGGTTGCGGTATGATGGATGTAATGCTGTACGGTGCACCACAATACACCGCAAAACGCCGCAGTGCACCGCAATGCAGTGCAATGCCGAACAATGAAGTGTGGTGAAATGCACTTCGGTGGGGTGTTATATTACTTAGTGCCATAGCAACCGTACCTCAACTTACAAATGCATAGAAAAAGAGAGTGTGGGCGGGGGGGGGGGGGGGGGGGGGGGGCTGAGGTAAGGGCAGGCGAAAGAACTAAGTTTGAGTGAATAATCCGAACAAATGAACATCGTGCGCTTCTTGATGAAATAGATGCTTCCAAAAGTCGTGGCACCGCATATTTGTTCACTGATCCATGCAGGTGATAAAAGGCGCTTGGTACTGTACACTACCATGTAATTCAGTTTGGTACAGATTTGCACCACAGCGTGATTTTTGTTGTTTTGCAACCTTGAACTTAACAGGCAGTGGAGGGTTACTGAGAGTGCACTTGCAATGCGTAACTGTGAAATTTGATTCGATTCAAGACCAAGCTTTGTAAATAGATCGCCCACACACACACTGTTGGCACTTTTCAAAAATTTGTAATGAAACAATTTTTGATGAACAAATTCAGGCTACTAAAAATAATCTAGTCCTCAACCAGTTTAATAAATATTTATTTTGTATACATATGAGAATCGTGTCGCATTTCGCGAAGAGAATAACTCTTCTGCATCAATGTATACGACATAATAGTAGTAGGAGAGGGATGAATCGGCCCAATTCATGACGTCATAGTCACGTACCCCAGTTACGTCATGTTTGGTTGTCGTGGTAACCCGCGTAAGCTCATGGTGATACATGGTCCTAGTGCGCATGCGCAGTGCATGTTGTCAGGGTGATACGTGTTTCCGTCGTCCTTTTTGTATACTGGAGGACGCCATCTTGGTTTCTGTTACAGCACGTGGTTGCTATGTTACCTAAAGGCTTACAACAAGACAGGGGTATGTTCAGACGGTATGTTCCTTTGTACAATAGAAACTTCACGATTCGTAGAATTACCCAAATAAACCCGACAATCCCTCAAAACACCAAAAACAACTTTTATTTGAAATGAAACCCCATTTGGGACTTTTCTACAAATAACACGGGTAAGCTATCCAATGAGGTGTTACATGATGTGTGTCAGGGCAAAGCCAGTCTAAATATAGGGGTAAGGGGCCTCATATATAAAGATATTGTAAGTTCAAAAGATATTCCGCATCAAGGCGAAAAAACACACGTGGTGTATATCCAGCTTCAGCACAGGGACCCAGGGGAGAAACGGTATGTTAGATAAGGTCTAATCTCATTTAAGTTATACAGTAGTCGCGAGTCTTACGAGACGTAATCGGTTGGTGGCAGGATATCGTCACGGCCAATTGAGAAACGAGATTCTAAACGATAGAAATGTCTATCGTATCGTCACCTGATCATTAGGTAGCAATGAATGGCAGGAACGAATCGGTTTTCTCGACAAGTGAAATCACCGTTAAGTCACGCGCGAGATGACTTGTATTGATTCTGCCTCGATATACGCCATCTCCTACCGTTTTGACAGGTGGACAGATGAGCGTCGGTCCACCTGACAGTTTAGGGTAAAAAGTATATATACCTTGAAGAGCAGAGCATTAGACCCACAATTGGGGTCACACACACGTTGGTGAAGTCCAGGACAGGCGGACTCTGTTTCCTGGCATAGGGGTACCTTCGATCACAGGACCCTGAAACGGCTGGAATCGCCAGAGAGGGCATTCCCACGATTGATTTAGCTTAAGGTTGATAGGTGGCTACGAGTGCCAGATTCGTTGAGAAAGAACACCCAAGGTGACACGTTAAAGTTTAGATTGTCGAGTAGCAGGTATCAGCCTGCAATAGTCAGAAGTGTATGTTAATTGTATTGTGCGTATTAACCCTTTGAAGGGTCAGACTGATTGCGTTCTGAGTAGTTTGTTTTGCTGTCGAAGCATCGTAATACCGACAGGAGATCGATGTGAGTGACAATTTCGCCATAGCACAAAAAGGGGCATTTGTGAATCGTGAATTCAACCAGGAACAGTGAATATTTCAATAGGACTTTCACGGAGGACTTTCAAAAGGCACATAAGGTATGAGTAGACAATATCTGACACAAATCAGAAGTACGATGGCTTCATAGATGACGAACATTGCTGGTCGGAACCCTCCGACAGCCAGAGGTACAGTTACGCGCAGACGTTGACATTTGAGCCTAAGCCGGTGAAGCTCTTGTGGCGAGCTCACAGTAATAACATTTCAGATTTGTGAAGCTCTTATGGCGAGCTCACGGTAGTAACATTTCCAGTGTGTAGACTATAGTGCCAGTACAGGGCTATAGAATGACTATATGATTGTTTAGAATTATTTAACCGTAGCAACCAAATTTCTGTGAAAAGAATCGAATTGTTGATTGTTAAAATATTGAAACGGCTTTATTTTTATGTGTAAATAAAAGAATCGTTGTTACTTTAAATCATTCTTTCCATTACGCAGCCTGAAGTGATTAGGAATCACACCTAACGGAAATCGAACCTATTTCAGGCCAATTTGGCAGAGAAGGAATCGCGGCGTCGGTCTAACTCAGCTCCCTGCGCCGAGTTCGCGACACTTGGATTCCGACCCTCCACGTTGGTCTAATTTTCCGCAACTTCATCAGCGGGACTAAATAACCCCACGTCAGCCCAGGCCTTACGGGGCCTCAGGTGTTCCTGACATTGATTGGCGAGTGCTAACCAGGATATTTCTAAAAGGTAAAAAATGGCTATATGGAAATTTTGTTTTATTTTAACGGCGGTTCTGTTTATGTTTTGACGCGTTCGGTCAGCTGATGCCGTTCAATGGTTTAATATCGCAATACAGTAGTCCCCAAGAGGATACTTAATAGCCACTATAACTGCTGTAGGTTTCAGATACGTTAAATTACACAGGTAAATTAGGATTAATTGCCATTTCTTTTTTCTTTCTTTCTTTTCCTTCTTCATTCTTTCTGACGAGTGTTGAAGATAGAAAGAAAATATCAAAATGGATGTTGTTACATCCCTCGCCCAACTGGTATCATTAGGCAAGGAAATGGGCCTTGAGGGAGCCGAACTTCAGAAGTTCGTTAAAGATGAGCAGAAACGTGAAGCCAAGGAAATTGCCTTACGTAATGAGGCGAGGGAGAGAGAAGCCCAATTAGAACGAGAGCGTGAGAAAGACGCAAGAGAGGCGAAAGAGAGAGAGATTCGACTAGCAAATGAGGCGAGAGAGAGAGAAGCCCAATTAGAACGAGAGCGTGAGAAAGACGCAAGAGCGGCGAGCGTGAGAGAAGCCCAATTAGATAGAGAGGCAAAAGAGAGTGAGATTCAATTAGATAGGGAGGCAAAAGAGAGAGAGATTCAATTAGATAGGGAGGCAAAAGAGAGAGAGATTCAATTAGCAAATGAGGCGAGAGAGAGCGAAGCCCAATTAGCAAGGGAGGCAAGGGAGGAAGAACGAGAGCTCGAACAACAGAGTCACGAGAGAGAATTAGAGCTCCTCAGAGCAAGAGCCGATGCGGAGAATGAAAGTCGGCGCTCAGGGGACGGGAGTGCAGGGGTAGCAATTCATGCCCCACGCCCCCACCTCGCTCATTTTAATGAAAACGCTGATGACTTGGGCTCGTACTTGGAGAGGTTCGAGCGTTTTGCCTCCAGTCAAATGTGGCCAGAAGACACATGGGCTATGTGCTTGAGCCCTTTGTTGTCAGGTAAAGTCCTCGAGGCTTATACCAGTATGCCTCTTGCACTTCTTAACGACTACAGTGAGCTGAAGAATGCCATCCTTCGGAGATACCAGCTCACTGAAGAAGGATTCCGGACCAAGTTCCGAGAAATTAAGCAGGAGAAGGGAGAAACAGTACCTCAGTATTTTGCCCGAGCTAGGCGGTACGTTGACCGCTGGACTGATCTCGCAGAGGTGAATGCGTCATATGGAGCCCTGCGAGATCTATTTCTACGGGAGCAGTTTTTAACTAAATGCTCCAAGGAGTTGGGTCTGTTCATCAAGGAAAGGGGTCCGCCCACCTATGATGAGATGGCAACTGTGGCAGAACGCTACATCGAGGCCCACGGTGGGAGTGTCAATGCACCCAAATCGGCTAGGGGTGTGGCAAACGGGTTGGCAATGGCACCCGTAAGGCAACACCACCCCAATCCGCCTGCGTCGCAGATCAACCGGAAGGGGAGCACTCCCAAAGACACAACTTGTTTCATCTGCAACAAGCGGGGACATATTGCCAGGGACTGCTAGCAGAAACAGGTTAGGACCACTGGGAACATCAGACCACCTCAGCAGGGGGGCGGGAACGCAGCACCAAGGGGTTGGAAGCAAGGTGACCGCGTAGATCCAGGGCCCAGTAGACAGACGGCAGCGTTCTGTCAAACTATCGGTCCAGAACACAGTCCCCTCCGGGAATGTATACAAGAGGGAGAATTAAGGCTGGAAGGCGGGAAAGTTGTCCCGATAATAAGTGGCATGTGTGAGAGGCTCACAACTTCGCAGGAGAGGGTTAATATGCCAGTGTACCCAGGGTATGTGGGACAAAGGGAGATCCGTCTGCTCCGGGATTCTGGGTGCTCCTCTGCAGCGGTTAGAAGGCAACTGGTTGACGACAAGCAATTGTTGGGTCGTGACCATTTGTGTATTTTGATAGATGGGACCGTTAGAAGGTTCCCTATCGCGAGGATAACTGTGGATACCCCATTTTATTGTGGCGAAGTGGAAGCCATGTGCCTTGAATCGCCTGTCTATGACCTGGTCATAGGTAATATCCCAGGGGTAAGGGCAAGCCCTGATGAGTTATGGTCCAGGGGTAGGGGGCCAAGTGAGGGCCCAACGAGGGCAAAAGAAGTTCAAGTCGGTGGGCAAGAACCCCCGGCGGTTGCACTCGGTAATGTACCGAGTAAGGAAAGGAAGGTTCCCAGGGGGAACCAATCCGATGGTCCAGGGGATGGCCCCTACGCGACGAAATGTCGGAAAGTTTCAGGAGGGACGACTCCTGTCCAATTAGGGAGAAGGGGCCGCAGGCGGACCAGGCTAAACGCCAAACAGCGAGGGAACCCAATGGGGTCATTGGGGAAAGACCCTCAAGCAAATCTATCTGGGGGAGTTGAGCGCCCCAAGAAGTCGGTGTCACTCGTGTGGAGAGGGGAGGCCAGACCCACGCAAATGGCTGGGCAAATTCCTCCAGAATTGAGAGGGCACGGGTCAACACAAGTTGAGGGTGTTAAAGTGGATGGGACCGCTAAGATGGGCCGAGGAAAGGGCCCACAAATCAAAGGAGAAGCATCCTAGGTGGCGGAGACCACGCAGTGAGTGCCGGGGGCACGCAGCGCCCAAGGTGCGCAAACAGTCGTCGCAATGGACCGGGGGGTCGACGGCACAAGGGCCAAGGGCGGCCAGTGTCGTTCGAACGAAGGTAATCGCCGGGACGAGTGAGCCTGGGGGATATAGCGCCAAGGGAAGCTCTTGGGAATGCGACAATGACAGGGTATGGGGACCCTGGTGGAATACCCGTAGAAATAACGGGGCAAGAAGTAGGGGTGTGTCAAGGGTTACCCAAGGGGATACTGGGAAACGGGCTCCTACCAATGGTCGGTGGTTATAAAGAAGCAATAGGTGGGTGGCTGTGGGCCTGGTGGTCCGGAGCAGGGGCCCCAGTCGCAAATATTTTTGGTGGATGAGGTGATGAGTTTCGTAATCCCGGTGTTAAGGCCCGGAAGAAATTTTCTTATTTTAGTATTATTATTGCTCTGACTGCTGACTAGAGTTGGTTGTGAGTGCGAATGTGAGATACACTGCCCCGTCCGCCGCGTGTGCGTGGGCGGGGAGCCTGTGTGTCGAGTTTTGTAAGTATGGGATGCACAAACCCGGTGTTAAGGCCCGGGGAAACCGCGCTTGTTTTTATTGACGAGAGTTTGTTGTGAGTGTGAGGCACACTAACCCCGTCTGTCGCAAAGGCGCGGTCGGGAAATCTGTGTGTTGAATGTGTGAGTGTGTGAGGCACAAATTTAATCCCCTGGTTGAGCTTTGCGAGGGTGAGGCTCAACATAATGCAGGGGTTTGCCCCTTCACAAGACATAGGGGAATGGGAGACGAAGTTACACTCCGTTGGAATTAACCCATCTGACGCAAATGCGCGGACGGTGTTACTCGTCGGAGTGAGTGCCAAATGAACTGTTTGCAAAATGGGCGAATGTGTATAAAAATGTGTATGTTTAGGTGTAAATATATAGTATTAGAGAGAGAGAGAGGGGGGGTGCTGCAAATCTAAGGATAAGGCTACTCTCCATATGTAAACCCGCAAGACGGGAGCATGTGGTGGCGCGTGTGTCGTGGGAATCGACATGGCCGACGCATAAGCCCGGTCATGACCCCCACGACCACAAGGGTACAGTTTCGTAGTCGTGAACATATGGGTAGATTGTAAAAAGGTGTGAGAGGCGAGCGTGCGTGGCTTTGCCCCTCGTATTTTAAGAGATACACAAGGTGTTTCTCTCGGGAAGGGAGTTGTCAGGGCAAAGCCAGTCTAAATATAGGGGCAAGGGGCCTCATATATAAAGATATTGTAAGTTCAAAAGATATTCTGCATCAAGGCGAAAAAACACACGTAGTGTATATCCAGCTTCAGCGCAGGGACCCAGGGGAGAAACGGTATGTTAGATAAGGTCTAATCTCATTTAAGTTATACAGTAGTCGCGAGTCTTACGAGACGTAATCGGTTGGTGGCAGGATATCGTCACGGCCAATTGAGAAACGAGATTCTAAACGATAGAAATGTCTATCGTATCGTCACCTGATCATTAGGTAGCAATGAATGGCAGGAACGAATCGGTTTTCTCGACAAGTGAAATCACCGTTAAGTCACGCGCGAGATGACTTGTATTGATTCTGCCTCGATATACGTCATCTCCTACCGTTTTGACAGGTGGACAGATGATCGTCGGTCCACCTGACAGTTTAGGGTAAAAAGTATATATATCTTGAAGAGCAGAGCATTAGACACACACTTGGGGTCACACACACGTTGGTGAAGTCCAGGACAGGCGGACTCTGTTTCCTGGCATAGGGGTACCTTCGATCACAGGACCCTGAAACGGCTGGAAACGCCAGAGAGGGCATTCCCACGATTGATTTAGCTTAAGATTGATAGGCGGCTACGAGTGCCAAATTCGTTGAGAAAGAACGCCCAAGGTGACACGTTAAAGTTTAGATTGTCGAGTAGCAGGTATCAGCCTGCAATAGTCAGAAGTGTAGGTTAATTGTATTGTGCGTATTAACCCTTTGAAGCGTCAGACTGATTGCGTTCTGAGTAGTTTGTTTTGCTGTCGAAGCATCGTAATACCGACTGGAGATCGGTGTGAGTGACAATTTCGCCCTAGCACAAAAAGGGGCATTTGTGAATCGTGAATTCAACCAGGAACAGTGAATATTTCAATAGGACTTTCACGGAGGACTTTCAAAAGGCACATAAGGTATGAGTAGACAGTATCTGACCCAAATCAGAAGTACGGTGGCTTCATAGATGACGAACATTGCTGGTCGGAACCCTCCGACAGCCAGAGGTACAGTTACGCGCAGACGTTGACATTTGAGCCTAAGCGGGTGAAGCTCTTATGGCGAGCTCACAGTAATAACATTTCAGATTTGTGAAGCTCTTATGGCGAGCTCACGGTGGTAACATTTCCAGTGTGTAGACTATAGTGCCAGTACAGGGCTATAGAATGACTATATGATTGTTTAGAATTATTTAAGCGTAGCAACCAAATTTCTGTGAAAAGAATTGAATTGTTGATTGTTGAAATATTGAAACGGCTTTATTTTTATGTGTAAATAAAAGAATCGTTGTTACTTTAAATCATTCTTTCCATTACGCGGCCTGAAGTGATTAGGAATCACACCTAACGGAAATCGAACCTATTTCAGGCCAATTTGGCAGAGAAGGAATCACGGCGTCGGTCTAACTTTCTGCCTCGATATACGTCATCTCCTACCGTTTTGACAGGTGGACAGATGAGCGTCGGTCCACCTGACAGTTTAGGGTAAAAAGTATATATACCTTGAAGAGCAGAGCATTAGACACACATTTGGGGTCACACACACGTTGGTGAAGTCCAGGACAGGCGGACTCTGTTTCCTGGCATAGGGGTACCTTCGATCACAGGACCCTGAAACGGCTGGAATCGCCAGAGAGGGCATTCCCACGATTGATTTAGCTTAAGGTTGATAGGCGGCTACGAGTGCCAAATTCGTTGGGAAAGAACACCCAAGGTGACACGTTAAAGTTTAGATTGTAGAGTAGCAGGTATCAGCCTGCAATAGTCAGAAGTGTAGGTTAATTGTATTGTGCGTATTAACCCTTTGAAGCGTCAGACTGATTGCGTTCTGAGTAGTTTGTTTTGCTGTCGAAGCATCGTAATACCGACTGGAGATCGGTGTGAGTGACAATTTCGCCCTAGTACAAAAAGGGGCATTTGTGAATCGTGAATTCAACCAGGAACAGTGAATATTTCAATAGGACTTTCACGGAGGACTTTCAAAAGGCACATAAGGTATGAGTAGACAGTATCTGACCCAAATCAGAAGTACGGTGGCTTCATAGATGACGAACATTGCTGGTCGGAACCCTCCGACAGCCAGAGGTACAGTTACGCGCAGACGTTGACATTTGAGCCTAAGCGGGTGAAGCTCTTATGGCGAGCTTACAGTAATAACATTTCAGATTTGTGAAGCTCTTATGGCGAGCTCACGGTAGTAACATTTCCAGTGTGTAGACTATAGTGCCAGTACAGGGCTATAGAATGACTATATGATTGTTTAGAATTATTTAACCGTAGCAACCAAATTTCTGTGAAAAGAATCGAATTGTTGATTGTTGAAATATTGAAACGGCTTTATTTTTATGTGTAAATAAAAGAATCGTTGTTACTTTAAATCATTCTTTCCATTACGCAGCCTGAAGTGATTAGAAATCACACCTAACGGAAACCGAACCTATTTTAGGCCGATTTGGCAGAGAAGGAATCACGGCGTCGGTCTAACTCAGCTCCCTGTGCCGAGTTCGCGACACTTGGATTCCGACCCTCCACGTTGGTCTAATTTTCCCGCAACTTCATCAGCGGGACTAAATAACCCCCACGTCAACCCAGGCCTTACGGGGCCTCAGGTGTTCCTGACATTGATTGCTACCTAATGATCAGGTGACGATACGATAGACATTTCAATCGTTTGGAATCTCGTTTCTCAATTGGCCGTGACGATATCCTGCCACCAACCGATTACGTCTCGTAAGACTCGCGACTACTGTATAACTTAAATGAGATTAGACCTTATCTAACATACCGTTTCTCCCCTGGGTCCCTGCGCTGAAGCTGGATATACACCACGTGTGTTTTTTCGCCTTGATGCGGAATATCTTTTGAACTTACAATATCTTTATATATGAGGCCCCTTGCCCCTATATTTAGACTGGCTTTGCCCTGACAATGTGGTTTTATTGAAATTGTCTTAAAATAATTTTTTTTCAACTTCTTAATGTGTGAATTACGCGGGCGTTAGGTTGTCCTAAAGGGTTAAAACTGGCTAAAATGCGATATTTTTTTCTGAAAAACTTTTCCGTCCTCGAGCCGGTGGGGCAGCAAGCATTCTAAAAACATTACTAAAAGGCAAAATTTCCGGTGCCTTAAAGTACATATATGCAAATGTGTCACGTTGCGAGTAACTTTGTTTGGAGCAAGAGAAAACAGATGAGGTGGTATTTACATATCTTATCGGCATGGACTGAATATCATATTTGTTAATGAACCCTTTACCTAACATGAGGAGCAGACGACACTTGCAAACAAAATTCTTGAATAACTAATTCTTTTTCATTTTTGTCTCAAAAACATAGGTTATGGCCCCTCTTTGGAACGAGCTCGTCGAGCTCGTTCCAAAGATGGGTCATAACCTATGTTTTTGAGGCAAAAAATTTAAAAAAATAATGAAAATTAATTGGCGATTTTGGTGAAAAGCGCTGGCCGGGTTTTTCCGTTACGTTGGATAAAAGGTTAACGTTAATTTCCAGTCTTTCCTACAGCTCGGTAACATGCACCAATAACACTTTGAATTTTTTAAATGCATGTAACTTCCATCTCACGATTTCACGAGACGAGTGTGAAAAATAGTGAACTGTTGAAACTCCATAGATTCCATGCACGACTGACAGCTCGTCCTCAACTTTCAGGTGTGAAAATGGAATCACTGAGTTCATCTCAAGTGCTAAAACTAAAATATCGGTCGCTTCGTGTGTAAAATTGGATAACATGCCCGTAAAGATTATGAGCTTTTAAATAGGCTTTTGTCAATAATTTCAGATAACATCGCGACAATAGTTGACATTTCAGTGTGAATATTATGACGGTAACAATTATCGTCTTTCTGTTTGTTCATTTAAAACAATTATTTATTTATTTATTTTATTTATTTATTTATTTATTTATTTATTTATTGGTGTTTAAGGTCACATATTCCCGCACAATGGCTAATCATGACCACGACAGTTTTACGGGTGGGGGAAGCCGGAGTTCCCGGAGAGAACCACCTAGCAACGGCGAGAAACTGTCAACTCCCCAACATACTAACTCCATACAAGCAGGGTCAGCGCTGGCTGAAGACAGGTGCACCATCAACGTGCAGTACGCCTTAGTACACAACGCCACACGTGGACAATGGGGGTGAAGTGTCTTGCCCAAGGACACAACGCGGTTGCCGCAGGTGGGATTTCAACCTTTCGGCTTGCAGCCTGCACCTCTACATCCTGAGCCACCGCGCCCCATTTAAAACAATTAAAACTGTCAGTTATCACCTCTGATCTGAACACAGGTCAAAAAGATTCGTTTCGCTTGTCTTCATATCAGAGATGCAACAGTTCGGCTGCCGTGGACTGGTCACTTTCCACGGGTGGGCTATATTTCCACGCACGAAATAATATTTGATTCCAAACACTAATTACAGCAATAATCATAAAACAATTAATGAACGAAGCCCCGGGTAGAACCCGGGGCTTCCTTTATTAAAATTTTGCTGTGATATTTTTTTTATCTGGTTAAGCTGTCCTGTATCTGTTTTATAGCTCCAACAGGAAATAATAGAAAAGAAATTTATCACCGGCGAACACATAACACCAACTAATTTAACACTAATTTATTTATTGCTACAAAAAAGAAAACTTGATACTTTTCGGGGAAACATCAGTTGTAAAACTCCCTTCTTTAATGGTCTCAGATCGCTATTAGCGCTTTGATAGAGGTTAAAATGTGTTAACCCATCTAAATTCTCTTATCAGGTCTATGTACTAATGTTTAGTTGTGCAGGAAATATTAATTGTATATATCTCAGATATTCCCATAAATCGGCAACCATTATTATTATCAGATGCAGATAAATAGAAGTTGTTATCTTGTTAAAACATTCTTACTCCTATATGTCCTTACCAATGGGTATCTCAGCACTGATGCCAAAGCTAGTTCCCCACGGTGAAGGCCATGCGAGCTTCACCTCAGTATTTACTGTTCCAATTACACGAGAATACCGCAGACTTGGTTTGACTTCATGGTCACTCCACTGGTGCATTATCCATGTCAATGTGGGTGGTGCTACATTAACCGGATAAAGAAGACTTCATGTCTGCGACGTAAAAGTGAGATAAAACTGCCCATCACATAAGACCGCGATGAAATACATCCGTCAACATTTGGCGAGAGAATCCTTATTATTTTATCTTTTAAGCTAGAGATGCACCTTGGGATCGTTTTCGACGTGAGCTGAATTAAAATATTGAAGAGTAAAGATTTAGTTGAATAAATTGCCTTGGTTAATACTTAATAGCCTTAAAACTTATTGTGAAGTCATAAGAGCAGTAATAAACATTGAAAAAATTGATACTTTTTATCAGTCAATAAATTCAGATAATATCGCGAAAAGAGATGACATTTCAGAATGAATATTAGGACGGGAACACAATTAACACTTTTCTATTTCTGTTATTCAATTAAACAACTAAGGTCAAATACTTATGCACACTGGCTAATCATGACCGTGGCAGTTTTACGGGTGGGGGACCCGGAGTACCCGGAGAGAATCACCGAGTATCGACGAGCAATTGTCTGCTCCTCAACATTCTAACTCTGTTCAAGCTCCGCTCAAGCAGGGTTACAGCGGTTGAAGACATATGCACCATCGACGCGCTGTACGCCTTAGTACACAGCGTCATCGTGCCCCCATAAGGCAACCGGGATCAAGTGCCTTGCCACAGGACACTACGCGGGTCGTCCCGGACGGGGATCGAAGACGGGACCTCTAGCATAGAAGCCCAACAGTCTACCACAGAGCCACCGCGCTCACTCTTTTCACCTATTTACACACCGGAGATACAACTTTTCACCTATCTACACACCAGAGGTGCAATCTGTTTTATAGCTCAAATACTGGCAATAGGAAAGCAGAGGAAGAAATTAATCACCGACGAACAATTATGACTAAATTGATTATTGCTTAAAAAAAGAAAATTTGACATTTTTCGAGGAAACGTCGTGTGTAGATCTTCTTACAATAACAATACTCTTGGTGTAAGAAATGGCGTCTGAACGTAAATGTTAATAAAAGTAAAATAATCCATTTTAGAAATAAACGAGTAAATAGAACATTAACGAATTTTCGGTTGGGAGTCAACGAGCTCGAAATTGTTGATCAATATAAATTATTAGGTATTATCCTGCATGAACACAAAGATTTCGAAGCTACACCAGATGTCTTAGCAAAAGCGGGTGGGCGGGCGTTAGGGTCAGTAATATCAAGTATCCATCAATATAAAGATATTGGATACCAAACCTACCAAAAATTATACCAGCAATGTGTATGTCCTATCCTAGATTACAACTCTGGAGTCTGGGGTTATAACAAATATAATAGTATAGACTTAATCCAAAACAGAGCCCTGAGATATTTTCTTGGTGTCCATAGATTCGCACCCCTAGCAGCAGTAAACGGAGATGTGGGGATGAATTCCCCAAGAACAAGGAGATGGGTCAGTATTATACGCCTGTGGAATTTTATGATCAATATGGATGATCAGAGACTGGTAAAGAAAATATTTTGTGGGATCATAATACTGTGTCTGGTGGGTGGAATACTGATGTGAGTAGAATACTAGATGAAGTTGATCTACCTGATGTTTACACAAATCTAACCTTTTGTGATATTGCTGATTTTCAAACTCGTTTGGAAAACATCAATGTCGCAAAATGGTCGGAGTGTGTAAGCAGTGCCCCGAAATTACGGATATATAAGTTATTTAAAACAGAATATAAGACTGAAAATTATGTCAAATTGAATTTAAATCGCCAACACCGCTCCATACTTTCCCAGTTCAGATTTGGAATTCTTCCCATCAGAATAGAAACGGGCCGATATAAAAACAAAAAAATTGAGGATAGGATCTGCTTATTTTGCAAGAAATCGGCAATAGAGAACGAGATCCATTTTCTATTGGAATGTGAATTCTATGATGATTTACGAATTGCACTTTTTCATGCAATTGCGGACAAAAACCCTGAATATTCTCAAAACAACCCCCCCCCCCCCCCCCCCCACAGATCTCGTTTCTCATCAACGAGTGTCCAAGACAGACAGCCAGGTTTCTTGTGAATGCATATATGAAAAGAAGACAAGCAATATACCACTGAAAATATGTATTTGTGTGCACATACACGGAATATCATGTTTAATTTATATGTTTATGTGTATGCATGCACATGTTTAATGTGTGAGGGTGAATATGTCAGTGCGTGCAAGGAAAAATGTGTGTGTTAGGTTGGTGTGGGGGGGGGGGGGGCGATGGTTTGAGTGAAAATGATGCGTGTATGTGTGAATGTAGGTGTATGAGAGAGAGAGGGGGAGGGGGAGTGAGAGATGGAGATAGAGAGAACGAGAGAGATCGTGAAGGTCGGTGCGTGTGTGTGTGTGTGTGTGTGTGTGTGTGTGTGTGTGTGTGTGTGCGTGTGTGTGTGTGTGTGTGTGTGTGTGTGTGTGTGTGTGTGTGTGTGTGTGTGTGTGTGATCTACCTTGCTCACAGTAAACCACTAATATTAAAAGTGTGACATATAGGCCTATAAGGCCGTGTGTGATATGTAACGATTCTAAATATACTGTAAAAAATTATACATGAATATGTCACATAAATAAAGATTACTACTACTACTACTACTACAGTCTCAGTCAAAAATCGATGAGCTAGAAAATTTAAAATGGAAAGTTAAAGAAATGCAGGAAATGGTCAAAGTAAGAAATAAATTACTGCATGCAGCCAACAGTGCATTTTGGATGAGTGACGACATCAACAAGATTTTCGTCAAAGAAGAAAATTTACTGATCGGAGTCTTTTTCCTTTATGCCACAGACGTGCTAACTGATTTTATTGGTTGATAACAAATGTCGAATAAGGAACTAGGAATAAGTAACGGTTGTCACGTCTCCCTTTATGCCATTGCTGTGACGTATTTTCCCACAATAGTAGCACGTCTCGTATGTTTGAGTACACAGTTGCCGGATCTCATGTGACGTCATAGTCACGTGACCCAGTGGCGCCATGTTGTGTTGTGGTAACCCGCACTCGCGGTCATCTTGTGACGTCATCCCCATAGTGATATGTTGTGTTATTAAGCATGCGCAGCGCGTATTGTTATGATGATGTCGTCCATTTTGTATACTGGAGGCCGCCATCTTGGTTTCTATAGTAGCACGTAGTGCTATAAGACTATGGGGGTATGTTCGATTGAACTCGAGTAGTTTTTCCAGGCTCAGATTCCCCCAGAATTCTCGTTTACTTTGTAGAATTACCACGAAAAAAAACAATAATTGTTTACTTGGCTCGAATTCCTTCAGAATCCTCGGTTTCTACTGATGCATGTACATGCTGTATTATGACTTCCCCCATATACTCATAAAGTATTCTGATGTGAAAATGCACAATGTGACACATTGTGTACTAGCACATAGGCGCATACGGGCTATGACCAGACATTGTATTATTTGAGGATACCTTTCGAGGATACCTTTTATAGGATACTTGTCATGTGTACACATTACAGGTAGCACGTAGGCACATGCTAGATGTGCCGATATGTTCTTATGTGA
Organism: Pictodentalium vernedei; assembly: GCA_031216915.1. NCBI lineage: Eukaryota > Metazoa > Mollusca > Scaphopoda > Dentaliida > Dentaliidae > Pictodentalium > Pictodentalium vernedei. The sequence continues at coordinate 297,281,387 of CM062296.1, forward strand.
AAATGCATAATGTGGCACATTGTGCACTAGCATATAGGCACATACGGGTATTTGAGGATACCTTTCGAGGATACCTTTTATAGGATACTTGTCATATGTACACATTACAGGTAGCACATAGGCACATGCTGGATGTGCTGAAAACTTTGCCTTACCAAACAGAAAATCTTATCGGAAAAACGGATCGTACAGAAAGGAGGATTTTTTGGAAAGTTAATCAAATCGATATCCTATAAAAGGGTCGTGCTCGTAAGAAACGTGTCATTTGTGGACTGACCTTCGAAGAGAGCAGAAGCAATGCAATCCTGTTATGTACCGAAAAAATGGTCAACAGATTCGGACTCCGATGAGTCGTCGGAACTATCATTAGATATGGAATATGAAGAACAAGGAAGACTATACAGTGATGGGAAATATCGTCCAAAGTGCTTGTGACAAATACCAAGACAATTTTGACAACCTCATGAACAAATATATCGAGGATGGAATCGATAAAGAAGATGCAGTTGAAACAGCATATTCAGCACTTCAAAAGAGTGCCAGAGAAGCAATTGGTGCGAAATACTTTGATACATTAGTGTACATTAGGCATTCTGACAAGGACCCAATACACAAGAAAATTCAAGAGACTGCCAAGCGTCTCCGTGATGAAAATGATTTTGACTTTGAAGAATCACAGAAATATGCCTTAGAAAAGCGAAGATTCCTGTTCGACAACCTCATGACAAACTACTCATTCAAAGTGGGAGATAAGAAGAAGAAGAAGAAGAAGAAGAAGAAGAAGAAGAAGAAGAAGAAGAAAGAAGAAGAAGAAGAAGAAGAAGAAGAAGAAGAAGAAGACTCAACATAGAAAAGTAAAGATGTCTGTGTCAACAACAGTGCTCAGATTCAAAAATGACTTAGACATACAGATCTTCAAGAATGATGCTGGATTAAAACTAAGTTCCCAGGAACTGGCCCAAGTGAATCGTGTGGTAGATGGAGCTAAGAGAGGAAATCTAGACTAACACAATGGTACTGGTGGAAAGAAACAAAGATGTGTGGATACTGACCGATTAGTAAACAAGAGAACGAAGACAGACGAACTCACTGATGTTTCCACTCAAACTAAAAATGATTAACAAAAGAATGAAGTTACTACTCAAACTATATGTACGAAACAGCTTGAAGATAAGAGAGCGACACCGGGTCCCATTAAGAATGATGTTTCTACTACGAATCACTCTGAAGACAAGAGAACGATACAAGCTGTCATAAAGAACGATGTTCCCAGTACGAAGAAGATTGAAGTTACTACGCAAACTACGAAACTACACGAAGACAAGAAAACCATGCAGCTCCCATAAAGAATGATGTTTCCACCCAAACTGAAGTTACTACTCAAACTACGAAACTGCAGGAAGACAAGAAAACGATGCCAAATTCCATTAAGAACGAAGTTACCACTGTGAAGCCGCCCGAAGACAAGAAAGGGGCCCTCAAGAAGAAGAAAGATGCCAGACAAGAAATCAAAGTGACCAACAAAGCCAAGTTACCGGCGTTCAATGAGAGAACGTGCTTTAACAAAAACAAAGACCTGGCCAGACAATGGGAAGAGGCTCCAACCAACAAGAAGAGAGAGGGTCAACCCATGAGAGACGACAGATGAACCACAACGACGAAATGATGCCTTAACCCTTTACCTAACCTAAAAAGCAGACGACGCTTGACGTTTGCAGACAAAATTCTTGACTTACCAATTGTTTTCATTTTTTGTCTCAAAAACATAGGTTGTGACCCCTCTTTGGATAGAGCTCAACGAGCTCGCTCCAAAGAGGGGTCATAACCTATTTTTTTTATACAAAAAATGAAAAAATAATGAAAATAATTGACGATGTTTGTGACTACCGCTGGCCGGTTTTGGTCGTTACGTTGGGTAAAGGGTTAAGAAATTGAATTGTAAACTTTATACTCAAATAAAAAATGAATGGTATCTTATATGTTTTTTTCATCAACTACTCGAGAAAAATACCCGGATGTAAAAAAAGTTGTTTGACAAGTATCCTCAAATTAGTATCATATAAAACTTATTATCCATCTGGGGAATCTGAGCCAGAGAAAAACTACTCTAGTTAGACAGATCTTTATTTTGCAGTATACTAGTACATTGATTACAAAATAACATTACAAAAGACAGGAACATAAGCTAGTATACAGCACAGAAATGGCGTAGCCTATAAGGCTGTCTTCCTGCCATTCCCGTAAAAAAAGAAAGATATCAAGTTTCTTTGGCATCAGTGTATCGAAGTGCTTTCTCCAAAACGGGGTGGTTGTCTTATCTTTTATTTGTGATTCAAAGAGGGCTAGAATGTATTTGAGGATTAAGTGGTGGGAAGAGAAGGATGAGATACCAGAGGATATGGCTGGCGGGTGGCACAGTTGCGGCACTCTGGGTTGTCACATTTAGAGTTAGGACGGGAATAATTATTCAAGGTTTTATCAGTTAAAGACTTTTTAAATTTGGGTCTATTTAATTGCTGGATTTGTGTTTATACTATTCCAGGTTCTTGGGAATGAGTGTAACGGCAGCTCAGTGGAGAACTGTGTTCTTGGTTTACGGGTATCTAATTTACCGGTTTGCCTTGTATTCATTCCTGAGGGGTTTCTATATACTTGAAAGGTATCGTCAATTGACGGAGAGATATTATTTTTTTTATGATCCGGACAGCTCTTTTTGTAGTTTTGGAATTCTACTGGTGTAGGTCGAATTACCCCAGACCTGGATACCATATATAAGATGACAATGAATCAGTGAGAAGTATAAAGTTTTCATTACCTTCGTGGGCAAGAATTTCTTTGCCCTATTTAGTATAAAAATTGCACTTGCTATTCTTGAGCACACCACAGAAATATGCTTTTTAAATTTCATATTTTCATCCATATGTACGCCAAGAAATTTTATAGTTGTTTGTTCTTACTCGTTACCAACTGGCTCAATATTTGTATTGTTCAGAAATAGTTTAATATCGTTTACCTTATACGAATCGTTTTGTGGATGAAGTAGCATATATTTGATTTTAGCGGGGTTGAGGGCTAGTTTGTTGGCACAGCACCAATGGTTTATTTTGGCTAGTTCGGAATTTATACTTTCTGTAAGGGTGTCAAGATTGTTACCTGAACTAAAGGCCGTTGTGTCATCGGCAAAGGGAAGTAAACTGAGTTCTGTAGATTCGTTAATATCGTTGATTTACAATAGAAATAAAACTGGGGCAAGAATGGACCCTTGTGGTACACCTGCATTTATGGGTAACGTTTCCGAAATGGTATTCAAGAACTAGACGAATTGGTTTCATTCAGTTAAATAACTTTGAAACCACTGATAGGCAATACCTCTAATATCGTAGTATCCCAGTTTCTGGAGTATGATCGCGTGGTCAATGGCGTCAAATGCTTTGAAGAAGTCTGGGGATATAGCAAGAGAGTAGTTCTTTGTTGGTTTGTCATTTTTCGTTGCCATGCTATTCAGTAGGTGCAATATAGGATGGACAGTTGAGTGTTTTGTTCTGAACCTAAACTGGTACTAATATAAGATCTTATTTTTGTCAATGAAATCCACTAGCCTTTTATACATTAACTTTTCAAGTATTTTTGAGAACGTCGGGAGTATACTGATGGGGCGATAATTATTAAACAATTGAGGGTTACAAGACTTGAAGATTGATATGACTTTGGCTATTTTCATTTTGGTTGGCACATGGGCGGATGAAAATGAAGTGTTGACGATGTGTGTTAATGGGCTAGCGACTTCACAATCGACGGCTTTCAAAAGGTTTGTTGACAATTCACATTGATCTCTTGTTGGTTTTGAGGACAATTTGGAAATACTAAAGATAACCTCCTGTGTATTCGTTGGCGCTACAAATAATGAGTGCTCATTATCATGATTCATATAATGTGAAAAGTGAATATTTGTTTCGGGCACTTGGTCACCAACTGATTTCACAATATTGGCAAAGAAATCATTGAACTTGTGGGCAATTTGTTTGGGGTCGTTTAAAGTTGTATTGTTATCGACAAAGGTATTTGCGGGCTCAGTTTTTCGATCGGATTTATTAATGGCTTTACATAATATTTGCCATGTTTTTTGAGGTCGTGTTTATTATCTAGCAAGATTTTATGATAGTAATCTGACTTGCTTGCTCGTTTGACACAATTAAAGATGTGACAGAATTGTTTGTAGTCCGCGATATTCTGGGTTGTCGGAGATTTCGGTCTTTTCCTGTACAGCTTTTGTTTGTGTAGGGAAGACTCTAATAGTCCGGCCGTCATCCAGGGCTCGCGTCTAATATATTTGGAAGGTACTAATGTTACTTCCAATGGGAAAGCTTCATTAAATGCATTGTAAAACGTATCGATAAACAGATCAAATGCTAGGGTGACATCGGATGTGTCGAAGACGTCTGAAAAATCACTACCTACTAGGAGCCTCTTGAAGTGGTCAATGTTCTTTTTCTTGAAGGAGCGTTTATGACTTTGTGTTGGGCGTGCATGTTTTCCCAGTCGCCAATGCAGAACGTTGCAAAGATCACTGATATCAGAAATGACAATCCCTGATACGTGTGTAGTAGAGTCATTACTAAGGATATGATCTATAAGAATTGCCGAAGTTTCGGTAACTCTTGTCGGCTTAGTGATGAGAGGCAAAAAGCCTGAGAATGATGAGGGGCAAAAGGCCTTAACCAAGATGGCGGCCTCCAGTATACGAAATGGACGCCGGAAATAAGTATCACACTAACAACACGCGCTGAGCATGCGCATTAACACCACGTATCACTATGGGGATTTAGGTCACAAGATGGCCGCTCACGGGGGTTACTGTGACAACACAACATGACGTCACATGAGATCCGGCATGAGATCCGGCAACTCTGTACTCAAACATACGAGACATACTACTCACAATCCGTGAGCTTGTTATGATAGGTGTCAAAGGTGTCGAAGGTGCAATCGTATTGGTCCTGTTGCTGTGTGCTTTAAACTGCATATTACCCCTCTACTAACGACTTCGAAGGCGGTAAATATGAAAGGCAGCCAGGTCAGGGTACGTTTCAATCAGAGTTACCTCCTTTGTCAGCCCTAGTAGATACGGAAGCATCCCGATCCTGTATTTCTAGGAGTGCTTTGCAGGAAATATGCTTGTGGGTGAAGGTGCAAATTGCAACTCCAACTGTACAGTACAGGCGCAGTGGACTGGTCATAATTCACGATGTAGGCAGTGATGTCCATGCATACGTTTATCAAGAAATGATCATCAGCAAAATTTTAATTAATGAAGCACCAGGTAGAACCCGGTGCTTCATTAATTACATTTTTGATAATTATTCCTATAATTTGTGTTTGGAATTTAATATTATTGCGTCCATGCAAATATTGCCCACCCGTGTAAAGTGACCAGTCCACCGCGGCTGTACTGTAAGAATACTCACGGGTGTAGGAGGAAACTTATTGAAGGTCTTGGGTGAAACAGCTCTGCGTATTTTTGTTGGACGTCTTGGAATATATCAGTCATTTTGGGTTTTAGGCAGAATACAAGAAAATACCATTTTGGGTATGGACTTTTTAACACAGCACAAGGCACAAATTGGTTTAGAACAAGGCACGCTGATTTTACATGACGGCTTGACACAGGTTGCATTAGGTGAAACTAGTAGTGACTGTGACACATACAAAATTAATTTCATCAATAACATAACGTTAACCCTCTTATTTTAGCATCCTGTCCTAATTTGATATCTAATTGTGAGACTATTCGCTTGTTCTGCAGTTACCATCATGCTGTTATGGTTCAACTACATGTAAAGCAAATCTCTATTGAGACCTTTATCAGACTGATATCGAACTATGATAATATGGATGTTGCAGGAATGCGTTCGACTCTGATAAACTCTGACTGGGAGTCCCTTTTCGCATCACCAAATATAGATAAAGTGACCGAACGTATTACCGCCCATATAATGAATGCATGCAATCCTGCAGTTTATTCCTAACAGAACTATACTGGTCCGGGCAAAGAATAAATCTTCGTTGACTTATGCAGTTAAGGAGACAAAGGAGGGTTCGAGACAAAGCTCACGGGAAAGCCAAATTATCAAACAACACCAGATGACTGGAGAGTTTTTAGAGAGACTTGAAATATAATGATTGCTTGTGTCCAGGCGGCAGCAAAAAAGACTACGGTGATCGCTTCAGTCAGTACTGCTGGGTTTTCACCGAAGAACCGGTGGAAACCTTTAAAAACCTTTTCGAAAGAAGAATGCAGCAGAAGTCAAATATTTCCACCCCTCCTCGAGAAAAGTGAAGTTATAAGTAACCTCAAAACTATAGCCGACACGTTAAGCAGATATTTTAGTATTGCCCAGTATCCCTTTTACCGAGGACCGACTAGACATTGTTGACATTAACCCAGACGAGATAGAAAATTTAAAATCTTGAAAGAAAGCCAGTGGTCCAGACATAATTAGCAATACTATCTTGAAAACATTCGCGCCGCAACTTGTCGTTCTCTCGAGGTAAATTTCCAGTTATTTGGAAGCTTGACAATGTGATTCCAATTCATAAAAATCATCTGTAAATTTAAAGGAAAACTATAGGCCGGTTTCTTACCCTAGCTCAGTTAGTAAAGTCTTTAAAAAATAATATTTAAGAATGTTTTTCGATTCCTCCCCGAAAATAATCTACGGACCGATTTACAGTTTAGCTTAGTACCAATGGATAGCACCATTTGCCAATTACTTGATCTTGATCACAACGTAAGACTGTCTCTAGACGAAAATAAGTAAATTCGTTTTATGTTTTGTGATATAAGTAAGGCTTTTGACAGAGTGTGGAACGCCGAACTTACTTACAAGCCTAATGCTACTGAAATAAGGGGTTGTTTATTATCATTGTTTGAGGACTATCTAAAAGTGAGGTAGTGGAAGTTAATGGGCAAAATTCAAGAAATGTAGTTATCAACGCAGGAGTCCCACAAGGATCGGTCCTTGGACCGCTTTTGTTTAATATCTAAATAAACGATGTTATTAATAATATACGGTCGAACATTCGCCTATACGCCGATGATACCTCGTTGTCTCTGATAGTGGAAAATCCTAGTGAGTAAATAAAATTATGAACTCGGATCTAATAGAAATTGGTCCACAAAATGACAGGTTAATTTTAGCCCTGAAAAACAGTTGCCTTAACTATTTCGCGTAAAACGGCACACATCCAACCCCCCAGTTATATTCATTGGATAAAGCTATTAGAGAAGTCACACATCATGCATATCGATAGTATAATAAGCAAAGTAATCCCATGATTAACTGTTTCCGGAGCTTAAAATATAGATTATTACGATCGTCACTAACAACCTTATACAACCACTTGTTTGATTATGTCGACGTAATATGGGTCAACTGCACAGAAGAAAAATCATATATTTGAGAAAATCTGCATTGGGAGGCCCTTCGCACAATTTGTGGTGCACCCCGTGGCACAACTCGTGAACTTCTTTGAAAGAAACGAAGAACGCGATTAGAGCTGAAACGGTTAAGGTGTTTTCTTAAACGGTTAATCACGTGGATTAACCTTGGTTAACAGATTAACCACATGTCCAAATAGATATCTGAATAAGTGCTATACCGTTGATGATATACAGCATGAACCCTTTACCCAACGTAGCAAACAAAACCGACTAGGCCTATATACAAAAATCTCCATTCAAATTTAGCATGTTTTCAATTTTTGTCGCTGATCTCGTTCCAATGAGGTGTCGTAAGCTATGTTTTTGAGACAAAAATTGAGAATTTTTAGTAATTCATAAATTTATTTTGCAAGTATCGTCTGCTACTACTAATGGGTAAAGGGTTAAGAATGACCATTTCCAGCCACGGATACAGTATGATGATCATGCAAGTAAACAAGTATGTCAGCAAGTAACTTGCATGCATTTCGCTGTCTCATATAATTGATGTGAGTCAGTGTGGCAATGTTTGCCTGTTTTGGAGCAAGTTTGTTCCTTTGTTAACCCATACAATACAGTAGTTCAAAAGTAACGTATAATCGATTTATTACTTTTTGGATCGATCAAGATGTTGATCATTGATTAATCGGTTAACCGTTCCAGCTCTAAACACGACGCAAACTAACATTTTGTTTTAAAATGATACATGGAACTGCAACTAATTATTTATTGCGACTAATTCCTCGCACAGTCGTACAGCGGCCTTTTTATTCTCTCAGAAACAATGAACAACTATGTACTATATTTTGTAGAACTAAGCGTTTCTCATATTCATTCTTGCCATTAAATATTTAGCGCGCATGCGCGCGTTATATCTGGGACGATTTTGGATATAGTTCACGGTGTATCACATCTTTGAGGAAAATTGAATTGAGTTGATGAAAACACAGGTACTCGGCACAAGCTGTGAAATCGAAAGAAAAATGATATTTGATAGCATTTTTGAATCGATGCTGACGTGCCCCCATAATGGTATATAAATATTAACAAGGTACACAACTCGCTTTTCGAAAACGATAGCACTCATCTTCGTCATACCCCCTCAAATTTGATTCACATAACGTATCTTTTCCGACTAAATGTTTTTCGGCCTTTTCTGCGACTTCTCCCAGTTATCATGAACAACCCAAGAACACCCAACGGTCGTGTAATATACCACTGTAAAGCTTATTCATTCCCCCTTCCACTGACACCGGGCACTACTTGATACGTTATGTGAATCAAATGTGAGGGGGGGGGGGTGTATAACGAAGATGAGTGCTATCATTTTCGAAAAGCGAGTTGTGTACCTTGTTGATATTTTATATACAATTATTGGGGCACGTCAGCATCGATTCAAAAATGCTATCACATATAATTTTTCTTTCGATTTCACAGCTTGTGCTGAGAACCTGTGGATGAAAAATGGACCTCTGAAAAAATCTGAACCGAATATTTGTAATTTTACTTTATTTGGTTGTGCTTTATTTTCATTTCCGTGCATTGTTTTTAAACTATACAAGCAACGCAATCTGTAATACATATATATTCCCTCAGTTCCTGCCCTCTGCTAAAGTCTTTTAGAAACAGAGAAACGAAAACAATCCAACTAGAAAGTCCGACCTACTTTTTTGCAGGTGACTTTATTTTCATTTTCGTGCATTGTTTTTAAACTCTACAAGCAACGCAATCTGTAATACATATATATTCCCTCACTGCATGCCCTCTGCTAAAGTCTTTTAGAAACAGAGAATCGAAAACAATCCAACTAGAAAGTCCGACCTACTTTTTTGCAGGTGACATTGAATACTCGGTCGCACTAAAATAAGACCGCAGGTAGAAAACATTTGAAACAATGCGGCAGGTCGTACTAATATAATGCCGATGTTAGAATATGAGACCGCAAGTGGCTACAGGTAAAGTCAAGGGTTAAAGTCCCCAGGTGAACACTCTCTGGTTATATGGGGTATACCAAATATATATCCGAAGTTTGGTACCGATATTTTTAATTTCAACCCTAAGTACTTTTTTTAAAACCATTTTTTTTTTGATACATCCACCCTCGATTATATAAGATAACGATGTCTGCGTGAATATTTCCCCTAAGTCGCGCAATGGCTGCAGCCGAAATTTAAGTATTCTACTTCGTTTATCTTGTGTGGAGGGGGTGGGTTACTTTTTTCTCAAGTTCTTTCGAATGAAAATATTAATCAAAGTGTAGTCACCACCGCCCTTGTCCAATAAGCTTGAAATTCGTTCAAAAGAATTCTCGAGAATCTAAACTGACAATACTTAGAGATGGGCCGAGGCAGTTGCTATAAATCACATGGGTTTTGTCCCAAGTCGAGTTTCGTACCGGGCGACCCGTCCAAGAAAGCTGATCTTTTTGGGTGGGTGGGTGTATGGGGGGGGGGGGGGGGGGAGGGGTGCCTGTTCAAGTGTTTTCGAAGGAATATATTAATCCCCATAGCCTGGAACCCTGTTCATTATACTTGAACTTATTTTATTTTAAACTAATTCCTTGTGAATCACCAGTCACAATGCTTTGAGACGCGGTATTCACCGCCTTTTAGTGAGAGAGATTCAGCTGTGTTCAGAGAATGTTTCTTGTTTTTTGTTATAATACGGAGAGGCTGAATGATTTGTGCACAAAATAAGTGTGTTTTATGGGCATTTTTTCGCGCGCTTGTGCTTGCACAAAACGTTTTTTCTTGTTGGAAAGTGGAATGGACTGGATTTCGAATCACGCAGTTGTGTAACAGCGCAAGCTTTAAGGCGTATATTAAAACGCGATGATTGGGTTGTTTCAAAGTTCTATCTTTCGGGCACCAGATTAGGGCAAGTTCTCCACGCAAAACTGCGTTGGGGGAGCAGTAATCTAAATGTTCACAAATTTGACAGCTTTCTTGTGGATAATCCGAAATGTGAAAGTGGTTTGGGGTACGAAAGCACATAACGTTACGTTTTTAATTGTCAGCTGTTTTCAGCGCAGAGAGATAGCTTTGTAAACAAATTACACACTGTTAACATACCATTAAATACTCTTTTGTTTGGTGATTCTCAGTCTTCGAGCGAGGCTAATATAGACGCGTAGCCAGGGATATCAAAGTTAAGGGGTGGCAAGAGTAATATCTAGGGCCATAAACAGAATATGATTCGTTGCATGATCCGAGCCCCGCAACGGCAATATGGGGACGAGCACTGGAGATGGTGCCCCTACTCGTTGGAGGGGGTCTCCCCCCCACCCCCGGAAAAACTTTGAATCTCGAGACAAAAAAAACCCCGCAATTTCCTTGACTCTAAGTCCGTTTTGTCCATAAATTATAAGTTGTGAAAGGCATCAATAATTAGACCACAAAACCAAAAAATGGTTTTAAAAAAGTACTTAGGATTAAAATTAAGAATATTGGTACCAAACTTCGGATATATAGGTATACCCCATATAACCAGATAATGTTCATTTGGGGACTTTAACCCTTGTACTTTGCCTGTGGCCACTCTTGGTCTCACTTGGGGTTCTCCCCCATCCCCCATGACTACGCTACTGGGCTAATAGCGAGATATTTCTAGCCTTTCAACAATACATACCCGACACAGGGAGATTCAACGATTGTTGGTAATGAGAGCGAACGTTCATCAGTATTTCAAACCGCAGCCCCAGACGAATTGTTCGTCAGCTGAAAACTTATTGCATTTTAGATATGGTTTTTCAAATTTCTAGGGTGATCGCTCAATAAGCGGGAAGATACTAAACATTCATGGAAGAACGTCAAATTGATGCTATTTTGGATACAAGTTTAAATTTGAAATTGCAAAAATGTTTTCAACGATGTACAACAAGCCCCTAAATTTGGAGTGATGTAAAAAGGTAAAAAATGGCGATAAATAAAAAAAAAATAACAACAAAAACCCCTCAGCTATCTCCTATTTTTTAAGCTCTACAACAAACTAAAATTTTCAAATATCCGACGCATTTTAATTTTTAACCTCATGACCCCTTATCATCGGCACTCTAAGGTTTATTATTTCAAAATGAAACAAAATACTGCGTTTTGATTGGCTGAGAGGTACGGTGTAACTTGCAATCCACAGTAGCTTTTGTTTTAAACCGTGGTTAACCACGGGGTAAAAACAAGAATACAAAATAGCAGGCTATTTGGCTAAAAAAAAGTACCCATTTTTAATTATTAATTCATACCTTCTGCTGGGTTATGTTAGAACAATAATAAATATACAGGAAATTTAGTATTTATGTGCAATAGAATATTACAGATATGGATGTGATTGGAATTGGCTCATTGAGCCAGTTCCAATGACATCCACATTTGTCTGATTTTATTAAGAAACTTACAAAGTACAACTTTTCTGTCAGTTTTTGCCAACAATGTAGGTTAAAATATTAAGTACACAAAAATTCTTGGAAATAAGTCCGTTATCCTTGTGCTTTTCAGGGTGTATGGGAGTTTACACCGGTCAGGGAACTCATACACCCTCGGCTTCGCCTCAGGGTGTATGAGTTCCCAAACCAGTGTAAATTCCCATACGCCCTGGAAAAAACAAGGATAACTAATAGAAAATTTCCTATGACGTTACCAGATTTTTAGATATGGCTTTCGCTGGGGGTTATTTTCCCAAAATTACCAAAAAACTAAAAAGTGGAGAAAATGATGTAAGATTGTCATCACTCGCATCGGCGCCGACATTTTAATTCCAAAAAATGGATGTGTGTAATTTCAGGTGCCCATGAAACGGTGTCTGAAGCTCTGCGATACATATATGTAGCCATAGTAGTTTGGTGTTCCAAATGTTCACCACGAGAGCCTTCGGCGCGCGGTTAACACCATTCACCACGGATGGTGAACGTTTGGTACACCAAGCTACTTTGGGTATATTTTGTTTATGCCATGATCGTCAGATTATTAAGAGTCGCTATTATTTTTTCTAGATTTTACTGAGCAGCAGCCGTGCATACGTGCGAATTTGTTTCCATGAGCATCGGCGGGCGGTACTTCCACTGTCAATTTTATCACCGAAACGAAATAGAAAAAGAAACAGGGCCTTTTTCATTTTAATAACATAATAACATACTGTTTCGAGTTGTGGATGCTTTATTAACATGAGACAATGCATGTTTGTTAATGTTTGGTGTTTGATGGGGTAAACTCGTTTAAAAACGTAATAAATAATTGCTACTTTCATTTCACTCTTCGCGAGGCGACGTGCGATAAATTTAGTCAAGTTTGCATTCAGGTCGACGTCACCAAAGGTCAGCTTGGATGTAGTTCCACTGTAGGTGTAAATTTTAATTACTGAAATCCCTTTGCTGGCGTGTTCACCACGGTTGGTGTATAAAGCTAAAATTTATGTCATAGGCTTTTCATATATAGTAGAATAGGTAATCATGGTATAAAATATAAGTACGAACAAAAGTAGTGTTTACTGAAAATAGCCTAAACTTTGAAAGGTCGTAAAAACCTCAAAAATGGCGTTAATCGAAAGACCGAAAACACCTACCTTCTATTTTTATGAACGCTACAACATACTAAAATTTCATGAAAATCAGCCGACGTGTAGTTTTTTTTTCTGACGTTGGCGTTAATTACGTCAGCCAAAATTCTCCTACAACCGTTGAAAATATGCTAAATCAGTATCACATTCTTAGATATGTTTTGGTGAAGATGATATATCCAGAATTTGAAAGAAGGTGGTTTGATACTGGAAGTAATATTAAAAGACAGAGAAAAAACGTTAAAAGTGACGTTATTTTGGATAAAAGTCGGATATCAGAAAATAAATACCTATCTGTATGACTAGAAGTTACCATTAACAAGTATACCAAATTTAGTCACGATAGCTTTAAAAATGCGGCCGTAATGTAGCGAACAAAAAAGAAAAAAGGCTAACGATTCCAATAAGTCACTTCAACTTTGTTGAATGACTTTACAATACATTCGGTCCAGGGAATTTGGCCAGGTAATGGTCGAGGGGGAAGCGGATTGCTTTGACATTTCATACTGTCACATTTTAAACTTATTGTGTAGTCGTGCAACAGAGGTGGGGTAGTCAAATACACCTTGTACGATAAACACCCCCAGGGCCGCCGAGATCGGAAACGGACCGGGGGCAATGTGTAGAACGGCGTTACTGGTCCTGTGAGCGCCGAAGTCGCGAAGCGATTAGCGGGGGAGGGGGGGGGGGCACCTCCTCAGAAAATCTTTTTTAAATTAGTGCTACGAGAAGCATTCTCCTACATTTTCTTGACTATATCTACTCAATTCTTTCCTTACAATTTGGGTAATTTATTACCTATATTTATGTGTCTATGGTGCATTTTTTTTCTCCAAAGATAATCGTGACCACCACGATGCAGGAAAGACCGGTGCAAAACCAACAAACTGCAACAAATGGGATAGTTTTTTATATGAATGAAACCTGGTAAAAAATGCAACTGCGTTCTCTTCCCACATCCACCAGCGTCGAGGAACCGTACCAAAACCCTTCATACGACTTCCAGCTCAAACATTTCGATAGGTCAACCTATACACTTTTTAAAACAACAAAAATCCCGGGCTCCTAGTGGAGCCCGTGCCCTGTGCCAGCCCCCCCCCCCCCCTCTCGGCGCTAGTGAACACCCCACCCCTTTGTTCAGTCGTCTCTACTGGGAAAGCGGTGATAAAAGATCCCTTTTCGCAAGTTGATGCAAATCACCAGATGGGGGCGCGAAAAACCAATAGCGTGATCATAAATGGGAAGATGGATTAGATAACATCCATCGTGAGGTGATGGACTGCTGGTTGTCGTTAAACTTCTGCACACTGAAGTTGAAATTTCAAATTACCCAAATTTCAAGCAGTGGCTAAAGGGAAGTGCACCATCGACGTGCTGTACGGGTTAATACAAAGCGCCATTGTGTACCGTGTGGGCAATTGGGATTGTGTGTCTCACCCAAGGACACAATGCAGTTACCACTGGTCGAGATCAAACCGTCGACCTCTCGGGTTAAAGTCCAATGCTCCAACAACTGAGTTCCCGTGCTCAGCTGTTGACGAAATACTATATATACAGGTAGTGGGTTTCTGCCTATACGAGGTTCAATTCTGGCTCTCTCACTCCAGCAGTCTAGTTTCTCCCATCTCTCTCTGTTCCCAATCTCTGACATCGACCAATCAGATAATCCCATTCAGCTGAGCCCCACGCACTGTTACATCATCATCTGATAAAAGAGCGAGTATGGTTCCTATGAACAAGTCTAAGAGTCAGTCGAGCTGTTACTGGAACACAGACATTGCTCGGATGACTTGAATTTGTCGAACAAATAAGCTATCGAGCACAGTGGCGTAGGAACCGGGGGGGGGGGGGGGGGGTAAGGGGGATATTTACCCCCCCCCCCCCCCAAAAAAAAAAAAAAAATTTTAAAATTTAAATAAATCATATCTAGTATCTACACGAAAATAACCACATACATCTGTATATTCTACATCATACAGGCGCACATAAAAACTGTATAATCTACACCATTTGCAGTGCATAGAAAAGTTGGTAGCCGATGTCACTGACTGATTTAACGCTCAACAGGTTAACATCTTCCTCTCTGACATACATCCTCCTTTAACCCTTTACGTAATGGCCAAAACCGGCCAGCGCTATTCTCAAAAATCGCCAATTAATTTTCATGATTTTTTCATTTTTTGTCTCCAAAACATAGGTTATGACCCCTCATTGAAACGAGATCGTCGAGCTCGTTCCAATAAGGGGTCATAACCTATTTTTTGGAGACAAAAAATAAAAAAAATTAGTTATTCAAGAATTTTTTTGGCAAGTGTCGTCTGCTTTTCATGTTAGGTAAAGAGAAAAACACCAAACATTAACAGCAACGATACCTTGATTTTTTTACTTGTGGAGTGAGGAAATGAGCTCTCAGAAGTTCATATTTCACAAATTTTCCTGGTATCCCCCTCCCGCACTCTCCCCCGGGTTCGGCTATGCAGAGCCGGGCCGCCAAAGGCGGCCGTACTGTCCCCTACAAGCTCCCGTTTACAATACCCCCCCCCCCCCCAACATTATAAGCTTCCCACGCCCCTGATCGAGCAGTGACTAGAAAAAAGGTTTTGCGTTTGCTCGAAAGGATCGAATCTTGTCGAGCAAAGCGCGCGGGGGGATGGGGTATCAAAAAGGGCACTCTACTCTGGGCATGAGTTAAGACCGTGAGTTTACAGCGTATCATAAATTGTAAGGCAACAATCAATAGTATTGACATTATATACATATCGTCCCTTGCAGACCTGTCTTATTGCACTCAAGGGACGATATAAAGCGTTGGAACTCATCCTGCCGATTGTATAGCTTATTTGTTCGATGATTATCGACCAGCCTCTGCCGTTATACCTGATACCCCTCCCCTTCCCCACTGCCAGTGACAACACGTAAAATACGATAGAAACGAATGCTCGAGAGTTTCTCAGTGGCAGTTACCGGAAAGTAAAATCTTCTGGCGAAAGATGCCACGCACTGACCCCCTAGCCTTTGCGCAAAGGGGGCAGCTGACCTCTGCTTCCAATGTTGGAGCTCTCGAATAATTACTCATAATAGTACTAGTAAGTACCGCAGTATGGTGTAAAGGTTTAAATTTAAATTTCCCGACCCAATCTGTGGAACTAAAATGAAGTGTTGGTGTTCGGGGGGGGGGGGGGGGGATTAATAATTATTTTTTTCAGCATTTGCCGAAAAAACATAGCTTATTACCAATCACCCCTCATTGGACCGAAGTCGATGAGCCAATTGCAATGAGGGTTCATGCCTATGTTTTTATGGAGAAAAAATTGAGTTATTCCAGAATTTGGTATTCGTTTTAAGAACAGAACTATATAATGATAATTGGCATTCTGTTTAAAAATGGACTGCATTTTATTTGGTAAAAGTCCGTGTGTGTGTGTGAAGTGAGTGGAAAAATATATGATTTAAAAAAGTGGGGACATGTTTCTCTTTAACCACGCGCCAGGGGCGCCAGTAGATACAACGAACATACCTGCAAAGAAGACGGAACTTTTAATCATATCTTAGTAGCTAATATGGAGATATCGTCATCACCTCCTGCAGAATTCGAAACTAGGTTGATTCAGTTACTTGGACGAATTGGCCATTCCTTTATCTCAGTCGATTTTAAGTCTTTAGTTGTGCTAATTTACATGATTTCGTTCTGCCCTAGATATATAGAAGTACATGCAAACAGAAGACAACAAAAAGAGAAAACCAGAGAGAAAGTTTTTTTTTTTCAATCTCGGTGCGAAAGAAGCCCACAACAGCACCATACTGGACTATATTGGGTATGTGTGGATGGGTTAGAGTAACCCACACCAAAATGGGAGACTTGGCTATTCTTTCTCAAATTTAAAAAAAATAATGCCACCCAGAAAAGAGTTCTCGTGATTGTGGCTTCTGGTGAGACTCGAAAATTGGCATATCTCATAATGACATCTCCATTTAAGATCTTAAAACTTGCAGTTCTGAGAATATGTACCCTAAGTGAGATATTTGTGACATACACTTGGAAATCACTTGGGTTAAAGATCAACCCAAATCAACTGGGTTGAGTGAATATGAACCCAATTGGGTTCATATTCACTTAAACTAGTCGATTTGGGTTAATTTTTAACCCAACTGATGTTAGAGTGTAGTCCCTCAGTTTATATCGATTATCGAAATTTACAAAAGAGTTGAGTAAACTAGAGAAACAGAATTTACTGCCACCAGTAAATTCAAGTCTGCATGTAAAGGGTTAAGGAATCAGGAAAAAACTATATAGAAAGAGAATTTATGGAGCCTTATTTTCAGGAGTAAAATATTTTTTAAACATATCAGAAACGGATTTTCGTTGGTAGTATTTACAGATATTCATACAGGAATCAGAACAATGTTTTATAAGAGACAAGAAAAGGCACATGTGTGCACAGCATTTAAAGGATTCGATCAAGGAATCAGAACTTGACATTACTGGCTCTGCCAATTATTTGAATGATGAGATACATGGATAATCTTCAGCATTAGCTGTTATAAAATGCCATTCCTAATAGTTCTGAAAAATATGCGCTTAATGACCTCCGTTGTCCGCATTGAGTTGGACCACATTTTTAACCTCCAGAAGGTTTCAACTCATTCGGTGTAGGTCCCATGTCGAAAGGTAATTCCAAACCTGAAGTATAAGCGTATCCCACTTTAAAAATATTGGCTCCACCAACTCCGGATCTGCCATGTTTATGGATGATAGCAAATATTCATATTACCAAGAAAAAGATAAGGTACATGATTCCTCAGGAAAATATATTGCGAGTAAAAGAATTCAGTAATTTTGGAATATAGAGGTAAACGGCCCCCAAGAGCCCATGCGTGTTTAGAGCATCATTGTGAGAACAGAAAGTGTTATCATTATTCCTGCATTGCAAAAGTAAATGTTTGGGGGCCCATTTTAAGATATTGAGAGAGTTAAAATAATCCCTTTAAATACTCCATTTTAACCCTTTAAAAAGGAGCTCATTCCAATGAGAGGTCATCAACAATGTTTTTCAAGCAAGAACGAAATGAAAATTGAATGGAAATTTCAGTGAATAATGCTGGCACGTTTTCGCCGTTATGTTGTGGAAAGGGTTAAGAATGCCTTACTTTGGAAGGTAAACCCGGAAAGTGTGTCGCATTCCTTATAGAATTAAATTTTACAGAAAGGAAAGCGTAAAAACATTCTGTAGCCATGAGTTATATGAAGGGCGTTTGTACTCACACTGAAGTATTAAGAGGGTTAAAAGCAGACCATTCAAATATTCCATTTCATTACTTTATAATTGTGTTTTGAGAAAGCCACACACCACTCCATACCGAAACCCGTTGAGTTATGATTGAGAATAAATAAATCTTAAAATGCTTTGAAATGTGAAGGGTTCTATTTTCAACATGGTTAATTTTGTAACATGATATTAATAAATATGTAATGCTATTAGATGTAAAATTTACAGCATTCTCTCTGACCTCTTTGTTTATGAGAGACTCTATCAAGTTTAAATAATGGCTATTGACTTCAGTGAACTCATTTGCAAGTAAAGTCTATCGGTATAACAAAACATTAAGATATGATTGATTATATTAGGTTATCGTGTTGACAAACTGCATAGAAGACACAAATATTACAACAACACTATCAAGGCATGCCTTCTATGAATGTTATTTATTTATTTATTTATTGGGCTTAACGACACTATTGACAGCCACTGTTACCTTGTACCGGACAGTTTTATGGGAGGGGAAGCTGGAGTACCATGAGAGAACCACTGAGCAAATGCGAGCAACTGTCAGGTTCCCCAACAGACAGACTCCACACAAGCAGGTTAGCATTTGTTGAAGGCAAGTACACCATCGACGTGCAGTACGCGTTAATGCACAATGCCACCATGTCCCCGTGTGGGCAATGGGGGTGAAGTATGTTAAGGACACAACATGGTTACCGCAGCTGGGATTGGAACCCAGGACCTCTCGGTTTGCGGCCTTCGCCTCTACCTACTGAGCCACGGAGTCCCTTCTATGAATGTAATTGGAATACTTTGGAGGCTTATTTTCGGGGATAAAATAATTTTCAAGAAATCAAAAATAGATTTTCGTTAACAGTATTTAAAGATATTCATTCAGGAATCGGATACATTTTTCCAAGAAACCAGAAAAGGCATATATGTACAGAGCAAAAAAAATGTTTCGATCAAGGTAATGCATTAGGGGGGGGGGGGGGGGGGGGCAAAAATGTGTTTTCCAGCAATTCTGGAGAGTGCACTCAATGACCCCAAGGTGACCTCAGC
The DNA here is from genome assembly GCA_031216915.1 of Pictodentalium vernedei. Classification (NCBI taxonomy): domain Eukaryota; kingdom Metazoa; phylum Mollusca; class Scaphopoda; order Dentaliida; family Dentaliidae; genus Pictodentalium; species Pictodentalium vernedei. The sequence continues at coordinate 297,300,740 of CM062296.1, forward strand.
GGCCTTGATCCATTTTTGACCCCCCTCCCCCCCTCCCACTGAGGGTCGACTCATTTGTTGTTGGACCCAGGTCCATTCGTCATACCATGGTTGAGATGAGTGTGTCCACTTTTTAAAATTTTTGGCCACGCCCACTTTTTTCATGTAAAAATGCATGTATGGGTTTTGGGAATGCATTAGGGGGTTCAAAATGTGGCTTCCAGCAATTCTGAGAAATGCACTCAATGACCCCTGGGTGACCTCAGTGACCTTGACCTATATTTTGAATCTCCATCGAGTGTCGACTCATTTGGTGTTGGTCCCAGGTCCATGCGTCATACCATGTTTGAGATATGAGCGTGACCCGCTTTCAAAATTTTTGGACACGCCCACTTTTTTTCGTGTCAAAATGCATGTACGAACTTCGGGAAAGCATTTTGAAGTCAAAAGATGTGATTTCCAGCAATTCTGAGAAATGCAATCAATGACCCCTAGGTGACCTTGTCCCATTCTGAATCTCAATCGAGTGTCGACGTATTTGGAGTTGGTCCCAGGTCCATAGATCATACCACCCCTGAGATATGGTCGTGACCCACCTTCAAAACACCCCTACGGACACCCCTGATGCCCCGGGAATCTGAAAAACATAGGTGGCCGAGAACGTTTGAATGTCTACCAGTATGCTAAAAATCAGCGAGGTAGGACGATTCGTTTTCGAGTTATCCTGAGGACAAGGAAGTGCATTATTGATGACAGAAGACAGGAGAAGAAGAAGAAGAAGAAGAAGAAGAAGAAGAAGAAGAAGAAAAGAAGAAGAAGAAGAAGAAGAAGAAAAAAAAAAAGAAAAGAAAAAGAAACCGTACAAAAACAATAGTCTGTGTGTTTCACACAGACTAATTAAGTCAAGATCGAGTTTTAACAAGGTTCAAACCTTCTTTACTTGAAATATTTTGTAAATTTCGATATAAAGTGGGCACGCGTTGAAGATTTAATTTATTATATGATCTAAAACCCCAACAAAAGACATGTAAATACATTAAAGTACTCCCGGTGGTATTTTAGAAATAGCATGGCCGTGCTTTACCGCTTTTTTGAATGGCCTTAATAAAAGGAAGAAAGGTCAGATCATATATTATCATGCCACCTGTTTAATTTGATCAACCAACTTGCTCTTATAGCATCGGTGGACTATGCGATACTAGGTTATTCAATGCGGAACCGGCTATCGGATTGAGTCCATTTACTGTCAGTGACCGTGTATGAGAACATTCACCCTCTGCTGGGCGCCATGTTGTTTCCGAATTAATTTTCCCATCTCACGTTTTCACCTATTTTTGTGCAAATAAAAGACAGTTTCCTGATAAATATTCAAAATGAAGCGATTCGGATCTTTCAATTTACTATTTAATCGGAATTATCATTAAGGATAATTCCCCGTTATAACAGGAATTAAAGTTACTTTTGATGCCCGGGGCTCCGATAAAAGAAAAAAGTAAAAAAGGGGGAAAGCGCTTGTTGTATTTCTGACAGGAACACGGGCGGAGTGATCATTCTTGTATTGCCTTGTGTGGTTAATTTGCGCATGCGCAATCATTTTCTTTCTTCAGTGAAATTGGAAGGTTTGGAAAATTTTGAGCGTTGAGGTAATTATCAAATTAAATAACAAAGCTAACTGATTTAAATTAATTTTGCTTAAATTTGATGAAAACTGTTGTGTGCTGTTGTTGGGTGTCTTCTTGGGGTGCTTCCCAGTTTCGTACATTGGGGATTGCAATAGATTTTTAATTGCTATTTTTGTGACCGCGTTGTTTTGGCTCGCTGCGTAACAACAGTTTGATTGCCGATGATATTGTCTTGCGTGAACTTCGGTGTTATGCGAATGCCTGTTGCGCGGCATCGTGGTTTTGTTGCTGTTGTTTTGTTGCTTGTCGTCTGTTGTGTCCGGATGACTTTTGAATCATGATGTTCTGATTGGGGTGGGGGGGGGGGGGGCAACAGCCGACAACACGGTGTCGTTTGATGTTTTGTTGATGAATTGTTGATATGGTGATTGCTATTGTGCTGTTTGTTGTGTTGTGATGTTTCTTGTTTTGGAGTGAGCCATTTACCGGTTGTGGTCGGCCACTCTTTTTTTTTTGGGGGGGGGGGGCGAATCGGGAACGCGGTGACGTGGTTGCTTTCAGTACCTTGAGTGTCATGCTGTTGTTTGCAGCGAGTCAGGATAACACATTGTTGTTTACATTCGACCGGTTTGGGCAATTTGGCTCGAGAATGGCACACATAGGGTTTCATGTGAGGGGGCGGGGGGAGAGTTTCTCATTGCTTTTTGTCCAGTTTTTTGTTTCAGACTCTTGCTTAATAATGCCGAAGGCAACTAGGAAATCTAAGAGAAAATCTACAAGCACGTACGCGACAGTACCGGAGGCGGGGAATGCTAGTGTAGTTGTGGATCCAGTGCTGGCGAGCACTTCTCGGGTGCAGTATGCTGTGGTGCAGATGGAAGCCGTTGACCCTGGCCCGTCGTCTGGGCGGCCTGTGATCTCTAATGAAGCTGATATTGTGTCATCTGGTATGTTTGATGAGGCTGACAATTTGTTACCTTTACCGCTACTATCAGTGACAGATTCGTTGGGTGCGCATCTCTCCCCTTCTCACCGCTCTAAAATACAGAAGGGGGAGTATATAGATTTATCAGTTTTGCTCGAGTCGCCTTCTGGCCCTGAAAGATCTGAAAAGCGTCTCTCTTTGGTCAACGGGAAAATTGTTGCCCTACCGGTCGCGAGAAAATCGAAAATGTTAGACATCCATAAGTGGACGGACGCTGTGCTGGTGTTTGCGTCTGTGTACCTAGCAGTACATCCCATTGAAACACAGGGGCTCCTCAAAAATATTTCTACGGTGCGACTAGGGTCTGCGAGATCGTCAGGCTCTGCTTGGAAGTCTTACGATGAGACATTCCGTCTACGAAAGGCTCGTTGCCCCGATAAATCGTGGGATTCTGTTGATGCCGAATTATGGCTCCTCTATATGCACTCAGATGCACCTCTCATGCCTCCACCTTCGTATCCGGGTGCCCAGCCCGGGAAATGTTTCTATTATAACTTCAAGGCCCAGTGCATGAGAACCTCTTGTCCGTATCGACATGTATGCTTAGCATGTAATGGGACCCACCCTCGTGTTGGTGTGACCAGACAACAACGTCCTTGGATTTCCGGGGGTCAGAAGGGTGCTATTCGCCACACAACCAGTCACAACCCTCGTACCAAGTCTTCATTTCTCAGATCTCCAGCGGGCCCTGGGCCTAGACCACCTAGGGAGTTCGCCGGTTAAGGTGTTTTGGAAGAGTAATCCAGGGGTTACACAGTTGACGGGGTTCGGGAGGATCTCATTCGGGGTTTTGCTTTTGGTTTTCGCCTGGAATACAAGGGTCCTAGGGTTCCCATCAGGTGCGAAAATTTGCAGTCGGCGTACGATCACCCTGACGCTCTTGTGGAGAAGATATTCAGAGAAATCGAGTTGGGTCGCATGGCTGGGCCTTTCATGGTCTCTCCCTTTGCAAATTTAAGGATTTCCCCACTCGGTTTAGTTCCCAAGGCGGATGGGAGTTGGCGCCTCATAACACATCTGTCCTTCCCCAAGCTTGCAAGTGTGAATGATTTTATAGACTCTGACGTTTGTTCTGTGCATTACACCACTTTTGACGAGGTTACGGATATGATTTCTTCCCTTGGCGTGGGTTCACTTCTTGCCAAGGTTGACATCAAGTCTGCCTTTCGGCTGTTACCGGTACACCCAGACGACTTCAATTTACTTGGGTATAAGGTGCAGGACTGTATTTTTGTTGACATATGTCTCCCAATGGGCTGTAAAATATCGTGTTCACCGTTCGAAATAATTTTGAATTTTCAGGAATGGATGGTACAGACACATTCTGGGCTTCCATCGGTGAAACATTATTTAGATGATTTTCTGCTTGCCAGACGACCGGGTACTGCTGAATGTAAGTCTTTGGTCGAATGTTTTGAAAATCTCTGTGGCAGACTTGGTGTTCCATTGGCAAGAGAAAAGTCCGTAGAGCCGACTGTAACTGCTTTAGTCTTTTTAGGTCTGGAAATCGACACTGTTGCAAGTGTCATCAAAATTCCCTATGTTAAATTATCCGGGTTACGCGATGCGTTGCTTTCGGTTCTTTCTCGTAGGAAAGTTACGTTGCGTGAGTTACAGTCGGTGGTCGGAAGTTTGAATTTTTGTACACGCGACATTCCGGCTGGTCGTGCATTTAATCGACGGTTTTACGATGCGATGTGCGGGGCGAAACAGCATTTTCATTTCATCCGCGTTACTCTTGGGGTGAGGGAAGACATACATGTAAACGTGTGGCTGTCGTTTCTGGTTTCGTTTAATGGCAAATGTTACTTTCCCGAGGTTTCATGGTCGAATAATCATGACTTAAGCTTGTTTACCGACAGCGCGGTTGGTGACGGCTGCGATGGCGGGTGATACTTCCGGGGTCACTGGTCTTTTGTAGCCTAGCCGGCCGATTGGGCCGAGCGCAAGATACTGTGGAATGTTACATTTCTTGAGTTAGTTCCGATTGTGTTGGCCTTGTTTTTGTGGGGCTCGGACATGCATAATAAGAGCGTTGTCTTTTTCACTGACAGTCAGGCGTTAGTTTCAATTCTCAGTAATGATTAATTGGTGCTTGTTCGAAAATTAGTGTTGTACTGCATGACTGCTAATATTCAGTTCAAATCCCGACACATTCCTGGTTTTCGTAATGCTATTGCTGATTCTATTTCTCGCAAGGAATGGGACAGGTTCCGGAAGCTGGCTCCCGACGCCGACAGCAACCCTACAGCGGTTCCAGATACTTTCCACCGGCTGCTCTCAGAAGTGAAAGGGAAAAACGTTTAGATGCATCCTTGGCGCAGAACACACAGCGTGCTTACCATCAGGGTGTTCAGGCGTTTGAATTTTTTAGAACTGCATACGCCCTTCCACGCACCTGGCCGCCACCACTTGATCAGCTTACCCAATTTATTTCTTACTTATCTCTTTCCGGTAAGGCTTCCTCCACTGCTAAATTGTATATTTCAGCGATCGGATATCAGTGTAGAATTCGGGCAGTCCACGACACCACTGAAATTTTTTCAGTGCGGAAGATTAACGTTAAAGGGGATGAAGCGATTAAAAAATCGCTGACACCCGGTTGCCTATCACATACGATATTCTAAAACGCATTTTATTGACTCTTCCAGCTATATGTCATTCTTCCTATGAAGTTGAACTTTTCTCCGCCGCGTATCTGCTGGCATTTTGGGGCTTTTGCGCGTTGGTGAAACAGTACCTGCCGGTAGGGTAGATGGAGGCAATTTTTTAGGGGCGGGGGATCTTCTTATAAATTCTCAAGAACGATCGGTGTTGGTCAAAGTCCGCCGCTCGAAAACTGACCCCTGTGCCCCGGGGGTGCCGACGGGGGGCTGTCCTTTTGTAGCTCTTGTCCCGTATCTTGCGGTCAGACCAAGCGTTTTGGGCCCTCTTTTTGCCATGTTGATGGTTCGTTTCTCACACGATACCAATTTTCGGCCGTACTGGTCAAGGCCGTCACAGCGATTGGTTTGGATCATACTCAACAACAGTTCTCCTTGGCCAGCGTTGTTAAATAATAGATTCATCATGTCTGCACGTTCGAAATGCAAAATATTTCCCAAAATTGGCTACACTGTGTGGAATACACAAGGTCTTATGAGTAAACTCTCAGACCCATGTTTCCTTAATTTGTTGAACAGGTACGATTGTATAACAATTCTAGAATCTTGGCATGGTAGCGACGACGATATAGATATATCGGGATATACCTGCTTGGATCTGTGTCGCAATAACGCCAAATATAAAAAAGGTGGTATTGCGTTCTATTATCTTGACAGATATAAACCGTTCTTCCAGAGATCATTTTCTATCGACGGTCTGTCCCTGTGGGCACAATTTGATGGTCAAATGTTCAACTTGAAAGATCCAGCTCTTTTCGTGTCCATGTATGTACCTCCCCAAAACTCTACATACTGGAGAACAGAGGCAAGTGATACACTCATCTTTTGTAGCATGAAAAATAAATTGAACGAATATGATGAGAAGGTGTTGGTGATAATGGGTGGAGACACAAATGCCCGTACTGGCGTGTCTCCGGATTATATTACAGATGATACTGACAGGCACATTCCGCTCCCCGATTTTTACACAATCGACAACTGTCGAGCTCGTACGAGTCTGGATAAAACACTGAATACCTATGGAAGGCAGCTGATTTCCTTCTGTCAGGCAGCCAAACTCAGAATTCTGAACGGCAGGGTTCCTGGGGACTACATGGGAAATTTTACAAGTTTTCAATATAATGGAGCCAGTGTTGTTGATTATGTAATCATTTCAGAAATGTACTTATCAGATGTAGATTACTTTTGCGTAAAAGCCCCCAATGAGCATTCAGATCACTCACAACTAACAATGTTATTGAAATACAGGAACACCTCTAATACATCCGATGTAAATCTAAAATATAAATATACCATGACCAAATTCACACTAAGGTGGACACCTGATAGCCTGATGAGAGCTATAAGAGCAATTTATGGCCACGATGTTGAATATAAAAAACAGCAGTTTCTGATGAAACCCTACACTCAGGATAGAAAAGGCACTACTGACGCCGTGGCCGAATTCAGTGAGTTATTGGGTATTATTAACACAGCTGCAACAAAAAGAATAACTCTCAGGAAATCGAAAATGAGACCTAAGAAGAGATGGTTTGATAGCGAATGCAAACAACTAAAAAGTGCTCTGGATGACGCTATAAAACGCTTGCAACGCACACCCCTCGACAGGTCATTGATTCAGAAATTTTATTCTGCCAAAAAAGCATATAAGAAAACACTAAAAAGAAAATCAAAGTTATACTTCAAAAGCATATGCGATAAACTAGAACACCTGTCAACATCTGACCCCAGAGAATACTGGAAAACAATTAATTCATTGCGAAAAAACAAAGCCGCAGATCAACATCTGGATGCCGACAGAACTGTAGATTTATTTGGTGATCTTCTCTGTAGACCTAGACCACCGAACAAATCTAACAGTCCTGACACGTTTAGCAGAAATCAAGATTATCAGTTTGCACTTAATAATGGTTCATTTACTGCCGATGAAATTATGTACTCAGCTAAACGACTCAAAAACAAAAAAGCATCTGGTTGCGACAATATATCAAACGAACTGCTTAAAACGGTTACCCCACATCTAATCGATCACTTAATTAAACTTTTCAACCAGGTGTTTGAATCACACCATTATCCACTGATTTGGAGCAATACTGTACTAACAACTATCTACAAGAAAGGTGATAGATATGATCCAAATAATTACAGAGCAATAGCCGTAAGCAACGCGCTTGGCAAGCTATTTAATAAAGTTCTGAACGAAAGGATTAACACATTTCTTGAAGACAATTCCTTAATCACCGATAATCAATTTGGCTTCAGATAAGGTCGAGGTACAACCGACAGCGCTTATATTCTTAAAACATCGATAAATAAATATAAAAAGATGAAAAAACCACAAAACGCGGTTTTTGTTGATTTTAAGAAAGCCTTCGACACTGTTGACAGAAATATTCTCTTTCAAAAACTTAACAAAGTGGGTATATGTGGTAATATTCTCGCTGTGTTGAGTTCTTTATATCAGTCAAGCATTTATCAAATAAAAACCAACCTTGGCGTGAGCCCCGTACAATTATCGACAATCGGTGTTAGGCAGGGCTGTGTTATTTCGCCGACATTATTTAGAATTTTTATTGATGACATTGGAGACATTTTTGATGAAAAATGTGCACCTGTAAAATTAAATAATACTACATTCAATCATCTGCTTTTCGCAGATGATCTGGTGCTGATATCAGACAACCCCTACGGATTACAGCGATGCTTAGACCAATTGGACGATTACTCTGTTAGAAACGGGCTCCATGTAAATGTAGATAAAACAAAGGCGATGACATTCCACTCCCGTAAAGTTAGAATGCCAAACTTCCACATTGGTTCAAATTCAGTTACTCAGGTATCCGATTACACTTATCTTGGCCTATGTTTCGCAAAAAATGGAAAGTTAACAAAAGCACAACAAGAATTAAGCAAAAAGGGCATGAAAGTTCTGTACAGTCAACTAAATACTTTCAAAAAGGAATGGTCACCTCCGATAATTCTTCTCACTAAACTTTTCGATTCACTTATTAAGCCTATTCTTTTATATGGAAGTGAAATATGGGCGTCTGAAATAAACAACAAACACGGTGATAAGGTTCCGTGTGAACATGTTCATCTACAGTTCTGTAAAAGCCTACTCGGTGTTAACAGGAAATCATCCAACCACGCAGCGAGAGCGGAATTAGGTCGATATCCTGTGCACATAGAGGCTACGATGCAAATGATTAAATATGCAACCAAATTGTACCAGATGTCTTCTTCAACACTGTTGACTGAGGCTAGAATTGAGTCTGAAAATTATACATTACCAGATTCAATCATTTCAAGATGTCACCGTCTTGTGGAAGATAGTGGTCAAGCAAATGCCCCCGGTGAACAACAAGCAAACCTTAGCAATTGGAAAATTGACGTAATTCGTGAAGACTTGAAGACTCGCCACCTTAATACTTTTCTAAATGATATATACAATGATGATAAGAAGGCCGGAAAAAACAAACTTAGAACCTATAGAGAGTTTAAAGACATTTATAACATAAAAGTTTATTTACTGAACACAGCTTCGGAACATGCAAAAAATATGTTCACCCGATTACGTATTAGTAATCACAAATTAATGATTGAAAAGGGTAGACATATGCAGCCCCCATTACCTGTACATAAAAGGTTATGTAAGGTCTGTAACAATAGTAATATAGAAAACGAATTCCACTTTGTTATGGATTGTAAGAGATATGACTCTATACGTGCTGACTCCTATCGCAAAATCGAGAGAGAATATCCAGATTTTGTTGGTATGAGTAGCTCTGAGAGATTCGTATTTCTTAAGAAAAATGAAATCCCCGCACTATGTGGTATCATCTGTAATATGATCCGACAAATGTTTAAATGCAGAGAATGCTTACTTGCGGCATAATACCAATTAGAATGAAATCATTAGCTATAACATGCACCAACTGAACATTAGTGTTTATGGTTTCAAACATATTTTGCTATTTTCTGGTATTATTGTTACTAATTTCAATGACATGCAATCTGCCTTGTTTTTGGTGTTCTTGCAATAAATATTATCTTATCTTATCTTATCTTATCTTACTAACTTTCGGCCTCATTCCTTTCGGTTTGGGGCTGCCACCACGGCGAGTATGAGGGGTCTGAGTGATGAGGTTATCCAATCTCTTGGGCGGTGGAAATCGAGGTTCGCTAAGAACTATGTTCGTATTCCTACGGGTGTTCTGTCTCCATCTCAATGATTTTTGGTTTATCGTTCAGGTTTCAAAGGGGGATTTTTTGCTTTATTACAGATCTAGTGCGTGTTTGGATTGTTGGCTCTTCAATAGTAAAATACTCTTTCGTGGCAGCTCGGCAGTTATGGTGAAGTGTAAGTTTAGGCCTGAACCGTCAGGGAGTCTCCATCTGGTGGCAGGGGACAGGGGGTATGAAGTGCGGGGACTTCCTTCCTAAGGTACACCAGCTCCTACGCTATGAAAACCCTCCACATATTTTAATCATTCATGTCGGGGCAAACGATATTGGTGGACTTTCGATTAGACTTTTGCGGAGACGGTTGCGTGACCTGTTAACAAAATTAGCGGCTTTGCTACCCCACACGCGGTTGGTTTGGTCCCAAATGTTACCCCGTTTTTGCTGGTGGGCAGACAGTGACGGTCATTCTGCGGACATTTTGAATCGGGCGCGAGTGAGGGTTAATTCCGCTGCGGCCACACAGGCAATTCTTGTAGGAAGGGAGTACATTAAGCATCCGGAAATTATACTTGATCCCCTGTTTTTCAAACCAGATGGGGTTCACCTGTCCGTTCGTGTAAACAACATTTTTTGTCAGATATCTTGTAGGGGCTTACAGAAATGTTAAGCGATGTTGGAGTTTGATGGGTGGGTCATCGGCCTGGGTGTGGGGGGGGGCATGGCATGCAGCGTGTTGGGTTTGGCCCGCTCCTCCACAGTTTTGTGGCGGAGATCAGGCGCCATCTACGTTGCCTGATTACGCGGACCAAAATGACTTTGTGAACTTCACTAAGGATAATTCCCCGCTATAACAGGAATTAAAGTTATTTTTGATGCACGGGGCACCAATAAAAGAAAAAAAAAATAAAAAAGGGGGAAAGCACTTGCTGTATTTCTGACAGGAACATGGCCGGTTTGATCATTCTTGTACAGACTTGTGATAATGTGGTTAATTTGCGCATGCGCAATTATTTTCTTTCTTCAGTGAAATTGGAAGGTTTGGAAAATTTTGAGCGTTGAGGTAATTATCAAATTAAATAACAAAGCTAACTGATTTAAATTACCCACCCTCCCCTCCCATTTGCAGTTACTGCTGGTGGCTTTATTGTTTCTTTCAGATCCTGATGGTACTGTTGGGATGGATGAGTGTTTCATAGAGGTGACAATTGGTTACAGTTACGTTCGGCACGGCACAGCTGCTGCTTTGGTTCATGTGATGTTTAGAGAGAACGGCTTATTACGCGGACCAAAATGACTTTGTGAAACCGCTGATTTACACAGGGTTTCCAAATTGAATATTGAAGTAAAACTGCCATGCTGTATGCCGTGTCCAAAAATTCGCCAAACGAATAAAATACAGTTTTCTTTATTTCGTCTTAAATTATCTGTTATAATTCGTTTGGTGGCATGATACATACATTACAGGGCATTGACTTGCGAGGTATGGCGTCATGTGAGGCTCAGCGCGATCAATATTAGGCTCTGCCTATGGCTTCGCCTAATATTAATCCCATTTTGCCTCACATGACGCCATACCTGGCAAGTAAACGTCCTGAAACTCATAATATATTCGTAGTTCAATCCAGGGACCAATACTATAAAACTTATACATCTTATTTTCTATAATTGTATTTTCTAGTTATGACTTTAAATGGGTTGAAATGAACCATTAGCATATTTTCAAAGATATCGCAGTTTGCCAGTTGGAAAATTGCCAAATCTTTTGAAGTGCTTCATTTTAATCAGTTATATTAATAGGAAGAAAATACAACTTTAAAACATACAACAGTAAAAGTGTTATAGTATTGGTTCTGGCATGTATGTAACCTGCAGAGTTAAAACCTGATGGGAAAATAGGATTTCGCAGGAGATGGAGAGAAGATACCATAGTTTCTGTTAGTCAGTTTGTTTGTTTCGGATGTTCACAAGTAAAATTTGAGTTCGAGAAAGATTCTAAGTTCGTGAAACAAGATGTCACGGAGGGTCCCGACATCCCTAAATACAAAGATGGTATATATCAAGCATGGGAACATCTCCTATAGTAGTTTGAGAGAAGAATATTGCTTTATAATTTTTTATTCTTACTCTATTACCCACAGTGTTAAAGCTGAGGATCCTATGGCACCCCTAAATATCGCCCGGGCGTGATATGAACAAACCTGTTTTCTATATCAAACATGGAAGCCTTTGGAACAGGGTTTATGAAAGATTTCTATACTGTTTATCTATTACCCGAACTGCTAAAACTGCCTCCATGGCACCCCAAAAATGGTCCCAGAGGCTTGATGTCGTCGTGTAAGAACCATAAGGTTTTATCTTCCTTCTGGTAGATAGATGGTTCTCATGCGACGATTTGACAAAGTTGTAATTCATCCTCACACGGATATTATATATATAGACAGAACGCGATGTGTTTGAATCGGTGGGTGTTTTACATAACGAGTTGGAATGGCGTAGTCATATTTCGCGAGAGCCGTAGGCTCTCGCGAAATATGATTACGCCATTCCAACGAGTTATGCATCGAGTTATGTAAAACACCCACCGATTCAAACACACATCGCGTTCTGTGTTTATTACACAACCCGTGCATTAAAATGCATTTAAATAAACAAATTTTAATTCCGATAATTTAACCCAAAGGTGAAGAGTTTGTTTTGACTGAAGCTGTACTGATCATATGGATCGATAAAAAATCAAAACAACCTTTTCGGGAACCAGTGTTTGTTGAAATTCGTATCGCTGTTTACTAACAGTAATAGCCACCAAATGGTTAGGCGTGAATGGGCTGCCCATTCACGCCTAACCATTTGGTGGCTATTACTGTTAGTACAGATAGAAGGACAAATATGTGCAGATTTGCAAAACGGCTGAGAGAAACGTTTTTAAAAGAAGTTAGAAGCATGTCAAGATGTACGAAGATTTACCGAAATAAAGTTGACCAATTTAGATATAATGGGGTCCACAAAACGAGACGGCAACGGGACAAGGTTAATGTTCTGGTTGGAAATGATTGGGTTTTTAAAAAATATTAGCGGCGATTCCGTTGAATACAAGGGTTTAAAGTTTAATGGATGTGTAATAAAAGCATGGAACCTTTTAGAACAGGGTTGGGAGAAGATGTTCATGTTGTTTCCCCCATTATCTGCACTGCTAAAATCTGAGGGCACGGTGGCACCGAGAGGCTTGATAAGAACAAACGTCTAACTCGTCCTAATACAGGTAATGCGCATCAAGCGTCGCAACTCAATCTGCCGCCCCCAAGATGGCATCAAGTCAATCAACGCGGTAAATCCTCCCATCGATGAAGTTTGATGACATTTTCCTAGCACGAAATCTGTAACACGGTATCATCTTTTCAATCTCGGCACGTGTTTTTGTCAATAGTAACTGGAATATGGTGTATAGATTCAATCACAAAGACTTGAAATGTGTGTATAATATCAATTTACTTTTTCACAGACATCGACGAATGTCCTTAAACTTTTACATCACTTCACAGCCAAAACCGGCCAGCGCTATTCACAAAAAAATACCATTCAATTTTCAGTATTTTTTCACTTTTTGTTTCATAAACATAGGTTATGACCCTTATTGAGCTCGTTCCAATGAGGGTCATAAGCTATGTTTTTGACGCAAAAATGGAAAAAAAATGTTATTCAAGAATTTTGTTTGCAAGTGTAGTCTGCCTTTCGTGTCAGGTAAAGGGTTAAAAAAAACGATCGGCGATTGCGATGCAATCGGAAAACTGAACACCTCCTGGACATTAGAAAATATTTTTTGATGAACATTGTTTATTTGTGACAACAACTGACTCCTAAGGTGACCGCTAGTTGGACATGTTTCTATATGTGACCAATGAGCCTTCTAGTAATCCAGTTGTTTTGAAATCAGCACTTGATGTGCCAAGACAAATATCAGTTGTGATGTGCGGATTCGGAGGAACTGACGTTTGGAATTTTGTTCTATTTTCAGTCTTTATTTTGGACAAGAATCAAGTACAAGTCACCAACTTATACTGGGTTCAAAATTCCATTCAAATCTGTTGAGGGGCCCCGAATATTATCGTTTGGGCAGGCAAAACTCTTACCACTCCCCGGATGTATGCAAATATTGCCCATAAAAGGAAACAGAGTAGCAAATATCGAGTCACTGCATCCATCAGTTTGTGGGAAGAAGTTTTTATTGTAAATTCGGAAGATTCCCCCACCACCAAGCATTTTTTTCCGAATTGGGAAAACAATTAAAGAGAGGTATGAGCATTATTTCAGCTAGTTGAACATTTTTATTTTTTTCCTTGCCTTTTGAAGGGCACATCGACAAAGCGGGTAAACCGGGCGTTGCTTTGTTAATACGGGGTTAGCAGGAGCCATGAAAATCAAAGACAAAACATGCATGAACAGTTAAAGTTATACCTAACACTGACTAGATCCAGAAAGTTCATATTTTTGGTTGAAATATGATATTGCTCTTAACCCTGCTTTTACCCAGGGATGGCACCAGGATTTACCGACAAGGGGGTTGTGCTCAGATGTGAGGGACTTGGGTATTTCCGATAAGCCCGTAATGAGGCAGTTCGCGACTCTTAATAATCTGAAGATCATGGTATAAATATAAAATATACCCAAAGTAGCTCTTGGTGTACCAAATGTTCACCCACTCGTGGTGAACGTGTGTTAACCGCGCGCCAAAGGCTCCGGGTTAACACTTCACCACTCGTGGTGAACATTTGGTACACCAAGCTACTATGGCTTTCACGTCATCAAACGTCATCGATGGATGGGAGGTTTTTACAGCGTTGATTGGTTTGATGCCATCACACGGGGGTAGGGGGGGTAGCCCTCCTCTACAGGGGGCTTTAGTCCCCTTAGCGCCACCTCTGTTTTTATCATAACACTGGTCTTTGATATACTTTTGCAGATTCGCGGTTGGCACGCAGTTGTATCCGTCTATCTTCCTGAAAGGGATCGCGGTGGCTCAGTAGTTGTAGCATTGGACATCAAACCGGTCTTCCGTTCGATCCCTACCAGGGGGAAGATGCGTTGTGTCCCCTGGGCAAGACACTTAATCCCGACTGCCCACACGGGACACGATTATTAATTTATTACTATTTAAAGTCATATATTTCTACACAATGGCTAATCGTGACCGCAACATGAATATAACTTCAAGTTCAGCCAATCGTTTATACCCAAGATGCCCATTATATAGGACCCATCCCAGGCATTGGTTACCGGGTCCTATTTTACAAGTACACTCTTATAATTCGATGTGTTGTTACAACACCTTCAGTTGTTGTCCTGGTACACTATCAAAGTTCTCCTACAGTGACAGCGCGCAGAGAAGTACTGCACTAACACTTTGGGAAAGTGTTGAACCCAGAACACTGAACAAGTGTTATACACAACACTTCAGGTGTGGTATTATGACACTAAACAAGTGTCGTTTCAACGGTTTTCAAGTGTTAAGTTTGAACTTTTTAAATGCTAAATTAGACTTTGAAGTGTCGGTAGGAACTCATTGAGTGCTTTAAATATCACATTTTGCAGTGTTAGGAGGAGGCACCCTTAAGTACTATAACATTGCACTTTTTCTAGTGTTGGTAGAAAACAGAACTTTCACATTGAATTTCGGTCAAAATAAATTGTTAAACATGGCAATTTTGGGAGAAAATGCATACATATATCCAGCAGAAAATGACTTTTGTTATATGCTGAGTGTGATTGTTTTGGGTATTTGAACGAGGTTTGGAGGGTAAATTTGGTACCGGAATAAGCATAGGATTTCCCATTCAAAATTGAACGCTTCAGCTCCTTGTTACTTTATACGTTTGAATTTTGTGCGAATGATACAAAAATTGTGCTTAAGAAGATGTGGCATTCTGTCCTTCATAATAATGTGATATTAAACAATATAATATACTCACGAAGATACAGATTCTGATCAAGTAAAGATTGTTGGTGTGAGAAGACATGTTGGCCCCCAACTCAGATTTAAAATGGCATAGCCCCCCCCCCCCCCCTCCCCCAACTCGTGTGAAGCATGGGATGCACATCATCGATGACGCAATTCAAAAGGAGCCAATCAAAGAAGGTTTTTTTTTACTATCTCTGACACTCGAAATTACTTTGTCATTTTCGTTGGAGTGTCTCATTTGTGACACCCGGCGTGTTAATGTGACACCCCTACTTGCAAACCAAGTATAACACTTAGTGGGGTCGGGATGTTGACACTTGAGTTTTTAAGAGTGTATAACAGAGCTTATTTTCCACAGTAAACAAGAACTGCCTCACTTCCCGGGATATCCACGGAGAGAAGGGTGCGGCGGCGATTACGTCCGCAAAAACGGAAGCCGATTGTGTCCGTACTGTCGGATTGTGTCCTGTGGACGTAATCGGATTGGGGACAACATCAGC
Source organism: Pictodentalium vernedei (assembly GCA_031216915.1). NCBI lineage: Eukaryota > Metazoa > Mollusca > Scaphopoda > Dentaliida > Dentaliidae > Pictodentalium > Pictodentalium vernedei. The sequence goes on from CM062296.1 coordinate 297,316,627, forward strand.
TTAGGCCCTGAAGATGGTATCGACCCGAGATTTGCCGGAAGGACCCAATTGGACAATTTACGGAGACTATCGACTCGCGTTTTGCGCACGTAATCGGCGTGCGAACACAATAGGCCTTGTATACGTATCGGAGTAGTAGTGTATGTTCCCCATCAGGGAAAATCCCTCAATGAGGTCTAATTTACTACGACTCTTATCCTCATTTCAGAAGAAAGGGATTCTCCAGAAGGCACCCCAATTTCGGCACCCCTTTTTTGAAAAAACATATCGCCTTCGGCACCCCTTTTTTCTGAAAAGCTGTTCCAACTGATAGGCTCTTCTGCGCTACTACTATTACATATATAGATAGAAGCAGAGAATTCTGAAAGAATTCGAAATAGTAAAACTTGTCGGGTTGTTTGTGGTAATTCTACGAATTGGGAAAATACTCCTATTCAATTGAACACACCCTCCGAACATACCCCGTCGTATTGCCGAAAAATTGGGTAACATAGCAATCACGTGCTACCATAGAAACTAAGATGGCGGTCTCCAGTATACAAAATGGACGACGGAAACACGTATCACCCTAACAACACGCGCTGCGCATGCGCACTCACACCACGTATCACTATGGGGATGACGTCACAACATGGCCGCTCACGCGGGTTACCATGACAACACAACATGGCGCCACTGGGTCACGTGACATGACGTCACTTCCGAGGTCCGGCCAATATTCCCTGCAGGGGAACATACACTACGACTTATCGGGTTTAAACATACGTCCAACTGCGTATGTGGAATTCTGTGCACAGCGCCACCATCATATTACATACGGCCATGTTCATATTCCAAGAAAATAATGTTGTGTTCAGGGAGCATAACTGTGTGTGTGTGTGTGCGAGGGGGGGGGGGGGGGGGGGGTCAAGCCTGGAAACAAGCAATCTGTCATTGCAGAATGAGGTCCCCAGAGGGTGAATTTGCTGGTGTTCTCCCATACAATGGGCTAGAATCCCCTAATTTATCCTCTGAGCACCTCTTTCTGTTTAGGCCTGATACCTTGATTCAGATTGAGGGTAGCATCACCAAATTCAGCCTCTGGGGACCTCATTCTGCAGATGACAGTCTCCTTATTTCAGTACATGGTCGGGGAACGGATTGACATTCCCATCCAAATTTTCCAGCCAGGACATTCTCGTCTGGATTGGAGTCTGAGATATCAATTCGCTCTTGTTGGTCATCATGTACTTGATACGGGATTGGATTTGCTTCATGGACTTTTGTCACACACGCGGTTGTCCCATTCAAATTGGAGTCTGTGGCTAATTGGGGATGCTGGAGTCACAGCATGACCAATCTAGTGCCCCGTACGTTAATTAAATAAGAAGCCGGGAAGTCCATTACGACTGCTATGTGTATTTTATACACACAAAGAAATTCCCGATTTTTGAACTATAATCTCCATTGAAAATATTTCATCTGCATCATAAAGGAGGAAGAAGGCATACCTTCATGATGTTTGTTGGAATATTTCTTCAGTCTGTACTTGCGTCAATGACATGCCAGTTGGGACAAATTGGGTTTATATGGATTTACACCCCCTCCCCCAATCGGTCATATTCGCAACTGCCCACGCTGTGTTCCATGGCGTGTGGGATTGGTGATTGTTTATACCCAAATTTTAGAAGCATTATGTACGCGACACATCATGGCTTGATTTTTTGTTAAATGCCGGTTCGTTCTGGATAAATATGTCAAAATAAATACAATCAGAAAAGAAATGAGTCGATCAATCACGAAATCTATGCACGGCAGCCGTGTCGCCTCTCAAATCCAGACATGGAATGGGCAGGGTAAATAAAAAGGAAGACATCGTACCATGATAACGTCCCCTCAGTAAGGACAACACATTTCTAAATTTAATGGGAAGCCTCGTGGACTTTTCAAAGTGAGAGGATCATGGTCTCCGCACCTTCGTCCTTTGGCAGTTGTCAAAGGATCTCGACCACCCAGATTAGGCCCAGCCATTTCAAATGCCGGACTTACTCCTTGTCAATTAGTCTCTGTATGCTGCTTTGACTGAATAAGTGGGCCGAGGTAAGTGGCATAGAAACAGGTCATCGAAAACCGGCTGGACTCTCTGCGGCCCCCGCATGCAGATTTTGAGTATGTTTTTACTGAACTAATGTTTGATGCCAGTACATGCGTAAAGTGTTGTGTAGACTTACCGTCTCGAGTTTCTTTTCGAACCTTATCCTACACGACCGATTGGCTCCACTAATCAGTTGAAAAGAAAGTTACACCAAGCCTGGTCATCGTTCACGAAACGTTATCTCTGTGTTTCTACAAATATATACGGACAGGAGGTGTTGATTTGCAAACTGCTGCGATAATACATCGCTGTAAATAGTTCAAGGCATGCTATTTGCGTAATTAACCCTATACCTGAATAGACTGCCAAGTACATGCGACCTTACATATTGGTCGCTTTCCAGTTCGTTTCCCCTTCCAGTCCGAGGTTACAAATGTCGCCCAAATTTTTGATGCAACCAGCGCTAGGAAATTTGCACCCAGTCCTGCAGTCGGCAATCGAAAATAACATCACATCTGTCCACAATCAACCCTTCGCCCACACGTCTACAAACATTTTTTTTTTCTCTTGCCTTTTTTCATTGTATTTATTCACTATTTTTCGTTCGTAAAGAAACTACCTTTGTTGAGTGAAATAAATGTGTCGACAGGTTTACCAGGTCATAAACCAGAGAGAATAGACATATCTCCGTAGTGATTCGTCACCTTGCTTTCTTGATTGCCCTTATATATGCACTTCCTAATGTTTTATCGTTTGGCCATTTACTCAACACAACTAAGCCAATTGCCCCAAAATGGAATAACTAAATATTTTTGTGCTCTGCCTCAAAAACACAGTTTTTTGGATCATCACGAGTACGGACTCGACCCTCTTGTTCACAGGAGCGTCCCCGAGATGACCAGGGCTCAAAATAAGCGCTGTCGCGTCGCTTTTTGCTATGCAAAACTTGCAAAAAGCTACACAATGTTCAATTATGTATAGCATTTTGCGATACAAGATTATCAACTGCAGGCTATTAGGCTGCAGTTGATTATCTTGTATCGCAAAATGTAAATGAAAATTTGCAAACAAATTTGAAAACTAGTTCACTGATACTTTACTTCTGATTGTGGAACATTCCAGGCATAACTCAGATTAACTCTCCATCAAGCATCATTAGCAACTTCATATGTAAGATGAATTCTATTGGTTTAAATTCTTCCTGTTTTTACAACATTTTGCATAAAATGTACATTAAAAATAACTTCAAGCCCATCAAATTAAAAATCCCACTTCCATTTTGAGAACTCTATCGAACAACCAAGACACTATTTGAAAATATCCAAGTCCATGCAACCCTAAAAGGCAGTTCAGTTGAAAAAAACATAGTAAATGTTTCATGTGTCGCAGATCATTTGGAAATGCCCAGAAATGGATGGAAACTATTCTATCTACTTAGAAAAATTCAATACAAAACAGCATAACATAACTCTGGTATACAAAAATAGCTATGTAATTTTTACGAAATGCTATTCATTTTTTTGGGAAACTTGTAGCATTTTGCTACGCAAAGAAAAAAAGTTATTTTCAGCACTGGAGATGACCAGTGGAGGGTGGGGGTGTAAATCTGATTTGTCCCGACAGAGTAATATTCCAACTACATCATCAAGTCTTGCCCCCCCCCCCCCTACACCACCACCCGTCTTCGCTCTCGGTGGCCCTGTGACCGACTGTCTGCGTGACACAAGTCCCAGTATCAAATCTCGTCTTTTAAGAAAATATATGATTAGTGAAAAAAGAGAACTGACAACTTAAGACTACAATCCTGTCGAAAATGTCCTAAGTACAAACATTATTGGGGAGGGGCACACAGGGCTAAACACTCGTTAGCTAGGAGCCTGCTTGTTCATAGAGGGTGGTCCTATGATTTTGGAGTAAACAAATGAAATAATATTAAAACTGAATGGCGAATTTTGTGAAGAGCGCTGTTTGGCTATATTTCTGTTACGAAAGGTAAAGGATTAACCAGTTGTATGATGGTTTATGACAACATTATAAATTCTGTTTTCAGAAATGGAGATCAGTACACTAAGGTCCAATATCACAGAACTATAAAACAGGGGGCTCGGTATAATTCTGATGGGTGACTTTAATGGACACATAGGTGATAAGGAAGAAGGCATAGAGGGTGTGGACAAGAAAGGCAACACGAATGGAAGGAAGTTATTGAACTTCACAAATGAGCTCGGTCTGAAGATTCTGAACAGGGACACGAGGTGTAAGGGGAAATGGACCGGGGGGAGGAACGACAGAAAATCAGTAATCGACTACATTCTCACTGATATTAATTTATGGAGGGAGGTGATAGGGGTAGAAGTGGATGCTGATGGTAAAATGGAGGTGGATAGTGATCACAACTTGATTACAGCGACGATCAGGGCCAAAAACCTAGTAAAAAGCAAAGGAAGCATCAAGGAGATTTGGGAACTCAAAAAGGATGTTGACAGGGCGAAGTTCGAAGAAAAACTGAAACCAAAGCTTGCAACCGTACACAAGGGGAGCAGTGTCCAGAAGATGGCCGACGCCATAGTTGCGAGCCTAGTGGAGGCAGGGAAGGAAAGTGTAGGAAAGATCAGGGTGCCAACACGAGAACTTGGGTACAGAGTGAACGAAGAACTGAAAAGGGCCATAACGGGTAGAAAAGCTAAATGTGCTGCATACAGGAGAAGTAGAAAACTTAAGGGGCGGAAAGCAACGAGGCCAAATGCAGTAGCAAAGGAAGAAAACCAACAAGCACGAAATATAGTAAATAAGATTAAAGACGATAATCGGAGAGTGCGAAGTAGCAGTTTTACTAGGACGATACGAATGACAGGGGGGGGGGGGGGGGGGGAGTTCGAACGCATTTTGGAAATGGGTGAATAAAAGTAACAGAGGAAGTTACCCACAGAATATTAAAGTAGATGGCTGAGTTACAGACAAGCAAGATCAAGTCGCATCAGAACTAGTCAAGCACTGGGAAAAGGTAAACGATAAGCGGTTGGGCATGGGGAGCCCACCGGAGTGTCCGTATCAGGTCGAGGAAAATCTATCGAACTTCGTGTGCAGCGAAATTAACACGGAGGAGGTGCGAAAGGTGATCTCAAAATTAAGGGATGGAAAAGCGAGACGGGTGGATGAAATTCCGAACGAGTTTATCAAAAAAATGTGAGAGGAACTCGTGGAAAGCCTAACTGCCCTATTCAATTTAGCCATAGAAAATCAGGAGGTCCCAAAGGAGTGGAGAGAAAGCAAAGTGACATTTATTTACCAAAAGGGGAAAAAAGACGTTTTGGATAACTATCGAGGGATCTCTGTCAGTAGCAACATTGGAAAAGTTTTCTGTCAAGTCCTGTATGTGAGACTAGAGGAGGTGATTGAAGAGAAGGGTTTTTTGGGAGAAATCCAGAATGGCTTTAGGAAGGGAAGGAGAGTCACTGACCATCTTTTCACGCTATCCCAAATGATAGAATCTGCGAAGGCAAAAAAGAAAAAGATGTTGATGGCCTTTTTGGATGTTAAAAAAGGCATACGATAGAGTATGGAGGGAGGGTATGTGGAGCAAGCCGGATGCTCTGGGCTTGAGAGGCGAGTTTGTTGGAATTATGAAAGCATTATATAGAGACGTACAGAGTGAACTTAGCCTGGGAAACATTACAACAAAACGTGTGCCTATGGAGATAGGCCTAAAACAGGGGTGTATCCTTTTGCCAATTCCTTTTGCATTGTACATCAAAGGTTTAGGAGATGAACTCCTGCTTAGCGACGAGGGGGGTAGCAGTTGGGGACTTGAAGATCCCAGGGCTATTTTTTTTGCAGACGATATGGTGCTAGTGTCAGAAAGCGAAGAGGGGCTAGAGAAGATGCTGGGAATTGTTGGGAATATGGGAGCAAATGGAGACTCGAACTTAATGAAAGCAAGAGCAATGTTATAGCTGTAGGCCGCAAAGTGGACCCCACTCGAAGGTGGAGAGTGGGGGAGTTCTGCATTCCGGAAGGTAGCAGCAAACTTCTTAGTGTAGGAGAGACTAGTGACTACGAGTATTTGGGGGTAAATATAACCATCACAAGAAGGGGCATCTACCGAAACCACACAAATAAATTGATTCTGAAGGGGAAGCGAATCCTTAACCAAATGAAACTTATAGGGAGAAACAGTTTCAATAAGGTTTTCGTTGGGAAAACCATTTGGGAAATGGTGGGTCTGCCAAGTATAACATACGGTACGGAAGTGGTACCCCTAAACCAGACGGTCGTAAAGAGCTTGGAAATCCCGCAGAACGATGCAGGCCGATGGATAACGGGGTCGAGTAATGCCGCAGCGCTAAAAGCAACCAGGGATGAGGATCAAGGACAGGATAGACCTATTGAAACTCGGTTATCTTAATTATTTGGTAAATCTCAGCGACAGCCGATGGTGTAAAGTAATGTTCCTGGGAATTTTCAACTCAAGTATCAAGACGGGGTGGATGGTCGAAGTGAGGGAGCTAGTAGAGGACTACTCATTGGAGATCTCGGACCTAGACGTTTGGGCAAACCAGGGTAAAAAAATCGTCAGAGAAAGGGTCATGGAGGATTGTAACTAATTGGCGAAAGGGGGTCAAATCAAAGAGGTCTTTAGGTGGCCTGCGTGATCAAGAGAAGCCTGGTTTTGAAGAGTACCTTGATGGCACCTTTGGGGGTCACTGTTGTTCAAGCTGAGGTCGCGGTCCCTGGATCTGAGGGGGCAAATTGGGAAAAACAGTGAAAAGGAGTGCCAGGTGTGTAATCTGGGCGTGGTGGAGACCCTGGAACACTTTCTTCTAGAATGCCCAAAATACCAGTCTAACAGAATAAGATTCACTGGGAGTATAATGGGGAAGTGGGATGGGAGATTGAAGGACATGTGGTTAGTGGGAGACTCAAAAGAAAGGGTTAATATGCTAATCGGAGAGATTGGGAGGAATTGGACAAGGGATGTCATCAAGCAGTTCGTCTCCGAGTGTTGGGAGGAGAGAAGAAGCGTGAGAATAGGCAGTTGGGAGTACAGGGGTAACCAAGGCCTTCTCATACAAGAACCGCTACAAATCAGCGGCCGGCCAAAGTGTTATTATTATTATTAGTAAGCTGGAAGTCGTATAGTAACAGGAACATAACGTCATCCATTTGGATGATCTCGTGAGGTATATCACGTGACGCCATACCCCAAAGCACGAGGAGTGAGTTCCAGGCCTAGTGGAAGACGCATCAAGTCCAGCCCTCATGTCACCGGTTTAGTTCTGTTCTGAATTGGACGATGTTATGACCTAGAACCAGTCTGGCCATTAAACAGTCCATCGCCTGTGTTGAAATTCACTCGTTTGGAATATTTTGATTCGCTTCCAGACGATTTAATCTAAAAATTACCACAACGATTCATTTTCTTTGAATCAACGGAAGAAATGTTGCTCAGTCGTGACTTAGTTTGACCGAATGTTTGATGACATTACCATTAGATTTGAAGACTCGCCACATCTGTAGTTTTAGGACTGCGCAGCATAGTTCCACTGATTGTGTTAATCCTTTACCTAACATGAAAAGCAGACGACACTTGCAAAAAAAAATTCCTGAATAACTATTTTTTTTTTTCATTTTTTGTCTCACAAACATAGGTCATGATCCCTCTTTGGAACGAGCTCAACGAGCTCGTTCCAAAGAGGGGTCATAACCTATGTTTTTGAGACACAAAAAGAAAAAAATACTGAAAATTAATTTGCGATTTTTGTGAATAGCGCTGGTCGGTTTTGGCCGTTATGCTGGGTAAAGGGTTAATATCTTGGTGTTTTCATAGCGAATTAAGTACCTATTGAGTAGAATATCTATAACTGGAGCAAGAAAGAATGTCACATTATATCAACGGTAGTGTGCGTGAAAATGGGCAGACTAACAGCCCAAAACAGCGCCGAATTCCTCACAGAATTAGAGCTTGGATTGAAGTGGCTATGTGTTGACTTCTTTGTCATTGTGATATGCGGCGTCACTGTGTAACAAGTGTTATGATGCTAAGTGGTTCAGCCATCCGTTTTGTTTGGGAGTGTTCAGCCAGCTGGTATTTATAGATTCTCACGCGATTTATGGGACCCAGCTGTATTCAAAGGGGCACGTTAAAGGAGAGGGTGTTCGATCAACTGCACCAAACTACTGAAACATACTTTCACAGACTCTGAAATTGAAACAAAATTGATAAAAAAATACTTTCCCCAAGTGAATCACTGCGACCGACCGACATTCCAAAAAATAGAACAAATGTGTTATACTGTACAAAAAACGTGAAAAGCAACAATCCACAATGCACTGTTTGCCCGAGTGGATATTAACTCTCTTCAATGGAAGCGATTTACAGGAATTTTCTAAAGTTGTCAGTAAATATAACACCAAGAGTATGTGAATTTCAAAAAAACATTGAAACTTCGAAAGATTAGCGAATTTGTATCATTGATGTGCGCATCACTTCACAAACTTCAGGCATTTTCCTACTGAGTGCAATAAAAATACAAACGCTGGCTTTCTACATTTTTCCCAGCGAGTTCGTTTGACTATTACTCTGTTCAAACCCCTTTTACAAGTAAGTGAACGGCGTTTTCACTATCTATTGATGACCTGTAGCTTTTTTGTTTTCATTATATCAACAGTGCGCGCATTGTGACATATAATAGAGACACTGTCTTTTCCACTAAAATAAATGTCTAGGAGGTGAGATTAGCTGATTTTTTTCCTGGGAAGTATAAAAACTTGCAAATTACTGTAAAAACACATTCGCTAAATAAAGAACCAAAGTGGACTCTTAGTGTTGGGTGGTTCGATACTGATAGATATTCATAGTGGCAGATTATCTGTGAACAATTTACTTCTAATTAGCTTGCCATAAAAACAGTTTCCTTTTTAGTCCCCCACTTTTTCGACCGTGAAGGGGACTATTGGATTGCACTCCATCTGTCTGTCTGTCTGTCCGTCCTTCTGTGCTGTTACCACCTATATCTCATAGATGCTTTGGGGCTTTTGATTCAAATTTTCAGATTTGAAGGGGCATTTGGAAAAATTGATGCCTGTCATTTTTTTCCAAAAAAAATTTCAAGATGGCCGACTGGCGGCCATGTTTGTTGGAAATTGCGTGTAATTCGTTATACGCTCAGAGCTTCTGAACGACATTTCCGATTTCAATAATTTTTTGGTATGGGGGTCTAGCAGCATAAGATATATAACATATCATGCGGGTTTTTTTTCTAATGCATAAATTATGCAAATTAACCTTACTTAACCTTTTTTCGGGTAATATTTTGTGCGTATTATGTTGTGTACTGTTACCACCTGTATCTCAGAGACGCTTTCATGCTTTTGTTTCAAATTTTGCGATTTGAAGGGAACAAACATAAGATAAATGACCCGCGTTGTGTCCTTGGGCAAGGCACTTTATCCCGGTTGCCTACATGGGGGCACGTTGACGCCATGTACTAAGGCGTACTGCACGTCGATGGTGCACATGTCTTCAGCCGCTGTAACCCTGCTTGAGCGGAGCTTGAACAGAGTTAGAATGTTGAGGAGCTGACAGTTGCTCATCGATGATCGGTGATTCTCTCCGGGTACTCCGGCTTCCTCCACCCGTAAAACTGTCACGGTCACGATTAACCATTGTGCATACGTATGTGACCTTAAACACCAATAAATAAATAAATAAATAAATAAATAAATAAATAAATAAATAAATAAATACCGTGGGGGAAGATTGTCTAATCACTGGCGATCGCCGTTGCATTTGATGTTACTTCCAATAAACGAAGACAACAGGCAGCTCTGAGAGCTGTCTGTTGCCTTCGTTTATTAAAAGTAACTAAATGAAACTCGGTTTTATTTTCTACCAATCGGATCTTCCCAGTGCGTCAGATGACTTAAATTGAGATAACTTTATCGAAAGTCCATTGTCATGACGGTATATGTCAGAGATGAATGGGGAGAAATTTAGCATAATACTCTGCAGGTTGAAGGTAATCTCCAGGCCTACAGGTATTAACGATCCGTTACAACGCATTTGATACAAATACAAAGCGAAGCGTGTGCATACTCCACGAGCCAATATCACTACCCTCTAAATCCAACAAATGCCACACAAGAAAGTGCACAGAGAACCTTTCGTATGTGAAAATCCTTTCCCTCATATTGGTCTTTCAGCATACGAAAGTGACGGCCAAATCCGATTGTCCACACCCGAGTTACAAGGCGAAATGTTTGCAGGGATGGACGAAACCACTATTTTTAGATCCAACAAAAACAAGGACTGCGTCAAGAAAGAGCGGACAGAATCCATAGTATGTTGGTGGTGTTATCTCCCATGCTGGTCTACCGCCATTCCAAGAACAATCAAGTTTGATTATGCACATTGGTGCTACAAGCCAAATGTTTGTATGGGCCAGACTTAGCAGAGGTACATTGTGGGGTTTACAATTTAGGGTCAGTGGTAGTTGTGGGGTTGGGTTAGTACAGTGGCCAATTGTGGGGTTATTTTTTGCACTGTGGGTTTTATTTTTTGACCTTGTGAGGTTAGGGTTTAACATGGGAAAAGACCCACAAGTAAGAACGTGTAAGAACATCCAGGCCGGCGGACACACGTTTAAAGTCCAAAAGGCCAGTACTCCGGAGACAAAGTGCGGACACAATCCGTCCTATGTAAAGATCTTTTCCCACACGTGGGTTTATCGGCATACCAAAGAACAACGAACTTTTATTTTCCACACCGGAACAACAATGCGAAATGTTTGTACGGACGGACTAGTTAACCAAGTCCTACAAGGACAACTCTGGCAAGTGCGCTCAGAATCCTAGTTGCATGGAAATTCATGCTAGTTTGTCATTATACCAAAAGATTACCACATCGGAATACAATGAGCAATATTTCTACAGATGGACGCCCACATGTACGCATGCAAGCACAGCTGGATGGAGGGCTCAATTAGATACCCCGAATCCCCCATCGGAGGTCGAAGGCATAATAAAACCTGAACATAATAATTCATAACACACATAACGGTTTTCCTTCAAATGAGGCCCTCGGCTTGGGCTGTGTGAATATTCGTTATTCGAAATGATATTCGATTCGATCGACTGTGCTGGGGGTTTTTCGGACGTTCTCATCTAGACATGACCTATACATGAATAGGAAATTTCGTGGAGATCAGACAAGAACTACGGGGTGTAGCCTGTGCTAAAGAAAATATGAACAGACTAAGAGACTGACAAATTCACAGGCTCACAGACTTCCGCACGCATGATGGCAATAGGTTATCTTGACTTTGTCAAGTTAAGCTAACATCAATTGTATTATTTTGAACAAGAGCAATGGGATGGCTTATCCTCCACTACCTAAGTAGAACAAGGGCAATAACTCTTGAAGAAATACTTGGAGACCGCAGGTTCGCAGCGCCCTTCAATATATTACCATCAAACGGCGATATTGTAAATTAAGGAACAAATCTAGAACAGTTCTCTTTGAAATGAGATGACAAGAAATGGTGATGTGATGACAAGATATTCAAAGTCCAACAAGTCCAATTACTCTTGAAAAAATAAATTCTTGAACAAAGCTGTTCGTAATCTCATTGATAATATTATCGCCAGAAGCAATATATTGAATTTGGAGAAAAAAATCTTCAACGGTTTTCTTTGAAATGTGATGACAAGAAATGGTAATTTGATGACAAGAAAGTCTAAGTCCCATAAGGGCAATAACTCTTGACTATATTCGTGATCACCGCTGGTTAGCAATCCCAATTATAAATTTAGGCAAAATACTTTTAACGGTTGTCTTTAAAATGGGATGACAAGAAGTTGGGAAGAAACGGCGGAGGGAAGGAAGCACGGACGGAATACGGGCCTATATTCTCCCCCCCCCCCACACACTACTTGACGGGGGTAATAATGCACAGCCATGCTTCCAATATTACCCACAGACCGTGCATTGACAACGGCAATCCGAAATAGATTGCATGGATGAATATGCAATAAACAGAAACACGTGTACATAAATTTCACCTACAGTTAAAACTAGAAGTCCTGTCATGAACTGTTCGCTTATCTAGGTTTAATTGCGCGTAGTAATTGCGCCCAATTACCATATCGAATGGCATCCAAAGCACGGCAGGTTCTCCTGGTTACTCACAGCAAACACAGGCAATGTTTCTGCCAATGGTCCTCCGAGTTACCCGGAGGTCCATTGGCTGAAATATTTCTTGTGCACAAGCCATGTGTACAGAATTTGATAGCCTTACTATGGTCGTAACGCGTAGACCGACGTGCTATTTGTGCGCATTTCATGACAGGACTTCTAGTTTTAACTGTATGTCCTTTCGACGATTATGGACATTGCATCTTGTTGTCTCCGCGAGTGAACGAATAAAAAAAGATCGGAATGAACACAATTACGGCCTGCATTTTCTGATGAAGACAAGAAATTCTCGCCTTCAAGTGTCTGTATTTAATCGATAAAAACACGTTCAAAAGAATGATACACGAGAAATGAGGATACTTTTGCAAATGAAAATTGTAGGTTTTTCTAATGGTCTACTTATTTTTTTTTTTAATTCTCGGCTTATTGTCCCTTTGTTGTTTTTTTTTAAAATGGGTTATGTGAGCTCCGTTAGCACAAAAATATACCGACAACCTAATGTAAAAACATTCAAGGGGATAGGCGCCCAGCGGCTGCCTAAACACGTTTCCGGTACGGAATTTTAGGTTGAACTCAAAAGAAAAAAATCTCCGACTCGACTACAATCAGGTCTCGGTTTAAAACCTGTGCTGCTCATAACTGAAAATTCCCATTATAATTGAGTACAAAATGTACCGATAATTTCTAATCATGACAATGTTCACGAGGAAATAAATCATTTTAGGCACAGAAAACGACCGGGGTCTTCCTGTCTACGCCAACCGCTATTGTTCTGGTAGAAGTGTGAAGCTTTTCTTGAGCAAAGAAATGCCGATTGTAATTTTCGTTTGTTCTGTTGGGAATTTTACTGAAGGCGCATAGGGACGATATGGGATTGAAATCCATTGCGATCCGAATAACTTTATTTGCTTTATAACTTTGTTTGCTTATGAATCCACGAGAGTCGGAAGCGAGAGTCAATAATCTTATTTGGTTTGAGTGTGCGCACTGGCAGTAGGGTAGAGGGTTCAGATCCCCGAGAACCTCGAACTGGAAGATGATTAGGAATTGTGCATAACTACAAGAATTCTGCTCTGTGTTTGCTTAGAGAAGTGGTCATATTTATGGTAATACTGAAACCGCAGTTTGATGATTGTTTTAGAAAAAGAAAAAGAAACCCAAACAGTCATGATTTGGGAGCAGCCCCAGCATATTATCCATAACGGTTACAAAAAGGAAAAAATCCACCAATATGTGTTTTTGAAAGCTGGGAGTCATCAGTAGTATAGCACGTATGAATCGTGCCTCATTACCCGGAGCTTTGGGGGAGCAACTAGTGTTAAATTCCCATAGGAACCGGAGCCGTTTGGGGGAGCAACTTTGGGGGAGCAAAAGTACCGCTTCTTGCAGCTAGATCCGCCAAATGGTGTAGGTACTGTATATATAGTACGCTATGGCATGTATAGTGACATATGTACGCACGGGGCTATAGGTATATATTATGGGTAAGTGGTTGAAAGATGATGTCAAAATTGGGTTTTCTTGAAAGTTTTTCCCGCGAAACGGTTGACGTTGCTATTGACGTCGTGACGTCATGATACGCGCGCGACGTCATAGAGATGCTGACCACTATTATTGTCCAGTATACAATCTGACATAACGTAATTCGGGTCAGTGGATGTCGGACTTCTTGTAGGAGGGTGGGGGGGGGGGGGAGTGATATGGTAGTAGTGGTATATATCCATGTTGGTATCCTATTAGCCCTTGGGTCTTTATATTATCCTATGCCTGCTATAGCTAAGTCAAGCAGTAGGGTGGGTGGGGGTAGTGTGGTATTGCGAGATAGTCATTGGTGGTTTAAATTGGACAGGATAGGATGAATGATCTGTTGGTCTATTACCCCCTTAGTACTATTAACCTACCGAATCCTTTGTATTATCTTATGGCTGGTATTGGTAGTTTAGTGTTAGGCCAGGCAGTATTATACTAGGTTGTTTAGAACGGGTGGCATGGGATGCATTGTATATACCACTGTAGGTCCAGTCCTCGATATTATTAACCAGCCGATTGCTTTGTACTATTCAATGACTGGTATAGGGAGTACGTTATGGCAGGTCAAGTGGTATTGTGGGGTGGGGGTGGAGTAATGCCTGGCAGTATAGAACAGCAGTATAGTATGGACGTTATATACCCCTGTGGGCCCATGCAGGGCCCATGTTAGCTCTTAGAACTATTAATCCGCCTGATGCATCATGTTATCCTATGACTGGTATAGGTAGTATGCAATGCTAGGCATAAAGGTATTGTGGGTAGGGGTACTATCTGGTAGTTTAGAACGGCACTATAGTATGGTGGTATATACACCTATAGGCCCCTGTTAGTGCTTGGTACTATTAACCAACCGATTGCTTTGTTTTATTATATGGCCTGTATATGTAGTACGTTATGGTAGACCTAGTGATTTTGTGGGGGTGGGGTAATGCTTGGTAGTTTAGAACGGTAGTATAACATAGGCTATGCATATCCCTGTAGGTCTCTTGCTGGCCCTTGGTACTGCTGATCCACCAGGTGCTTCATATTATTGAGCGGTATTCTGGGGTGGTGCCAATGCCTGGTAATACAGAACGACAGCAGAGTATGGTTGGTATATTCCCCTGTAGGTTCCATCCAAACCGTTGATAGTATTAACCTACCAAATGCTTTGTATCATCCTGTTACTGGTAAGGTGGTACGTAATAGCAGTAGTTCTGACCCTATTCCAAGTATTCTTGTTGTTTCATATATATAACTAACCAATCAAATTGCTTGATTTCCCATAATCTATATACAGAGTTATTTCCCTTCTGTATAATAAAAACCTATATCCAATGGCCATATTCCCAGGCAGCCCAATTTCGGCTCCCCCCCCCCCTTTTTAGGAAACATATGACCTTTGGCACCCCTTTTTTGTCATATGTGCTTATGTGAAAAAGCACAATGTGACACAATGTGCCCTAGCACAAAGGCACATGCTTTATGTGCCGATATGTGCTTATGTGAAAAGGCACAATGTGACACAATGTGCCCTGGCACATAGGCACATACGGGTATTTGAGGATACCTATGTTCTGGTATTGTTTTATTCGAGGATACCTACTGGAGAATCTCTTTTCAGGAATCCCATTTGTGGAATCCCTTTTTGAAAATATCCGACTTCACCACGTTAAAACATTATGTTTCAAAGATAAACAAATTGTACTACGCATGCGCACAGATACTGTGCGCATGTGTAGTACAATTTGTTTATCTTTTAAATCGATGTTTTTTAATATGGTGAAGTCGGATATTTTTCAACATTTCTTGAATTTGATGCTGTGTTTGCGTTAAATAATGATGCAAACACGCAAATAAATTATATTTGGGCTGAATACGACATGTAGAATGTTGATTATGTGATTTTTGTCTTCGATATGAAGCGTGAACTGAGTCGACCCAAATGCGGCCAGTTTCTTTCAGTTTTAGTCAGATGAAATTTGACCGGGTTTCTCAAAGACTGTGAGGGCCAGGAGGGCCCCGGGTCACAGTCTTACAAAGACTAAATAGTACCAAGCACTAACAGGGGCCTATAGGTGTATATACCGCCATACTATAGTGCCGTTCTAAACTACCAGGCAGTACCCCTACCCACAATACCTCTATGCCTAGCATTGCATACTACCTATACCAGTCATAGGATAACATGAAGCATCGGGTTGATTAATAGTACTAAGGGCTAACATGGGCCCTGCATGGGCCCACAGAGGTATATATCGTCCATACTATACTGCTGTTCTATACTGCCAGGCATTACCCCCACCCCCACCCCACAATACCACTTGACCTGCCATAACGTACTCCCTATACCAGTCATTGAATAGTACAAAGCAATCGGCTGGTTAATAATATCGAGGACTGGACCTACAGTGGTATATACAATGCATCCTATGCCACCCGTTCTAAACAACCTAGTATAATACTGCCTGGCCTAACACTAAACTACCAATACCAGCCATAAGATAATACAAAGGATTCGGTAGGTTAATAGTACTAAGAGGTAATAGACCAACGGATCATTCATCCTATACTGTCCAATTTAAACCACCAATGACTATCTCGCAATACCACACTACCCCCACCCACCCTACTGCTTGACTTAGCTATAGCAGGCATAGGATAATATGAAGACCCAGGGGCTAATAGGATACCAACACGGATATATACCACTACTACCATATCACCCCCCACCCCCCTACAAGAAGTCCGACATCCACTGACCCGAATTACGTTATGTCAGATTGTATACTGGACAGTAACAGTGGTCAGCATCTCTGTGACGTCGCGTGCGTATCATGACGTCACGACGTCAATAGCAACGTCAACCGTTTCGCGGGAAAAACTTTCAAGAAAACCCAATTTTGACATCATCTTTCAACCACTTACCCATAATATATACCTATAGCCCCATGCGTACATATGTCACTACACATGCCATAGCAGACTATATATACAGTACCTACACCATTTGGCGGATCTAGCTGCAAGAAGCCGTACTTTTGCTCCCCCAAAGTTGCTCCCCCAAACGGCTCCGGTTCCTATGGGAATTTAACACTAGTTGCTCCCCCAAAGCTCCGGGTAATGAGGCACGATTCATACGTGCTATACTACTGTCATCCATCCGCCTCTAGGGGAGAGTGGATGCTGAGCCTTGGCCATCTGGTCTGCCTTCAGGCAGAACAGATGACAGGTGATGGGAGAAAAAAACACACACACACACACACCACACCCAAAAACCCTTAAAAGGGCTGTTTTATCTTTATTCAAATGTTTATTTATTTAAAGTATACACTGGTCCCAGCCAGGCAAGCTTGTTTCAATCCTTGCTTGGTGTTTGGTGGTTGCGTGTATAAAATAACAGAAAGAAAGTAGGTTGGTCCAATTCCTCTTACACTTTGTCTTCTATTTCCATGTGTCTTCTTGATAGGAGTGTTGCAAGAAAATAAGAGAGTGTTCGATTAGAAAAGTTGTAGGTAGAGAGAGACAGAGGAATCCGCTATTGTATATTATGACTGTTGTGTGATTGTTGTTAGTGATGGGGTGAGAGAGTGTTTTTTTTTTTTGGTAGAGCTGAAACGGTTAAGGGGTGTTCTTGGTCGATTAATCACGTGGATTAACCTTGGTTATCCGATTAATCACTTGTCCAAATGGATATCTGAATAACTGCCATACCGTTGATGATTTACAGCATGAACCATTTACCCAACGTAACAAACAAAACCGACTTGGCCTAAAAACAAAAATCTCCATTCAAATTTATTATGTTTTCAATTTTTGTCTCACAAACATAGTTTATGACCTCTCACTGGAACGAGCTCGTTGAGCTCGTTCCAATGAGGGGTCATGAGCTATGTTTTTGAGACCAAAATTTTAGTAATTTATGAATTTATTTTGCAAGTATCGTCTGCTACCCGCAATGGGTAAAGGATTAAGAATGACCATTTCCAGCCACTGATACAGTATGATGATCATGCAAGTAAATAAGTATGTCAGCAAGTAACTTGCTTGCTTTACTCTGTCTCATATAATTGATGTGAGTCAGTGTGGCACTGTTTGCCTTTGTTCCTTTGTTAACCCATATAATACAGTAGTTCAAAAGTAATCGATCAATAACTTTTTGGATCGATCAAGATGTTGATCATTGATAAATTGATTAATCGGTTAACCGTTCAGCTCTATTTTTTGGAGCCCACTCCCCACACACAGAGTTGCGGGGCAGTCTCCACAGACTCGATCCCAGATTTCTTAGTGAGTAGCAAGACAGTCCTCACTAACTCCACTCCTCCATATCATTATTAGAGAAAGATAGAACTCCGCTGCTGTATATTTTAGCTTTTGTGAAGTGCTGATGTTAAGATGTGTAGCTGTATAAATAGTAAATTTACTGAATATTATGAATATCAGTTAATAAAGTTCAACTGTTTGGTGCGACAACAAATTTAACATCAACTCAGCCAGTGATGAACTGTCAGCTCTCTGTTTGATATATCAAGTCATCAACTAAGTCCGGAGATAACACATAAGCTCTCTGTTTTGATGCGGATTATTACCTTCGCCAACGTAATATTGGGCATTTTTTTAAAATTTCCACATTGCCCTAAATACGAATTAAAGCGGTGAATAACGACATTTTATATACCAAAATAATGACAAAAGCATACAAAACCCGAATTTATCCACTTTTTCAAAAATGTTTTAAATTTGTTTGCTTTTGATGACAAAGAAATTGCCAGCCGCATAAGTAACTGTCAGGATTCAAAAGGAATAAATTGGGTAATTCGAATGTCTGAGTTGTAAATAAAAGACTCCACACTCCATACACGGAGAAAGTATATTTAGCATTTCATCACCAACGTGGTGAGAACGCTCAGGGGAAAATGGATGGCCACAAACGCTTGATTCTGTTCGAGTGACATGTTTGTTATGATCACGTGGGTTATGGGCAAAGTTGGGAAATGATTTGATTTCCCACGATCTGAAATCTTCAAACAGTTCACTGCTGTTTTTGAATCTGAGAGGCAATGTAATGTACAACTAACGACACATTCATATGAAAATATTCAACTGACAATGTGATAATTGCGAGATGCAGTCCATAGTAGCGCTGTCGAGTTTAGAAACTGTACAATGTGACGCAAGTGTCAGCAAGGGATTAATATGCCACCGATTCGAACTACTATTATTTTGTTGGCGACTTTGATCGAAACATAAAAGTGGAAAATTATATTTGAAAACAAAAATATATTCACATCAACATAGGCCTACATTACAGTCCTCACAATTGTATATTTACGAAAAAATAATTTTACTGTCGCCGAACTATATTAGTGACGTAAATAAGGCTTGATGAAGTCTGCTACGAAAAAAGAAGACCAATGTCAATGAGAATTATCAGAAAGGTTTCTTCCTGTTCACCAAATATAGCGAAATGTCGTACCATCGTAAATTTAAATATCTCCCTCGCACAACCTCATTGTGTATAAGGTGGAGCAACGTCGATTTTGAGCGCTGTTAGAACCAAAAGGTTGCGAAAATCTATGTGCGTTGATACTCTGTGGACAGAAATAGAAAAAAATCCGCTGTACGGACAAAACTCGCATGAATTACCAAAATGAGACCACGACGTGTCTAACGTGTTCAGATAAATGAATTTAATAACCAACACAATTCCGATATTGTTCAGGCCGGTAACCCTCCGCCTATAAAATTAGTATTGGTAAGCAGATCAGTTCGATTAATGTTCTTAAATCTCACGAGAAAACAACAGCCAAGCCTCCCCATACAACAACTACAGAAGGCCGATAGTTCCAAAACAAATGAAGCATACCAAATCATGTACATAAATGAACTAGAAGCCAGGATATCTGACTTAAGTGTAGCCGATTAGTGAAACTATTCTGCACGCAGGTCAGGTCATTTTTGGTTGTTTTGGCCTCACTTGAACATTCAAATGACACTTGGCAGCAGTCATTGCTCATACAACCCCAGAAATGGACACGTTTAATACCAAATGAGGAAGTTTGGCAGTTTACCCTTTTTTTGGTGTATCAATCTCATCGTATTTTACAAATTTGATACAAATCTCATGCAAAATGGCAAAAGGGTTGTGGGGCGTATGGTCACTGCAGACTCACAAAAGCCACATTGGACATTCTTCATTTTTCATTGATGCACTCTCTCGTGTCTCCAAACTTGTTCTTCTGAACTGTGTGGATTTGACCTTTGGAGACATTCATAAAAGGTAAACAAACACAAAAAATGGCAGCCCTTTTGAAATGTAGGCATCCTAAATTACAATTGGTCTCGCAGTCCGTTCCTTGTAAGAATGATAAAAAGATTTCCCCGAGTCTGTACTAGAAAGATTGCAGAATTTAACTTTTCAATAAATTTAAGGTATTTTATTGTATAAAATCTGATCTCTTACTTATGCCATAGCAGACTTTCAGACAGTGCTTTCTGCCACATGGTAACGGTTCCATGGCAAATATTTGTTTCCACAAAATCTATGTTTCATTCCAAACAAACTGATATATAATTTATTGGGGTTATTCCTTTCTGACCTTCTCTCGACTTTGGAGAAAATTACCTGAAATTTAACCAATTTTACGTTGGAAGTCCCCTCAATTAAAACTAGTGGCCTGGGTGAACAGGAAGTGTATCATTTTTCGCATCTCCGCGTTGTTGGGGGGTTTCGAGGAAAACATCGCCCCTGGAATCAAACACAAAGCACAAACACCGAACTTAAATTTGACACGCACCGAACACAAATTTGGGAGCGCGTGTCCAAATGGTCCGCAAATCAACCTAACAAAGGGTGGTAAAAACCTTGCAGCAGTCCACTGATGGAGCGACTTAAATACGTTTCGCAGCGGCCCCCTTCATCACGTGAAGCGATTTACTTTGCACATTTCCCTCTTTAATCCATAGAATGCCAGTAGGCTCTTTTCGGAATTGCTGTACACAGTAACAAAATTCGCGACACTTGGCCGAAAAATACAAATTCTAGTTCCAAAGTAAAACTTCACTCCAATCGTCAACTAGCCGGTTTCCCATTAAATGACGGCACGGACAGCGACTTTGCACTCAAAGAACACAAATAAGGTGGATGAATATTAACGGCCCACTGGAGATCAGTATAGTTTAGCTAGGTGCTGGCTTGGGCGTGTGTGTGATGGGGACCCTAAAATATTCGTACCCCCCACCCCCACCCAACATTGGCCCAATCCAACTTTCACATAGCATAAAGCCACAAAAAGGTCCCCGACTCTTAAACAGGGCCTGCACACGCTACAAATGCCCCAGGTTCGCCCTTAGAGCACTAAATTTTGCTCTGGTTGAAGATGTGGGGTGGGTGGGGGGCGGGCTAGTCCTAACTAGGACCATCGAGTCGTTGCCGCCTCCCCAACGACAGGAAAATTCCAGTTAGGACAGTTAGGACTAGAGGATGCTTCCGAAACCCCACACAACGGCCTTTCAAATATCATCTTTGCCCCCTCCCCCCCCCCCCCCCCCAAAAAAAAAAAAAAAAATGACTTGGGCACCTTTATTATAGAATCCTGTGTACGCGCCTGTCGGAAATTACCAAACCCCAATACGCGACAAAGTTTTATTACTACCATTATTTCCAGAGAAACCCAGTAAATGACCGGTTGTTACCCCAAAAAAACCCCTGTTGACGGAATATTAATATTAGGCCAAATTGAAGTCATCGTCCGACGATCCTAGCAAAACATTTTGTTAAATACCTAAATGAAATTCATTTTTCTCAATCAATAATAGCATGTGAACCCTCATAGGAACAATCTCGACCCAATTAGGGATCATAAGCTATGTTTTGAAGGTAAAAGGTGCAAATATAATTCGATTTGGTGTTGGATAGGGTGAATTGGGCTTTTCGGATGTTGTCGCTGTGTTAGGTATAGTGGCGTAGGCCCTTGACCCCCACCCCAACCCTAAATATTCTGAATATGCATGGGGCGTTGACTAATGAAATTACAGATGAGAAGCCACGCTTGACATTCTTGCGAACGTCAAAATGTCCCCAATTGGTGCAATTTGGGCCTCCTCCGAAACTTTTTCTGCTGATGTTCATTGTATTTTACGTTGTCGTGAGCGATTTCGCGAAAATATCAAAAAATTATATATTTCCAGTCCTTGATTGATTTCACATTCAAGGTAGATTGGTACACACGCACTGATTTTGTATCGCGCTGACTTCAGTCACACAGACGACAATTTTATAGAAATTTGAATAACAAATTGGAGATGTGAGGTCAAATTGTGATCTTGTGGTGCATATATTATCATATCTGAGGACGTAGCTGGAGGAGGGGTGTGGAGGGTTGGCTACCCCCTGCACCTCCCAATTATCGCCTAAAATTACAAAAGTTCAAAATTCGGTAATATAAATTCTAAAAGCTGGAAATTCAATGTCAAATTAATTTTGTCGACATATTTTTTCGGTCAGAGCCAAAGAGATTTTACAATTTTTGACCAACTTCGACTTTTCCAATCATCTGAAGAAATTTTTCGAAATCCTGGCTCCAATCTGTGACCGATCCAGTTTTTCGATATCATCGTTCTGTTTCTCTTACAATGTCCAGGCTACGCAAGGACTATCGGTTGGCAGCTTTTGAGCCAATAGCCTATCTTCTCCTTCCAACTGACTGCCAGTGCAAGAAAAAAAACTTATGGCCCGACTTAGGTGAATGCATATTTCTTGTGGATAAAAAGACTAGATTTAAGCCAGGAGGCCTCAGATTCCATCTCAGGGGTTAAAAAATTTGAAGTTTCACCGGATCCCCACCATCGAGGGGTGAATACCTTCTGTCGAAATTTCCCCCATTACGACCCTGCGGCCCTAGGGACATACCTACGGCATGTTGTGCTAGGACCCCAACCCCCAATTAGAAATCTAACTGATCACACTCTCCCATTGCAGCCCCTTTAGCGACGTCCCTCGTTATTGGAGCCCTATATTACCAGCAAAACAGAGCTTGTTTACCACAGTTAACAAGCACTGCCTCACTTCGCAGATTCCCACGGGGGAAAAAGTTCATTGGCTGGGGGGGGGGGGGGGGGGGGGGCAGGGGGGCTAAATGTGAAATTGAAGAAGTGAGAGGACCATGGCCCTGTATCCACGTTTCCACAGCCACTGTATCCATCAAGAGGGGATATGTGATAGGTGTCAAATTAGTTTTCGCTTTTCCAAAACATGTTATTTCAATTTTCACAAGTTCAATATATTTGTCCAGTGATTTCTTTGCACAAACAAGTGAAATAAGTAGGTGACACAGAAAACAAAATAAGCGGTTAATGAGTCCATATGTACTGCACACCTGCGTCAATATCGTTTTAACGGGTAGGCTTATCGTTATTGCTATATATACCCTGTTTACCCTATACGACATATCCGCGTTCTCTCATTTCAAGTTGTTTGTCGCATTCTGACTTTATAATCATATTGTTTTGGGCGTTCAACCCTCTGCAGAGCACAAGATGAAGGGTGGTGTGTATTAATATTTTTATACGTTTGCCCAACTCGAAAAGCAGACGTCACTTGCAAAAATAAATACCTCAGCAACTAAAAATTTACTTTTTGCCTCCCAAACATTTGATTTCCCACTGGAACAAGCACGCTCCAATGGGATGTCATAAGTTTTAGACGCAAAATTTTAAATGGCGATTTTTGCAAATAGCACTGACCGGATTCTACCCTTTAACAAGAGCACTGCCTAGCGGGGCAACATACGCCCGTCTAAAGGGCTGCTGTAGAAGATTCTCCTCGCCATTTACAATGGTAGCGTCCATTCACAGACAGGTTAACTTCATTGATAACGACTGACGATAGGTGGCGCCAAGGAAAAGGACATTTTGAGGATCATAACAGCTGCAAACGGCGAGGATTCTCTTCGTTTAAAAATAAAATGGAGTCACATACACAACGACAATTGATGATCAACATGGGTGCAAAGTTTGAAGAATAAATCACGTAAAATGTTGAAGGAGCAGGCGACACAATAGTGTAAGGTTTCAAGTACTAAAAGGGGGAATAACTCTGGCAATACAAAACAGATTTACCTGCTCGTCATATGCACAACAATTGGTGATCAACAATTCAGCATGTGTGCAAAGTTTGAACAATATAGCACTTGTCACATGAACAATGGCAATTGGTGATCACCATGTGTGCAAAGTTTGAACAATGTAGCATGTAAAATGTGGAAGGAGTACGCGATACAATACTGTGATGTTTCAAGTACTAAAAGGGGGAAGGGGCATAACTCTGGAAATACAAAACAGAGTTACCTGCTCTTGTCACACGCACAACGGCAATTGGTGATCAACATGTTTGTAAAGTTTGAAAATATAGCATGTAAACCTTTGGAGGAGCAGGCGACACAAAAATTGTTTACGGACAGACAGACAGACAGACAGACAACGCCATAACATAATACGTCCGTCAAAAAATGACGGGCGTATAAAAATCAAAGAAGAGTTTAACGTAAACATCAAGGGCGTTTTTTTTCGAGTGGGCAAACGAAGCATTTGCACCCATTTACTTATATATTTATTGGTATTTAACTTAAGGTCACATGTTTTTGCACAGTGGCTAATTTTTGCCGCAACATGGTATAAGGTCAAATCCAGCGAATCGTTTATATCCATGTGGCCTATTTTAGAGGACTTCCACCAACAGGGCTTGTGACAGTAAGAGCACTGCTTCATTCCCCGGGGGTTCCTACATCTGGAAGCCTTCCCCTTATATGCTAAAATATCCAAAACAATAGTTGCACTTATCATACTAAAGAGGCGGGGGAAGTCAATAAAGTGGGTAGGAAGGGAGGGGGGGGGGGGGGAGCAAAGCTCCAAGATGTACAGGACCTACCATGGTTCGGCCCAGTAGAAAGTAAAATGAAAAATGGATTCACAAGAATAGAGTTTTATTACACGCCTGTTCTATGAAATCCCCATCTACAGCGACACTAAACCATGCGGAAAATGAAAATCTGTTCCGCACATATGTGCGGAACGGAAATCGTTGAAGGACTATTTTTAAACAGAAGCGAAATTCCACAGGAAGTTTCTATAAATCGTGCAAAGCAATTACAATTTAAATCGCTAACGATAGCTGAAAATCGTCCCCCGAGTTTCAATGTGTTCTGTGCCAGTAGGCACATAGAACACATTGGAACTCAGGGGACGAAATAGTAACAGGGGTTCCCCTCGCAAATTTGGTTAGCGTTAAAATGGGTTCTTTTTGTTGATAGTTGTCAAATGAATTGCTGAGTATTCTTCTAATTGTTCTTATAGACGTAAAAGCGTGTAATAAACACAGAACGACACGCGTGTTTGAATGGGTTAATCGATATGGCACTTGTGCCATCGCGGAAGGATAAAACTCGAGTCCTATGGCCTCTCGCTCTATCCTTCCGCGCTGGCACTCATGCCATATTTGTTAACCCATTCACATCCGCGTGTCGTTCTGTATATTTCTTGTATGTCCGGTTTCTATACAATTGAATTTCCGGAACGCTCCTTGGCCACATATAAAAAAAAATGTCTCCACCGCCGGCATCTTGGTAAATAGGCAATGCTCAACAAAAACTCTAAAATTCTTGAGAGTTTTGAAGTTCCCGACGCCTCGTAATTGAAAAGATCAGCATTCCCCCACGTTGGGGGAGGAGGGGGGGGGGGGGGGGGGCATACATCACCTTTGTTTCCAAAACAAATCACACGTGGATAATTAACAGACACAATCCAGATCGAAAAATTGCGGTCGTGAACTCGATTCAGCGTCAAATGAAAAGATATTGGTATGATACACGCTTGATCATTTCGTATTAAAATTAACGTTTATGGGAAGCATCAATTGTAATATTATTAATAATATGGTACATCTGAGTTGAAAACAAAACTTCAGGCTAAGAACACATTGAAATGTGACAGTCTACAGTCGGAATAGAATTGCGTATCTTCGTTGCTTTGGAAAGCGAAACTGAGCTACTATTTCGAAATTTCAGCATTCGAAATACATTAATATAAATAAAGTTTTGTCAATACATTGTCCAGGGGTCTTTGCAAAGTCGAGTTACACGAAAGGAAGTGAGTGACATATAAAGTGATTGACGGTAACCGTCATCGCTGGCGCCCAATTTCGCTCCACACGCGTTTATTGTAATGGAAACAAATATAAGGTGTGCCTACCTTCACGTGACCAAACATGGGGAATGCTAATAAAATCTACTGCTAATTATTTCAACCCATACCCAACATAACGACCAAATTCGGCCCATGCCGTTCACAAAACTCACCATGCAATTTTCACCATTTTTTGTCTCACACACTGAAGCTCGTTCCAATGAGTGGTCATAAGCAATGTTTTTGATGCAAAAAAGAACAAAATATTTATTCAAGAATTTTGTTTGCCAGTGTTGTCTGCCTTTCGTGTTAGTTAAAGGGTTAAAGAGTATACATTGATGTCTTTAAAAAAGAATATGTTGATATTTTTGACGATTACATATTTTTTGTGACGATTCAAACTGAATATGCAGAGCATATCTTTTTTTTTTTTATTAGCCTACTGACAAAAAATAAGTGCCGAGTTGGTACGGTGTTATTAGTTATCACGCTAGAGGTGGACAACACCACGTTTGATGAAACGAAAGCTGTTTCGCTGTGAATACAGTCACATCTTAACAACAATCGCTTCTTCGAACGTCATAGATTGGGAGCAGTTACTGCGTCAACTTGACGCTATGTTGGTGGGGTGGGGCAGCTTGAGTTGCGACGTTTTTTTTGCTGGCGTTGCAGCAATCCAGTTCTGCAGATATCAATGGGTCTTAATGACTGCGACGGAAGTTCTTGAAAAATGTGTGCGTGTGTGGTGTGTGGGAGCACGATCGGTGAACTACCAATATAACGAAACATATATATTTTAATGTTTTATTGGCAAATGTGTAAATACCCCATAAGAATTCTCTTTTGTGTCCATGTCAGGCGCGTGGCTAGGATTCTATAACACGGGGTGCCCCAGGCAGGGTTTTATGGGTGTGTGTGTGGGGGGGGGGGGGGTGGTTGTTAGATGATATTTGAAAAGCCGTTGTATGGGGTTTTGGGGCCTTTCCTTGTTCATCGAAGTTGGATGAGTGCAACGACCGGAGGGTCCTAGTTAGGACTAGCCGCCCCCAGCCCGAAAAAAAAAAAAAATGCAAAATTTGGTGCTCTAAAAGCTTATCCGAGGTATTTGTAATGTGTTTAGCCCCTATATTGGAAATCATTTTGGGGCTCAGTGTTGTGTTAAAGTTGCATTGGGCAATGTTTGGGGGCAACGAAAATGTTAGGGTCGGAGCCCCTCCTGCACCCTGTAGCCACGTCAGTGGTCCGTGTTATAACTCACTACATTTCGATTTGGTCTCTGTTTAAAAGCAAAAAGGTGGCAAAAATACACCTTAAATGCAGCCTTCTAAGGCTAACCTAATACCCCCAACAACGTATCCTTGCAGGCAATCTACCTATAAAACATTTTGGTGAGACTTGATATTCTACGGAGCCTCAACATGTCTTCAGTGTGTCATTTGGGGCATATGCTTGTACGCCCCCCCCCCCCCCGCTCCAAAAAAGGTACCTGTGCCCCTCCCAATATAGATACCTGGCTACTCGCCTGTCGAAGAAACCCCACATGCTCGGACTACTGCGGAGTCGCCCCTCCCCTACCTCAGCATGTTGCATACCAAATATCAAAAGATGCTGCTGACTGGTGGTTCTGTGTGAGAAGATTTTTAAAGATATTCCACATATTGTACGAAGGGAATTGAACAAACCTGTATCTGATCCTCCAATGGACGTTGTATATAAGCATGAAAATAAGCAGACTGGCATCTGCAGAATGAGGTCCCCACAGGGTGGATTTTGTGATGCTAACCTGCACAACAGGGTAGCATCACTAAATTTATCCTCCGTGAACCTAAATGTAGGTCTCAGGCCGAAAACTAAGGAGGAACCCAGAGGATTATTGGGGGGATTCTAGTCCACTGTATGGGATAGCATCGGCACATTCACTCTCTGGGACCTCCATCTGCAAATGATAGATTGCTTATTTCCAGGCCTGGTTGCATACCATATATCAAAAGATTCCGATCAGTGGTTCTGCAGAAGACTGATGCAGCATTTGTTTGATTCCTCTCTATGGTACACTATGACACAAATGATTGCAATTTTATACCATTCATTTCTACTGGTCCGAATGATGCATCATACCAAATGATAATTCTCTGTTCTGTGAGGTTGGGAAATATGCACATTTGAAAATATTCTATTTTTAGCTCACTGGGTTCGCACAGGGATGTGGAGAATTTTTTTGCATGAGTCAATTATATATCTTAATACTACCACATACCAACTTTGGTTCAGAAAATGGAAATTTTTGGCAGGGCCAAAAATCTTCCCTCTCCTATTACAAAGCAAATACTGCTCCACAAACTTCGCTTGAACAAACTTTATTCTACACCTCAAAAGGAAGTTCAATACCAAATATGAAGTCACTGTACCAATCGATTCGTGAGATTCTAAATTTGGAAGCAAAATCCCCACCCCCTTCCTATAGGCGGGGGTAACTTGATTTGAAGAAACAAAATGCAATGTCACAACAAACAATCACCTCAAATTTCGTTTAAATCGGTTTAGTGGTTTTAAAGAAGTCAATAACACCATATTCATGGACGATAGACGGGGGGCCGAGAGTGATCACTACAGCTCACACTGACTTTTAGTCCGGTGAACTAAAAATGGACAGCGATTTGAAAAGCAATGATAATGGCAAAGTGCACTGTGATGGTTGAATCGGACAGCTGCAGTTCATTCAACCCACCCCATACTGGCTACCAGCATTTCCCTGACAATAGGGCCTGTGCTTCCCGATAAGCCCACAAACATGAAGCGGTTTCCCTAACAGGATGGGGTGGGACAAGACCTCACCCATGCCAACTGTGCTTCAGAACAAACCACTTCCAATGGGAACGTGTCATATTGGCCTTGAGTCAATTCTGCGTTGAGTCAATGCGGCCTAACTAGGCCATGTGGGGCAAATGGGTTGATGTATGCCCCGAATTCAAAACTTTAGAAAAAAAAACGCTACTCCAGTATATCTTATTTTTCCACCTATTAAAACGATGATTATACATAAAACAAGGCAACCGCCTTACCGTGGTCTCGCATGCTTTTAGCATCCACCTTCTGGATCACGAAATTTACTGACGGAAAAAGGAAACGCAAGTTCAGTTTTGGTAATATAATTTTTTTTATCCACAGACCAAATGCTGTCAGATTTGACACATAGCTACCTCAGTGTACCATCTGAAGAGGATCTGGTTAAAATTCAGTCGACCATGACCACGTGCGATGCTGCAACAGACTTTTCGACAAAGCGTGCATCCCGGGCACTCCAACGAGCTATGGGCTTGAAAACCATACCAAATCGAAGTTTTGAACAGTTTTGAACAGTACACATCCATTGCACAACATTTCATTTCAACTCGGTTGAGAAGCAAAATGCTGCGAATGTCCGAGGTTGATAGGGGTAGGGCTCTTGCTCTAATTATGCAATCGCAACGTCTCGTCGCCCAGCAATTTGGGGACCATGAGTCAACGATAGCTCGTTTAGTTGGGCGTCTCAAAGCCACAGGAGGATAAGCTGACCGTCCCAGGAGCGGACGTCCGCGCGTTACGTCACCACGTCAAGATAGAGGCATACGTCTCTCACACCTCCGTAACTGACTCCAGACGGCGACGGGGAGTCAGGTTGTAGGCACTCATGGTCGCCGAGTGTGTCCAAGAATAGATAGGAATCAGTTGCGGGAGTTCAAATTTAAGGCCAAGACGTCCTACCTTGATCCGCAACTTACACCCAGGTGATGACAACGTCGATTGCAATGGCTGCGGGCACAAGCACCAAATCGGTTTCACTTGACCCACTGGAGACGTGTGTTATTCACTGACGAGTCACATTCCTCATAGTGCACTAAGTAAAACTTTGGGTTCCAATGGGAATATTAACCCAGGGATCCAATTTGAACAAACTTGAACCCCCCCCTCCCCCTCCCCCCAGAGATGTTGTATATCAAATAGCAAAAGATTTCAACTGGTGAATCTGAAGAAGATTTTTAAAGAATAATCCATATAGTGCATTAAGTTAAAATTCAGGCTCCAATAGAGAGCCCAAATATTAACACAGGAACTCGATTTCAACAAACTTGAATCTGACCTATCTAGAGATGTTGTATACCAAATATGAAAAGATTCTGACTTTGGATCTGAAGAAAAGGACTTTTAAAGAACATTCTTCTTAAGTTAAACTTTGGGCTCCAACTCCAATAGTGAGCCCAAATATTAACTCAGGAATCCAATTTGAACAAAGTTGAATCTGACTCCTCCTAGAGATATTCTATACCAAATATGAAAGGATTCCGCCTGGTGGATCTGAAGAAGATATTCAAAGATATTTCCTCATATTGCACAAAGTTAAAATTCGGGCTTCAAAAGAGAGCCCAAATATTAACTCAGGGACCCGATTTGAACAAACTTGAATCCCCCCCCCCCCCCGAGATGTTGGATACCAAATATCAAAAAGACTTCAACTGGTAGATCTAAAGAAATTTTTTTTAAAGAATATTCCACATATTGCACCAAGTTAAAATTCAGGCTCCAATGGAGAGCCCAAATCTTAACCAGGGACTCGATTTGACCAACTTGAATCTGCACCCCTCCTCCCCCCCAAGAGAAGGTGTATTCCAAATATAAAACGATTCTGACCAGTGGTTCTGAAGAAAATTTTTTTTTTTAATTTTGGAAACAAATTTATGGGTGCTATCAGAGTTGTGCCCCTTGTGGTGTCCTCCATGGGCGTGACAACTTTATTTGAACAAACGTGAATTGACATTTGATAGGAAACATGCACACCATATTTGGTTCAATTTGGTCGAGTAGTTTGTAAGAAGAAGTCGATAATGTAAAGTTAACGCGGACGACGACGGACGACAGATGGAAAGTGATTAGTAAAGCTCCACTAAAAGCATAAATTAGATACTTATGACCCAATAAGCCCCCCATAACAAAGTTGGTTCAAATTGGCCTCTCAGTTCGGAAAATAGAAATTTTGGTACAATTCATGCTCCAACAGGAAGCCCAAATATGAACTCAGGGACTTGGCTTTAACAAACTTATATCTCACCTCCCCGAGGATACTGTATACCAAATATCAAAAGACTCTGACTGGTGGATGTGAAGAAGATGATTTTTGAAGAATATTCCTCATATTGAACTAAGTTATAATTTGGACTCCCACAGGGATCCCAAATATGAACGCAGAGACTTGGCTTGAACAAACTTGAATCTCACACCCCTAAGGATGTTACATACCAAATATCAAAACATTCTGATGGCTAGATCTGACGAAGATTTTTAAAGAACATTCCTCGTTTTAAACTACGT
The DNA here is from genome assembly GCA_031216915.1 of Pictodentalium vernedei. Lineage (NCBI taxonomy): Eukaryota > Metazoa > Mollusca > Scaphopoda > Dentaliida > Dentaliidae > Pictodentalium > Pictodentalium vernedei. Next base: position 297,347,931 of record CM062296.1, read on the forward strand.
TATAATTCGGGCTCCCACAGTGTGCCCAAATGTGAACCCAGGGACTTGGCTTGAACAAATTTTAATCTCACCCACCTAAGGATGCTGCACACCAAATATCAAAAGATTCTAATCGGTGAATCTGAAGAAGTTTTTTAAAGAATACTCCTCATATTGTACTCACTTGAACATTTGGGCTCCCACAGAGAGTACAAATATGGACCCGGGGAATTGATTTCAACAAATATGTGCATCAATCTTCCAATGATGTTATATGTGAAATATGAAAGCTTTTGGAGCAGTGGTTTTGGAGAAAAAGATTATCTAATGTTTTCCCCATTACCCACAGTGTTAAAAAATGCTGACGCAGCACTTTTTCAGAGTCCCGAAAAAGCACCCTATGATAAAACCGATAACATTTCTTTTTTTGACCTTTCCATTCTGTTGGTCCTAAGGAAGCTTCACACCAAATAAATATTCTCAGTGCCGTGTAGTTTTGGAGATATGGGCGTTTTTAAATTTTTTTCTATTGTTAGCTCCTGTGGTTCCCATAGGGCGATGGGAAATTTTGTTTGGCATAAATAAGTACTTATGACCCCATAAGCCCTCATATCAAATTCGGTTCAAATCAGCCTCTCGGTTTGGAAAATAGAAATTATAAATTCATAGTAATTTGTATATTTTTATACTTACGAATGGCCCAGACTTAGCTGGTGCTACTAACTCAAAATTATCCAGGGCCAAACACAAATTTTGCCCCCAATCCCCTAAATTTGCATGTAAAACCGAAAATTTGATGTCCAATGTGGTCCTCAGTACATTTGACATATGCGCACGCGCAGTGTCCAGGAAGCACCGAAATTGGCGCAAAGTATCATTCTTTCTACAGTGCCTGCTAAATGTTATAATCAGCGGGGAGGTATGAGTGCCCACTCATGGGAGGGCCATCCCTGTCTGGGCCATTGGTAAGTATAAAAATATACAAATTACTATGAATTTATAATATTTTTACACAACAACCAATGGCCCAGACTTAGCTGAATAGTAAAAAGGCTGGAGGGCCTAGGACATAAAGGAAAATCCAATTACTCAATCACTTCTTGAAGGATATCTCCTACAGGAGAATAGGAGAGAACGGAATTACATATGTCTTTCTCATTTACGCGAAATAAGAAAGATATAACACCAACAATGTAATTGAGCATTACATAATATATAATTCTCCATTTTAATGCCAGCATAACCCATTATGCTAATTCCGTGAAAGGAAGCCAATATATAAAGATAGTCCAGAGAATGAGACTCTTTATACTCATTTAAAAGTATCCGAGGATTGTATATTAACGCTCGTTTGACACGTGACATATACAAATGCTTCACATCGCGCTACACTTAACAAATATTACATAAATGAGACATAATAATTGCTTCTACTGAGCTACACATTAAAACCATCCCAGTGCCGACTCGGAACTACTGACACCGGAGGAGGTCTTCCCTTGCTTTTCATTATAAAGCCAGATGATATTAAGGGAAAACCGCCCCCCCATTTCCCCTTGTTCTGGATCACATAACCGCAGAACGAAGAGGGCAGCGGAACAGAGTTACTGCTGGAACGGAATGCCTAAATAACAATAGCTGTAATCCTTTAGTGGACGACATTCTGAGCTACAGATAAAGGACCTAAACACCTAAGGTCGCCAGAGATGGACTCTATATCTCTAAGGTAAAACTTAGTAAATGTAGAAGGCTGTGTCCAGTACGCAGCTTTCATGTGATCAGTAATGGCTATACAGTTAGAATAGGTCCAAGAAGTGGACAGCGCTCTAACTTCATGCGCTGATATCTTATTTACAGAACACTGATCGGAAGATAGATTTCCATATGCAATACGTATTGCCATCTGAAACCATCTAGCAATAGAATGAACAGATATATCTTTTCTGTTAGGAATTAATGATAAAAAAGCGTTTTCTTCCTTTTCTAAATAACTCTGATCGGCGTTTATATATGTGCATAGCCCTGACTGGACACAGCAATTGTCTATGGTTGTCCGTAGACGGCAGAGCCTTTATGATAATAAGCTCAGGCCGTAAATTTGGAACTTGATTCTTAGCCAAAAATCCCACTTGTGTAGTTAAAGTGATGGTATTTCCAACGGTAGTGAGATTCGTCACCAGATAAAGCATGGAGTTCACTAACTCTTCTAGTGGAAGCAAAGGCTAAGAGAAATGCTGTTTTATAGATCAAGAATTTGAACTCTACAACGTCTAACGGCTTAAATGGAGCTTCTTTGAGCTTCAACAGAACCCAAGCTAAATTCCACTTAGGAATTAATCTGAGAGTTCTAGGTCTATTTATAGAGGAATTCCTAACTAGTTTGGATAATGAAGCATTAGATCCAATCGCCAAGCTATCATGATGAGCATAAGTGTCCGATAGCATAGACCTATGTCCCTTAATAGTGACAGGCTGCAGTTTGAGAACGTCAAACAGGTAGACCAGAAAGTTGGCAATATCCCGTATGGACGGATCATAAACGTCTTTTGACTGATCCTTACACCAATGGAAGAAAACCCTCCACTTCGCTGCGTAATTCAATGAAGAGGATGTCCTCCTACAGTTAGAAATTGCGTCCACTGCTCGTCCTGTAAAACGCTTGCCGTGCAAGAAGGACCACACAACGGAAATACGTGAAGGTTGAGACCTTGCGGGTTGTGATTCAGTGTGCGTGACTTCCCCTGATAAAGAAGGTCCTCACACGGAGGAAGCTTCCGGGGAACGTCCCATAACAGACACCTGAGTAGATTGATCCATGGCTTCTGTGACGACAGAGATGCAGCTAAGAGAATCTTGCAATGCGATTGCTTGATCTTTAACAAGATCTGTTAAATTAACGGAGTTGGAGGATATGCGTATCCGATCATTTCATCCCCTGGAATTGAGACAGCGTCTACTGTGTACGCTCGAGGGTCTGGGCATGGCGACACGTAAGTCTTCAACTGATTGTTGAGGTGTGTCGCAAATAAGTCTATCATAGGTTGATCCCTTATGGTAACAAATCTGTCTGAACACTCGCTTGTTGAGAGTCCACTCTGAAGGCAACAGGCGACCTTTCCGAGAGAGCGAGTCTGCTAGTTCGTTCAGACGACCCGGTATATGACGGACCAATAGATGAACTTGATGTTCCAAGACATATAGAAGGATTCTTTCCGTTAGTTCGCATAACGGAATCGAATGCGTGCCTTCCTGGTTCCTTATATACGCTACTACTGTCGAGTTGTCCGACAATATCTGAACATGAGCGCTCTCTATAATGTGAATCCATTGTTGTAGCGCTAACCATATTGACATCATTTCTTTGATGATTATGTGTTTTCCTAGGAACTCTGGGTCCCAAAGACCCTGGCACTTCGAGTCTGTCGGGTTCAGGGTCGCACCCTACTTGACTCGCATCCGCCATGATCGTGAAAACTGGATCTGGCAGCTGCAGCGGAAGTTAACCACTGAGTTAACCACTGAATGTCAGCCCAAATCTGAAGTTTTTGTTTTACTTGGTCCGTTAAAACAATACTGGTCTCGAGCGAATGCGTCTTCACACTCCAGTTCTGAGTAAAGAATATCTGGAGTGAACCAGAGACCAGCCTGGGGGAATTTTAGGGAGACTCCATGTCTCCCTCCAGAAAAAGTAGGGAGACAGCAGAGTCATGTAGGAAGACTTCATAGGCAAGTGGGGAAAATTAAGAATATCCATGTACCACCCCCCCCCCCCCCTGCCACCCCTTCATATTTTCAATTTGTGGTCGTCCATTAACATCTGATTAATTCAGGTCCAGTTGTCTATGATGCATCTATGCCAGGTTAAATGAAAGTGTCAATGACACTGTAGCTTAACTTGTGTGTTGTGTTTGATGAAAAGGATAATGTTCAATGTTTATGAAAGGATTATGAAATAAGACAAGAATTGTGATAATTGGGAATATGTTCATTTCTGTTCCCTGTATGCTATGTTTTTGATAAAAAAAATAATATGAGGTGTACACTGTACTAAAGAGATGAGGGGTGGGTTAGTATGACCTCACAGTTAATGTATGTGGCTCTCACAGTTAACGTATATCAACGAAAGTTACCAAGTTGCAGTGAAATTATTCCAAAACGAGTCATCCTATCAAGTTACATTGAAATCCCTTCATATATATGGCCTGTAGACTGTGCTAAAGGTTTTCGGGCTTCGGGCCCCTCTAGCCGTCAGTTTCCCAATTGCATCCAAAGGGGACGTTCTCATCTAGACATTATAATATGAAGTCAACCTACCAAGTTACAATGAAATCCCCTTCATAAATATGACCTGTAGACTGTGCTAAAGGTTTTTGGGCTTTGGGCTCGGGCAGCCATCATGGTTGAATGTTCGCAACCAAAAGGGGACATTCTCATCTGGAGTGATCCTACGAAGTTACAATGAAATACCTTCATAAATATGACCTGTAGACTATGCTCAAGGTTTTCGGGCTTCGGGCCCCTGAAGCTGTCACAGTTGACCAATCACGACCAAAAGGGGATGTCATCATCTAGGCATTATATGGAGTCAAACTAACAGGTTACAATGAAATCCTTCCATAAATATGACCTATAGACTATGCTAAAGGTTTTGGGCTCGGGCAGCCATCAAGGCTGAATAATCGCGACCAAAAGGGGACGTGCTCATCTAGACATTATTTGGAGTCATCCTACCAAGGTACAATGAAATTCCTTCATAAATATCGCCTGTAGACTGTGCTAAAGGTTTTCGGGCTTCAGGCCCCAGTAGCCGTCACGGTTGCTTAATGGTGTCCAAAAGGGGCTGTTATCATCTAGACATTATATGAAGTCAACCTACTAAGTTACAATGAAATCCCTTCATAAATATGAACTGAAGACTGTGCTAAATGTATTCGGGCTTTGGGCTCGGGCAGCCATCATGGCTGAATGATCGCAACCAAAAGGGGACATTCTCATCTGGGCATCATCTGGAGTGATCCTACGGAGTTACAATGAAATCCCTTCATAAATATGACCTGTAGATTTTCGGGCTTTGGGCACCTGTAGCCATCACAGTTGACCAATCGCGACCAAAAGGGGATGTCATCATCTAGGCATTATATGGAGTCAACTTAACAAGTTACAATGAAATCCTTCCATAAATGCGACCTATAGACTATGCTAAAGGTTTTTGGGCTCGGGCAGCCATCAAGGCTGAATGATCGCGACCAAAGGGGGGCGTTCTCATCTAGACATTATTTGGAGTCCTCCTACCAAGCTACAATGAAATCCCTTCGTAATTATGACCTGTAGACTGTTCTAAAGGTTTTTCGAGCTTCGGGCCCCTGTAGCCATCACAGTTGCCCAATCGTATCCAAAAGGGGACGTTCTCATCTAGACATTATTTGAAGTCAACCTACCAAGTTACAATGAAATCCCTTCATAAATATGACCTGTAGACTGTGCTAAAGGTTTTGGGGCTTCGGGTTCGGGCAGCCATCATGGTTGAATGATTGTAACCAAAGGAGACAATCTCATCTGAGCATCATCTGGAGTGATCCTACGAAGTTACACTGAAATCCCTTTATAAATATGACCTGTAGACTGTGCTCAAGGTTTTCAGGCTTCGGGCTGTAGCCATCACAGTTGACCAATCACGACCAAAAGGGGATGTCATCATCTAGGCATTATATGGAGTCAACCTAACAGGTTACAATGAAATCCTTCCATAAATATGACGTTTTGCCTATGCTAAAGGTTTTTTGGGCTCGGGCACCCATCAAGGCTGAATGATCGTAATCAAAAGGGGATGTTCTCATCTAGACATTATTTGGAGTCATCCTACCAAGTTACAATGAAATCCCTTCATAAATATCACCTGTAGACAGTGCTAAAGGTTTTCGGGTTTTTAGCCCCTGCAGCTGTCACAGTTGCCCAATCAGGACCAAAAGGGGACTTTCTCATCTAGACATTGTATGAAGTCAACCCACCACGTTACAATGAAATTCCTCAATAAATATGACCTGTAGACCGTGCTAAAGGTTTTCGGGTTTTGGGCTCGGGCAGTCGTCACGGTTGGCAGATCACGCCCAAATGGGGAAATTCTCATCTAGAGATCATACAATGAAATCCCTCCATATTAAATATGACCTGCAAACTGTGCTAAAAGTTTTGGGGTTTAGGGCTTGGGCAGCCATCACGGTTGATAGATCATGCCCAAAAGGGGACGTTCTCATCAAGGCATTATACAGAGGCATCCTACCAAGTTACAATGAAATCCCTTCATAAATACGACCTGTAGGCTGTGCTAATGGTTTTCGGCTCGGGCAGCCATACCGGTTGCCCGATCGCGACCAAAAGGGGACGTTCTCACTTCCGCACGCGTGATGGCAATAGCTTATCTTGACTATGTCAAGTTAAGCTAAAAATCACCATGTAATTATTGACTGAAAATCCCCAACTGCTATCCTCTCCTTCGTGACCCCTCCCCTCTTCTTCATGCCAATCCCCCAGCACCCTCCTGTGGTTGCCTTTCACCAAAGTCTACTAAGCTAATAATTTCCTAAGTCTGAAAGTGTGAACAGGACCAGATGTAAGAAGGTTGCTTGGGAGGTACTTTGTTAGTTAATAAACAAAATACATTCTGGGGTCGAGTATTTTGTAAAAAAAATATCATTCCGCATCATTTTTAAGGCATTCTGGTGCCATTCCGCGTCATTTCCTGTCATTCCGGTGTTTAGGAGTACCCTTTTTCAAGATCGTCCACATGCACACTTGTGCCCTGTACAAAGCTTTTCTTGTCATCACTAAAGCCTTTTTTCATGTGTTTCAATACCATTCGTGTTTTTCTAGGAATAGACGGCCAACAGTTAACAGTCGTCAGCAAAACTTAATAAAAATACAGTGTAATAAAATACGTCCGTTGTGTATACATTTTCGGCATCCTAAGCAAGGTAACCTACTTTCAAACTGGGTTATTTTGTTGAGTCGCGTAAGTCACCTATTTTTGTTTCAACACTTGAAGCTCCGACTCCAAAAGCGACAATGGACAATTGATTGTCGTGTGATTTCAAATAAATGGTTCTTTATTCGACGAATTAAAATGCCCATTTATCACACTCAAGCACATTCGATCCTTGAAAATAATCGTTTTTATGTAAACCTCGCATCACTCGGTTCAGCCTTTCCCCATTTTGGCTAATTTTTAGAGGGCGACTTGCAATCGCCCCGCCTATTTTTCTTGTAACCGTCCCGACTTTGGGCTTAGAAGGGCGACATAATCGCTCTAGTCGCCCTCACGGCTGGTCCCTGGGGTGGACGTGTGCGTAAGCGACCCATCAGAATGAGATCCACGGCCGCTCCGCACAACCCTGTAACAGGAGGAGAGATATTAAGTGCGGGAGCCGGGGTTCGAACCGTCGACCTCTAGCACACAAAGCGACCGATTTACCATGAGACTAAGAGATCCGGACCAACCAGGCTGGTTGGTAAATGGCCTTTATACCTCGACCGCTACACTACTCTCCCCTTCTTTTGAGATTCACCCACCGTGAATCTCACCCAGATTCCACCTCAGAGCGATCGAAACATCCTCCATGCTTCACCACAGCGTCCACAACGCCACCAACTGCTGAGGATCGGACGAGCCCCCAAATGTAACAGGAGGAGAGATAAGTGCGGGAGCCGGGGTTCGAACCATCGACTTCTAGCACACAAAGCGACCGATTTACCACGAGACTAAGGAGACTAAGAGATCCGGACCAACCAGGCTGGTTGGTAAATGGCCTTTATACCTCGACCGCTACAACCCCATCAGTCGCATAAATTCCCTCGCTGTTAATGCGTCTGAGTGTAGACAAAAGCGAGCACAACAACTGACTAATTTCGCTCTGGGTAACGGCAGACGAACCCGATTGTTGTGAGTCTCGAAGTTCATCCCCAAATGAATGAACGACTTGGACGGAGCTAGATCCGACTTCTTCTCGTTCACGATGAATCGGAGTAATAATAGCAGACTCTGAACATCGTTCTGAAGAGTAATTTTGTTGCCGTACCTCTGAAGAATGTCGTCCAAGTAAGCCGACGTTACCGCAGACGAATGAGCTCGGAAATAAGACATTACCGAGTTCATTATTCGAGTTAACGCCCAAGATGCTAGATTCAGACCGACGCACATTGCTCGGAACGGCCACCACGATTTACCGAGAGGTACCGGTAGGTACCGAGAGGTACGGAAAAAAGCTTTTCAGAAATTATTTTCGCAATAAATTGAATGCAAACGATATATTTCATACATTTTATGCATTTATTTCTGGAAATGTGGCCATTAATAATACAATTTGTCGCGATAATCATAGTTTGGAGTTATTTATTGAGTAGCGCGGTTGACCTCTCGGTAAATCGTGTTTTCTCGGTTTGACAAGAAGCACCGAGAGGTACGCAAAAAAGCTTCTTATAAATTATTTTCACAATAAATTGAATTCAAACGGTATATTTAATGCATTTTATGCATTTATTTTGGGGGATTTGGTCATTAATGATGCAATTTGTCGCGATAATCACAGCTTGTTGTTATTTATTGAGTAGCGCGAATGATCTCTCGGTAAATCGTGTTTCCGCGGTTTGACAAGAGGTACCGAGAGGTACGGAAAAAGGCTTTTTATAAATTATTTTCACAATAAATTAACTGCAAACGTTATATTTAATGCATTTGATGCATTTATTTCGGGGAATTTAGTCATTAATGATGCAATTTGTCGCGATAATCACAGTTTGGTGTTATTTATTGAGTAGCGCGAATGACCTCTCGGTAAATCGTGTTTCCGCGGTTTGACAAGAGGTACCGAGAGGTACGGAAAAAGGCTTTTTATAAATTATTTTCACAATAAATTACATGCAAACGGTATATTTAATGCATTTTATGCATTTATTTCGGGGGATTTGGTCATTAATGATGCAATTTGTCGCGATAATCACAGCTTGGTGTTATTTATTGAGTAGCGCGAATGACCTCTCGGTAAATCGTGTTTCCGCGGTTTGACAAGAGGTACCGAGAGGTACGGAAAAAGACTTTTTATAAATTATTTTCACAATAAATTAAATGCAAACGGTATATTTAATGCATTTTATGCATTTATTTCGGGGGATTTGGTCATTAATGATGCAATTTGTCGCGATAATCAGAGCTTGGTGTTATTTATTGAGTAGCGCGAATGACCTCTCGGTAAATCGTGTTTTCGCGGTTTGACAAGAGGTACCGAGAGGTACGGAAAAAGGCTTTTTATAAATTATTTTCACAATAAATTAAATGCAAACGGTATATTTAATGCATTTTATGCATTTATTTCGGGGGATTTGGTCATTAATGATGCAATTTGTCGCGATAATCAGGGCTTGGTGTTATTTATTGAGTAGCGCGAATGACCTCTCGGTAAATCGTGTTTTCGCGGTTTGACAAGAGGTACCGAGAGGTACGGAAAAAGGCTTTTTATAAATTATCTTCACAAGAAATTAAATGCACACGGTATATTTAATGCATTTTATGCATTTATTTTGGGGGATTTGGTCATTAATGATGCAATTTGTCGCGATTATTATTATTATTTATTGATGTTTAAGGTCACATATTTATGCACAATGGCTAATCATGACCGTGACAGTTTTACGGTTGGAGGAAGCCGGAGTACCTGGAGAGAACCACCGAGCGACGACGAGCAGCTGCCAGCTCCCCAACATCGTAACTCCGCACTGCAGCACAGGCAGGGTTAGATTGGTTGAAGACAAGCGTACTATCGACGTGCAGTACGCCTTAGTACACGGCGTCATCGTGCCCCCACATGGGCAATGGGGGTGAAGTGTCTTGCCCAAGGACACAACGCGGTTGCCGCAGGTGGGATTCGAACCGAGGACCCCTCGGCTTGCAGCCTGCACCTACTGAGCCACCGCGCCCCCTAATTTGTCGCGATAATCACAGCTTGGTGTTATTTATTGAGTAGTGCGAATGACCTCTCGGTAAATCGTGTTTTCGCGGTTTGACAAGAGGTACCGAGAGGTACGGAAAAAAGCTTTTTATAAATTATTTTCACAATAAATTAAATGCAAACGGTATATTTAATAATAATTTATTTATCTTTCTCTCTACCTATAACTTTTCTATATGAACATTCTCAAATTTTCTTGCAACACTCTTATAAAGAAGACGCATGGAAATGGTAGACAAAGCGTAGGAGGAATTGGTGCAACCTACCTTTCTGCAACATACACAAGAAACCACCAAACACCAGACAAGAACTGAAACAAGCTTGTCTGGCTGGGGACGAGTGTACATTTTATATAAATAAGCATTTGAATAAAGATTTAACAGCCCTTTTAAGGGCTTGAGGGTGTGTGTCTGTGAGAGGGTTTTTTTTGGGGGGGGGGGTGGGGGTGGAGGAGGTCATTTGGAATTCTCGAAGGATAACCAGAAACCTCATAATCACATACGGCATCCTATCTCCCAGAAGGCTTGATGGATGACTCCCGGTTTTTCAAAACTAAACTGTTGGAGCTTTCTCCACTCCTTTTTTGTAATCGCTATGGTCATATACCGGGGCCGTTACCAAACCGGCGTTGCTGTTTGGTTTTCTTTTCTCTTCTTCCCTTAAATTTGCCATCGTACAATATTACATTCTGGCTCGCCACCATGGTGGGACTCAAACCTCTACCATCGCCGAGCTGGAACCGAATAGAGCCCACTCTCTAAAGTTTTAATGGCGTTGAGGGATTGAGTATTGACAATCTAACACTCCAACGTAAACTGCCGGGAATTCTAACCGCGTGCATACCCCGCTCAGACTCCATTTGATGCAATAGGAAAGCTAGGCCTGTGTGATCCAAGTGAAATAAAATAAGGTTAACCGGGTCGCAAGGGATTTGTAAATCCCACATCGTCCCTGCGCGCCTTCGGCGCGCTAAAACCTTTCATTTCATTCAGTTTTGCTTTTACAAAATAGCAACACACCTGGCTACTACTCTTTCTGGGGGATCAGGACAACTGGGACCAATGACAACTGGGACCAAGACAACTCGGACCACTTTTGAAGACAACTCGGACCAACTTTGAAGACAACTCGGACCATCTTTAAAGACAACTCGGACCAACTTTGAAGACAAGTCGGCCCAACTTTCAAGACAACTCGGACCACTTTTGAAGACAACTCGGACCAACTTTCAAGACAACTTGTAACGACTAAGATAAGACAGGTTGGACCAACCGTGAAGAAAAGAATGATGTAGAAAATAATTAAATGTGATCTCACAGATTACCGACATGTTGTTTTAGGCTCTAGTTTTTCTGTATATTATGTTCGTTTCAAGAATTTTAATCATTCAATCATGGCTGATGAAGTAAAGATGCTTCTTTCATTCTAACCGGGATCAGGACAACTAGGACCAAAGACAACTCGGACCAAGACAACTCGGACCACTTAGACAAGTTGGTCCAACTTTCAAGACAACTCGGACCACTTTTGAAGACAACTCTGACCAACTTTCAAGACAACTTGTAACGACTATAAGACAGGTTGGGCCAACCGTGAAGAAAAGAATGATGTAGAAAATAATTAAATGTGATCTCACAGATTACCGACATGTTGTTTTAGGCACTAGTTTTTCTGTATATTATGTTCGTGTCAAGAATTTTAATCATTCAATCATGGCTGATGAGGTAAAGATGCTTCTTTCATTCATTCGTCATCCTGTCGGGTAAAAGCAAAGATGATCATTCATTCATTCATTCATTCAATCTGTGTGGCCAGTGGAGTCTTGGAGTGTTTTTGGTCGCACCATACGTACCAATAATGACAGTGAAGGGTGGCATGTTAGGCTAAAAGGGGAAACCTACATTTTTATTTGTTATTAACTTTATTGTATGCTGAAGCTAAGCAGCTTCCCACTAAGGTAAAAATGGTCTCGGAAGGTAAGTTGAAAAGAATACAAAGAAAGAATGTTCGCTGTGTACAAGGTAATCTTTTCGATGTATGGAATAGGTACACTGTTGGGGAAATCAGTGCCCACCAACTGTTGAAAAAGTGTGGGAGTTACTATGGGCCACTATCTTAAACTGTATGGTTATTAAATCTTTACCTAAAGTAACGGCCAAAACCGACCAGCGCTATTCACGAAAATTGATATTCAATCTTTTTTATAGTGTTGTTTTTTTCTTCCAAGACATAGGTTATGAAACCCTCATTGGAACGAGCGCGACGCGCTCGTTCTATTGACGGATCATTACCTATGTATTGCAAGAAAAAAATGAAAATTTATAGTTACACGAGATTTTTTTACGAGTGTCGTCTGCTACTAGCGTTAGGTAACCTTCACAATACAATGTTTGTTTTACTAATTGTTAAACAATTAGCGGGTCATTTGTTAACTGGCTTTTTTTTATTATTGCTCGTTGTCTCGGGTTTATCAATTTACTCAAAGGTTATTGTTATTAATTGTAATTTCACAAAAGAAGTGTCAACAGGGCTTGAAAGAATTATCTCATAATTGTAAGAGGATAAGTTAACTTTTACCTTCATACACGAAAATTTCTATTCAATCTTTTTTTTCATTTTTTTTGGTTTCCAAAACATAGATTATGATCCCTCATTGGAACGCGCGAATCACGTATGTGCTGAACATTGTTTTTTATGTGAAAACTTTTATTCATTCATTTATTCATGTCTTTGATTGTCATGCCTCAATTTTTAATAAATCGTTTAAACCGTGATTGGTTGTTCTGTGACTTTCCCCACCAACCCCGAATCTTCGTTTGTGCACTATTCAGGACCGAATTATTCACCAAGTCAGTCCAAGTTGCCTAGAAAGATGGGCCGACTTGTCTTGAAACTTGGGTCGACTTCTTCAAAAGTTGGGCCGAGTTGTTTTGAAAGTTGGCCCGAGTTGTCTTCAAAAGTGGTCCGAGTTGTCTTTAAAGTTGGTCCGAGTTATCTTCAAAGTTGGTCCGAGTTGTCTTGGTCCGAGTTGTCTTTGGTTCGAGTTGTCTGTAATTCTCTTTCTGGTAGCCGTCGGTGTGGATGAAAGTAGTCTCTCATGTAGGCGACAAGACAGTAGGCTGAGTCGGATAGGCACATCTAATTAATTAGCGAAATTGTCAGCCAGGGGTAACCACAAAATTCAAGAATATACACACATTCTAAGTATATTCTCACACCAATAAATAATTATAATAAATAAAGTAAATAAGTACTGAAATAAATCTGAAAGTTGTCCATATATTGTTATTATCCATATAGATTAAAAAGGGTCCGTCGTTTCACCCCAATTACACCCAATTAACACCCAATTGCACCCAATTAATATATACGTACACGAAGTTATTGTTTCTTGGGACAAATTCTCGAAGCAAGACTACAGCGCGCCAGTCGAACTTGACCCATTAGTACTAACTAAGTCGGAAAAGGTAGAGATCGTTCAGGTAATTTTGGAGACCCCCCCCCCCCCCAACCCCCACTAATGTGTACAACTAGTCCAAACCTCCTGCGCTATGGCGTAGTCAAATATAAGTTTACGTCCACAGGATAAATATTATATTACGGCCTGTGATGTCAAGTTTGGACCAGTTAATATGGTGCCACCCATAACCACTCTTTCTCTCAAGTTTCGGGACCTTCATGGAATTAGTGATAGCTCACTCCCCACCCCCTCACTACCCACCCCCACCCACACTATTTCTGACGCATATCGCCGCCCGTGCAGTAACATTGACTCAGTAACATGACACATTACTACGTGGGCCTAGGCAGAGATAGTGCCTTTAGGAAGACATCGTATCAGTGTGTTGGAGAAACAAGAAGAACCATTTCTTTTATTAATTTATTTCATAAAATGTAAAACCTTAACAAATAACGATTTCAGCACATACAGCAGGGGCTTATTGTACAGAAAAACAACATTATTTACAGAAGCACATGTTTGTTACAAAACACAAATCTGTACACAAACACATGTAGAAACAATAGATCGGTTCTCATCCAGCTTGTGTAGGCCTATATTTAGACCACACTAGGCCTCGCGGGTCGTAATATAATTTTGTGGTTTCGTAGGTAGGATGATGGCCAACCAAACCAAAACATTATATTATGGCCTGTGGGGGCATTACTTTCGACCTGTGCATATGAAATGTGCCTTTCCACTGAACTGACCACCAACTCTCTTCCAGCTCTCGGGTCCTTATTGAAATTAGTGGGAGTGCCCATCTTGTATAGGCTATAATTCGTCCAAACCTGGCCTTACGGTCAGTAATATAATGTTTCGGTTTGGCACATAGGGTGTTTGCCTACCAAACTAAAACATTATATCACGGCCTGTGAGGCCAAGTTTCTACTGTAGTGCATATGAAATGTTCCCATCCAATATCCCTCTCAGCTCTGGGTCCTTATTGAAGTGCCCCGCACTCCCACCCACCTATCTTGTGTAGGCCTATATTTCGTCCAAACCTGGCCTTACAGTGAGGCCAAGTTTCGACTAGTGCATATGAAATGTGCCCATCTCTCAGCTTATTTATTTGTCACACAACACAAGTAGGCCTATGAAGTCAAGTTTGCCAATCGTCTATACGTGTGTCGCACACTTACTGAAGGACTGCACCCCAGCGGCGTTGGTTATCAGGCCCAATTTTAAGAGTGAATGAAAACAAATCCACATGTACATTAGGAGAATGAACATTAAATGGAGTAAAGGAAATTACTTATTAGCTCTTTCTGACCTCGGTCGTTTTCTTTGACTTGGTTTTTTGGCAATTCTGAAAATGAAAGGAATTGCAAAGTTGGCAGTGCTGGAGACTATTTGGTCGTTCGGCTTGCATTTTTGTTTGGTTAAGAATTTAGCAAAGAAAACATCTTTCTCCTTTTCTGTTTTCGATACCCAAATATTTCTTTTAATTTTGTAATATTTTACAGTTGGGCAAAGTATATAATTGCCAGATCCATATAACGCACGCCGTAAATCTATCATCTGCAACCTTGTCACAGAGATCTGCTTTGGAATTAACTGTGGAAGTTTTTGTGGTTTCCATTCTATGACTTGCTTAAAGACATGATTAATTCTCTCACAATTATTATTTGTCCAGAGCGTTTCCGTGATTCCTTTTTGATTAGGTATGCATACATTGTTCCTAGAATTCACCCCAAAAAACAATTTTTTGACGTTTTTCATAAATTGGGTATTAATTGGGTGTTAATTGGGTTTAATTGGGTGTTAATTGGGTGTAATTGGGTGAAAACAAACATTGATAATTTTACTTTACGTTATTTCTTATATACCGTTTGCATTCAATTTAAAATTATTGTGAAAATAATTTATACAAAGCTTTTCGTGATTATCGAGTCAAATTGCAAACATTAATGACCAAATCTCCGAAATAAATGCATAAAATGCATGAAATATACCGTTTGCATTCAATTTATTGTGAAAATAATTTTCAAGAAGCTTTTTTGTGTACCTCTCGGTGCCTCTTGTCAACTTGAACCGAGAAAACACGATTTACCGAGAGGTCAATCGCGCTACTCAGTAAATAACTCCAAACTATGATTATCACGACACATTGCATCATAATGACCAAATCCCCGAAATAAATGCATAAACTGCATGAAATATACCGTTTGCATTCAATTTATTGTGAAAATAATTTTCAAGAAGCTTTTTTTGCGTACCTCTCGGCGCCTCTTGTCAAACCGAGAAAACACGATTTACCGAGAGGTCAATTGCGCTACTCAATAAATAACTCCAAACTATGATTATCGCGACAAATTGAATCATTAATGGACCAAATCCCAAAATAAATGCATAAAATGCACGAAATATACCGTTTGCATTCAATTTATTGTGAAAATAACTTTCAAGAAGCTTTTTTGCGTACCTCTCGGTGCCTCTTAATTGTCAAACTCAGAAAATACGATTTACCGAGAGGTCAACCGCGCAAATCAATAAATAACTTCAAACTATGATTATCGCGATAAACTGCATCATTAATGGCCACATTTCCAGAAATAAATGCATAAAATATATCGTTTGCATTCAATTTATTGTGAAAATAATTTCTAAAACGCTTTTTTTCCGTACCTCTCGGTAACTACCGGTACCTTCTCGGTAAATCGTGGTAGCGCTCGGAACTGATATACTATCCCTTGAACGGCGAACCGTATGTACTTTCTGAATGCCGGATGTACCAGGACGTGAAAGTACGCATCTTTTAGATCTATGCTTGCCACATAGTCGTTCACTCGTATGCTCGCCCTTACTGACCGAATGTTCTCCATATAGAACTTTGGAGCAATGATAAGTTTGTTTATCCAGCTCAAGTCTATTACCGGTCGGAACGGGTCCTCCTAAATACCAGAACCGCACAGAACCCTCCCCCCCCCGAACCACACAGAACCCCCCTCTAAATTACATTTGCGCCAGTGTTTTACGATGGAAATATGTTTATTTTATGTAATAATCCTTACGGGAAAGAAGAATAGAAGTAAATCTCACTCTTATAGTTGCCTTTGTCTAGGCGGTTCTGGGGGGGGGGGGGGGGGGGGGTTGGTTCTGGTATTTAGTATTTTTCTCCTAAATACCAGAACCTCTCAGATTTTCTCCTAGAACCTCCTCTAAGTTACATTTACACAATTGTTTTTTGAAGAACCCCCCAGAACCGCCTAGATAAAAGCAACTATAAGAATGAATTTACTTCTATTCTTCTTTCCTGTAACGATTATTACATAAAATAAACATATTTCATCGTAAAACACTGCACAAATGTAATTTAGAGAGGAGCTCTGGGGGGTTCTGGTAGTTAGAAGAACCGGTCGGACCGAGCCGTCTGGCTTCCGAGTCGGTACGAGGAACAGGTGACTGTAGAAACCTAGAGACTCTTGGTTCTCTACGACCTCTATTGCTTCCTTTTCCAAGAGCGACTTTACGTCCGAAAGGAGAGAGCCTCTTTTTACAGGATTTGGCGGAAGTTGCGTCCAATGCGGACTTCGTGTTAGCGGTGGTTTTGCTCGGAACGATAGCCTTAGGCCGTCCGAGATGACAGTTCTCCCCCACCGATCTTCCGTAATAGCTATCCAGTTTCTCACGAATCTTGCTAACCTTCCTCCAACTGGAACGCAATAGAGGTCCTGACCACCTGCGAGGTCTGCGGGTTGAGAAACCACGTCCTCCCCGTGATGAGCCTCGACCTGCCGGCTTGGGGGCGTCTGACCGGTGGTCTCGCCCAGACCCACGCCCCGCCCCCTTTTTCTCTCCTCGCCCGCAACGGACACACCCGGTTTCGCGGTGCCCACCGCTTCACCGGTCGAGCTAGCTGGCAACAGGGATCTGAAACCACCGGCGTGTGGTTTATTGCCCTGTCTAATATTTAAGAGCACTTTAGCCGCTAGCTCTGACTATCTAATTGCGACGACGGATGCACACTTTCTGACGGCGTCATGTAAACATCACCATGTTTCTTGTTCCTCTGAAATAGAAACTGAAAAACTAAAGTGACTCTGTGGCGAGAGGACCGGCATTGTCCTCTCGCCGCTAACAACGTACCGTGACACATGCCTCCAACGTTTGTCATCCCAATTGACACAAGTTGCACAGGAATTAGTGCGAGTACACTGACTACAACTGATACAATTATCATGTGAATCAGAGGAAGACTTCCTCGAGTTACAATTTGAGCAACATGGTGGAGACCCTGGAACACTTTCTTCTAGAATGCCCAAAGTATCAGTCTAAAAGAATGAGATTCACTGGGAGTATAATGGGGAAGTGGGATGGGAGAATGAAGGACATGTGGTTAGGGGAAGACTCAAAGGAGAGGGTTAATATGCTAATCGGAGAGATTGGGAAGAATGGGGACAAGGGATATCATCAAGCAGTTCGTCTCCGAGTGTTGGGAGGAGAGGAGAAGCGTGGGAATAGGGAGGCAGTTGGGAGTACAGGGGTAAACATGGTCTTCTCGTCCGAGAACCGCGACAAATCAGCGGCTGGCCAAAGTGTTATTATTATAAAATTATTATTAGCAAAGAGCTTTGATTTTGAATAAAATAAAAGTCAACAGTACTCGCACCAACTCCCAATAAATATCTAAAAAAGATACATAATAATATTAATCAAAACAATAATTCGAAAAAATAATTTATAATAAAAAAATTTTCGAAAAAATTTTGACATGAGCCCAAGTTCTCAAAGGGGAACGATGAGCCCAAATGGATCCCGATAGAGCCTAAGTGTGGACAAATATTTTTTTTTCTTCTCCAAAAATTAAAGCTACACTACTGGAATATATAATGTATCTTATAATAGTCCTAACATAGTTAATTCATAGGAAACTACATGTATAAGGAAAGCGTTGTCAATGTAAACAACGTCAAATGAAAACCGGAAACAAGACTCCAGGCACTGAACAACACAGCCCGAAGTCAGTATCAGATTTTAAACTATCCGATGCAAAGCAAGATCTTCATTAGAAGAAAATACGATACATCGGATGGATGATGCATGACCAAAAACACCTAAACACCCCTAGGGTGAGGACGTAACTATGGGGATACACAGAATAAATATTCTGTGAAACACGTTAAACTCCCAAGAAATTTACAAAAAAATTTAAATAAAAAAGCCAAAAAGCATGGGAGTTCAACTGGGGGGGGGGGGGGGGGGGGGGGGGGGGGGGGGGGGGGGCTTCAAGGAAGGATAGGGAAGGAACACTTAACAAACAGTGGCAAAATCATTAGCAAGAACGATGACGTCAGGCCCATGTCCCGAAATTGGGAAAGATGAAATAATTTTGTCAAAAAATTAAAAAGTTACAGCTCTGAACACTTAAGACCACTGTTTCTTCCTTCCATCATCCTATTCTGTCCTTTGATCCACCATTACCACCATTGATCTGTGTCTGGCATCATTAAAACTGAGATTTAAAAGCACAGAAGTCAGTTTGTTGTTATCTGACAGAGGGCCAAATAAGGAATGATACTTGGCACCAATTTCGGTGCTTCCTGGACACTGCACATGCGCAGATGTCCAAATGTATGGAAGACCACATTGGACAACAAATTTTCGGTTTTACATGCAAATTTTGGGGATTGGGGGGCAAAATTTGTGTTTGGCCCTGGATAATTTTGAGTTAGCACCAGCTAAGTCTGGGGCCATTGGTTGTTGTGTAAAAATATTTTAGCCAGGGTGAAAATTCTTGCCCCTCCCATAACGAAGGCAAATATAGCCTCTCGAACTTCTCTTGAACAAATCTGAGTCTACGCCTCAAAAGGAAGCTGCCCACATATATCAAGTCTACTGCTGGTTCATGAGAAAACAAATTTGGGATTAAGACTTACTTTTTGTGCGTAGACTTCCGAGGGGCGGCTCAACTTGATTTGAACAAACTTGAAATGACATATGACAAAGAACATGCACACCAAATTTGGTTCAATTTGGTCCAGTAGTTTGTGAGGAGAAGTCAATAACGTAAAGTTCATGACAGACTACGGCAAGTGATAAATTAAGCTCCCTTTGGTGAGCTAAAAAGTTAAAAAAATCTTTCATATATATGTTTGAATTGTCATGTAAAGGGATGTAGGTTAATACTAGGCATATTTCTGTTTCTGATGGTAAGACCCCGGTATGGGACAACACAAGACAGTGGCAGCTTTAGTTTTTCTTAAAAGTTAGCAAAACAATTTTTGAGACTGCACCTATGTACCCTTTAACCCATAATCACTCTGTAGTAAGCCAGATGGTTAATAACATAAGTTCAATGCTGAGCGGTTCTAAATATCGTATGGGTTATTATCCAGGCAGTGTCGAACCTGGGGGTTCCATCTGGGGTTTGTAAAATGATTTGGGCAAACTGTGGGTCTCCTATATGGTACAAAATTGGTCTGCCCACTACATCGTTCTACCTTTTTAATGCAACCCCCAATAGCATCACTTAATCTCTGGCTGAATCGGCAGTTTATCCGTTGACTAAATCGATAGTCAAAACCCCTTTTTTGAGATTATGCTTTGAAACTACTTTAAAAGACGCAATTGTTATTATATGAGAGTAAATATAAAGGTTTGGTATAATATCAGACTCAGATTTAGGATAATATAAGATAGATACAGAATTTCATTGGGAAATCTCAAGTGCACTTTTTAGTGAGGTAAAAATAGAAAAAGACACCAAAAACAAAAAATAATTGAATTTTTTTTTTTGCATGGGGAAGGGGGAATTGCATTGTATTCAGCATATATAAATACATATTTGGGCCAAATATGGGTGAAATAGGGGCATTATTTAGGAAATAATAGAGAAAAGTATTTTCGAGTCGGTAGTTTTACGAGCAGGCGCCGGAGTATGCTTTTTAGTGAGCACCCTCATCAAAATTTAATCAGTTATGAACTTAAAGAAATAACATCAAAATCCAAACAATGAAATAATCATCCATAACACATTTGAAATATTTACCACAGAAAAAACTTGATTTTCTTTTTTCCGCTAGTATATAAAGCTTAGAATAGAAAGATATTTTTAATTGGAAGGTGATTTACGGGCGAGAGATACATTTTACATTTTTAGTTCCATTCGGAGTAAATTTCGTGTTTAAGGTATCACTTTTGGAAGAGATATCACTATGAACGGAAGAATGTAAGTCCATTTTTATCGGTTTTCCCATGTTGGCAAAATAACGATCAGTGAGGTCTTCCATTCATTTTGTATATGATTTTAAATTTTTTCGATCTCGTTCACACAAAGTTAAAGGGAGATTTGATTGAAAAAAAATGTCGTCTTTTGGGGGAGGGTTCCAAAAATACGGAAGCAAAGACGATCAAGATATATGGTCGACACTTCAGTATTTTTATTAAGAAAAACATGTTTTTGCGTTTATTAAAATTTAAGACAGAGAAAAGTAAAGCAAATAAATTTTTATATTTCGATATAATAAAATAAAATAAATAAAAAAACCCAGTAAAATTAAATAAATTTTAACAGAAAAAGCAAGAGGCCCCAAGGGGCCTTAAACACTCACTTGAAAAAAAGAGTTATTTAAACGTGAATTTAAGGTCATATCCAGCAATTATAGCTAATTAAAATTACAGAGCCTAAACATGAACCCAAAAACCTGATTTAAACAAGCTTGAATCTGTCCCCCAAAGATGCTGAATACCAGATATCTGACTGGTAAATAGAAGTAAGAGGATTTTAAAAGAATATTTCTCATACAGCACTAAGTTAAAATTCAGGCTCGCATTAGAAGCCCAAGTATGGACCCAGAGATTTGATTTGAACAAATCTGAACCTGCCCCTCCACCCTCTAAGGGTGCTGTATTCCAAATACTTGATTCTGACATTAAGATTTGGGATCCCACAAGTAGCTCCAAATATGAACCCAGAGACTTGATTTGAACAAACTTAAATCTGCCACCCATAAGACTGTATCAGAAAATTCTGATTAGTAAATTTGAAGAGGATTTTTTCCATTAATATTCCTCATACCGCATTAAGTTAAAATAAGACAGGAAGCCTAAATGTTACTCTGGAGACTTGATTTGAACTAATTTGAATTTGAGCTCCAGCTCCCCCGGGATGTTGTATACCAAATATCAAAAGAATATGGTGGTGGATCTAAGGAAGGTATTTTAAAAAAATATTCCACTTATTGCCCAGAGGGATTCCAAATAGGAACCCAGACACTCGATTAGAACAAATGTTAATGTGCCCCCCCCCCCCCCCCCCAAGATGCTGAATATCAAAATATTATTGTTGTTAAATCAGCTTAGGTTCACAAAAGAAGCCAAACTAGGAGCCAAAGACTTGTTTTGAACAAACTTTAATCTGTAGCCCCCCCCCCCCCCCCCCAACGAATATACTCAGAGCCCTTGGAGCAACAATGAACTATGACCAAAGGGGTAGACAGTTTTGTGAGTGAGGAAGCTCCTTAGGAACAAGATCTGTAAAGAACTCCTGAATGAAAAACATTGTTTCCATGTGTTGCGATGATAGAGATGTACTGTTGTCGTCATCCAACGTTGCTACAGGAACAGAGTTGGCTAATCTTTGATTTCTGGCATCCAAACGCTCCGATCTGGAAACCGAGTAATATGAAGCCGTCCTCTGAAGAAGAATGTTTCTCTGAAGGTGCATTTTGCATAGAGAACAAGCAATTCTAAAGCTTTTTTAAAAGCTTGTCCCCACTCAGAATCTGGATGTAACAGACTATCATGATATCTAAATGAAGATCTTCGTGGAGATGTTGGAAGGTCATGTTTGCGTGAATGATGATGTGAAGAAGAATATGCATTAATGTATGATGAATCTCTAGTAGTGTCATGAGAGGTATGGCAATCTGAATGGGGATGATTACTGTGTGAACGATGACGTTGACAGTCAGACTTCTTACCTGGCAAATATCTGTTATGACTATGATAATCTAAAGCCGAGTAAGGAACCATGGTTTGTGTTTCCTCTGAATGGAGTGCTGTAGAAAACGTAGTGGTAAAGGTGCTTCTTGTGAACGATCCACTTAACGACAATGCCTGTAAATTGCCTGGAGGGTACTTCTATCTCCTGTTTGTATGACAGTATTCAGGGTTGCTGCAACCATACATTTTCAAGATGGCTTGCCCTCAGTGAGCTGGCAGCAGTCGAAGTAACAGCAGTCCTTGACCCCAAGGCTGCTGCTGATGACTTATTTTTACTGAGCACCTTAGGTGCTAGCTCTGCCTCAACTGATACAGCCTTTGAGAAAACTTAGTCCACCGTATGTTCATCTGATGAAGACAATTTATGCATTTTGTTTTGTTTCTTCTGACAAACCTCTTGGAATGGAAGAGAAATGGGATACATTCCAGGGAGAAAGTTTAGGCATGTTAGGATCTGACCTTAAAACAAATGGTTGAACTATTGTCCAACATTTCTTCTCCTATTTAAAACAAATATCACAAGTATTTTGTGGGTTACAACCAGTGCAAGTCAAACAGGATAGATGATTATCACTGCTTGACTTCTTGGTAAAAACAATCTAAGCAGAAAGTTTTCATTTTCCCCCAAATTTGGAGGCTAAATAGAGTAAAAATTGAGAGCTGAAAATAAAACAACTTTTATCATACACTTCCCAGGGTTCCCAAGGGGGTAAGTATAACAGGGGACATAACTCTAGTTGTATGTGCGGATGAAACCAGCAATATGTGGACATCCTTTCTCCCATGCTAGTCTCTCAATGTCATCAAGATTCAACAACCAATGCTTGAGTTATAATGTAAAACATTGGTACAGGAAGTTTTCTAAGTTTAACCCTTTGAACCCTTGCGGCCATTCTTCCAGTCATAATGTCATTAAATAGGATGGCTGTTCAGTAAATGTGTGGGGTAACCAATCAATATTTTCAATGTGCAGCCCCGGGGCTGCACGTTGAAAATATTGATTGGTCTACCCCAAATAATGAATATGGACTCTTCCAAGTGCTTCCAATGAATTGGTATGGAATA
Organism: Pictodentalium vernedei; assembly: GCA_031216915.1. Lineage (NCBI taxonomy): Eukaryota > Metazoa > Mollusca > Scaphopoda > Dentaliida > Dentaliidae > Pictodentalium > Pictodentalium vernedei. The sequence continues at coordinate 297,371,418 of CM062296.1, forward strand.
TACCACAAGAGTTCAAAGGGTTAAACAAGGGCATTAACTCCAGTAAGTAAGCATGGACAAAACCTGTACTATGTGGATATCCATTCCCCGATGCTGATCTCTAACCATACCAAAGACCTCAAAACCTGACAGCCAAAGAGTTGTAATACAAGACATTCATACAGAAAGTTTTCTAAGTGTAATAAGGGCCACCACTCTAGGATGTATGTGTGGATGAAACTCACAATATGTGGATAGTGTTTCCCCTGTGTATTATTTATTTATTTATTGGGGTTTAAGATCATATATTTCTGCACTGTGGCTAATCATGACCATGACAGTTTTACGGGTGGAGGAAGCCGGAGTACTCGGAGAGAACCACCGAGCAACGGTGAGCAACTGTCAGCTCCCCAACATACTAACTCCACACCAGCAGGGTTAGCAATGGTTGAAGACAAGTGCACCATCAACGTGCAGTACGCCTTAGTCCACGACGTCACCGTGCCCCCAGATGGGCAATGGGGGTGAAGTGTCTTGTCCAAGGACATAACGCGGTTGCCGCAGGTGGGATTCGAACTGAGGACCTCTCAGCTTGCAGCCTGCACCTCTACCAACTGAGCCACTGTGCCCCCTTTCCCCTGTGTAAGTCTCTCATCAAGCCCAATGAACATCAAAATCATCTGACAACATATCAGAAATATATTCTTCAGGCAAACTACAGTTGAAACAAAATTTAATTTTCAGAATTGTAATTTCTGCCTATGAATCGACTGAATGAGATGAATCATCAACATTTTAAAAGACCAGGAAATTTAACAGGTCAGTAACAGGTCTGAAAATTGCCATGTCTTTTAACCCTTTACCTAACAAAAGAACCACAACCACCCTTGTAATGTACAAATTGAGCAGTTGAAAAAAAATTAATTTAAAAAAAAAATTCAACAAAACCCTATCGATGAGCTCGTTCCAAAGAGGCGTCATAACCTATGTTTTTAAGACAAGAAATTGAAAAAATAATGAAAATTAATTGGCGATTTTTATGAATAGCGCTGGCCAGTTTTGGCCGTTATGTTGGATAAAGGGTTAAAATAATAAATTTTAACATTGTGTATGTTTGGTAAATTGTTAAAATGCCAATGATTCCTTTCAACCATTTTCTAGTTATAGAGAGAAATTACAGTTCTGAAAAACAGTTGTAAAAGGTTTTATATAATTCGCTACATAATCTTATACTGTTACATCTACTTTCAAATAATTTAATTTTCTTTAATGATATCTTATTTGAATAATTTTCCTGTTGTATGATATCTTATTGAATAATTTTCCTACTGTTTTTACTGAAGAGAAACTTCATAGAATGTTAGGAAATCGAGGAAAAGTGGGAAAATAAAATTAAGCTATCGAGATCGGACGAACGATCAAGATGAAATCTCTGCAACCAAAATGCAAATCAACAGGATCATGAAAGAGAATTGTAATAACAGAGGGATGACCATAAGACTGAGTCCTGCTCAACTGAGATATAATTTAAAATGAAAGGTGGTGTCTTAGGACTGTTGGCAGATCTGGCTACCAGAGCATTACCCATTCCCATGAAGACTGTATTGCCAGGGTTGGGTATTAGAGCTCTTTTGGGACTAGCTAGTTCAGGTGTGCAAAAAATGATGGGAAATGGTCTGCATCTGAAAAAAAGAAGAGCCATGTGTCGAATTGAAATCGATGATAACGGATTTTATCTAGGACCTCCATAGAGTAGTAAATACCAATGGAGGTGGTGTATATCTGAAGAGAGGAAGAACATACGCAATGGTGAACGTCTGTTATCAGTTAAAAACTCACCCTTTAAAAACTAACCCTTTCTCGAGATGTTATTATAAAAAGAAATAGTGATTTAGAAAAAACAAGAAAAATGTTACTAAGGTAACACATGCCCCCCCCTTGTGAACTTCACCTTGCAGATGTGGCAGAAACTATTATAAGCGACACACTTTCTGACTCTCCTTAACATTTGTAAAAAGTTTAACAATTGTAGTATGATTCGTTTCTGAGTTGTGGCTGAGACACGAATATTGACCAATTTTTAGTGTGACCATGAAATGTGACCTTGACCTTGAAGTTACGAACCCAGCTATGGTGTGTGACACATCCTCCCATGGTCCTTTATAATTGTGTGAAGTTTGATGACTGTGGCCCTAACCGACACACACACACACACACGGACGGATGGACACATGCACACTTCAATCACTGTATGCCACCCGACTTAAGTCGGTTAAGTCGGGGGGCATAAAAATTTATGTTAAATTAAACTTAAAATGAAAGTGTCAATGACACTGTAGCTCAACTTGACAAACTTGAACTTGGTAAATTATAAGTGAAATGGCAAAATTAAAGATCATTGGTAACAATGTTATTTGGTGAAATTTCAACATAACAACATTGTGTGTGCACAACGTCAGAGCAATCCATGCATTTTTAAATGTAAACTGTAAGACTGGCTAAAGGAAGAATGTTGATACACAAATGCAGTAAGTTCAGAGGTTATTGTAAATGGCAACATTTTTCACAGAAATGAATGCTAATCAATAGCTCTTATCTAAAGGTTTCACCTAATGAGCACATCAAATTCAAAAACAATCCTATGATAAACGTGGCCTGTAGGAAATGTCAAAGAATGTTGATGTACAAATGCAATAAATTCAAAGATTGTTGCTAACAGCAACAGTTTCAGATGGAAATGAAAAGAAAATCGATAGACCCTATCTTTGTCACCCTGCATAAGATTACAAAGTTTCAAAACAACCTGATAATGAATGTGCCCTCTGAGGCATGCCAAAGGAAGTTGTTAATACACAAATGCACTAAGTTTGAAGGTCATTGCTTGTGGCAAGGTTTTTTTTTCTCTTTTTATGGAAATTCATAAATATACTCTGCAGAGAGTGCAAAAGGGATACGTTGCTGCACAAATGCAGTAAGTTTAAAGGCTGGTGATAACGACAATAATTGTTTATGGAAATGAAAAATGAAAGTGTCAATGACACTGTAGCTCAACTTGTCAAGACATGTACATGTATAGTATGTGACACAGCAATGACAAACATCTAGGTAATGACCTGATAACAAAGGTACATATAAAGTATTGTAATGGTCTGTACATAAATACTGACCGTAGCCTGTAACAAATGTATAGGTAAAGTATTGTAAAGGTGGGTGACAGTCAGATGCTAAACTAGAAAAGAAATCTTTGAGTCCCAGAGTGGTTCTGACTGAACCCCAAAATATCTGTTCTCATAGCACAGTGATAACAGAGGCACCCCAAAACACACTCAATCCTGTCCCAAGGTGAAAACAAAGGTACCCAACAAGTTTCGTGAAGATCAGTTCATAAATACGAGCTGTATAGAAGTTGTGACAAAAAACTGATTGGACCTAATTTCGGTACAAAATGGACACAGGCAGCCATCTTGAATTTGGGACCGCACTCAGAAACACTCGTTCTCGTTCCAAGGTGATAACAAAGGTACCCAAGAAGTTTCGTGAACATCGGTTGATAAATACAGCCTCTAGCCCGAGCCGTACTGACATGTGCACTTACAGTGTATAAGTAGCACTAAATAAATCAAAATTCATCTAATTTGCATAATTTCTGCACGAGAAAAAAACCTGTACTGTATGTGATGTATTCCATTTTACTAAACATTCATACAAAAATTTATTCAAATCAGAACTTTCATACAGAAGTTCTGTACAAAAGACTGATTGCACAAATTTTGGTACAAAAAGGCTGCTGGTGGCCATCTTGAATTTTGGACCACACCCCAAAACACCCGTTCTCATCCCACGGTGATAACAAAGGTACACAAGAAGTTTCGTAAAGATCGGTTCATAAATACGGCCTCTAGCCTGAGCCGTATAGAAGTTGTGTACACAAAACTGATTAGACCTAATTTCGGTACAAAATGGCCACTGGCAGCCATCTTGAATGTTGGACTGCACTCAGAAACACTCGTTCTCGTCCCAAGGTGATAACAGAGGTACCCAAGAAGTTTCGTGAAGATCAGTTGATAAATACAGCCTCTAGCCCGAGCCGTATTGACATATGTACTTACTGTGTGTAAGTAGCACTGAAAAAATCAAAGTTCATCTAATTTGCATAATTTCTGCACGAGGAAAAAACCCGTATTATATGTGATGTATCCCATGGTACTAAACATTCACATAAAAAAAATTTCAAATCAGAGCTTTCATGTGGAAGTTCTGCGCAAAAATCTGATTGCACCTAATTTTGTGCAAAATGGCTGCCATCGGCCATCTTGAATTTTGGACCGCACCCAAAAACACTCGTTCTCGTCCCACAGTCATAACAAAGGTACCCAAGAAGTTTCGTAAAGATCGGTTCATAAATACGGCCTCTAGCCCGAGCCGTATGCAATTGTTGACGTACGGACAGACGGCCAGATGGACGACGGGCCAGGACAAAAGCTCAAATTTGGCTTCGCCAAAGTTGAGCTAAAAATCAATAGATCACATCTAGAGGTCACCCCAAACACACATACCAAGTTTCAAAGTGATTCGATCATAAATGTGCCCTGAAGGGGGTGCCAAAGGGAAATATTGAATCCGGACTAAACTAAGTTCAAAGGTCATTGCCAGGGCAACATTTTTTTTTACATAAATGGCAGAAAATCGATAACTCTCATATAGATATCACCCCACACAAATACACAAAGTTCCCAAGTGATCCAATCATAAATGTGTCCTGCAGGGAGTGCACATAGTTCATCGAAGGTCGTTGCCAGCAGTAACATTTTTTGACAGAAATTGAAGAAAATTGATAGCTCCCATCTAAGAGGTCACCCCAAACTAGCACACCAAGCTTCAAAGTGATCTGGTCAAAAACGTGCACTGCAGCTGTACCAAAGGGAAATACTGATGCATAACTGCATAACTGCACGAAGTTCGTTGCCAGCAGCAACATTTTTTGACAGAAATTGAAGAAAATCGATAGCTCCCATCTAGACGCAACGCCCAAACAAACATACCAAGTCTAAACCATTCTGATCATAAATGTGCCCTGTAGGGCTTGCCAAAGAAATATATTGATGCCTGACTAAACTAAGTTCAAAGGTCGTTGCCAGCGGCAACATTTTTTGACGGAAATGGAAGAAAATCGATAGCTCCCATCTAGAGGTCACCTCAAACAAGCATGCCAGGTTTCAAAACAATTCAATCATAAACATGCCCTGTAGGGTGTGCCAATGGGAAATATTGAGGTCTGACTAAACTTAGTTCTAAGAACGTTTCCAGCGGCAATATTTTTTGACGGAAATTGCAGAAAGTTAAAAAATTTATAGTAATTTATATATTTTTTACACTTACCAATGACCCAGACATAGCTGGTGCTAACTCTTAAAATACTAGGGCCAAACACAAATTTTGCCCCCCAATCCCCAAAATTTGCATCTAAAACCAAAAGAAATCATGTCCTGAAGGTCCTCCATACTTTGCCCTTACCGCGCATGCGCAGTGTCAAGGACGTTCCGAAATTGGCACCATTTATCATTCTTACAAGCAGTGCCTGGTCAGCACTATGTACTCAGCGGGGAGGTATGAGTTCCCAACTCCTGGGAGGGCCATCCCCGTCTGGGTCATTGGTAAGTATAAAAATATATAAATTACTATAAATTTTTCAACATTTTAAAACTGTACCAATGATCCAGACATAGCTGAATAGTAAAAAGGCTGGAGGGCCTAGGACATAGAGGAAAATCCAATAAGCTCAACTATATAACATAGAGTCAACCCCTCAAGGAGAAAAGGGGTATTAGGCTTTACGTGTATCTTTCTTATTTTATGATAAATTAGAAAGATACAATACCCTTCAGAATTGAGCACAATAACATTCATGTTCTCTATTAACATCAAGATTAACCCTTTATACTAATTATTTTTAAAGTATGCCAATAAATAAAGTTAGTCCAGAGAATTGAGACTCTTTATATTCTATTAAAAGTGTCCGAGGATTGTATATTAACGCCCGTTTGACACTTGACATATACAAATGCTTCACACCGAGCTACACTTTAAAAATATGACATGAATGAATTTTTAACATTAATATTACATTTTAAAACCATCACGGAAACGACTCAGAATTACTGACTCCGGAGGAGGGATCCCCTTGCTTTTCGCTATAAAGCAGGTGACCTAAGGGAACACCCTCCACCCCCCCCCCCCCCCCCCTTCCCCTTGCCCTGGGTCAAATAGCCCAGAGCGAAGAGGGCAGCAGGACGGAGTCACTGCCGGAACAGAAAGCCTGCATAACTATAGTTGCAACTGTTTAGTGGACGACATTCTGAGCAACAGATAACGGACCTAAACAATGCAGGTCTCCAGAAATGGATTCAATATTTCTGAGATAAAAATTTGTGAATGTGGATGGCTGAGACCAATAAGCAGCCTTCATTAAATCTGTAATAGCAACACTATTTGCGTAAGCCCAAGATGTAGAAAGAGCTCTTACTTCATGAGCCGAGATCTTAAGCACAGACTGCTGAGTAGAAGATAAATTTTCATAAGCAGTACGGATAGCTAGTTGAATCCATCTAGCGAAAGAATGGACCAAAATGTCCCTTCTATTAGGCATCCAAGACAGAAAGAAGCATTTTCGTCCTTTACTGATAAACTGAGATCTTTGTTTATAAATACGTAAAGCTCTAACAGGACAGAGTAAAGGCCTACGCCCGTCTAAAGACGGCAGAGCCTTAATAACAATAGGTTCCGGATATTTATTAGGAGCCTGATTCTTAGCTAAAAATCCAACATTAGTAGTGAAGGTGATAGTGTTCCCAACACTACGATAGTGAGAATCGTCCACCGATAGTGCATGAAGCTCACTGACTCTTCTAGCAGAAGAGAAAGCTAAGAGAAAAGCTGTCTTATAAGACAAGAATTTGAAATCTACTGTCCCAAGAGGCTCAAATGGCTTTTCCTTCAGTTTAAGAAGAACCCAAGCTAAATTCCACTTAGGAATTAATCTAAGAGTTCTGGGTCTATTTATCGAGAAGTTTCTAACTAACTTAGATAAAGAGACATTAGATCCAATTTGTAAACTATCATGGTGTGCATAGGTATCAGATAACATAGACCTATAACCCTTAATAGTAACAGGCTGCAGTTTGATCTCGTCAAACAAGTATACTAGAAAGTTTGCAATGTCTGGTATGGAGGGATCAAGAATATCAACAGAATGATCCCTACACCAACGACGAAAAACCTTCCACTTAGCCGCATAGTTTAGCGAAGAGGAGGTCCTCCTACAGTTAGAAATCGCGTCCACTGCTCATCCTGTAAAGTGCTTGCCATGCAAGAAGGACCGCACAACGGAAAAACGTGAAGGTTGAGACCTTGCGGGTTGTGATGAAGTTGACGCAGTTTCCCCTGCGAAAGAAGATCCTCCCGTGGAGGAAGCTTTCGCGGTAGGTCCCACAGCAGACACCTGAGTAGATTTATCCACGGTCTCATTGGAGACAGAGATGCTACCAACAGAATCTTGCACTGAGATTGTTTTATCTTTAGCAATACTTGCTGAATTAACGGCGCTGGAGGATATGCATATCCCATCATTCCGTCCCATGAGATCGATAGAGCGTCTACTGCAAATGCTCTTGGATCCGGACATGGTGACACATACGTCTGCAACTGATTGTTGAGATGTGTCACAAATAAATCTATCATTGGCCGTTCCCATTGGTAGCAAATCTGATTGAATACCTGTTTGTTGAGAGTCCATTCCGACGGCAACAAGCGACCCTTCCGTGAAAGGGAGTCCGCTAGTACATTCAGACGACCCGGTATATGATGGACCGAAAGTAGAACTTGATGTTCTAGGACAAACAGAAGGATTCTTTCCGTTAAATTGAATAACGGAACGGAATGAGTGCCTCCCTGGTTCCGGATATACGCCACTACTGTCGTATTGTCGGACAGGATTTGGACATGAGCTTTCTGAATAATGTCCATCCAATGACGTAACGCAAGCCAAATTGACATCATTTAATTGATGTTTATGTGCTTGCTTAGAAACTGTGGGTCCCAAAGACCCTGGCACCTCGAATCCGTTGGGATCAATGATGCATCCCAACCTGTTTGACCGGCATCCGTCATAATCGTAAAACTCGGATCCGGTAACTGCAGCGGAACTCCCTGAGTCAACCACTGAATGTTTGCCCAAGTCTGAATCTCTTGTTTCTCTTGATCTGACAAGAGAACGTCTATGTCGAGCGAATGAATCTTCACACTCCAATTCTGAGTCAAGAAGATTTGGAGAGGACGAGTGCGTAACCGCCCCATCGGAAAGAGATCCGCAGCGGCTCCGCACAGACCTATCAGTCTCATGAACTCCCTCGCTGTGACTTTGTCTGCATGAAGACAATAGCGAGCGTAACAACTGACTAATTTCGCTCTGGTTAACGGCAGATGAACGAGATTGTTGTGCGTCTCGAAGCTCATTCCCAGATGAGTGAATGACTTGGACAGCACCAGATCCGACTTCTCCTCATTTATAACAAAACCGAGATGTCGGAGCAATAGAAGCAGATTCTGCACATCGTTCAGAAGCGTTAACTCATTGCCGTACCTCTGAAGAATGTCGTCCTGGTAGGCCGACGTTACCGCAGACGAATGAGCTCGGAAATACATCATTACCGAGTTCATTACCCGAGTGGAAGCCCAGGGTGCTAGGTTCAATCTGAAGCACATCGCCCGGAATTGATATACCACTCCTAGGACTGCGAAGCGTAGATACTTTCTGAATGTCGGATGTACCATGACGTGAAAGTACGCATCTTTGAGATCTATGCTTGTAGCATAATCGTTCACCCGAATACTCGCTCTGACCGATCGAATCGTCTCCATATAGAACTTCGGAGCGATGATCAGCTTGTTTATCCAGCTCAAATCTATGACTGGACGGAACGAGCCGTCTGGTTTCGAAACCAGAAATAGATGGCTGTAGAATCCCGGTGTTTTCCTGGTTTTCTACGACCTCTACCGCATTCTTCATTAAAAGAGACTGCACCTCCAATAACAGAGCGTCTCTTTTCTGCGGATTTGACGGAAGTTGCGTCCATTTTGGACTTCGGACTTAATGGAGGCTTTCGTTTGAAGGATATTCTTAGACCTTCCGAAATCACCCCTCTCACCCAAGGGTCGTCCGTAATCGACGCCCACTCTTCTGAAAAACTCGACAACCTTCCGCCAACCGGAACACGATAGAGGTTGAAACCATCACCTCCTGGACCTGCGAGGCCTGCGGGAGGAGAAACTACAGCCTCCACGACCCGCACATCGTCCCGGCGACCTCGGGGCGTCCGACCGGTTGTCCCGGCCCGAAGGACGTCCCGCACGTGAGTCGCTGCCTTGACGGTCTCTTGAATAAGACCAAGAGGACGCACCGGAACCTCTATAGGAACCTCTCTTGGGCGCATTAGTCCCAGAAGTGCCTGTCTTACTCTTTTCTGCCGTATCCGACTTTTTGGAAGCGGATTTAAACAGCAGAGAATCCGAAGCTTTCTTAGTAATTTTATCGTAGATTGCAGAAAGCTTGCCGTCGAAGAGAAGCTCTCCGGAGACCGAAGCGACTCTGAGAGAGTTCTTCACCTTACTATCCACGCATGTGGATGTAGCTAGGGCTGCGTCACGTCTAACCAACTCCAGGTTTGCCACTGAAAGGGCGGAGTTATACGTGGAATAAACTACTGCCCTTGAAAGAAGTCTTAAAGAGGATTGTATATCCTGGAATTCTTTCCCTTGAAGACGTAGTGATAACGCCTTAGTAAGGTGGTCTGCGTAAGATAAAGCGTCTAAACTGGCCCTCTTAGTAATTGTCGTATCCAACACCGCGGTTGGAATGGACGTAGACGACGGTAATGACAATTCTAAGTCTTCCGCCTCGTCGTCAAGACGCAGAGGAACTCTCGGAACACCCTGTCCTGCCGTATCGAATTTATTCCTTGAATTAATGAAAGGCAGGTTAAGAGCATTGGCGGACAAGAAACCAGCTTTGCCTGTTTTGGAAGCAAGCTTGAAGATAGCGTTGTTCAATAATTCAAATGTTCTTGTGACATTATTGGACTGAGACGGAAACTCAGGGACGATGTCTCTGAACCGCTCGAAGAATTCAGCATCCAATGACGCTATCAGTCTCTTATCCGGTACCGCAGCAGTCTGGCCCGATGGAACAATTTGAGGAAGAAAGTGCCGGATGAAATCCACGGCAGCTTTATGTTGTTCCGAAAGGGATAGCTCCAAGTCATCAGTATCCCTTTCGCCATCCGGTCGGACCTCACGATGCTCCCGGTTGTCCGCACCCGATGCTTCGGCGGAGCGTAGCGCCGTCGGATAATTCCCGATCTGACACCGATTCTGTCGATTGCTGGGATGCTGCGATAATTTGTGCTATCTGAGCTAGCACGTCCGTCATCGAGGCCTGCGGAGTAGCGGTCTTTCGCTGCTTAGCCGCGGGAAGCTCCGCATCATACTCTTCCTATGCAAACGTCCGGAGTCTATCAGCCTCGTGTCCCTGGCTACCGGATGGCGTGACGTGGTCGCCGATGAATCCCTAATCGGCGAAGCTGGTAAAATATCTGCGGTCACGTAGCCAAGGTGCGGTCGTGTGCGCTGCTGAGAGGATGAGGAAGCCTGAGCAGTCTCAGCGGACTGCCTATACAACGGAGCATCCCGAGCGACGGACAGGTGCTCCGCTTGCGACACATTTTGTACCACAACATCTGGTCCCAGATGTTGTTGTACGAGAGAGGGGCCTCTCTCGCTCGCGGCCCGGCTGGACCTGGACGAGCTAGGAACCGGACTAGAAGGCTTCCTCCGATCTCTCCTTTTATCCGCCGTCACTGGGTGTGCACCTTGTATGTTTATAGTGCTTGCATCACCCAACATTTCTTCCTCGACCGCAACGGACGAACCCGGCTGCCGAACCATTCGGTGAATGGACGCTACACTGGGCGAGCTAGCGGATGACAGCGCCGTCGATCCTACTAGGGACCTCTTAGGCAACTGTCGTATCTGCATGAGCACTTTTGCCGCTAGCTCTGCATTCAATTGTGACGACGGAAGCGCACTTTTGGAGGATAACATGGAAACATCACCCTGTTCTTGTTCCTCTGAAATAGAAACTGATAGACTAGAGTGACCCTGTGGAGAAAGGGCCGGCATGGTCCTTTCTCCGCTAACAACATAACGTGACACACGTTTCCAATGTTTATCATCCCAATATTCACATATTGAACAGGAGTTAGTGCGAGTACACTGACTGCAATTAATACAATGATCATGAAAGTCAGAGGAAGATTTCTTCCTATTACAATTTGAACAATATCTTTTCATTGTGAAAAGACAACAAGTCCTAGTACTCGCACAAACCCCTAAACACAAAGATACATAATAACATGATCCATTAACATTGAAAAAACAATTGAAATCAAATATAATTTTTGAAAAATATTTTTTCAGCGAAGCCCAAGTTTCTGAAAAGTAACGTTGCGCCCCAATGGATCCCAAGGCTAAGTGTGGACAAAAATTTTAAAATAATTTTAAATAATTAATGCAACACTTACGGATAATAATAATGTATCTTATAATGAGATAAACTACTCCAAAGGCAAAAAGCCCCCCCTCAAAAGAGACTGTTGCCAATGTAAACAAGAAGTGTATAAACACTAGAAAACATGACTCCAGGCACTGACAATCCTGGCCCGAAATCAGTTATCAAAATACACACTATCTGATGCAAAACAGAGACTTCCAGGGAAGAATCTGCAGAACATCAGATGGTAGATGCAGAACACAACGTCGAAAAACCCATGGGTGAAAACGTAAACATGGGGAAAATAACAGAATTCATTCTGTTACCAAGCTAATTCTCCCAAGAAATTTTAGTAGTAATCTTACTCAAAAATATGCCAAAAGCATGGGAGAATAGCAAGGGGGTACTTACAGGACAAGGGAAGAGGAAACACTGAATAAGCAGTGCAACTTCATAGCAAGAATGACAACAACAGGCCCATGCCTCGAAAATAGGCAACTTAACATAATTTCATTACAAAATTTTAAGTTACAGCCCTGAATATTTTCTGTCACTCCTTTTTCCTCTCCTCCTTCTATATCCTCCTTAGAAACACCATTTCTCCAATATTTATGTGTCTGGCATCATTTAAACTGAGATTTACAAGCACAAAGATCAGTGAGATGTTAACTGATGAAGGGCCAAACAAAGAATGATAATTGGCGCCAATTTCGGAACGTCCTTGACACTGCGCATGCGCAGTAAGGGCAAAGTATGGAGGACCTTCAGGACATGATTTCTTTTGGTTTTAGATGCAAATTTGGGGGATTGGGGGGCAAAATTTGTGTTTGGCCCTAGTATTTTAAGAGTTAGCACCAGCTATGTCTGGGTCATTGGTACAGTATAAAAATATCAATAGCTCAAATCTAGAGGTCACCCCAAACAAGCATACCAAGTCTCAAAGTGATCTGATCATAAAGGCAACCTGTGAGGTGTGCCAAAGGAAATTGTGGATGTACGTACATATGTACCTACGCCCGGACATACATACGTAAACTGACGGACGAGAAGTGATGGCAATAGTTCAGCTTGACTTTGTCAAGTTGAGCTTAAAATGGAAATAAGAAGCAGTAATTGATATCCGATAGTACTGTCAGCTCCTTCTGCAATATTAATGTTATTTCTAGAGGTGAGTATCTCTACATTCAGCGTGAAAAAGATAAATTCAACGCTTTGAAAGAAGGCGTAAGAATCAAGCTGCATCAGGTTCTCAAGGATGAGATGAAAAATTACCTGATAGAAAAAGGTTGACAAGATGATAATTATTCATTTCATAAACTGTTAGGAAGGGACACAAAAAATGATAACATATAAATAAAGAAAGAAAATAAGAAAAAAGAAAATAAAATAAACAAGTGCAATGCCAAGGGTGGTTATGCCCCTGCCCCCACTGCCAAGCAAGAGGTTTTAGTCATTTAACTTTGTTGATATTGAATTAATAAATGTCTTATCTCCATTAAGCACCAATACAGCAAGCCAACAAATGTGTCCATGGGACACTGATGCCCCCGCTTTATGATAAACTATATTTAGTGGTTAACAAGAGGTGGCTCCACTTAGATAGCTCCACCTAGATAGCTCTGTCGAGGGCCACTACTTTTAGGGGAAGCTAAATACAAGACAAGAATCCAAGTGTTACTGCTTATGACCTAACTTTCATGATATAACAATGGGTCAAAGTCATGACCCACTGTTAGGTTATGGATAACAATTGTGTGAAGTATGAAGAAGATCTGTCACTCACATTCAATTATACAAACCAGACAAGTGCTATGTAACAATATCAAAGTCTTGTTATCTGCGACTATCACCTTGACAGTATGACCTTGGATCAAAGTTGAGACACACGCTTGTGTCATGAGAAATAATTGTACCAACTATGAATAAGATCTGTCACTCATACAAAGTTAAATGAACCAGGACAAGGACTGTACAACAATATAAAATGTTTTGCTGCCTGTGACCTACACCTTGATATGGCCTTGGATCAAAGTCATGACACACCTTTGAGTCATGAGTAATAATTGTACCAACTATGAATAAGATCTGTCAATCACAACAAGTTCTATGGACTGGACAAAGGCATATAACAATATCAAAATTTTGCTGCCTGTGACCTTGACCTTGATGATATGACCTTGGATCAATGTTGCAACAAACCTTTGAGTCATGAGCAATAATTGTACCAAGTAAGAGCAAGATCTGCCAATTAGATCAAATTATATGGACCAGACAAACAAAATGTTGACGACAGATGGATGGACAGGCAGATGGATGGACAGACGATGGCCAACTTAGCATTAGCAAAGCTCCACTGACATTTTGTCAGTTGTAGCTTATGTTCAGTGGTTAAGAAATTATGGCCCAGACAAACAAATGTCAAAGTTTTTCTAAGTGTCACCTTACCATATGGCCTGTGACCTTGATCTTGAGGGGCACATACCATATTATAATTCGCGCCACACCATCTTTGGATATTACATATTGTTATGAAGTTTCATTAAAAAATATTCAGTGGTTTAAGAAATTATGGCCTGGACAAACAAATGAGAAATTTTTTCTGAGTTTCACCTTATCATAGGATCTGTGACCTTGACCTTGAGGGGCACATACAATATTATAATTCATGACACAACGTCTTTTGATATTACATGTACTTATGGTTATGAAGTTTCATTAAAAAATATTCAGTTGTTAAGAAATTATGGCCTGGAAAAACAAATGACAAAGTTTCTGTAACTGTCACCTTATCACAGGCCCTGTGACCTTGACCTTGAAGGGCATATACCGTATTATAATTTGTGGCACAGGGTCTTTTGCTATTACATATTGTTATGAAGTTTCATTAAAACATATTCAGTTGATAAGAAAATATGGCTTGGGCAAACAAAATTTTGATTTCGGATGGATGGACAGAGGGACGGATGGACTGATGGATGGATGAATGGATGGAGGGACAGGTGGATGGATGAACGAGGACAACTCAGCATCAAAAAAACTCTGCTGACATTTTGTCGGGCAGAGCTAACCAAGTTCAAAAAGGGGCCATAACTTGGATTAAAAATTATCCCACCACTCTCAAAATCAAATATGTCTGGTACATTGTTTACAATAAGCTATATTCCAAGACTGATTGAAATTGGACACCTATAACTCGAGTTACCATCTGGAAACCAATATCAACATGTCTTCTAGGTCAGAAAAGGGCCATAACACTGCCAAATGAAAGTGTCAATGACGCTAGCTCAACTTGTGTAAGACATGTACATGTATAGTATGTGACACAGCAATGACACACATCTAGGTAATGACCTGATAACAAAGGTACATATAAAGTATTGTAACGGTCTGTACATAAATGCTGACCGTAGCCTGTAACAAATGTATAGGTAAAGTATTGTAAAGGTGGGCGACAGTTAGATGCTAAACTAGAAAAGAAATCTTTGAGTCCCAGAGTGGGTCTGACTGAACCCAAAAATATTTGTTCTCATAGCACAGTGATAACAAAGGCATCCTCGTTCCTGTCCCAAGGTGATAACAAAGGTACCCAAGAAGTTTCATGAAGATCGGTTCATAAATACAGCCTCTAGCCCGAGCCATATAGACATGTGCACTTACAGAGTATAAGTAGCACTTAATGAATCAAAGTTCATCTAATTTGCATAATTTCTGCACAAGAAAAAAACCCGTATTACATGTGATGTATTCCATGTTACTAAACATTCATTCAAAAATTTATTCAAATCAGAGTCTTCATATAGAAGTTCTGTACCAAAAACTGATTGTACCAAATTTTGGAACAAAATGGCCACTGGCAGTCATCTTGAATTTTGGACCGCACCCAAAAACACTTGTTCTCGTCCCAAGGTGATAACAAAGGTACCCAAGAAGTTTCGTAAAGATCGGTTCATAAATACGGCCTCCAGCCTGAGCCGTATAGAAGTTGTGTACAAACAAGAGGCCCCACGGGGCCTGAAGCGCTCATCTTGTACAGAACACAATTTAAACAGAGTCCAAGAATGAGTCTACATTAAGCAAGCCATCTCCATAGGCTACACTGTCAATCCTTGAGTCCCTCAGGAGTGACAAAAATAATCTAGGCATCATGCCTTTTCTTCAGTTGATCATAAGTAAAATATAGAGCTCCCCTATGAAGCCCCTTGATACAACCTATGTGGATTAATCTTAGTACCTCTAGAGGGTACTGAATACAAAATTTTTAATTCTTCAGCAAAATGGCCAATTCTGGCTCCCATAGAGAGCCCAAATATTAGCCCAGGCTCTTGATTTGAACACAGTTAAATCTGACTTCCCTAGTGATGTTGTGTACCGAATATGAAAGCATTCTGACCGTTGGATCTGAAGAAGAGAAATTGTAAAGAAATTTCTTCGAATTGCACTAAGTTCAAATTTGGGCTACCATAGCGAGCCCAAATATTGACCTATGGATCCGATTTGAACAAACTTGAATCTGACCCCCACTAGAGATGTTGTATACCAAATGTGAAAGCATTCTGATAAGTGAATCTGAAGAAGAAGATTTTTGAAGAAATTCCCTCATATTGTACTAAGTTAAATTTCATGTTCCCATATGGAGCCCAAATATTAACCTAGGCACTCGAATTGAACAACCTGGAATCTGACCCCCCAGAGATGTTGTATACCAAATATAAAAGCATTCCGACTGGTGGATCTGAAGAAGAAGATTTTTAAAGAAATTTTCTCATATTGTACTAAGTAAATATTTGGGCTACCATAGTGAGCCCAAATATACACCTAGGGATCTGATTTGAACAAACTTGAATCTGACCCCCATAGAGATGTTGCATACCAAATATCAAAGCATTCTGACTGATGGATCTGAAGAAGAAGATTTTTTTAAATTACCCTCCATATTGAACAAAGATAAAATTTGGGCTTCCATAGAAAGCCCAAATATTACCCTAGGGACTTGGTTTGAACAATCTAGAATCTGACCCTCATAACAATGATGTATACCAAATATTAAAAGATTCTGACTGGTGGTTCTGAAGAAGATTTTTAAAGAATATTCCCCATATTACCCTATGTTAAAACTTCGGGCTGTGTAGAGAGCCCAAATATGAACCAATGAGCTTTATTTCAACAAACCCTTTTCTGACCCCCCCCCCCCCCCCCCCCCCCCCCTGTGAATGCTGTATACCAAATATCAAAAGATTCTGATGATTGGTTCTGGAGAAAAGATTTTTAAAAATTTTTGCAAATATGCTGACTCAGCATTTTTTCGATGCCCATTACAGAACACCCTAACATAACCGATGGCAATTTTTTTTTACCATTCAATTCTACTGGTCATAAGGATACTTCATACCAAATAAAAGCTCTCTGTTCCGTGGGGTTTGGGAAATATGGGAGTTTGAAAATATTTCTATTTTTAGCTCCCAGGGTTCCCATGGGGATGCGGGAATTTTTTTTTTTGAATGGGTCAAGTACTTATGACCCAATACTACCACAAACCAAATTTGGTTCATACCGGACCATCGGTTCAGAAAATATAAATTTTGGGCAGGGCCAAAAATCTTACCCCTCCTATTACAAAGCCAAATATTACTTCACGAACTTCGTTTGAACAAACTTGATTCTACACCTCATATGGAAGCTCCATAGCAAATATCAAGTCATTGTACACTCTGGTTCTTGAGAAGAAGATTTTTAAAATATTTTGGAGCATTTTCCCCCACTCCATCCCTATGGGGCTGGGCATGCTGAGTTGAACAAAAATGAAATGCCCCTTTGGGACCATCACTCACACAAACTTTCACTTGAATTGGCCCAGTGGCTTTGGAGGAGAAGACCAAAACATGGTGTTGACGGACAACGGACGACAGACGACGGACGACAGACGGGAAGCGATGAGATTAGCTCGGCTTGACTTTGTCAAGATGAGCTAAAAACTGATTGGACCTAATTTCGGTACAAAATGGCCACTGGCAGCCATCTTGAATTTTGGACCGCACCCAGAAACACTCATTCTCATCCCAAAGTGATAACAAAGGTACACAAGAAGTTTTGTGAAGATCGGTTCATAAATACAGCCCCTAGTCTGAGCCGTATTGACATGTGTACTTACTGTGTGTAAGTAGTACTGAATAAATCCAAGTCCATCTAATTTGCATAATGGCTCCACGAGAAAAAAACCCTGTATTATATGTGAAGTATTCGATGTCACTAAACATTCATACAAAAATTTATTCAAATCAGAACTTTCATACAGAAGTTCTGTACAAAAAACTGATTGAACTAATTTTGGTACAAAATAGCTGCCGGTGGCCATCTTGAATTTCAGACCACACCCAAAAACACTCGTTCTCATCCCACGGTGATAACAAAGGTACCCAAGAAGTTTTGTAAATGTTAGACACCTCTGGCCTGAGCCGTATAGAAGTTGTGTACAAAAAACTGATTGGACCTAATTTCGGTACAAAATGCCCACGGGCAGCCATCTTGAATTTTGGACCGCACCCAGAAACACTCGTTTTCATCCCAAGTTGATAACAAAGGTACCCAAGAAGTTTTGTGAAGATCGGTTCATAAATACAGCCCCTAGCCCAAGCCGTATTGACATGTGTACTTACTGTGTGTAAGTAGCACTGAAAGAATCAAAGTTCATCTTTTCTGTATGAGAAAAAACCCATATTACAAAATGGAGTTTGAGTATTCGAAATAATGAGGTTTGGGTGTACAGGTACCTTCATCTTAAAACTGCTCAAAATTCATACAACCATACCTTGTTTGGCAGGGCTCAATGAGCCCTGCCAAACAAGGTATGATTGGTTTCATTTTGAATTGGAACTGAATTATCCTTCAGACATAATTTTGATACATCAAATTTCTTCACATGCCTTTAATACTGATGAGCTGTACAGTCACTTTCTTCACTCTTCCCAACTTGCTAGGACCAGAAATCACAATAATCATTAATTTTAGGCTTGCTAGTTATGTACATGATTTCCAGCATGCAAGATGTTCTGATCACTGAACTTCAATGATAATTTTGGAATCAGACATTTTGACTGATGATTCTAAACCTCAGTCAGACATTGGCCTTTTTGTACCCGACACTGTCCTTGTCTGACCACTTATTTTCGGGTATGGTCAAGCCTTACTGGCAAACATGCAGGGTTAGAAATTTAATTTATGTTGTATTATTTTGCCATAACCTGTAGCTTGTTTTCATATTCTCCAACTGATGAATACTTTTGTAAGAAAGAAATGACAATTATTGGAACTACAACTATTGGAAACAGATGCCAACAAGGAGAAAAGACGGCATTTTTCTCTCCAACAAGGTTCTTTTACAGTGGGTCTGTTTGTGGGTTCGGGATTCTGATGCACCCAAATGAGGCCAACCTAAAGGCCTGACATTCAGGCTAAAGTCTGAAAAATCAGGGAAAAATACTAAGTCAAATCGAACTCATTTTATTTTACTCATAAATAATCATTATTTGTCATGAATTTTTCAAACTTGTATGCCATTTCCTTTGATAAACTTTCAAAGGGAAGTCTCTAAATTTTTCATCCAATGTTTAACCCATGAGGTGCTTCATCACTTTAATAATGAAGTGATGAAGTATCCTACAATGGTAAACTAGTTGTAGGTCTACTCCACATTTATCATGTGTTTCGAACCCTGAACACCACCAAATGTTTCCTGACTGTGCTTGAAACTAGGCATTAAAAGGACTGGAGGTTTTTTAAATAAATTGCTACACTTTTGACAGTCCACATCCTGCGACTTTAAAGTTAAACATTGACAGGCAAGACTTGCCTAGAAATAACTGCTAAAGGGTTCTTAATGTAACTTGCAAGTTTACACAGATGCTGTATGTTACTACAAAAAACACTTTGTGAGAGAGTAAATTTTCATTCTGCTAACAACTCTCACATTCTACAAGAAAGCACAAAATGGCCAACTTGAACCCTGATGCCCATGAGCTACACCTTTAACTGGTTGAGTTGAAAAACCATAGTTGGACTTTATTCAAAAGTGTAGGTACAAACTTACAGGCTTCAGTAATGTGGATGTACAGTGGAGTCCGCTTAATTGGATATCTCTTAACTGAATAACCCTGTTAATTGAATATAATTTCCCAACACAAAACCATTCACCGTACCTCCAGTACAAATTTGACCTGTTAATTGATTATAGGTTATAGAGTGAACTCCTGTTAATTGAATAAAAAATCTTGTAACCTGTTGAGAAATTACTCTGACTCTCCCCAGTTTTCTGTTGTTTATAGACCTATTTGGTCTCAGTACATCCAATACATGCATTTAATCTATTATATCTTGTTTGACAGATGCTAAATGCTAAGCTTATCTCTAGAAGTGACACAATCCCTGTTAATTGAATACTCCTGTTAATTGAATAATTTTCATCTGCAAAGTGGCTAATCAATTAACAGGGTTCCACTGTACTTCATATTATCTTTGAAGTGAAATTATTCAGTTTGTATGGATTTGGCTAACTACATTTGGAAAATGTTTTCAAGAAAAACTAGTTCGCTCTATTACCGTACAGTAAGAAGGGATTCCAAAAATATTACCCATTTTATCAAATAGCGTTTTGGCAGCAATAATCAAATTTACTTGTGTCTGGTATAACACATGAAATACAACTTCACTGGAGCAATCAAAAATCAATCAGATGATACAAAATACATTCATGAGCAAAAAGACAGTGAGTTGCACTACTAGCCTTTGAAGTTTGTCAAATTATGTTGTTTTCATACCAGTACCAATTCTTGGAATACAACAGTTTATAATTCAAGGTGTATTGTTCACATTTTTGTATATGCATTTTATTATTTTGACCTAGTTCCCCCATGAACAGATTTTAACCCTTTACAGAAAACACATGATATCAAAATTTTAAATTTTTTCCCCCAACTCTTAAAAAATTTCAACAACACCATGTCTTGTGACATCTCACTGGAATGAGCTGGATGAGCTCATTCCAATGAGGGTCACACGATATGGTTTTGTTGATTTTTCTTCTACTGCACAATCTGTATATTACAGGAAAAATGCATGTGATTCAATAGGTCAGGGTTAGTCACTAGCTAGATGGAACCAAGACTAGCTGTTGTCTACTTGCAAAAAGTAAAAATTGCAGGTGTGATGATGGGCAAGAGTGACAGCTTGCCTCAATATCGAAAGACTGCCCCAACCATTCTTACACTGACTATGAGGTCAAAACATATGTATTTGCAAACCTAATCCATTGTGTGCATACAAATGAACATTATTACCACTTTAGCGGGTGTTCCTTAGGCCATTATCACTAATTTCCTGAACATTAAAACGTGATAAATGCTCAGGTCATCATGTGACATGCTGGGCCGCTAATGGGTTTTCTTTCCCATTAGTGCCCGCGGCCCGACATGTCACATGACTGAATTACCTCCCATTCCCAATCTTCTGTTTCTGCTTTGTAAGTTTGGATGCTGTGCGAGGTAAACAAATCTCTCAGCAGTTACTTGAGGTGATTAAACCAAATATGACCTATTTACTGAAACATAAGGGGCCAAATAGTGATATAATGTGAGTATATTTATGTATCATTCTGTGTTTGAAGCTGCCAAACTCCGATCCTGGATTTTTAACATCGATTATTTCATACTTGTTTTAAAAAACTTCCAAAAATAAACTCCGACAACTCATGAATATTGAATTACGTTGGCTTGTTTTGATCACATGGTATTGTTTGCAAACAGACGACACACGTTCATTGTTATTTTGAGGTTACTTGAATGTCCTCCCCTATTAGTGGTAATAATAGAAATAACATGATTTTTGTCGGGCGTTATGGTTTATTAACGGCCCTACAGAAATGATTAACAGCCCTTGGGCTATAAGCAGCCCTCGATTTCGTCTCGGGCCACTAATAGACTCTTGGGCTGTTAATCATGTTATTGGTATATTATCAAGTAGTACTACAGAGCAGTCATATGTGTATGCATTACAAGATAGTTTTTGTGAACACTAAGTAGTCACCGCCAGGCCTGAAAATAAGCAGTCTGACATTTGCAGAATGAGGTCCCCAGAGGGTGAATTTGATGATGCTATTTCATATAGTGGGCCAATATATCCTCTGGGTACCTCTTTCTGTTTAGTTGTGAGACCCTGATTCAGATTGAGGATCACAGATGGTAAATTTAGTGATGCTACCCTGCTGTGCAGGGTAGCATCACTAAATTCACCCTCTGGGGACCTCATTTTGCAGATGACAGTCTGCTTATTTTCTGGCTTGGTCACCTCTCAGAATAAAAAATAAATTCTGATAAAAAGCCAACAAAGATTTATTTTTGTACACAACTTTGAATTGGGCTTGCTGATTTCAAATGTCATAGAAAACACAACGTAATTTGGTAGCATTTTGGTAGTTTTGTGTGCTGGTTTGACAGGTACAAAAATCGTGGAGTCTGCAACTTGAATGGGATATATTTCATCAATGCAAAGCCAGTTGTTAGCGATACTGCAGATAACCAGTCAACAGCTTTTCCAACTGGTAATGTGAAATGTTTTTCGAGAACTAATAAAACAAATCAAAAATGTGTTAACAGTCTGCAAAATTACATCTGAGATAACATCAGCTTTGTGGTTGGATTTCAAATTATTCTCCACATATTAATTTCAGAACATAAAGCTGTGTCTTGATCAAAGTCAAAGCAAATTGCAAAATCTCTCAAATTCACTATCTTTACCCTGCCACAGATTAAAATGTTTCTTTGTTTGTTGGTGGTTAACGTCACATATTTATGCACTATGGCTAATCGTGACACAACATGGAGATGAAGTCAAGTTTAGTCAATCGTTGATCAACATGTTGCCCATTTTAGAGGACTTTCACCCCAAGCATTGGTGACTGGGTCCTATTTTACTAGTAAAGCGGAACTGGTTTACCACAGTAAACAAGTGCTGCTTACTTCCCGGGGTTCCCACGGGGATACAGATTAAAATAGCAGTCTATATATATTCTGCCAAAAACATAGGTTTGAAACCAGTGAATATTAAAATTTTCAAGAGTTTGACACAAGAATTGAGTATGAAGATTTGTAAGAATGTCTCCTAATATCATAACTGTTCTGTCAATGATGACTGTTTGATTGCATTATATATGTATGTGTTGTTTATCGGCAAAAACTGATGCGTAACTATTTTAATCACTTCCTGTGCTGCAGCTCCTCCTATATAGGCTGATAAGCTGTGAATCTCTGATGCACCAAACCTACACCTGAAACAGATAAAAGTGGTACACTAAACACTAAATTTAAACTTGGATATTGCTGGGGGGGGGGGGGGGGGGTAATTTCCTATATTAAGTGGATACATTCTACAAACCTTTTCAACCTGGCTCTGCGAAAGAAAGAGGTCCCCAGAGAGTGGAGGGAAAGTAAGGTGTCGTTCATACACAAAAAGGGGGATAAGGAAGTTCTAGATAACTATAGGGGGATATCAGTTAGTAGTAACATCGGAAAAGTATTCTGTAAGGTCATATACAGTAGACTAGAGGAAGTTATTGAAGAGAAAGGTTTTCTAGGAGAAATTCAAAATGGTTTCAGGAAAGGACGAAGAGTCACTGATCACCTATTTACACTCACCCAACTGATAGAATCAACAAAGGCTGAAAAGAAAAAGATGTTTCTGGCATTTCTAGATGTGAAAAAAGCGTACGACCGAGTGTGGAGGGAAGGTATGTGGCGAAAGCTCGAGGGCATCGGACTGGGGGGTGACTTTGTGGGAATCATGAAAGCACTGTATACAGATGTGCAAAGCCAACTCAGTCTAGGGAGTATCACTACAAAACGAGTCCCTATGGATATAGGCCTCAAGCAGGGGGTGTATCTTTTCACCGATTTTGTTTGCATTGTATGTTAAAGATTTAGGGGACGAACTAATTCAGAGTGCGGAGGGGGTAAATGTTGGAGACATAAAGATACCAGGCTTATTCTTTGCGGACGACATGGTGTTAATGTCTAGAACTGAACAGGGGCTAGAGAAATTGCTGGAAATTGTTGGTAGTTATGGGAACACTTGGCGGCTCGAACTAAATGAAAATAAAAGCAAGGTAATACCCGTTGGACGTAAGGTAGATATGACGAAGAGATGGAGAGTGGGGGAGTTCTCAATCCCCGAAGGGGAAAGCAAACAAATCACTGTAGGAGAAAAGGGAGAGTATGAGTATCTAGGGGTAAGCATAAATATAACGGGAAGAGGGGTGTACAGAAATTACTCAGCCAAACTGATTCTGAAAGGGAAAAGAATTCTGAACCAACTAAAACTTTTAGGGAAAAATAGTTTCAACAAGGTCTTTGTGGGGAAAACACTATGGGAGAGGGTGGGTTTACCAAGTATAACGTATGGCACGGACGTGATTCCATTAAACCAAACCGTTATTAAGAAGTTGGAAAGTACTCAGAATGATGCCGGCAGATGGATAACAGGGTCAAGTAATGCTGCAGCTTTGGAAGCAGTAAGGGGGGAGCTTGGGTGGATGAAAATCAAGGACAGGGTAGATTTGGGAAAACTGTGTTACTTTAACTACTTGAGAAACCTGCCTGACAACCGGTGGTGCAAATTGATGCTCGATACCATTTGGAATTCTAATATAGAAACGGGGTGGTCAAAACATGTGAGGGAACTAATGGACAATTACTCTATAGAGGTCACAAACATAGAAGTAGGAATGAAAGAAGGCAAAAGGTTTGTCAAAGAGAGAGTCATGGAAGATTGCAATCGAAACTGGCGAGCAGGGGTTAGCGTGAAAAGATCACTGCAGGGGTTACAATATAAAGAAAAGCCAGCTTTTGAGAAGTACCTAGATGGCACCTTTGGAGGGTCACTGCTGTTCAAACTGAGATCAAGATCACTCGGAGCTTCGGGGAAAAATTGGGAGAGATGGGGAAAAGGGATGCAAATGTGCCACTCTGGAGTAGTGGAGACCCTGGAACATTTTCTCTTGGAATGCCCACAGTATATACCTCATAGAATAAAATTTACTGGAAGAATAATGCAGAAGTGGGGTGAAGAAACAAAGGATAGATGGCTGAAGGCGGACACGAGGGAGAGGGTAGGAATGCTTATTGAAGAAATTGAAAAAGAGGAAGTGAGGGACACTATTAAGCAGTTTATATCTGAATGCTGGGAGGAGAGGAGGGGAAGAGGGGGTGGGGTGCAGGGGGAATGATGGCCTTCTCTTATGAGGACCGCGACAAATCAGCGGCTGGCCAAAGAGTTATTATTATTATTATTATTATTATTACTAAGGCTATTAAAAACCAGAGGCTCAAGTGAGCATAAAACGCTCACCTGGCTCAAATTGTCAAAACAGATGAGTGTATCAGCATGTGATCAGCAGCAAGAGTAATTTTTTTTATTTGCTATGACACAACCAAAGGCAACTTTTTTGGCCATTCATTCTGCTGGTCCTAGGAAAGCTTCCTAGCAAACTCTGTTCTGTGAAGTATTAAAAAAACAACCGAACAAAATTTTTGTTTTGTTTTAAACTACTGTGGTTATCTCTAGCAACCCCCTTCCCCCCCCCCCCCCCCCCCCCCCACACACACACACACAAAAAAAACCAAATTAAAAAAAACAAATAAGCGATTTGAACTAACTTGAATTCGACACCCCTACAGATGTTACATACCAAATATGAAAGGATTCTCACTGGTGGATCTGAAGAAGAAGAATTTTCAAGAAATTTTCTCATATTGCTCTAAGTTAAACTTTGGGCTTCAATAAAAAGCCAAACTACTAACCCAGGGACCTGATTTGAACAAACTTCAATCTAACCCTCCCAGAGGTGCTGTACGCTAAATATCAAAAGAATATGACTGCTGGATCTGAAGGAGAAGATTTTAAATGATAATTCCCCATATTGCACTAAGTAAATATTTGGGCTCCCTTGGGGAACCCAAATATTAACCCAAAACTTGATTTGAACAAATTTGAACTTTACACCTCTAGAGATGTCACATACTAAATATGAAAGGATTCTCACTAGTGGGTCTGAAAAAGATTTTTCAAGAAATGTTCTCATATTGCACTAAGTTAAAATTTGGGCTCCAATAAAGAGCCCAAATATTCATCCAGGGATCCCATTTGACCAAACTTGAATCTAACCCACCTAAAGATGCTGCATACCAAATATAAAAAGAATCTGACTGCTGGATCTGAAGAAGATTTTTAAAGAATATCCCCCATATTCCACCAAGTTAATAATCAGGCTCCCATAGGAAGCCCAAATATTAACCCAGGGAGTCGATGGGAACAAATTCAAATCTTACACCTCTAGAGATCTCACATACCAAATATGAAAGGATTCTCAATAGCAGGTCTGAAAAAGATTTTTCAAGAAATTTTCTCATACTGCACTAAGTTAAAATTTGGGCTCCAATAAAGAGCCCAAATATTCATCCAGGGATCCCATTTGACCAAACTTGAATCTAACCCACCTAAAGATGCTGCATACCAAATATAAAAAGAATCTGAATGCTGGATCTGAAGAAGAAGATTTTTAAAGAATATCCCCCATATTCCACCAAGTTAATAATCAGGCTCCCATAGGAAGCCCAAATATTAACCCAGGGAGTCGATTTGAACAAATTCAAATCTTACACCTCTAGAGATCTCACATACCAATTATGAAAGGATTCTCACTCATGGGTCTGAAAAAGATTTTTTTAAGAAATTTTCTCATATTGCATCAAGTTAAAATTTGAGCTCCAATAAAGAGCCCAGAGATGCAGAGATGCTGCATACTAAAAATCAAAAAAATCTGACCAGTGGATCTGAAGAAGAAGATTTTTAAAGATTATTCCCTACAATGCACCAAGTTAATATTCGGGCTTCCATAGGAAGCCCAAATATTAACCCAGGGACTCAATTTGAACAAACTTCAGTCTGACCCTGTAGAGATATTGTATACCAAGTATCAAAAGAATCTGACTGTTTGATCTGAAGAAGAAGATTTTTAAAGCTTATTCCCATACCGCCTTAAGTAAATTATTTGGGCTCATCTGTTGAGCCCAAATATGAACCAAGGGGGGTCGATTTGAACACACTTGTATTTGACCATCCTATGGATGCTGTATACCAAATATCAAAAGATTCTGATCAGCGGTGCTGCGGTTCTGAAGAAAATGTTTTTTTCAATTTTTGCAAATATGCTGACTCAGCATTTTTTCAAACGCCCCCTATAGAACACCCGGACACAACCGATGACCTTTTTTTCTTTATTTCATTCTACCGGTCAAAAGGATGCTTCATACTAAATAACAGTTCTCTGTTCCGTGTAGTTTGGACAATATGCGCATTTGAATTTTTTTGTATTTTTAGCCCCTGGGGTATCCACATGGCAACAAAAAACCCCCAAAATTTGGGCATCAGTCAAGTACTTTGGACCCAGTTATGCTACATGCCAAATTTGGTTCAAATCGGCCCATTGGTTTTAGAAATAGAAATTTTGGGCGAAGCCCAAAATGGGTATGTGCCCACAGAGAGCCCAAATATTGATCTAACAACTTCTCTTGAACAAACTTTAATCTTCCACACCAAAGAGTGTTACATACCATATATCTAGGCAATCTCTCTGGTGGTTCATGAGACGAAGACTTTTAAAGATTTTTAGGCTTTGGCATCATTGCCCAGAACCTGAAGAAGGCAGCCGCTCCATTTGAACAAAATACAAAGGGTATACCCCTAGGATAGTTTGTGCAATATATGTTTGAATTTGGCTGAATGGCTGTGGAGAAAAAGCCAGGTTTGCAAAAGTTGACGGACGACGGATGCCAAGAGATGGCAATACCTCACACTGACTTGCAGTAAGGTGAGCTAAAAATATTCTTGTTTCTCAGGCACCTCCCTCTTCATAGAAAATCTGTCTCACCACCCTTTTTTTCATCTGGAAATTGCTTCTATGACATTATTTTGCACTTGTAGGACAAATATTCAAACAACTATACCTCTTTTGACAGAGCTCACAGCTCACAGAGCGGTAAATCTCTCATATTGGAAGCTTTCTTTTTCTGGGAATTACTCTGAATCCTCCAAAATGCATTTTAAAGCAGAAAAAAAAATCATACAACAGACCTCCATTCCCTACCCAATCCATCCCCATGAGGTAATTTTTGTGTGTGCATACACTACATGAAATCCTTCATTTTTATAGCAAAAAAAACCCTCACTAAATGAATATCCACCCCTTCCCCCCCACCCCACACCCATGTTGTAAGCAAAAAAACCATCAAATGGGCCAAAAATCTCCATCAACTCAAATATTTGGATTGAATAAAACCACTCAACTTTTGTGCATAAAATTATTTGAAACGCCTCAAAACTGAAAAATCACCCAATGGACAAAGCTTCCCACCTTCATCCACATACCCCATATGGTATGCTGGGTGTGGTCAGCATAACTCAACACATGTTTGAGAGAGTACATCATGCTGAAGATCCATGTATAATTTCCTGAAGATATTATTTATTTATTTATTGGCGTTTTAAGGTCACATAATTCTGCACAATGGCTAACCATGACTGTGACAGTTTTACGGGTGGAGGAAGCCCGAGTACCCGGAGAGAACCACAGAGCAACGGCGAGCAACTGTCAGCTCCCCAACATACCAACTCCACACAAGCAGGGTTAGCACTGGTTGAAGACAGGTGCACCATCGACGTGCAGTATGCCTTAGTACACAACGTCACCATGCCCCCATCCTGAAGATGTTACTGATGGCTTTGGAATAAGAATGCATAATATTTATTAGGATGGACAAACAGATACTAAGACGGATGATCTAAGTTGATCAAGGGCCGTACCACTTGTAAAAATGAGAGGTCGAAACCTGTTGCAGATGATATCCCTTCCACCATGCTGCTGTAGCATCAAACCATGGAGATTCAAATACGACCGATGGTTTGAGAATAATAATGCAAAATGTTTGTATGGACGGATGAACAGAAGTAATCCAGTATACCCTGTATTTTAAAAAAAAAAAATTATGCCTATTTGTTTTATAAGGATTGGCAAACAAGTTATGCAACTAATATTAATGCCTCTCCTCAGCCCAATGGCACAGGTGTGTGGGGGTGACCTTCACAGTGGCAACTTTGTGGCCTCACCCTTCTCAAATACTATGAAGGATCTTTAGCCTGCAAGGAGTGTGTCTCTCTCTCCACAGTGGACAACCATTTTTACGTCCTCACCCGAAATGACCAGGTTACTATTCCTATAAGTTCACACATGTCCAACATAAACCAAGTAAACCGGAACAGTCCACTGAACCGTGCCCACTGTATGGCTCATCAGCATTGACAAATAGTATTGTCACGATAGTGGAAAAAGCTGGATCACAAAAACACTCAAATATGTTTGTTTCAACTTCTACTCACATTTCATGGACATAATCATCTTTAACACTGGATAATAAATTCCAGTCATGCAGCAACCGTGAAACACAGGACTGAAAGGGAAAAAAAAACATACTATGAAATTCTTTTTTCTCAGACACTTCCCTTGTTACTGAAAATGTGCCTCATAAATTATTTACTTGGTTATCTCTTTGATAATACAGTTCTGTAGCTACTGGACTAAAAATGGCTATTTCAGAAAATATTGTTCACAACACGTCTAATATGGGAATGACGTCAGAAGGCAGCATCTGTCATGAGTTGGTTTCGGAAGTAAAGCTTCTGAGATTTTTGATATACCATTATTATTCCGGTGTAGCAGGGTATCTCCCCCCTCCCCCTGGACATCTTCCCTCCTGGAGGTAAGATATCCTAGGATATCTTCTCCCCACACCCTGGATATCTGCCCCCCCCCCCCCCCCCCCACCCACCAACATTTTTAAATGTATTTATCTAATTTTGTTTCTTTTACTATTGTTACACAATATTTGATTACATTTGATATTAAACAGCTAAATACTTGTATAAAATTACTCAGAAACACATAACAAAATGTGGAATAAGTCAGAGAGAGAAATATTTTGAATGAATTTTAGAAACAGTTCATCTTCTTCCTCACCCTGTCAAAATCTTTTAAAAAAAAGTTACAAAGGTTCTAAGATACAGTACGTTCAACATGGATTGTAACAAAAACACTGCCGCAGTGTGTTCTTCACCGTGGAGTTCCAGTGGACAACAGTGTTTGATCAGTGGAAGACAGTTTTCAAAACACTGTGACCCACCATGGTCACAAGCGTTAAGGATTAGCTTAATTACTTTTGCGTGTCAGTTTCTCTGCTGATTAATAAATACTGTCTTGTGACGTCAACTGGCAAGACAATTGCGTTTTTTACTGGTAGTAGATAATTTATTTTAAATTTAAATTCGAATTTGGCAGAGGCAGATGGCGACTATTGCTGTGATTTTAAATTGTAAATTGGGAATAGAACAGTCAGTTCCATTTGGTCATGTACAAAGTCCTTGTCACTTTCGAAACTAAACTGATGTGTTTGCGCAATCGATTTGATCGAGGAAATAAATAAACAAGACTTGAGAAAAACAACTAATATTCAAAAAGTTCCCAATTTCACATTTTGTTTACAGCTGTAGGCCAACACGTGATGAGCCGTGTTTTTCTTGGGCCGGAAGTGGGGGTGAAAAAGCCTCCTGCGTTTCGAAAGAGCCCACAGCGCACAGCTGATGATCTAAGTGATATCAGTTTACGATATTGAGTCAACTCGACCAGACCATCCCCCTTCCCATCTTACTCTTGTCGGGCTACGCAATTAAAGATTCTTATAACTTATAAAAAGGATATAGTAAAAAGAAAATATAGTGTTTTTCAATGGATACCAAAAAGTATCTCACTCATGACTGAAACTAATTATTTATTCACAGGGTGTGTGTGTGTGGGGGGGGGGGGGGGGTGTACAGGAGATATTTGCATACCGAAACAAATATCCTTCATCCAAGTCTGTAGGGGTTTGTACATGCTTTTATATTGTTTGCATTTGCAGATTTTTCAACGTTCCTCTACTTTGTTGTTTTTTGTATTATCAACTGAAATAGCTAAGTCTGTGTGTATGTAAAAATACGTGGGTGAATGTAAGGGAAATACCAAATTAAAATATCTGCGAATGTGCCATTCTGGGAGAGAGTACACTTCAGTGGGAAAGAGATAGAGAGATACAAATATATGTGATGAGGGGGGGGGGGAGAAAAAGTGGAAGAAAATTAGGACACGAAAGTATATGCAAATGCGTGTAGACATATGTCTACATATTACTCTGTGTGTGTTTGAGGTTAAAAATTTGCACTGGCACAAACATTTCCTACTGAAACGTTTTTTTTTCTTTTAATATGCCGCCGAAAAATTGTTTTTATTTACTGAACCCTAATGGGTTTCAAACATGACAAAAAATACATAAAATTGATTTTAACAAAGTGATGAGTTTAGGAACTGGTTAAACTGACTGGCAATAATTGAAGTTATTCATTGATGGGCTCTAATTTAGTCCTTACAAGAATGTTACGCAAGCTTTTGTTTTTCTTATAGGCGATGACAGGTCGAAGATTAAAAGGTTCATTCAATTTAGCATTGGTTAAATTGAATTCATCTTTTTAACATTTTCGCTATTTCAATATTCATTCTGTTGTATGTTAAAGTGAAAGTTTTGTGCATGTGTGTGCAAGGGTGTGTGCGTGCAAGGGTGTGTGTATGTTGGTGTGCGTGCATGTGTTTTGTTTTTTTTTGTTTTTTTATGAACTACTGTAAAAATGACCTACCTCTGATGAAAATGTGTCTCATAGGCCTTCATAGGCTGGATTTCATATAAATATTTTGTAAATACTCTATAATATTATGTATGTGTATTGAAATGTGACACTTAAATAAAATATTCTACTACCACTACTACATTAAAGTAGTCGGGATTGAAGTGATTAATTAAATATAGTAGATTAAACTACCATTGTGCACAAGGTGTGAAATTACTTTTGAGTGGCGTGACAAAGCACAGAAGCTGTTCTTCAACCCAACATCTGTTTTAACACCTCTGCACATGACAAGCTTGAGAAAAAATAAGAGACAAATCAACATTTTCAATTAGTTTTTATTAATTCAGCAACCATAATTATAACCATATGTAAATAAAATCAACAGAAAATTATATTTTTTTTATTTTTCAATAATGACATGCCGATCGACAAGCCAGACCACCACACATCATAACCCTAGCTCAAACATGCCCCGAAATTTTGTACTTTAATTTTTTGGTTTTGTCCACCCACACATATCTTGAAATCCCAAAAATTAAAATAGGTCTTTCAGGCCACGTTTTTTTCCTGATACCCCTCCCCATCCTGGAATACTACGAAAGCAAAACATCACAAAACCTGGCTACCAAAGCAAAACCTCACCAACTTGGCTGTGCATTGCTAAAAATGTTTATGGTTGGAGTAAAATTAGGGGGAAAAAAACTAACAAGAAAACTTTATGCATGGCATCAAAAATTCACCTTTGCATCCTATTGTATATTTTATATTCTTTTCTCCTGTCAAGTGAGTACATGTAGGTATTTTCAGAATACAACAGAAGTGGGGTGGGGTGGGGATAGGGACTCTAAGCTTTGGGGGGGCCACATGCTTGCCCCAACATTCCAGGATTTTTGGGTAAGCCCCCCCCCCCCCCATCGTATTTGAATACTAGATGCAACGCGTTAGCCCGTTTCCAACTTTGATAACTTCTCCCCCCCCCCTCCCATCGTATTTGAATACTAGATGCAACTCGTTAGCCCGTTTCCAACTTTGATAACTTTTGTAACCATTTTTAGATGGGGTGCGCAAATGACGAATGGTTGTAATTTTGGAGTCCTTGAAGTGATGACTTTATTAAAAGCAATCTGACGGAATAAAGTTATCACTTCCAGAAGTGTGCAGCCAAAAGGTAAAACAGAAGGTCACTGGATACTTATTGATGAACTTGCAAATTTGAAACATGATGCTAAAAATGCTAAAAAAATATGACATTTTGATGGCCCCAAAATTGAATTTTTCACCCCATAAGCCGACATAGAAAAAAAACGGGTCCTGAATTGTTTGGTTTCATTCATTCATAGGATGTGGACAGTTATGGGAAGTGCACATTCATTTAATAGAGTTACACCGCTAGAATGATGGACAAAGCAATCGAAGGGAAAAAGGGGGGAGGGTGGGGGGCAGTTTTGATGAAAGGAACTTCACCTGACTTTAGCTGCATGGGACGAATCACGTCGTCTTCGAACACACAAATACGGGTTTTCAAAAATTGTACTTCCTTGCCAAACAGCCCCTCAACAGTATACATTTTCATCGTTGTAGCCGTTGGTTTTGTTCCATATGCATTCACACAATGGGATAATATTTAGTAAAATTTGCCAGTGATACAACAGAGAATTGTGTAGTGCATCTGGACCGGTCACACATGGTCATCTTTGAGCGGGAACCCATAGTCGAGTTGTCGGAGTTTTGGTTCGTCACAACGTGCCAACTATTATTCAATCAACAAACTTTATTTGTTTGAAAGGAAAACATGTTTCCCCTTGCATTAAAAAATAACGAATATTTCAGGAATTTGTCTTTTTTATGGGGCGAGTTTAATATTTGTTTCATTTGACCCAGTTGCGAAGTTTACACGGATAATATTATTAGCCTATTCACCACAAAAAGACCAAAAATCTCTGTTCTCCGCGACAGAATTACGTTTTGTTTGCAGTCATATCAACACTAAAAACAAATGGTTTTTACTTTTACGTTTCACCCTGAAATTGTCGCAAGTACTGGTCTCGAGGGATTAATATATTGATATTTTCTGTGTTCTGAAATCTCAATCACTGGTCATTGCGGTGGAGTCACTCGGCACAGTACTTGCGATTGCATGCCAGTTGCACTGCTAATTAATTCTCGTTAATCCCCAACACTTGCAGTTGCAGTAGTCAGTAATTAAGTCAAGTGGATCCACCGTGGGTTTTAATCCTCTACACTTTATGTCACCTCCACAGTGACGGGTGTTTTTGTTACAACCAACCTTGAACGCACTGTAGGCTGTTTCTAATTCATTAGTGTACAAATATTAGTACAGCATTCCAAATTTGGTTTCATGGTTGATAAATAT
This sequence comes from Pictodentalium vernedei, assembly GCA_031216915.1. Classification (NCBI taxonomy): domain Eukaryota; kingdom Metazoa; phylum Mollusca; class Scaphopoda; order Dentaliida; family Dentaliidae; genus Pictodentalium; species Pictodentalium vernedei. Next base: position 297,405,182 of record CM062296.1, read on the forward strand.
TTTGACAAGGTGAGGGGGAAGATATCCAGGCCTGTATATCTTCCACCTCACCCCGTCAAAAATCTGAAAAACTGGTGCAAAAATTGTAAGACTGGCTAATTCTAATTCAGTAGATAAGATTTAATAGTATCTCATTAAAATGTGATATATTTTGACAATGTGTGTGTGTGTGTGTGGAGGGGGGGGGGGGGGGGGGGGAGATAACCAGGCCTGGAATCTTCTCCCTCACCCTGTCAAAATCTAAAATTATCTTCTTTCGATCTATCAGTGCATCTATTCTTTCTTCTGTTTTTCCCCTTCATTTTCACATTGAAGTTTAAACAATCCCACACGTCGTTGCCTGGCAGTCGAGGCGCCTTCCTCTGCTCCCTATCTATTCTGATGTGACGCTTAACCCGCTTGATCTCCAATCGTAGCAACTAACGTAGTAAATTTACAATGAAGGGAGGATATCGGCCTTCATGCAACGACGTTTGGGCTCTTCCGTTCATCTGTACCACCTACAGGAGTAAGTTATACGTTGACAGGGAGACGACCCACATAAGCTTTAGCTTTCTGTCGAATCCCTCTAATACACAACAATATACTTTCTTGTTTTGAGTATACTTTTTGTATCTAGTGTTTTTCATTTTTTGTTAGTCAAATGTTATTGTGAAATGTATACACATGTCAAATTATTGAATAAATACTGTTTAAACCAAAATCTAAAATTACAAAGGTTCTAAGATTGGCTGTTTCTAATTCATTAGTCCACAAATATTAGTACAGAATTCCAAAATTTTCATTTTTTAAATTTCCAAGTAATAAAAAGACACTGTTTTCACTTCTTTTATCTTTTGTGGATAACACAATGCAGTGACAGTGCTTACTTCATACCAGTTCTCTGCTTAATGAGAAAGAAAGTGGTGATATTGATAAAGTAAGCATTATGAAGAAGGTCTTAAGCTACTTAACACCATTTCCTGAGGCATCTGATGTTTCTATTTTGCCAAGAAAAATGTAACACTGTAAAGAACAAACAATTGAGAGGAAGATAATCAGGCCTGGACATCCCCGCTTCCATTTTTTTGTTAAAAAACTGCTGCAAAGGTTCTTAGATTGTCTATTTCTAATTCACTGCTCTTTTTATTTAACAGTATAAGATTGGGAAATTATTTTTTCTTCCAAGTTTTCTATGTTATATTTTAACATGGGTGGGGAAGGGTCATCGGTGACCGAACGTTTCGGCCACGGACGTTTCGGCCCGGACGTTTCGGCCACGGACGTTTCGGCCTAGGACGTTTTGGCCATGGACGTTTCGGCCAATTGGAGATATTTCTCACAATAAATGAGATTTTTCTATTATTATTTTTAATTTTTTTACTTTATTTTTTTTATTTATTTATTTTTTTTTTCTTTTGAATGTTCATTTTTTTTATTTAAAACATGAAAAGATTTTTCATAGGGATAGTTATAATCATTAACTATTATGTTTTTATAGTAATATTCCTTCAACCTACCTGTCAGCTTACTACATTTATGTGTGTTTTCCATAACTATTTAGCTTCAGCTTTTGATTATTAGCAGAATATTTCATTTAGGCTTCCTCTTTTGTCAGGGAGTGTTTTTACAGCAATTGGACTCGGAGTTTTTGAGATCAATGAATTTTTAGGTCTCCTTGTGTTTTTGTAGTTAGAGCAATTGACAAGAAATTGTCCTTTTCTTTATACCTGCCTTATGTGGCTTCAAAGAGGGTTTGGTTTTTTATATAACTACTCCATGTTATCATACTCTCCTCATAGCCTCTGGTGTGCTAGGAGTCCTAACATGGAAATCATTACAACAAAAGAGGTGGGAAAAAACTATACGTTGAGGGACATATGTACACTGTGAAGTCAAGATCCTTGAGCTTGTTTAAGTGTTGGTTAAAAGGTATCATTTGGATAGAAGACTCCCCAGGCATCAACAACCATGAATTTTGTCTGTAAATAGAGTGTCAAGTAGTAACGAAGAAGACGGATCTTCTTTCCAGATTATACCTTATGCCCCTCACTTGAATGAGCTCCTTGAGCTTGTTTAAGTGTTGGTTAAAAGTTATCATTTGGATAGAAGAAACCCCAGGCATCAACAGCCATGAATTCTGTCTGTAAATGTCAAATAACGAAGAAATGGATAGAAGATTCACCCGTCAGTAAAAAATATAACTTGTTTTCTTCAAATACAATAAAAAATAATACATGTAGTGGACATAAGTGAATATTCTCCAAAATTGTGCTTACTAATGTATTATAATACTTATGTATTATAATTGTTTCATTACTTGTTTTTGTTATATTTTTATGATAACGTTCAATAAATATAAAAAAATGGAAATGGTTTTTCTTCATTCCTAAATCACTTCCCCCTCTCCAACTCTTCAGAGAAAACAAGAAAAAAAAATGTCAAAAAGTACCCACAAATATATTTTGGCCGAAACGTCCACCCTGTCCAATATTTCTGGCCGAAACGTCCGTGGCCGAAACGTTCCTGCCTGAAACGTCCAGGCCGAAACATCCATGGCCGAAACGTCCTACATTCGTGGGGAAGATAACCAGTCATGAGTATCTCCCCCTCCTCCCTGTCACCTTGTCTTGTAGACATTCATATAACCTTTACAAACCATTGTTTGAACTTTATTATGGCTGGGTGAGAGTGTAAATAAAACGTATGTATTTTTTTTCAAATAAAATGCTAAAGTTTTTGAAGGAGTGAGGGGAGAAGATAATCAGGCTGGGACATCTTCCCCTCCACCTTCTTCCATTTTTGTCCCAAACTTTGCTTCAGGGTTCTGAGATTGCCTGTTTCTGATTCACTGCTCTTGTTATTTAACAGTATATGAATGGATGAATTTTTTTTCTTCCACGTTTTCTATATTATATTTTGACATGGGTGAAGGATAACCAGGCCAGGATATCTTCCCCCACCTCCCAGTCACCTTGTCAAAGTCCTGTAGACATTCATACGACCTTTACAACCATTGTTTGGACTTTGTTATGGTTGGGTGAGAGAGTAAATAAAGCCTATTTAATTTTTTTTTTCAAATGGTTGCTATGGGAATAGGTAGATGATCATATTTGGACATAAACTTAAAAGGAATGTATAAATGTATGTATTAACGAGTTTGAACAACTTTTTCATTGTTAATGTGATGAAAATTCAGTAAATAAATTTTATGTCATTATAAGTAGTTTTATTTTTATTTGCAGGTGGGGGGGGGGGGGGATGATATCCATGGAGGGGAAGATATCCTAGGATAATTCCCCCCATGGGAAGGGATATGCTAGGACATCTTCCCCCTGGGGAAAGATGTCTGGGGGGGGGGGGGGGAGATATTGTGGCACACTGGTACTTCAAAATATACCAGGTAGATATCAACTAATTTTAGAAGTCCAAAGTATATCATCTGTAACAGTATCTGATTTTTTGTGGGGTTGTATCTGTATCATATGCATAATTTAGTGCTTCCTACCTGATGCTTATCCAATGTTGTAAATCACTGAACTGCACACAAACAAGTTGAATGAATGACTGATAGGAAGTTGTTAAAACAACAGGATATCTGACAAAGGACCACATTATATAATAATAATAACTCTTTGGCCAGCCGCTGATTTGTCGCGGTCCTCATAAGAGAAGGCCATCATTCTCCCTGCACCCTGCACCCCACCCCTTCTTCCCCTCCTCTCCTCCCAGCATTCAGATATAAACTGCTTAATAGTGTCCCTCACTTCCTCTTTTTCAATTTCTTCAATAAGCATTCCTACCCTCTCCCTCGTGTCCCCCTTCAGCCATCTATCCTTTGTTTCTTCACCCCACTTCTGCATTATTCTTCCAGTAAATTTTATTCTATGAGGTATATACTGTGGGCATTCCAAGAGAAAATGTTCCAGGGTCTCCACTACTCCAGAGTGGCACATTTGGCATCCCTTTTCTCCATCTCTCCCAATTTTTCCCCGAAGCTCCAGTGATCTTGATCTCAGTTTGAACAGCAGTGACCCTCCAAAGGTGCCATCTAGGTACTTCTCAAAAGCTGGCTTTTCTTTATATTGTAACCCCTGCAGTGATCTTTTCACGCTAACCCCTGCTCGCCAGTTTTGATTGCAATCTTCCATGACTCTCTCTTTGACAAACCTTTTGCCTTCTTTCATTCCTACTTCTATGTTTGTGACCTCTATAGAGTAATTGTCCATTAGTTCCCTCACATGTTTTGACCACCCCGTATCTATATTAGAATTCCAAATGGTATCGAGCATCAATTTGCACCACCGGTTGTCAGGCAGGTTTCTCAAGTAGTTAAAGTAACACAGTTTTCCCAAATCTACCCTGTCCTTGATTTTCATCCACCCAAGCTCCCCCCTTACTGCTTCCAAAGCTGCAGCATTATTCGACCCTGTTATCCATCTGCCGGCATCATTCTGAGTACTTTCCAACTTCTTAATAACGGTTTGGTTTAATGGAATCACGTCCGTGCCATACGTTATACTTGGTAAACCCACCCTCTCCCACAGTGTTTTCCCCACAAAGACCTTGTTGAAACTATTTTTCCCTAAGAGTTTTAGTTGGTTCAGAATTCTTTTCCCCTTCAGAATCAGTTTGGCTGAGTAATTTCTGTACACCCTCTTCCCGTTATATTTATGCTTACCCCTAGATACTCATACTTTCCCCGTTTCTCCTACAGTGATTTGTTTGCTTTCCCCTTCGGGGACTGAGAACTCCCCCACTCTCCATCTCTTCGTCATATCTACCTTGCGTCCAACGGGTATTACCTTGCTTTTATTTTCATTTAGTTCGAGCCGCCAAGTGTTCCCATATCTACCAACAATTTCCAGCAATTTCTCTAGCCCCTGTTCAGTTCTAGACATTAACACCATGTCGTCCGCAAAGAATAAGCCTGGTACCTTTATAAACACCTGTTAAATTAGGAACAGTTCTCAAGCGATTTATAATTCATACTCACTGGAGACCATTTGTCATGCTATAATCACCTACACTTCATATGAAACAATGGGAGCCAATAAACTAAATTGAACCCTTTTGTGTAGTATGGACCTATTCTGGATTTTAGCCCAGAGAAAACAGAAAAGCCATAAAATGAAACTTTGGCAATTTCGTCCCCTGAATTCAAATATGTTCTATGTGGGAATAGGAACATAGAACACATTGGAAATCAGGGAACAATTTGTAGAATGTGTTGCAAAACAATCCAAACAATTGGTGGGAATATGTCGAATATTTTCTTGCATCTTAAAGCTCACCACAGCCCGTTATATTCAACAATATTCACCAAACCAAACCAAACAAAATGTGATGTCAGAACAAGTAATCGCCTCAAATTTAACTGAAATCAGCAGTTTTGGAGAAGGTGCAAACACCATGTTCAATGGACGATGGTCGAAAGACAGTGAGCGATCACAATAGCTCATCCTGACTTTTAGTCAGGTAAGCTAATAAGTGTTAATTTTAGTTGTTCTTTTTTAACTTGCACCTGTGTCGACAAGTGTAACTTCACGATGATGCATAACGACAACGGTATCCATGTATCTGTGACTTGCAAAGGCACGTTCCCTCTTCTGGATTTCAAAATGCAAAACTAGAACTGTTCTAGCTTTGTATTCAGAAATCTGAATGAAGCAAAGAAACACACAGCACAGGCATCAGGGGACTCAATTATATGTTTAAAACAATAAATCCATAACAAGAGGCCCCAAGGGGCCTTAATCGCTCACCGGCCAAAGTGGTTCAAAGAAGTATATGGGGTCACATTCAGTTAGACATGGTTCATCAACACTACAAATGAATGAAGTCATGAGAGGCAAATTTTATGGAAAAACACTAAGGAATTGATTTGAACAAAACTGAACCTAACATGCCCCCTGCCACCCCTCACCCCACCCCTGCCCATAGAGCCCAAATATTAAGCCAAGGACTCAAATTGAACAAACTTGAAGCTGATCCCCCTTGAGATGTCCTATACCAAATAGGAAAGAATTCTGACTGGTGGATATGAAGAAGGTTTTTAAAGAAATCACCTCACATTGCACTAAGTTAAACTTTGGGCTCAAATAGGGAGCCAAAATATTAACCCAGGATCCCGATTTGAACAAACATGAATCTGACCCACCTAGAGATGTTGTATACCAAATATGAAAGGATTCTGATTGGTGGATCTGAAGAAGATTTTAAAAGAAATTCCCTCATATTGCACTTAGTTCAAATTCAGGCTCCCATAGGTAGCCCAAGTTATCAACCCAGGGACCAGATTTGAACAAACTTGAGTCTTACCCTCCAAGAGATGTTGTATACCAAATATGAAAGGATTTTGAATGGTGGATCTGAAGAAGACTTTTTAAGAAATTTCCTTATATTGTACTAAGTTAAAATTTTGGCTCCCATAGGGAGCCCAAATATCAATCCATGGACTAGGATTGAACAAACTTGAATCTAACCCTCCTAGAGATGTTGTATACCAAATATGAAAGTATTCTGACTACAGGGTCTAAAGAAGATTTTAAAAACAAGTCGGAAGAGGACACAAAATTTTCAGGTAATAAAAAAAAAATTTCCGTCTCAAAATTGAACACAATGCATAAAAATCCCCCAAAATATCTGAATTTTGGTCCAAATTTCGGAGGAAAAAAAATTTCCTAATTTTGGTCCAAAATTTCCAAGTCTGAACCGGACCAAAAATTTTCAGGTGAAAAATTTATTTTTTTCCATCTCAAAATTGAACAAAATGCATGAAAAAATCGAAAAAAAATTCTGAATTTTGGTCCAAAATTTTGGAGTCCAAACCGAACCCAAAACTTTCAGGTTAAAAATTTGGGGGGAGGGGGGGTTCATCTCAAAATTGAACAAAACGCATAAAAAATGCACACAAAAAAATTTTCTCGAATTTTGGTAAAAAATTTCTAAGTCAGAACCAGACCCCAAATTTACAACTCAGGGACCCGATTTGAACAAACTTCAATCTGAACCCTCCTAGAGATGATGTATACCAAATATTAAAGGATTCTGACTGGTGGATCTGAAGAAGAAGATTTTTAAAGAAATTTTCTCATATTGCACTAAGTTAAAATTCGGGCTCCCATAGGGAACCCAAATATTAACCGAGAAACTCGAACAAACTTAAATCTCCCCCCCAACCCCCCCCCCCCACCCCCAGCTACCATAGCAAGCCCCATATATATACCTAGGAACCCGATTTGAACAAACCTGAATCTGACCCCCCTACAGATGTTGTATACCAAACATGAAATGATTCTGACTGGTGGATCTGAAGAAGAAGATTTTTAAAGAAATTTCCTCAAATTACACCAAGTTGAACTTTGGGCTCCATAAGAGAGCCCAAATCTTAACCCAGTGACTTGATTTGAACAAACTTGAATCTGACCCCCCCCCCCCCCCCCCCCCCCGCCCTCCCCCCCCTCTAGAGATGTTGTATAACAACTATGAAAAGATTCTGACTGGTGGATCTGAAGAAGAAGATTTTTTTGAATTTTTGAAAAAAATTATGGGTGCTATCAGAGTTATGCCCCTTCTGGTGCCCACTGTGGGCCCAGCAAGTTTATTTGCATAAACATGAATTGACATATGATAAGGAACATGCACACCAAATTTGGTTCAATTTGGTCAAGTAGTTTGTGAGAAGCCGATAATGTAAAGTTCATGACGGATGACAACGGACAGAAAGGGATAAGTTAAGCTCCCTTCGGTGAGCTAAAAAATCATTGAAAATGTAATACACTATCTCTTGGACAAAGAGCGCTGAAGAAGGACCTTGGCCTGAAAGCTTTGCTCATGACCACCTTTGTTGTTATTAAAACAGAATAATTTGCCTGATAAATAGGCAATTATCAGTTTATTGTATTTTAAAACATAAAATCCGATTCCCAATGCCTACAAATATCGATGCAAATCTTGTCACTTCTATATGATGCAATTGTCGTTTATTATGGTTTGTATATCAAGATAACTATTCCAAACACTGAGCAATATCTTGTTGCAAACAAAATTGCACGTTGTCCACAATATCCTGGTAAACAGCGGTACTTATTTGAATACTGTTACTGGTACTGAAATTTTTGATACTGTGAAGGTCTATTTGGAAGTAGAATTGAATTAATCTTCACTTATATTTCTCTAACTTTTTACTAGGGCCCTGCAAAAAGTCGGTATATTGATTGATTTGACTGCTGTATTCGATTCAAATTCTATATGACAATTCATACAAATATCTATCTATCAAATGTTTTAATCTGGGTTTTATCCCATATCTGCAATGATAAATGCCAGAAACAGACAATAACACTGCTGCGACCTCCTCCTAGATCAAATTTCTCTTCTGTTTCTTCAATATTTCAATTAAGTACATAGCTGAGGAACACATTTCCTGAAATTCAGAACATTGTGCATTGAAGTAGTGACAGATCAAGTCGAGCCTAACAGTGATCCTCAAGCGATATATAAGATGAGCAAATGTTATCTCTAAGGGACAGAAGCCTGTTTCATAACACACACAAGGAGTAATTAGTAATACTCACCGGATCCAATTCCACTAAAAAACCCACAAAAACCCAACTGCTATGTTACAAGTACATCAGTACCAGTAAGTGATTACAAAACACAAACCATGTAAGTTCCCAATTCCATTTGAGAATCTAAAAATAATTCGGAATTCCCCTGGAATAATAATATGTCATCCGGTCATAAGATTGTTGCCTTCAGGTTGACAATATCTACTGATGTGGTGATAGGAATACTATCAGGGGGAAAGGTATTCAAATATTCAATTTGATTTGATTTGTGAATAACAGCTGCTATTCGAATCGATATTCGATAGTGCATGAATATTCAAAGAGCCCTACTTTTTACCTAATAAAAATAGCAGATGACAATTGTAACAAGTGGCCCCACAGGGCCTGAAGTGCTCACCTTGAACAGAGCACGATATAAACAGAGTTCCAGAATGAATGTACATTAAGCAATCCATCTTTAAGGATACATTGTCAATCCTTGAGCCCCTCAGGAGTGACAAAAATAGTCCAAGCATCATGCCTTTTCTTCAGTTGATAATAATGTAAAATGTGGAGCTCCCTTATGAAGCCCTTGATACAACCTATGTGGATTAATCTTAGTTACACACCTCTAGAGGGTACTGGATGCAAAATTTCTCATTCTTCAGCCACATGGCCAATTCCGGCTCACATAGGGAGCCGAAATATTAACTCAGGCACTTGATTTGAACAAAGTTGAGTCTGACCTCCCTAGAGATGTTGCATACCAAATATGATAAATTTGTATATTTTTTATACCTACCAATAGCCCAGACTAGTTGGTACTAACTCAATTTCATTCAGGGCCAAACACAAATTTTGCCCCCAATCCCCAAAATTTGCATACAAAACCGAAAAAAATAAGTCCTATCTGGTCCTCCATACCTTTGTGATATGCGCATGCACAGTATCCTGGACGGTACCGAAATTGGCGCCAACCATCATTCTTTCTATAGTGCCTGCTAAATGTTATAATCAGCGGGGCGGTATGAGTGCCCACTCATAGGAGGGTCATCCCCATCCTGGCCATTGGTAAGTATAAAAAATATACAAATTACTTATAAAAAGTTATCATATTTTTATACCACAATGGCCCAGACTAGCTGAATCGTAAAAAGGCTGTAGGGCCTAGGACTTAAAAGGAAAATCCAATCTCTCAATTACTTTGATAAAGGATAGCTCCTAAAGGAGAATAGAAGACATAGGAATTATACTACTCAAAGTTTGCAAAGCACCAAATATTTGATACATCATTGTGAAATTTGCTTGTGACATATTTGCGATATTTTTGGTGGATAAGATTGAGGAATGTATTGAGATGGTCCCCAGTGTTTACATTAGCTCTCTTGACAGGCAGACTTTTTGAGACAGTCATGGAATGCATGTACCCCTTGATTTTCATGATGTTTTCGTGTACTGTCTACATGTACATGACATGTGTAGGGTATTCAGTCTTCATTTCAACACAAACCCTTGTGATTTAATGATTGAATATGGCAAATGCAAATGTAAGAAGACATTTGTCTGAAGCAGAAATGTGGCGGGCTGTAGGGATGGTGGGGCAAGGGGCTACCCATCGTCAGGTTGGTGAAGCCCTTGGTGTGCTCCATGTGGTGATAACCAGAGCCTGGGCAAGATTTCAGCAGTATGGCACACCAGTAAGACGGCATGGTGGTTGCAGAGACAGGGCAACATCTGCAGCTGGAGACTCGTTTTTGATCATTCAAGCCTGTAGGAACTGCTTTGCCACAGCAGCCCAGCTTCGCAGTGACCTTCAGAAGGCATCCAGGGTAAATGTTTCGACGCAAACTATCCGGGCAAGGTTGCATGAAGGTGGTCTCCAACCGAGAAGACCATGTATTTGCATTCTGCTCTCGCAGAACCACCACCAGGCACGATATGAATGGGCCACGGACCACGTTGGATGGACCAGAGAAGATTGGCGACCTGTCCTTTTTACAGATGAGTCAAGTACTGCCTAGACCACACAGATAGGCATTCTAGGGTATGGAGAAGACCAGGAGAGCGATTCCATGCAGCCAGCACTGCTAAGCATGACCGCTATGGTGGAGGGTCAATCATGGTCTTGGGCAGCATCAGCAGGGATGGACGTACAGAGCTCTGTGTCCACTGCACAGCGCTATATTGATGAGATCCTGGATGTCCACATCAGATTGTATGCAGGTGCAGTGGATGATAGATTCATTCTGATGGACGATAATGCCCGTCCTCATGTTGCCCATGTTGTCGGAGAGTACCAACAGAGGGAGGGGATTGAGCATATGGACTGGCCAGCAAGATCATCTGACCTCAATCCAATTGAACATGTCTGGAATGAGTTGCAGCTTGCAATTTCAGCCCGTCCAGTCCAACCAAGAAGTGTCCAGGAGCTTGGTGCCATGCTGGTCCAAGAATGGAACAACATCCCACAAAGGACCATCAGGAACCTGATTGGGAGCGTAAGAAGGCATTGTCAAGCTGTAATTAACAACTAGAAAAAACTGTGAGCACTGCTCACTAAATGATACCACCCACTCCCACCAAGAAACATTTTACAACAGTAAGAGTGTGTTTAATGAAGAGAGCACAAACACTGGCACCAATGTTTGAAGGTTTCATTGAAATCCATTCATTAGTTTAAAAGAGGTTGTGGATAGAAAATGTCAACACCCCCCCCCCCCCCCCCCCCCCCCCCCACAAGCTTGAATTGACAAAGCCATTTTTAAATATGAGAAACCCTAAAAATTAAAATATCTGAAAACAAAACAGGTGCACATCTTCAATATATGTAAAAGAATGTCTGAAAGTTTCAATGAAATCTTTTCAATGGTTTAAGAGGAGTTGCAGATAGCAGATCTGTACAGAATGTCAATTGAATTTGACAAAGTTCATTTTTCAATATGAGAAACTGTAAAAAAGAAAATATCTAAAAACAAAATAGGAGGTGCACATCTTCAATGTATGTAAAAGAATGTTTGAGAGTTTCAATGAAGTCCGTTCACTGGTTTAAGAGGAGTTGAGGATAGCAGATGTGTACCCCCCTCCCCCCCCCCTCAAAATGCAAAATGTAATACCTCTATAGCATAACGGATGGACGGACGGACGGCTGTATGTCGGAATATGAAAATATCTGAAAGAAAAATAGGAGGTGCACATCTTCAGTGTATATAAAAAAATGTCTGAGAGTTCCAATGGAGTTTGTTCAATGGTTTAAGAGGGGTAGTGGATAGCAGATCTATACCCCTCCCAACTAAAACCTGAATTGACAAAGCTCATTTTTGAAATTGGGGAACTGTAAATATGAAAATATCTGAATAGAAAATAGGAGGTGCACATCTTCAATGTATGTAAAAGAATGTCTAAGAGTTTCAATGAATCCGTTCAATGGTTTAAGAGGAGTTGCGGATAGCAGATGTGTATATCCCTAAAGTGTAACGGACGGATGGACGGACATCGAAATACGAAAACATCTGAAAGAAAAAGAGGAGGTACACATCTTCAATGTATGTAAAAGCAGGTCTGCGAGTTTCAATGGAGTTTGTTCAATGGTTTAAGAGGAATAGCTGATAGCAGATCTATATCCCTCCCCACTAAAACCTAAATTGACAAAGAACATTTTTGAATATGGGGAACTGTAAATATGAAAATATTTGAAAAGAAAATAGGAGGTGCTCATCTGCAATGTATGTAAAAGCATGTCTGAAAGTTTCGATGAAATCTGTTCAATGGTTTAGGAGGAGTTGCGGATAGCAGATCTGTACAGAATGTCAATTGAATTTGACAAAGTTCATTTTTCAGTTTGGGAAACTGTAAAAATGAAAATATCTGAAAAGAAAATAGGAGGTGCACATCTTCAATGTATGTAAAAGAATGTCTGAAAGTTTCAATGAAATCTTTTCAATGGTTTAAGAGGAGTTGCGGATAGCAGATTTGTACAAAATGCCAATTGAATCTGACAAAGTTCATTTTTCAATATGAGAAACTGTAAAAATGAAAATACCTGAAAAGAATATAGGAGGCGCACATCTTCAATGTATGTAAAAGAATGTCTGAGTGTTTCAATGAAATCTGTTCACTGGTTTAGGAGGAGTTGCGGATAGCAGATGTGTACCCCCGTAAAGCGTTATGGAGAGATGGACAGACGGACAGACCAAGTGAACACTATATACCTCCCACTTTTCAAGTGGGTGGTATAATAATGGGTCCCATACTCGATATTGAACCCATACCAGTTTGCTCGATCAACTATTTGGCAAATTTGAAAAATTTCCTTTTTTACCAATAATATCCATTTTCCATGGTTATCTTATTCAAAAGCTAAAAAATAATGTCAAACACAAATAAAATCTTAATTTCTGTACTTAAATCATTAAAGATATAATTAAATAAAATATATATACACTTTTCATTACAATATTTCAAGTAAAACGTAAAACGGGTAGTTGGATATACTTGGTGTTTCGCAAACTATGAGTAGTATACATATTTCCTTCTCTTTTACGAGAAAAGAGAATGGCAAAACACCAACAATGTAATTGAGAATTACATAATTTCTCCATTAAATGCCAGCATAACCTGTTATGCTAATTCAGTGAAGGAAACCAATATATAAAGATAATCTAGAGAATGAGACACTTTATACTCATTTAAAAGTGTCCAAGGATTGTATATTAATGCTCATATGACACGTAACATATAAAAATGCTTCACAGTGAGCTACACTTTAAAACAGTACACAAATGAGACATAGTTATTGCTACACATTAAAACTACCCAGCACTGATGCTGGACTACTGTCTCTGGAGGAGGTATTCCCTTGCTTTTCACTATAAAGCCAGATAACATAACGGAAAAACCGTACCCCACCCCCTTCCCCTTGTTCTGAGGTAAAATTCCTCAGAACGAAGAGGGCAGCAGAACGGCGCCAGTGCTCGAGCAGACTGCCTAAAGACCTTATAGATGTAATATTAATGGACGACATTCTGAGCAACAGAAAGAGGACCCAAAGATCTAAGGTCACCGGAGATAGACTCTAAAACTTGGTAAATGAAGAGGGCTGTGTCCAGTAAGCAGCCTTCATAAGATCAGTAATGGCTATACTGTTAGAATAAGCCCAAGAAGTGGAGAGTGCTCTAACCCCGTGTGCTGAAATCTTGTTGACAGAACGTTGATCCGAAGATAGACTTTCGTAGGCAATACGCATTGCCAACTGAATCCATCTAGTGATAGAATGAACAGAAATATCTTTTCTGTTTGGAATCAGATAAAGAAAGAATCGTTTTCTTCCCTTTCTAATAAAATCTGATCGACGTTTATAAATGTGCATTGCTCTACTGGACACAGCAAGGGTCTACGGTTATCCGAGGATGGTAAAGCCTTAATGACAATAGGTTCTGGCCGCTTATCCGGAATCTGATTCTTAGCCAAAAATCCTGCTTCCGTAGTGAGAGTAATAGTATTACCCACACTACTGTAATGGGAATCATCAACAGATAATACATGAATTTCACTAACTCTTCTGGAAGATGCAAAGGCTAAGAGAAATGCCGTTTTATAGGTCAAGAATTTGAACTCTACATTGTCTAATGGCTTAAAAGGAGCTTCTTGAAGCTTCAACAGAACCCAAGCCAAATTCCACTTAGGAATTAACCTGAGGGTTCTAGGTCTATTAATAGAAAAATTTCTAACTGGCTTGGATAAAGAAGTAACTGATCCAATAGCTAAGTTATCATGATGAGCATAAGTGTCTGATAACACAGACCTTTAGCCCTTAATAGTGACAGGCTGCAGTTTGAGTTCATCAAACAGGTAGACCAGGAAATTAGCAATCTGTGGAATGGATGGATCAAAAATGTCTATCGACTGATCCATACACCAACGGAAGAAAACCCTCTACTTCGCTGTATAATTCAACGAAGAGGAGGCCCTCCTACAGTTAGAAATTGCATCCACTGCTCGTTCTGTAAAATGTTTTCCGTGCAAGAAGGAATGCACAACGGAAATACGTGAAGATTGAGACCTTCCGGGTTGTGATGCAGTGTGCGTGATTTCCCCTGAAATAGAAGATCCCTTCAAGGAGGAAGCTTCCAGGGAATGTCCTAACAGACACCTGAGAAGATTGATCCAAGGTTTCTGTGACGACAGAGGTGCTACTAGCAGGATTTTGCAGTGAGACTGTTTGATCTTTAACGGAATCTGCTGAATCAATGGAGCAGGAGGATATGCATATCCTATCATTCTGTCCCATGAGATCGACAGAGCGTCTACTGTGTATGCTCGATGATCTGGACATGGTGACACGAACATTGGTAACTGATAGTTTAGGTGTGTTGCAAAAAGATCTATCGTGGGATGATCCCACTGGTAGTAGATCTGACTGAATATTTGCTTGTTGAGAGTCCACTCCGATGGCAACAGACGACCTTTCTGAGAGTGCGAGTCTGCTAGTACGTTCAGACGACCTGGTATATGACGGACTGAGAGATGAACGTGATTATTCAGAAAGAATAGGATAATCTTCTCCATTAATTCGCATAACAGAATCGAGTGAGTGCCACCTTGGTTCCTGAGGTAAGCTACTACTGTTGAGTTGTCCGACAGAATTTGAACATGGACATTCGCTATGAATCCTATGTTGTAGTGCTAGCCAGATTGACATCATCTCCTTGATGTTTATGTGCTTCTCTAGGAACCGAGTGTCCCAAAGACCCTGACACTTCAAGTCTGCGGGACTTAGAGACGCGCCCCAGCCCGTCTGACTCACATCCGTCATAATCATGAAAGCCGGATCCGGCAGTTGAAGCGGAACTCCCCGAGTTAACCACTGAAGATCCAGCCAAATCTGAACCCTTTGTTTTACTAGGTCCGTTAAAACAACTCCAGTTCTGAGTAAAGAATATCTGGAGGGGAAGCGTGCACAGACGGCCTATTGGAATAAGATCCGCAGCCGCTCCATACAGCCCCATCAGTCGCATACACTCCCTCGTTGCTACTGCAGGAGAGTTTAGACAAAAGCAAGCATAACAACTGACTAATTTTGCTCTGGGTAACGGCTGACAAACCGGATTATTGTGAGTCTCGAAACTCATTCCCAAGTGAATGAATGACTTGGACGGAGCTAGATCCAACTTTTTCTTGTTTACTATGAAACCGAGACATTGGAACAATTGAAGCAGACTCTGAACATCGTTCTGAAGAATGTTGTCTAAGTAAGCCGACGTTACCACAGACGAATGAGCTCGGAAGTATGACATTACCAAGTTCATTATTCGAGTGAAAGCCCAAGGAGCCAGGTTCAGACCGAAGCACATTGCTCTGAACTGATAAACCTCTCCTCGCACAACAAAATGCCGGTACTTTCTGAATGCCAGATGTACCAGGACATGAAAGTACACGTTCTTTAGATCTATGCTTGCCGCATAGTCGTCCACTCGAATGCTCACTCTCACCGACCGAATGGTTTCCACATAGAACTTTGGAGTCTCGATCAACTTGTTTATCCAGCTCAAGTCTATTACCGGTCGGAACGAGCCGTCTGGCTTTGGTATGAGGAACAGGTGACTGTAAAAACCTAGAGAATTTTGATTCTTGATGACCTCTATTGCTTCCTTTAATAAGAGAGCATCTACCTCTGCTATGAGAGACTCTCTTTTGAAGATTGGAAGCTGAAAGATTTGTCCAACGCGACATCTTGAAAGTGGGAGTTTTGCTTACACCTCTCACCCACTGATCTTCCATGACTTTTATCCAGTTTCTTGCAAAGTCTGATAACTTTCTGCCAACTGGTAAGCAATAGAGGTCTTGTCCATCACCTGTATGACTTACGGGGCTTACGGGAGGAGAAACTACGTCCTCCCCATGAAGAACCTCGTACCGTCGGCTTAGGGGTGTCTGATCTATAGTTTTGATCAGACCTGCACCCCTTTTCCGAGTCGCTATACTGACGACCTCCGGAGTAAGAATAAGAGGGTTTCTTGTACCCCCCGCGAGGAACAGCCTCGCTTAGCCGGTCTGCTGAAGCATGTTGTTGAGACACCGACTTCAATAGCAGTGCACTGGAAGCTTTCTTTGCGGCCTGCTCATAGACTAACGAAAGCTTGTCGTCAAACAGAGTATGTCCGGAGACCGGAGTGATTTGGAGAGAGCTTTTCACCTTGTCATCTATAAGTGATGACGATGCAAGGGCAGCATCACGTCTGATCAACTCCAAATTTGCCAATGTCAGGGCGGAGTTGTACGTGGCATACATGACTGCCCTGGAAAGAACTCTAAGTGAGGAACAAACATCCTCAAATTCCTTCCCATTAAGACGTTGTGCCATAGCTCTGCTAAGGTGATCTGCGTAGGACATCGCATTCAGATTCGCTCTATTGGATGAAATAGCATATTTCATCACTTCTGAGAGTATATTGAACGAAGCAAGTAGGGACATATCTAAATCCCAGGCCTGCTCATCTAAATGCAGAGGATCTCTCGGGACATCTTCTCCAACCATTTTAAATGAACGTGGTCGAAGGAACGGTATATTTATAGAAAATGTCGATAAGAAACTGCCTTTCCTCTCAGCACTAGAGAGGTTGAATATGGCATCATCAACATGGCTGAAGGCCTGCGACATCTGTCTAGACTGTATCAGGAAGGAAAGAACATCCTTTTTCCTCCATACAAAGTCTGCGTCCAAAGACATCAGCGGTTTCTCTCTAGTAGTTGTAGCTAGCTGATCAGGTGGAACAAATTCAGGATAGTATTGATGAATAAAATTCATCACTACCATATGCTGTTCCGAAAAAGGGAAGGGTAATCCTCTTCCTTGTCCCTTTCACCATCCAACTGATTCAGCTGTGATGTTTGGTCGATCGCATATGCGTGTGCAAATGACTGGACCGACCCAGCACCGTCCGACAGCTCACCACTGGAGTCTGCAGAAAGCTGCTCTTGCACTTGCTGGGATGCTGCAATCAGCTGCGCAATCTGTCACAGCAAGTCCGTTACCGAGGCTTGAGGAGCAGTGGTCTTCCGTAATTTGCCGCTTGCTGCTCCTGGGACGAAGATCGGGAGATAGAACTCTTCTCCGAACTTCCCAATGAACGAAGCCTCGGATCGGTCGCTACCGGATGGTCCAACTTCACAGGCGAAGACTGGCTCAGTCTTTGTGCAGCTGGCTGGATATCCGAAGTCGGGTAGCTAGCATGCGGCCGTGTGTGCTTTTGTAACATAGTGAGGAAGCCGTGACTTTAGCCGACCCCGGCTGCAGTCTAGACGGAGCATCCCGAGCGGAGGGTGTGGACATATGCTCTGGCTCATGCAAGTTTCTCAAAACAACATTTGGCCCCAAATGTTGTTGGGTTAGAGAAGGGCTACTCCCGCTTGCGGTCTTGTCGTACCTCACCAAGCCTCCCAAAAAGAATCTTGTCGACTTCCTCCCTATTTCTGTCGTTGCTGGGTGAGCTTTTGATTTTGAGGTGCTCGCTCTACCCAAATCTACACTTCCTTTGACCGCAATGGACTTACCCGGTGTCACGGCTCTCACAGATGGTGTAACCGCTTCACCGGTCGAGCTAGCTGCTTGCAAGGGATTAAGAACACTAACTAGAGGCCTTATCCCTTGCTTAATATTCATGAGCACCTTTGCAGCTAGCTCTGTTTTTCTCATCAGAGTGCGATGACGGTAGCACACTTTGCATGGGTGTAACAATACCATCACCATGTTCTTGTTCCTCTGAAAAAGAAAGTGAAAAACTAGAATTATCTTGCGGTGAGAGCTCTGGCATAGGAACCTCACCGCTAACATACCGCGACACCCGTCTCCAACATTTGTCATCCCAATGTACACATGTAGGACAAGAATCTGTAGGCTTGCATCGACTACAGGTAAGGCAACAATCATGTAAATCCGAGGTCGACTTCCTCGCCTTGCATTTAGAGCAGTAAGCTTTCAAAATTCCAATCAAAATACAAAGTCGATAGCACTCCTACAAACTCCACAATAAATATATGATAAAGATACATGAATAATAGCAATCATAATTAAATTCGAAAAATTAAACAAAAAACATTTTTTGAAAATTCTTTAAAAAAGTCAAAAAATTTATAGTAATTTATATATTTTTTATACTTACCAATGACCCAGACATAGCTGCTGGTGCTAACTCTTAAAATATAGGGCCAAACACAAATTTTGCCCCCCAATCCCCAAAATTTGCATCTAAAACCAAAGAAAACATGTCCTGAAAGGCCCTCCACACTCTGCCCCTACTGCGCATGCGCAGTGTCAAGGACGTTCCGAAATTGGCGCCATTAATCATTCTAATAACCAGTGCCTGGTAAGCGCTGTGTACTCAGCGGGGAGGCAAGAGTTCCCAACTCCTGGGAGGGCCATCCCCGTCTGGGTCATTGGTAAGTATAAAAAATATATAAATTACTATAAATTTTTTGACATTTTTATACTGTACCAATGACCCAGACATAGCTGAATAGTAAAAAGGCTGGAGGGCCAAGGACATAGAGCAAAATGGAATACGTTCAATAAAATAAAATAGAGTCATCACCTGTAGGGAAAAAGAAGTGATAGGCCTTACATGTATCTTTCTTATTTATGATAAATTAGAAAGATACAACACCTTCCAAAATTGAGCTTCATACATCCATGTACTCTATTAATATCCAATATAATCCTTATACTAATAATTTTTAAAGTAAGCCAATAAATTAAGTAAGTCTAGAGAATAGAGACTCTTATACTCCTAAAAGTGTCTGAGGATTGCATAATCATGTCCGTTGACATATGCAATATTCAAAAGCTATACTTTAAAAACTAAGACTTGAATGAATTTTAAAAACCTAAACTTCTCACTAAACAACCATCCCAATAACAGCTCAGAATTACTAACTCCGGAGGAGGTATCCCCTTGTTTTCATAGTAAAACAGGTGACCCAAGGGAACACCCTCCCCCCCCCCCCCCCCTTTTTCTTGCCCTGGGTCAAATAGCCCAGAGCGAAGAGGGCAGCAGAACGGAGACACTGCCGAAACAGACAGCCTACCTAGCTATAGTAGCAACTGTTAAGTGAATGACATTCTGAGCAGTAGATAATAGACCTAACAATAGAGGCCTCCAGAAATGGACTCGATATTTCTGAGATAAAATTCATGAATGTGGATGGCTGAGCGCAATGAGCGGCCTTCAAAAATCTATAATAGCAACACTATTAATGTAAGCCCAAGAAGTAGAAGAACTCTTACTTCATGAGCCGAAATCTTAAGCACAACTGCTAAGTCAATGATATACCATAAGCAGTACCGATAGTTAATAGAATCCATTAACAATAAAATGGAGCGTAATGTCCTTCTACTAGGCATCACAGACAGAAGAAGCTTACGCCCATAGTAATAAACAGATATCTGTTTATAAATACATAAACTGTACCCGGAAAGAGTAAAGGCCTATGCCCATACGAAGATGGAAGGACCTTAAAATAATAGGTTCCGGATAATAGGAGCCTAACTCTTATGCAAAAATCCAACCTAAATAGTAACGGAAGTAGTGATTCCGAAACTACGAAAGTGAAAATCATCCATCGATAGTGCATGAAACTCACTGACTCTACAGTAAAAGAGAAACCAACAGAATTACTGTCTAAAAGGTCAGAATTTGAAAACTACTGTTTCCAGAGGTTCAAATGATTACTTAGCTAAATAAGAACCGAAGTTAAAATCCATATAGGAATTTAATCTAAAGATTCTAAGTCTATTTATCAAAAAGTTACTAACTGACTTAGATAAAGAGACAAAAGACTCAATTGTAAACTATCGTAGGGTGCATAGGTATGAGGTAACATAAACCTATAACCTAAATAATAGCAGGTTGCAGTAGATCTTGTGAAACAAGTATACTAAAAAATTGCAATGAGTAGTATGGAGGGATCAACAATATGAACATAATGATCCCTACACCACGACGGAAGAGCCTCCACTTTAGCCGCATAGAATAGCGAAGAAGAGGATCTCCTATAGTAAGAAATCGCGTCCAAAGCTCGTCCAGTACAGTGCTTACAATGCAATACGGACCACACAACGGAATACATGAAGGTTGCGACCTTGCGGGTTGTGATAAAGATGACACGATTTACCCAGTGAAAAAAGATCCTCACATAGAGGAAGATTTCACGTTAAGACCCACAGTAGACAAGAGAGTAAATTACCCATGATCTCTGTGAAGATAGAGATGCTATCAACAGAAATGTATTGTGGTTGTTTATCTTAGCAATACCTGCTGAAACAGCGCCGGAGGATACGCGTATCCTATCATTCCGTCCTATAGATCAATAGAGCGTTAACAACATTAGCTCAGAGATCTGGACAAGCCAACACATACGTCTGCAATTGATTAGCAAGCTGTGTCGTAAATAAATCATCATTGGGCGCTCCCATAGATAGCAAATCTGATTGAATACTTGTTTGTTGAGAGTCCATTCTGACAGCAACAAGCGACCCGTAAGAGAACGGGAGTCCGGTAAAACAATCAGACAACCCGGAATATGACGGACCAAAACAGAACTTGGTGTACTATAACCAACAGACGGATTCTTTCCATTAAATTGAATAACGGAAATGAAAGAGTGCTTCCCTGGTTCCGGAGATACGCCACTACTGTCGAATTAAAGGACAGGATTTGGGCATGCGTTTCTGAATAATGTTCATGCAATGACATAAAGCAAGCCTAAAAAACATTATTCCGTGGAAGAAAACTGATTGCTAAGAGACTGCGGAACCCAAAGACCCTGGCACTTCGAATCCGTAGGATCAGTATTATATCCCAATCTGTTTGACTGGCAACCGTCATAACAGCCACACTCGGGTCCGGCAACTGCGGTGGCACTCTCTGAGTCAACCACCGAATGTTTGCCCCAGTCTGAATCTCTTGTAACACTAGATAGACAAGAGAACGTGTAAATCGGGCAATTCATGGATTGCCGAAAAGTTGCCGTCGAAGAGAAGCTCCTCCGAGAACGAAGCGACTCTGAGAGAGTTCTTAACCTACTATCCACGCATGTGGATGTAGCTAGGGCTGCGTCACGTCTAACCAACTCCAATCAGCCACTGAAGGGCAGAGTTATACGTGAACAAACTACTGCCCTCAAAAGAAATTACATTGAGAATAATATCCCGTAAATCTTTTCTTGAAGACGTAATGATAACGCCTCAGTAAGGCGGATTACGTATGATAAAGCGTCTAAGTTAAGTCAGCTATACATCATGTCGTTTCCAACATTGAGATTGGAAAAGACATAAACGGCGAAAAAGAATATATGCAGTCTTTAACCACACCGTCTAGACGCATATGAACTCTCGGTATGCCCTGCTCTGCCAAAATAAACTATTCGTATAAATGATAAAATGGCAGAAATGAGCAACGCGGACAAGAAACTAAACTTTCATGCTTGGTAGCAGGCTTGTATATATATATATATAGCGTCGAAAAATAAAACACATGTTGTAATGACAATATTGGACTGCGTCGGTAAGTCAGGGACAATGTCCCTGAACCGATCGAAAAATCCGAGTCCAATGACGCTATAAGTCTCTTATCCAAGATCGCAGCAATGAAGCCCGAAATAACAATCACTGGAAGATAATGCCAGAAGATATGAAAGGCAGCTTCCGATACTACTAAAGGGAAAACTCGAAATCTTTCGAATCCCTTTCGCCATCCTGTCGGACCCTATAAAGCGTTCGGTCGTCCGTACCTGATGCAAGTGCGGACCGCACTGACCCAGCGCCGTCGGATAATTCCTGATTCGACCGAGAAACTGTCAATTGCTGGGATGCTGCGAAACAACTGTGCTAACTCGGATAGCACGTCCGTCACTGAGGCCTGAGGAGAAGCGGTCTTACGATGCATTGCCGCTGGAAGCTCTGTGATCGTTACCCCGTGCATACTACCAATATGCGAGCGAACGGAGTGTATAGGCCTCGTGTCCCTTTGCTACCGGATGGCGCGACCTATTCGCCGTGGAATCACTGAATGACGGAACTGATCGGATACTCGAGGTCACGTAGCCAATGTGCGGTCTTGTGCCCTGCTGAGAGGATGAGGAAGCATTAGGGACAGTCTCTCGGACTGTCAATATAACGGAGCGTCCCGACCGACGGACATATGCTCCGAATGTAAAATATCTGAACCACAACATGCGGTCCCCTATGTTGTTGGACGAGAGAGGGACCTCTCTCGCTCACAGCCCGGACGGACCTGGACAAGCCAGGAACCGGACTAACAGGCTTCCTCCGATCTGTCCTCAATCTGCCGTCACTGGGTGAGTACTAAAGTAATTAAAGTGCTCGCATCACCCAAATCTCCTTCCTAGACCGCAACGGACGAACCCGGCAGCCGAACCATTCGAAGAATGTACGCTACACCGGGTGAGCTAGCGAATGTCACTCCGTAGGCGATAGACATATTCCATGAGCACTAATTGCCGCTAGCTCTTCATTAACTATGACGACAGAGGCACACTTTTGAAAGACATCTCCATAACTCTGCGAACAAGAAACCAGAAATGCTTGGTTATAGCAAGCATAAAATAATAATATATATAGCGTCGTTCAATAATTCGAAAGTTTGTGTGACATTATTGGACTATGTCGGAACTGAGGGACGATGTCCCTGAACCGAACCAAAAATTTCTAAGTCCACCGACGCTATCAGTTTCTTATCCGGCATCGCAGCATTCTGGTCCGACGAAAGAAGCTGTAGGAGACCAAGTCAGATGACATACACAACAGCATATGTTGTTCCGAAAGGGAAAGCTCGAAATCCTCCAAATCCCTTTCGGTATCCCGTCGGATCGGATGAAACTTTCGGACGTCCGCACCCGCTTCCGCGGAGCGTCCCGACCCAGCATCGTCGCATAAAATATATGCGACAGATTCAGTTGATGCTGGGATGCTGCGATAAACTGTGCTATTAAGGAAAGCACGTCCGTTCCCGAGGCCTGTGCAGTAGCGGTCTTACGATGCATTGCCGCCGGAAGCTCCGTGTACGTTGACTCCCGCACACTTCCTATGCGAACGTCCGGAGTCTGCAGGCCTCGTGTCCCTGGCTACCGGATGGTGTGACCTGGTCGCCGAAGAATCCTTGATCGGCAAAGCTGGTAATATATCGGCGGTCACGCAGCCAAGGTGCGGTCGTGTGCGCTGACGAGAAGAGGAAGCCTTAGCAGTCTCCGCGGACTGCCTATACAACGGAGCGTCCCGAGCGACGGACGTATGCTCCGCTTGCGACACATTTTGTACCACAACATCTGGGGCCAGATGTTGTTGAACGAGAGAGGGGCCTCTCTCGCTTGCCGTCCGGATGGACCGGAACGAGCTATGAACCGGACTAAAAGGCTTCCTCCGTTCTCCCTCCGATCCGCCGTCACTGGGTGTGCATTAGGTTAATTTATAGTGCTCGCATCACCCCAAAATTCCTTCTAGACCGCAACGGACGAACCCGGCTGCCGAACCATTCGGTGAATGGACGCTACACCAGGCGAGCTAGCGGACGTCAAAGGCCGTCGAACCTACTTGGGTCCTCTTAGGCAATTGGCATATTTACATGAGCACTTTTCCGCTAGCCCTTCATTAATTGTGACGACGGAGGCACACTGTTGGAAGACATCACAGATACATCACCCTAATCTTGATCGTCTGAAATAGAAATTGATAAAGTAGAGTGACCCTGCAGGGAAAGGACCGGAGTGTCCAAATCCCCAATAACATACCGTGACATACGCTTCCCATATTGTCATCGAAATCATACGATACAGAACAGGAGTTAATGCGAGTACACTGACCACATATAGAATGATTATAAAGTCAGAGGAAGACTTCCTCTTAATACAATTGATCAATATCCTTTCAATGTGAAAAGAAAACAAGTCCTGGTACTCGCACTAACCCCTGGCAATCAAAATACATAATAATAATATGATCCATTAATATAGAAAAAATAATTGAAATCAAAATATTTTGAAAAAATATTTTTTCAGAACAGCCCAAGTTTCTGAAAAGTAACGTTGAGCCCCAATGGATCCCAAGCCTAAGTGTGGACAAAAATTTTAAAAATATTTTAAACAATTTATTCAACACTTACGAACAATAATAATGTATCTAGTTATGATTAAAATAACATCAAGATATTATTTTCCAGAAATCCCCCCTCACACAGAGGGCTGTTGTAAATGTAAACAATGAGTGTAAAAACACTAAAATAAGACTCCAGGCACCCAGGCCCGAAATCAGTTACCAAAAATACACTATCTGATGCAAAACAGAGACTTCCAGGGAAGAAACTGCAGAACATCAGATGGTAGATCTAGAACACAATGCCTAACCACCCGTAGGTGAAGACGTAAACATGGGGAAAAGAACAGAATTCATTCTGTTATTCAGCTAAAACTCCCAAGAAAATTTAGTAATAATAATTACAAAAACTATGCCAAAAGCATGGGAGAATAGCAAGGGGGGACTTAAAGGACAGGGAGAGAGGAAAACACTTAAAAAACAGTGTAACTAAATAATCAGAATGACAACAAAATGGCTGCTGCCTCGAAAATAGGTAACTTAACATAATTTCATTAAAAAATTTTAAGTTACAGCCCTGATAATATTCTGTCACACATTTTTTTCCTCTCCTCCTTCTCTAACCTCCTTAGAATCACCATTTCACTAATATTTATGTGTCTGGCATCATTTAAACTGAGATTTATAAGCACAAAGATCAGTCAGATGTTAACTGATGAAGGGCCAAACTTAGAATGATTAATGGCGCCAATTTCGGAACGTCCTTGACACTGCGCATGCGCAGTAGGGGCGAAGTGTGGAGGGCCTTTCAGGACATGTTTTCTTTGGTTTTAGATGCAAATTTTGGGGACTGGGGGGCAAAATTTGTGTTTGGCCCTATATTTTAAGAGTTAGCACCAGCAGCTATGTCTGGGTCATTGGTACAGTATAAAAATATGCCTAAGTTCCCCAAGGGAACATGATGAGCCCAAGGGCATCCTGATAGAGCCAAAGTGTGGACAAAATCCAAATTTTTTTAACTACACTACCGGAATCATAATCTATGTATTGTACAGTAATCCTACAGTAATATAATATTAAATATTACATATATTTGAGGATGTAAACAATGTCAAAGAAAGACCGGAAACAAGACATCCGGCACACACTAGGACCCACAGTCAGTAACTGATTTAAATGCTACCAGATGCAAAGCTAGATCTTCATATGAAGAAAAAGTTAAAAAATTTATAGTAATTTATATATTTTTTATACTTACCAATGACCCAGACATAGCTGGTGCTAACTCTTAAAATATAGGGCCAAACACAAATTTTGCCCCCCAATCCCCAAAATTTGCATCTAAAACTAAAGAAAAACATGTCCTGAGAGGCCCTCCACACCTCGCCCCCACTGCGCATGCGCAGTGTCAAGGACGTTCCGAAATTGGCGCCATTAATCATTCTAATAACCAGTGCCTGGTAAGCGCTATGTACTCAGCGGGGAGGCAAGAGTTCCCAACTCCTGGGAGGGCCATCCCCGTCTGGGTCATTGGTAAGTATAAAAAATATATAAATTACTATAAATTTTTTAACATTTTTATACTGTACCAATGACCCAGACATAGCTGAATAGTAAAAAGGCTGGAGGGCCAAGGACATAGAGCAAAATGGAATACGCTCAATAAAATAAAATAGAGTCATCCCCTGTAGGGAAAAGAAGTAATAGGCCTTACATGTATCTTTCTTATTTATGATAAATTAGAAAGATACAACACCTTCCAAAAATTGAGCTTCATACATCCATGTACTCTATTAATATCCAACAATCCTTATACTAATAATTTTTAAAGTAAGCCAATAATAAAGTAAGTCTAGAGAATAGAGACTCTTATACTCCTAAAAGTGTGTGAGAATTGCATAATCATGTCCGTTGACATATGCAATATTCAAAAGCTATACTTTAAAAACTAAGACTTGAATGAATTTTATAAACTTAAACTTCTCACTAAACAACCATCCCAATAACAGCTCAGAATTACTAACTCCGGAGGAGGTATCCCCTTGTTTTTATAGTAAAAACAGGTGACCCAAGGGAACACCCTCCCCCCCCCCTTTTTCTTGCCCTGGGTCAAATAGCCCAGAGCGAAGAGGGCAGCCGAACGGAGACACTGCCGAAACAGACAGCCTACCTAGCTATAGTAGCAACTGTTAAGTGAATGACATTCTGAGCAGTAGATAAAAGACCTAACAATAGAGGCCTCCAGAAATGGACTCGATATTTCTGAGATAAAATTCATGAATGGATGGCTGAGCGCAATGAGCAGCCTTCAAAAATCTATAATAGCAACACTATTAATGTAAGCCCAAGAAGTAGAAGAACTCTTACTTCAAGAGCCGAAATCTTAAGCACAACTGCTAAGCCAATGATATACCATAAGCAGTACGCTAGTTAATAGAATCGATTAACAATAAAATGGAGCGTAACGTCCTTCTACTAGACATCAAAGACAGAAGAAGCTTACGCCCATGTAATAAACAGATATCTGTTTATAAATACATAAACTGTACCCGGAAAGAGTAAAGGCCTATGCCCATACGAAGACGGAAGGACCTTAAAATAATAGGTTCCGGATAATAGGAGCCTAACTCTTATGCAACAATCCAACCTAAATAGTAACGGAAGTATTGATTCCGAAACTATGAAAGTGAAAATCATCCATCGATAGTGCATGAAACTCACTGACTCTACAGTAAAAGAGCTGTCTAAAAGGTCAGAATTTGAAAACTACTGTTTCCAGAGGCTCAAATGATTACTTAGCTAAATAAGAACCGAAGTTAAAATCCGTATAGGAATTTAATCTAAAGATTCTAAGTCTATTTATCAAAAAGTTACTAACTGACTTAGATAAAGAGACAAAAGACTCAATTGTAAACTATCGTAGAGTGCATAGGTATGAGGTAACATAAACCTATAACCTAAATAACAACAGGCTGCAGTAGATCTTGTGAAACAAGTATACTAAAAACTAGCAATGCGTAGTATGGAGGGATCAACCATATGAACATAATGATCCCTACACCACGACGGAAGAGCCTCCACTTTAGTCGCATAGAATAGCGAAGAAGAGGATCTCCTATAGTAAGAAATCGCGTCCAAAGCTCGTCCAGTACAGTGCTTACAATGCAATACGGACCACACAACGGAATACATGAAGGTTGCGACCTTGCTGGTTGTGATAAAGATGACACGATTTACCCAGTGAAAAAAGATCCTCACATAGAGGAAGATTTCACGTTAAGATCCACAGTAGACAAGAGAGTAAATTACTCATGATCTCTGTGAAGATAGAGATGCTATCAACAGAAATGTATTGTGGTTGTTTATCATAGCAATACCTGCTAAAACAACAGCGCCGGAAGATACACGTATCCTATCATTGCGTCCTATAGATCAATAGAGCGTTAACAGAATTAGCTCAGAGATCTGGACAAGCCAACACATACGTCTGCAATTGATTAGCAAGCTGTGTCATAATAAAACATCATTGGGCGCTCCCATAGATAGCAAATCTGATTAAATACTTGTTTGTTGAGAGTCCATTCTGACAGCAACAAGCGACCCGTAAGAGAACGGGAGTGCGATAAAACAATCAGACGACCCCGAATATGACGGACCAAAACTGAACTTGGTGTACTATAACCAACAGACGGATTCTTTCCATTAAATTGAATAACGGAAACGAAAGAGTGCCTCCCTGGTTCCGGAGATACGCCACTACTGTCGAATTAAAGGACAGGAATTTGGGCATGCATTTCTGAATAATGTTCATGCAATGACATAAAGCAAGCCTAAAAAACATTATTCCGCGGAAGTTAAACTGATAGCTAAAAGACTGCGGAACCCAAAGACCCTGGCACTTCGAATCCGTAGGGATCAGTATATATCCCAATCTGTTTGACTGGCAACCGTCATAACAGCCACACTAGGGTCCGGCAACTACGGCGGCACTCTCTGAGTCAACCACCGAATGTTTGCCCCAGTCTGAATCTCTTGTAACACTAGATAGACAAGAGAATGTATAAACCAAGCAATTCATAGATTGCCGGAAAGTTGCCGTCGAAGAGAAGCTCCTCCGAGAACGAAGCGACTCTGAGAGAGTTCTTAACCTACTATCCACGCGTGGATGTAGCTAGGGCTGCATCACGTCTAAACACTCCAATCAGCCACTGAAGGGCGGAGTTATACGTGAATAAAATACCGCCCTCAAAAGAAATTACATTGGGAATAATATCCCGTAAATCTTTTCTTGAAGACGTAATGATAACGCCTCAGTAAGGCGGATTACGTATAATAAAGCGTCTAAGTTAAGTCTACTATACATAATGTCGTTCCCAATATTGAAATTGGAAAAGACATAAACGGCGAAAAAGAATATATGCAGTCTTTAATCACACCGTCTAGACGCATATGAACTCTCGGTTTGCCCTGCTCTGCCAAAATAAACTATAAGTAAAAAAGATAAAATGGCAGAAATGAGCCACGCGGACAAGAAACTAAACTATCATGCTTAGTAGCAGGCTTGTATATATATATATAATATATATAGCGTCGAAAAATAAAACACATGTTGTAATGACAATATTGGACTGCGTCGGTAAGTCAGGGACAAAGTCCCTGTACCGATCGAAAAATCCGAGTCCAATGACGCTATAAGTCTCTTATCCAAGATCGCAGCAATGAAGTCCGAAAAATAATCACTGGAAGAAATGCCAGAAGATATGAAAGGCATCTTCCGATACTACTAAAGGGAAAACTCGAAATCTTTCGAATCCCTTTCGCCATCCTGTCGGACCCTATAAAGCGTTCGGTCGTCCGTAGCTTGATGCAACCGCGGACCGCACCGACCCAGCGCCGTCGGATAATTCCTGATTCGACCGAGAAACCGTCAATTGCTGGGATGCTGCGAAACAACTGTGCTAACTCGGATAGCACGTCCGTCACCGAGGCCTGAGGAGCAGCGGTCTTACGATGCATTGCCGCAGGAAGCTCCGAGATCGATACCCCGTGCATACTTCCAATATGCGAGCGAACGGAGTGTATAGGCCTCGTGTCCCTTGGCTACCGGATGGCGCGACCTATTCGCTGTGGAATCACTGAATGCCGAAACTGATCGGATACTCGAGGTCACGTAGCCAATGTGCGGTCGTGTGCCCTGCTGTGAGGATGAGGAAGCATTAAAGACAGTCTCTCGGACTGTCAATATAACGGAGCGTCCCGAGCAACGGACATATGCTCCGAATGTAAAATATCTGAACCACAACATGCGGTCCCCTATGTTGTTGGCTTCCTCCGATCTGTCCTCAATCTGCCGTCACTGGGTGAGTACTAAAGTAATTAAAGTGCTCGCATCACCCAAATCTCCTTCCTAGACCGCAACGGACGAACCCGGTAGCCGAACCATTCGATGAATGTATGCTACACCGGGTGAGCTAGCGAATGTCATTCCGTAAGCGATAGACATATTCCACGAGCACTATTGCCGCTAACTCTTCATTAACTATGACGACAGAGGCACACTTTTGAAAGACATCTCCATAACTCTTCGAACAAGAAACCAGAAATGCTTGGATAGCAAGCATAAAATAATAATATATATAGCGTCGTTCAATAATTCGAAAGTTTGTGTGACATTATTGGACTATGTCGGAACTGAGGGACGATGTCCCTGAACCGAACCAAAAATTTCTAAGTCCACCGACGCTATCAGTTTCTTATCCGGCATCGCAGCATATGTTGTTCCGAAAGGGAAAGCTTGAAATCCACCGAATCCCTTTCGGTATCCCGTCGGACCGGATGAAACTTTCGGACGTCCGTACCCGCTTCCGCGGAGCGTCCCGACCCAGCATCGTCGGATAAAATATATGCGACAGATTCAGTTGATGCTGGGATGCTGCGATAAACTGTGCTATTAAGGAAAGCACGTCCGTTCCCGAGGCCTGTGCCGTAGCGGACTTACGATGCATTGCCGCTGGAAGCTCCGTGTACGTTGACTCCCGCACACTTCCTATGCGAACGTCCGGAGTCTGCAGGCCTCGAGTCCCCGACTACCGACCCAGCGCTGTCGGATAATTCTCGATCCGACACCGTTTCTGTCGGCTGCTGGGATGCTGCGATAAGCTGTGCTATGTGCACAAGAATGTCCGGCGTCGAGACCTGCGGAGGCGCAGTCTATCGGTGCTTCGCCGAGGGCAGCTCCGCATCAGATGGCTCCCGCATACTTCCTATGCGAACGTCCGGAGTCCATCGGTCTCGAATCCCTGGCTGCCGGATGGTGTGACCTGGTCGCCGAAGAATCCTTGATCGGCGAAGCTGGTAATATATCGGCGGTCACGCAGCCAAGGTGCGGTCGTGTGCGCTGAAGAGAAGAGGAAGCCTTAGCAGTCTCAGCGGACTGCCTATACAACGGAGCGTCCCGAGCGACGGACGTATGCTCCGCTAACAACACATTTGTACCACAACATCTGGGGCCAGATGTTGTTGAACGAGAGAGGGGCCTCTCTCGCTTGCCGTCCGGATGGACCGGAACGAGCTATGAACCGGACTAAAAGGCTTCCTCCGTTCTCCCTCCGATCCGCCGTCACTGGGTGTGCATTAAGTTAATTTTATAGTGCTCGCATCACCCCAAAATTCCTTCTAGACCGCAACGGACGAACCCGGCTGCCGAACCATTCGGTGAATGGACGCTACACCGGGCGAGCTAGCGGACGTCAAAGGCCGTCGAACCTACTAGGGTCCTCTTAGGCAATTGGCGTATTACATGAGCACTTTTCCGCTAGCCCTTCATTAATTGTGACGACGGAGGCACACTGATGGAAGACATCACAGATACATCACCCTAATCTTGATCGTCTGAAATAGAAATTGATAAAGTAGAGTGACCCTGCGGGGAAAGGACCGGAGTGTCCAAATCCCCAACAACATACCGTGACATACGCTTCCCATATTGTCATCGAAATCATACGATACAGAACAGGAGTTAATGCGAGTACACTGACCACATATAGAATGATAATAAGGTCAGAGGAAGACTTCCTCCTAAAACAATTGATCAATATCCTTTCAATGAGAAAAGAAAACAAGTCCTGGTACTCGCACTAACCCCTGGCAATCAAATACATAATAATAATATGATCCATTAATATAGAAAAAATAATTGAAATCAAAATATTTTGAAAAAATATTTTTTCAGAACAGCCCAAGTTTCTGAAAAGTAACGTTGAGCCCCAATGGATCCCAAGCCCAAGTGTGGACAAAAATTTTAAAAATATTTTAAACAATTTATTCAACACTTACGAACAATAATAATGTATCTAGTTATGATTAAAATAACATAAAGATATTATTATTTAGAAATCCCCCCCTCACACAGAGGGCTGTTGTAAATGTAAACAATGAGTGTAAAAACACTAAAATAAGACTCCAGGCACCCAGGCCCGAAATCAGTTACCAAAAATACACCATCTGATGCAAAACAGAGACTTCCAGGGAAGAAACTGCAGAACATCAGATGGTAGATGCAGAACACAACGCCTAACCACCCGTAGGTGAAGACGTAAACATGGGGAAAGAACAGAATTCATTCTGTTATTAAGCTAAAACTCCCAGGAAATTTTAGTAATAATAATTACAGAAACTATGCCAAAAGCATGGGAGAATAGCAAGGGGGAACTTAAGGACAGGGAGAGAGGAAAAACACTTGAAAAAACAGTGTAACTAAATAATCAGAATGACAACAAAATGGCTGCTGCCTTGAAAATAGGTAACTTAACATAATTTCATTAAAAAATTTTAAGTTACAGCCCTGATAATATTCTGTCACACATTCTTTTCCTCTCCTCCTTTTCTATCCTCCTTAGAATCACCATTTCACTAATATTTATGTGTCTGGCATCATTTAAACTGAGATTTAAAAGCACAAAGATCAGTCAGATGTTAACTGATGAAGGGCCAAACTTAGAAAGATTAATGGCGCCAATTTCGGAACGTCCTTGACACTGCGCATGCGCAGTGGGGGCGAGGTGTGGAGGGCCTCTCAGGACATGTTTTTCTTTAGTTTTAGATGCAAATTTTGGGGATTGGGGGGCAAAATTTGTGTTTGGCCCTATATTTTAAGAGTTAGCACCAGCTATGTCTGGGTCATTGGTACAGTATAAAAATATGATACATCAGATAGAAGATGCAAGACCAAACTGACCTAACACCCCTAGGGTGAGGACGTAACCATGGGGATAAACAGAATAAACATTCTGTAATACACGTTAAACTCCCAAGAAATTTAATAAAAAATTTCAATAAAATATAGCCAAAAAGCTTAGGAGTTTAACAGGAGGGCTTCAAGGAAGGATAGGGAAGGAACACTTAACAAACAGTGGATTAATCATTAGCAAGAATGATGACGTCAGGCGTATGTCCTGAAATTGAGAAACATGAAATAATTTTTATAATTATTATAAAGTTACAGCCCTGAATGTTTGAAACCACCGTTGTTGACTTCCATCATCCATTTACAGCCTTGGATCCACCAATTCTTTCAATGTCTGGCATCCTTAAAAAAGTAGATTTTAAAGCACAGATGTCAGATCATTGTTACTGACTTTAGGGCCAAAGAAAGAAAGATGGTTGGTGCCAATTTCGGTACCTTCCTGGATACTGTGCATGCACAGATCACAAAAGTATGGAGGACCAGATAGGACTTATTTTTTTCAGTTTTGTATGCAAATTTTTGGGATTGGGGGCAAAATTTGTGTTTGGCCCTGAATTAAATTGAGTTAGCACCAGCTGGTCTGGGCCATTGGTTGTGGTATAAAAATATGAAAGCATTCTGACAGGTGGATCTGAAGAAGAAAATTTTTGAAGAAATTTCCTCATATTGCACTATGTTAAAATTTGGACTTCCATAGCGAGTCCAAATATTAACCTATACACCTCATTTGAACAAACTTGAATCTGACCAAACTAGAGATGTTGTATACCAAATATGAAAGCATTCTGATAGGTGGATCTGAAGAAGAGGATTTTTAAAGAAATTTCCTCATATATTGCACGAAGTTAAAATTCAGGATACCGGAGGGAGCACAAATATTAACCCAGGGAACCAATTTGAACAAACTTGAATCTGACTCCCCTAGAGATGTTGTAAACCAAAAATTAAAGGATTCTGACAGGTGAATCTGAAAAAGAAGATTTTTGAAGAAATTCTCTCATACTGTACTAAGTTAAACTTCAGGTTCCCATCTGGAGCCCAAATATTAACACCATGCACTCGACCTGAACAAACTTGAATCTCACTCCCCTTGAGATGTTGTATACCAAATATGAAAGGATTCTGACTGGTGGATCTGAAAAAGATTTTTAAAGAAATTTCCTCATATTGCACTAAATTAAAATTTGAGCTACCAT
The DNA here is from genome assembly GCA_031216915.1 of Pictodentalium vernedei. NCBI lineage: Eukaryota > Metazoa > Mollusca > Scaphopoda > Dentaliida > Dentaliidae > Pictodentalium > Pictodentalium vernedei. The sequence continues at coordinate 297,439,253 of CM062296.1, forward strand.
AGCGAGCCCCATATATATACCTAGGAACCCGATTTGAACAAAACTGAATCTGATCCCCTCCCATGCCGCCCTCACCCCCAAGATGTATACCAAATATGAAAGATTTCTGACTGGTGGATCTGAAGAAGATTTCTAAAAATTATCCCCCATATTGCACTAAGTTAAAATTTGGACTTCCATATGAAGCCCAAATATTAACTTAGGAACTTGGTTTGAACAATCTTGAATCTGACCCTCATAACAATGATGTATATCAACATTAAAAGATTCTGACTGGTGGTTGTGAAGAAGAAGATTTTTAAAGAATATTCCTCATACTGCTCCAATTTAAAAATTCGGGCTGCTGTATTGAGCCCAAATATGAACCAATGGGCTTCATTTTAACAAACTTGTATCTGACTCCCCCATGGATGCTGTACACCAAATATCAATAGATTCTGACCATTAGTTCTGGAGAAAAGATTTTAAAAAATTTTGGCAAATATGCTGACTCAGCATTTTTTCGATGCCCTCTACAGAACACCCTAACATAACTGATGGCAATTTTTTTTTACCATTCAATTCTACTGTTCTTAAGAAGGATGCTTCATACCAAATAACACTTCTCTGTTCCGTGCGGTTTGGGAAATATGGGCATTAGAAAATATTTCTATTTTTAGCTGCTGGGGATGCGAGAATGGTTTTTTTTGCATGAGTGAAGTACTTGTAACCCAATAATACCACATACCAAATTTGGTTCAAATCGAACCATCGGTTCAGAAAAGATCAATTTTGGGCAGCGCCAAAAATCTTACCTCTCCCATTACAAAGCCAAATATTGCTTCACAAACTTCGTTTGAACAAATTTGATTCTACACCCCAGAAGGAAGCTCCATAACAAATATTAAGTCACTGTACCCACTGGTTCATGAGAAGATTTAAAAAATATTTTGGAGCATTTTCACCCACCCCCTCCCTATGGGGCTGGCCATATTGAGTTGGAACAAAAATGCAATGCCCCTTTGGGACCATCACTCACACAAACTTTCACTTGAATTGGCCCAGTGGTTTTGGAGTAGAAGACCAAAACATGGTGTTGACAGATGACAGACGGAGAATGATTAGATAAGCTCAGCTTGACTTTAGTTTAAACATTATTTTATTTCAAAGTTAAACTGATACATCATAGTGTAATAATGTGATAATCAACACGAAAAACAGTATAATCAATGAAATTGGATTCAGCAGCAAGCATGAATGCTTATGTAAGCTGTCTCCATAGGACAAATTGAACATAAGTGTATATATATATATGGCAAATAGGTCATATAATGTATCAAATTAGGCTGAAAGGCATAGTAAGATTTATGGAAAGAGTTGACACTAAAGAAAAGACTAGAAAAGAGTTATCGGAAATGAGATCGCTAATGAAGAGAAATTAGGGAAGATAAAAGAAATGAAATACCCAGGTAAGACAGATGATTCCTCAGTACTTAAGTGGAAGTCCACACCCCAGATATTTAATCCATCTTCTAAATGTCTATGCATGACACAGCACTAGAAACGCTTTGTCAAGGTGTGCTAAAAACAATAACATTTCCTAAATAACTAAACATTTTCATTTTTTGTCTTAGAAACATAGCTTATGACCCTCATTAGAAAAAGCTCAAAAAGCACATTCCAAAGAGGGCTTTTAGCTATGTTTTTGAGGCAAAAGCTGAAAAAATAATAAAACTTGTCTAGCACTGTTTTTTGAGAAGTGGCTTTTAACTAAAGCATTGTTCATGCTTGTCGGAAAGATGCCTGACACTAGTAAGGTATTTACTAGTTTTAAAATGGCATTACACGTACTGCATAAAATGTTTGGACTGAATGAACTGAGGTCAAATAGGTCAATAAATTAGGGAGTTCAGTGGTTGCCGCAAGTTATTCTTCAATAGATCATAAAATTTGTTATTCAATTAACTCTTTACCCAATGCAGACGATCTCAAAATTTATTATTTTAAATATTATTTTTCAAGTATTTCGAACAATTTCAACCAGTCCATGTCATGTAACCCCTAAATGCTCAACAAGATCATTCCAATGAGGGGTCACATGATATGGGTTTGTTGAAATAAAAAAAAAAAAAATGTTTTCAACTGCTGAATAGAGGATATCTAGTGATTTTGAGTGGATACCGAAAATTATCTCATGAGTGACCAAGACAAATGGCTATTCTTCGAGAGCACTTGCGCAAGTGAAAATAACCATTTGTCTCAGACACGAGTGAGATAATTTTTGGTATCCACTCAAAAACACTAGATTTTCTTTTTATTATACACTTTTTATAAGAATCTGATCATTTCTATCGATAATTCTGCTTGTTTCAACCTTGGATTGATGCATGAAAGTAAACAGTTCATTGATACGTGGAAGTGATTTGATAGATACTTGGAACAGGTAGCATCTTGCGATCTGATTCAGCTGGCGGGTTTCATGCATCAACTGAAGGTAAATACGTGTTGAATTATTGCTGGAAATGATTGGTATCCACTCAAAAACATTAGATTTTTTTTTCATTATACTTTTTTTGAACAAATTGATCATTTCCAGTGATAATTTGACTTGTATTCACCTTGAAGTAATACTTTGAAAGCTGCCATTTTGATTGATACCGTGAAAGTGAAAATTTCTATATCTTTACATTGGGGGATACAATTTCTATCTTTCTGCAATTTTTTTTATAATCTATCATTGCGTATAACAAAATTGTCTATTACATGGGCAGATGCAGTCGATTCATTCGGAAAAGGGTTAACAGGAGTTTACTCTTTCTATTATATAAATATGTCTGTTCACTTCTGCTAGAAATTCAAGCTTTGATTATCTCCCTTGATATGCAAGACAATTAGAAATTTTATTTTGCATGGCCAGACTACCCTGTCATGGGATGGGCTGGTCTGCTAGTAACCTATATATAATTAACAGATCAAATCTGTAATGATGGTATGGTAAATGGTTTGGCAGCTAAATGCAATTAACAGGGTTAATCAAAGGAGAAATATCAATTTCCTGGGCTTTACTGAAACTCATATTTTATAGAAGTACGCGGTAATGTTGTAGGCATTTTATTTCTTTGAATTCACATGAAAATGGTCTGAAAGAGGATTTTCCAGTATCGATGAAGGAACAAAAAAAAAAAAAAACAGAAATGAAGTAATGAACGTGTCAATGACACTGTAGCTTAACTTGTCTGTGTGTTGTGTTTGATGAAAAGGATAATATTCCATTTTTATGAAAGGATTATGAAATAAGACAAGAATTGTGATAATTGGGAATATGTTAATTTCTGTTCCCTGCTATGTTTTCAATAAAAATAATATGAGGTGTAGACTGTACTAAAGAAGAGAGGGGTGGGTTAATGTGGCTCTCACAGTTAATGTATGTGGCCCTCACAGTTAATGTATGTCAACAAACAAAAGTTACCAAGTTACAGTGAAATTATTCCAAAATGAGTTATCCTATCAAGTTACAATGAAATCCCTTCATAAATATGGCCCGTAGACTGTGCTAAAGGTTTTTGGGCTTCGGGCCTGTGAAGCCATCACGGTTGACTGATCGCAACCAAAAGGGGACGTCCTCATTTAGACATTATACTGAGTCATCCTACCAAGTTACAATGAAATCCCTTCATAAATACGACCTGTAGTCTGTGCTTAAGTTTTTGTGGTTTTGGGCTCCGGCAGCCATCATGGTTGAATAATCGCAACCAAAAGAGGACGTTATCATCTAGGCAATATCTGGAGTCATCCTACAAGTTACAATGAAATCCCTTCATAAATACGACCTGTAGACTGTGCTAAAGGTTTTCGGGCTTTGGGCACCTGTAGCTGTGACAGTTGACCAATCATTACCAAAAGGGGATGTTCTCATCTAGACATTATATGGAGTTATCCTACCAAGGTACAATGAAATCCCTCCATAAATACAACCTGTAGACTGGGCTAAAGTTTTTCGGGTTTTGGGCTCGGGCAGCCATCACGGTTGAATGATCGCGATCAAAAGGGGACATTCTCATTTAAACATTATATGGAGTCTACCTACCAAGTTACAATGAAATCCCTCCATATTAAATATGACCTGTAGACTGTGCTAAAAGTTTTGGGGTTTCGGGCTTGGGCAGCCGTCATGGTTGAGAGATCATGACCAAAAGGGGACGTTCTCATCTAGATATTAAACAGAGGCATCCTACCAAAATACAATGACATCCCTTCATAAATACAACCTGTAGACTGGGCTGAAGGTTTTTTGGTTTTGAACTCAAGCAGCCATCGTGGCTGAATGATCGCGACTAAAAGGGGACGTTCTCATCCAGACATGACCTCAAACCTGCATATGAAATTTCGTGATGATCGGACAAGAACTACAGGGGGAGTCTGTGCTAAAGGAAAATGTGAACAGACTCACAGACTAACAGACTTCCGCACACGTGATGGCAATAGCTTATCTTGACTTTGTCAAGTTAAGCTAAAAATGAACTAAAACCAGTTGAAAAACAAAAAAATCTATTCACTGATTAATAACCAACATTTTGAATAAATTACATAAGATAATATGAATGGGTTTATGAGCTCCTCCAGTTGTTTGTTTATTGGGTTTAATGACACTTTCAAAACACAGGTTCATGTCATGTCACAGTTTTTCAAGTGGAGGAAGTCAGAGTACTATGTGAGAACCTCTGAGCAGCAGCAAGTAACTGTCAGCCTCTCCAACTTACTAACCTGCCACAAGAAGTGTTAGCATTGGTTGAAGGCAAGTGTGCCTACAACAGGGGTACCTACAACATTCTGCATGTCTTGACACACTGCATCGCAGCAGTCACACTTGGGCAGTTGGGATTAACCCTTTACCTAACATGAAAAGCAGATGACACTTGAAAACAAAATTCTTGAATAACTAAATAATTTCATTTTTGCATGAAAAACATAGCTTATGACCCCTCATTGGAACAAGCTCAGTGAGCTCATTCCAATGAGGGATCATAAGCTATGTTCTTGAGACAAAAAATAAAACGAGCAATGAAAAGTTGGCATATGCCCCAATGGTGTCATAATGCCATACTGGCCATATTGAAATGGCTAGCTGGACCAAAATCGAAAGGAAGCATTGCCTAGTCATTCACAAGTAACCCCCAAAATTATGATTAGATCAAATATGCTGTTCTTTAGTTATTGCATGAAACCAAAAGTTGACAGATGGTCAGACAGACAAACATGGTGAAAACGTAATGCCCCCAAGAGGGTCGTGGCCATAAAAAATAATGAATATTGAATGGTAATTTTTGTGAATAGCGCTGGCCAGTTTTGGCCGTTACGTTGGGTAAAGGGTTAATGACCTGGTCATGATCAAATCTATAACTTTTGTATTAGAAGTCCAATGCACAAACCAATCAGACACTGCTGCACTCCCTTCCTAGTAGGGTAGTCAGAACAGTTTGTGGTGGTATGAATCTTCTGGCTTACCCCTTTGATTAACTGGTAGAGTGCTAAATTATTTTTGGCCATCAAAATTTGTTCACATATCTTTGCCTTGTTACAATTTATGGGAGAGTGCCTACAGGCACTCTCCCATCAATTATAACAAGGCAAGTCCTTACAGACTAAATAATATCACTTCAAAGATAATACAAAGCACATCCACTGAGTATGAATCCTTCAAGTTGCAGTACCTTCACCTCAGAGAAAAGCCCAAATATGGGCTTCCAGCACTCTACCAGTTAACCCTTTACTTAACAAGAAAAGCAGACAACACTTGCAAATAAAATTCTTGAAGACCTAATTTTTTTTATTTTTTGCATCAAAAACATAGCTTATGACCCCTCATTGGAACGAGTCTGTTGAGCTCCTTCCATGAGGGGTCATAAGCTATGTTTTTATGACAAAAAAATAAAAAAGTAATGAAAGTGTCAATGACACTGTAGCTCAACTTGTGTAAGACATGTACATGTATAGTATGTGACACAGCAATGACAAACATCTAGGTAATGAACTGATAACAAAGGTACATGTAAAGTATTGTAAAGGTCTGTACATAAATACTGACCATAGTCTGTAACAAATGTACAGGTAAAGTATTGTAAAGGTGGGTGACAGTTAGATGCTGAACTAGAAAAGAAATTTCCATGGGGTTAATGTTACAATGGGGATCCTTGTATGGTGCATCATAAGCCAAATGTTAGCAATTGTTTTGGACTGTTTGGTTCAAACCCTTCTACGGTTGATTCCTACTAATTAATAAATATTTGTCTAGTCCTTCTTAAAATAGAGGTATTTGAATTTTTTTATCTTCAGCACATAGGTTCCCACGGGTGAGGAGGTTTTATTTTTCTCAATCGAAACAGAAAACTGGGTTGTGCTAATAATGTTTACCCTCCCCAAACAACACCAAATATTAACACAGCTAAGCCCAAAAGCACTCGTCACCGTCCCATGATAACAAACGTAGTCCTAGAAGTTCTGTACAAAAAACTGATTGCACCTAATATTGGTATAAAATGGCAGCTGGCAGCCATCTTGAATTTCAGTCCACACCCAAAAAAACTTGTTCTTGTCCCAAGGAGATAACAAAGGTACCCAAGAAGTTTCGTGAAGATCGGTTCATAAATACAGCCTCTAGCCCAAGCCGTACTGACAAGCGCACTTACTGTGTATAAGTAGCCCTGAATAAATCACTGATTGCACCTAATTTTGGTATAAAATGGCCGCCGGCAGCCATCTTGAATTTCAGACCGCACCCAAAAAACCTTGTTCTTATCCCAAGGTGATAACAAAGATACCCAAGAAGTTTCGTGAAGATCAGGTCATAAATACAGCCTCTTGCCCGAGCCGTATTGACATATGCATTTACTGTGTATTAGTAGCACTGAATAAATGAAAGTTCATCTAATTTGCATAATTTCTGCACGAGACAAAAACCCGTATTATATGTCATGTATTCCATGTTACTAAACATTCATACAAAAATTTATTCAAATCACAACTTTCATTCAGAAGTTCTGTACAAAAAACTGATTGCACTAATTTCTGTACAAAATAGCTGCTGGCGGCCATCTTGAATTTCGGACTGCACCCCAAAACACTTGTTCTCACCCCACGGTGATAACAAAGGTACCCAAGAAGTTTCATAAAGATCGGTTCATAAATACGGCCTCTAGCCCAAGCCGTATAGAATTTCTGTACAAAAAACTGATTGAACCTAATTTCTGTACAAAATGGCCACTGGCAGCCATCTTGAATTTTGGACAGCACCCAAAAGCACTCGTTCTCATCCCACAGTAATAACAAAGGTACCCAAGAAGTTTTGTAAAGATCGGTTCATAAATACGGCCTCTAGCCAGAGCCGTATTGAATTGTTGACGCCAGACAGACGGACGACGGGCCAGGGCATAACCTCAAATTTTACTATGTCAAAGGTGAGCTAATAAAAATTGAATGGTGAATTTTGTGAATAGCGCTGGTCGGTTTGGGCTGTTACGTTGGGTAAAGGGTTAATGAATCGGCTGCATCCACCTGTGTAATTTACAGATTGAGGAGTTGAAAAAAGATTATTTTTCAAAACATTTCAACTAAACCATATCATGGGACACCCCCACTGAAACAAGCTCATTCCAATAAGGGGTCACATGATATGGTTTTGATTGAACCAACTAAAACAATATTTAACACAGTCAGTTTTGGTATCCTGTGTCTGTAAGGGTAAGGAAAGATACCTTCAAAGTAAATAGAAATGAAATGTCAATTTTGGTATCCTATTCATTGGATAAAGGGTTATACAGTACCTGTGTCTGTAAGGGTAGGGAAAGATACCTTCAAAGTAAATAGAAACTAGAGATGGTGTGTCACCCGCTATACCCCCACCATGGCATACCACCTAGTGTGGGTGACTGAAAAGGGGCATTCAATTTAAAAAAAATTCAATATGTCCACCTGTCGGCCAGCTTGAAACCGAGCGGGAAAAAAATTATGTCACGCACTTCCCCTCATCATGTTGATCATTTTTGTAAAGTTTCAGGAAAATGTGGCTAAAACTGTGGTAGTAGTTCACTTCACAAGTTTACATAAAAAAAAAATCCAAAATGGCCGCCAGTCACCCATCTTAAATCCGATCGGGAAAAAAAACTGTCACACACTGCTCCTCATCATGTTGATTATTTTTGTGAAGTTTCATGAAAATGTGGCTAAACTGTGGAAGTAGTCTGCTCCACAAGTTTACATGTGCAACAGACCGACGATGACAGACTGACAAGTTGACTCTTATATACCCCACTAAAACTTCGTTTAGAGGGGGTATAATGAAATGACAATGGCTGATTGTCTAGTCAGTTTTGGTATCCCATTTATTGGATAAAGGGTCATACAGTACCTGTATCTTTAAAAGTAAGGAAAGATACCTTCAAAGTAAATAGAAATGAAATGACAATTGCTGATTGTCTAAAATGTAATGTGTACCTTTAACTTGGGAATGTCCGATTCCATTTGGTCATTATAGGATCCTGGGTAACGATTAAACTGTTCATAAAATTTATCAACAGCCCTCAACAATACATAATATATCAGATCATCACCATCTTCATTCTCCATGTGACTTCCTGAAAAAGTAGATTAAAACAAAAGGCTCATCAGTTTAACAGGATGAGTGCTGGAAGGCCAAATATGGGTTTTATTCTGAAGTGCAGGTACTGCAATTTGAAGGCTTCATATTCTGTGGATGTGCTTCAAATCAATTTCTATTGTCTGTATGAATTTTTCCTTGTCACAATTTATGGGAAAATAAAGTGCAACAAGGCTAAGACAATGAACAAATTTTATAGACTAAAAATAATTTAGCACTCTACCAGTCAACCGTTTACCCAATGCAGACCATATCAAAATTTATTATTTTAACTCTTAGAAGCCAGAGAATCAGAATGAATTTATTGAACATGACATACGGCAAAAAACTTACAGTGAAGCAGGTGCTTCTAGTCAAGTGTCGTCTGCCTATTCAGGCAGACGATATTTGACTAGAAGCACCTGCTCAGTGTTTAATTCTCCCCCAGCCCAAAGATAGCCAAAATGTCACAGCCAGATTACCTGCCATATTACATCACAGGCAAGAAAACTCGACTCCCGGATTCTAAGAGTTAAATAACATTTTAAAAAAATTTTCAAAGAATTTCAACAAAACCATATCATGTGACCCGTCAATGGAACGAGCTCAACGAGCTTGTTCCAAAGAGGGTCACATGATATGGTTTTGTTGAATTTTTTTTAAAAGTATTTTTTCTGCTGCTTAATTTGCATATTAAGCAGGTGGATGTGGCCAATTCGTTGTGTAAAGGGTTAAAACCTTTACTTTATGAAAGTCCAAATCTGCCAATCACGTTTCAGAAAAAAACTGCCATCTAAAGTCAGTTATTATTTTCATCCTCAAAGTAGATTGTTTGCTCCATAAGATTTACAAATGGATTTTGGACTAAATTCAACAATGCTTTAATTGCACTGCAGCAAATTCATGCCACATTCATCTGCTCTTGATGTTCTATACCAAGTTTCATGCCAAAATCTTGAGAAATACAAAAAAATAGTGCAACCTGAAGCGTTTTATATGCTCTCTCCTTCAATACCAACAGCATATGTTCCTCACTTGAGTGGTTGCATTTCTCAAGGTGGCATAAATGTGAGCCATTTTGAATAAACAAGCAAACACATATGTAGACTAACTCAGTTAAACTCCCCCACCCCTACCTCCTATATATCAATCCAAGAAGGACAATATAAAAATTATTCAATTTTCGCTTGCCATTCAACAAAATTTATATTCCCTTGCACAAAAATCAACAATGTTCATAGGGACAGTTTTTTGATGTTTGACAGGGGGCATAACAGTGATAAGTATTCGTGGACAAAACCACCAATATGAGGATATCCTTTCCAATCATACTGGTTTATCACCATACCCATGAACATCAAAATTCAACAACACATGCTTCAGTTACAGAGACAATGGCTGACAAGGTGACTTGGGCAAAACAGTTTGTCTTGGGTCAGCAAAATTCGCTCTGCCTTTAATAAAAAGCAACAATGAAGTTGCCTTGTAAAAATTCAATCTACCATCAAATTAGTTGAATCTCATGCACAATTAACCCTTTATCCAATACAGAGAATATCAAAATTTATTATTTTAATTACTATTTTTTTTAATTTTTCAAAACAATTTCAACAAAACCATATCATATGATCCCTCATTGAAATGAGCTCAATGAGCTCATTCCAATGAGGGGTCACATGATATGGTTTTGTTGAAATATTTTAAAAAAAATTTTTTCAACTGCTCAATTTGCAAATTACGTGAGCGGATGTGGGAGATTCGTTAGGTAAAGGGTTGAATAGAAAATGCCTAAAAGATGCTTTATTGGAAATATTAAATGATGCTTGAGCTAATATTCATAGTATCTAAAAAATAAAATTAAGAGATTAAAAAAACAGTGATCAGTCAAACCCAACATGTTTTTGATTACAGTGAAAATCAGGGTTTGTGCACTTTTTTGAGAACCAAATTCCATGACTTTTCCAGCACTTTCTACCAATTTCCATGACTTTTTCCCTGTCAGTATGGCCACTAAGCTCTCTTTTGGTGGATTTTTAAGCATAATTTTTTTTTTTTGGGGGGGGGGGGGGGGGGGGGAAATGGTGTACTACATCATTATCACAACAAATTTCAATGACTTTTCCAGACTACAGCAAAAAAAACGCCCCCAATTTTCCCAAAACTTCCAGGCCTGGAAAAAGCATTTCTCATCTGAACTTGGGAAGTGGGTCAAAACACATCTATCTTGTTGACATTATAGGGGTGCACCCTACTAGTTTCCAAGTATGTTTGCTCCAGAAAAGTGTCCTCCAAAACACTGGAATTTTCCAGAATTACTAATATTTCACTAGAATTATTCATTATTCAGTGTAATAAATCATTTTGTATTAAATTGGATTCAAGAAGGTAAATAAACCTTGAATTCTACACCATGATTTTTTTTTCCTAAATAAGGCCTAAAAAAATTAAAAATCTGTTTCTCAGGCCCTCCCGCATGGTCCTTTTGGCTGCCGCATACTCTCTTTTTATAACCAATTTAAATTTAAAAAAATTAAAATTAAATGGTTTATGTCTGATATTTTACCCAAGTTAAAAAAATTGATGAATTTATCACTTGAGTGCATGAAGGCTTTGCAATGCTTTAGCATTGCAAAGCCTTCTTCCACTCAAGGGATGAAATACACCACCCATGCTATTCTGCAGATTATGAGGCCTAAAACTTGAACCAAGAACATGAACTTTTGATGGCAAAGAAGTAATTACTGAAATAAAAAATAAAATAAAAAAACGCTCGCCCGCATGCAATTCCACAAATAATGGCCTGAGAAACAGGAGATCTACTTTGTGTGGCCTAAACTGAAATAAATAGCATAAACATACTTTTTTCTATCTTTCTTTCTCTCAGCTTTAGCAAGTTATTTACATGTGAGAAAACTATATGATGGAGCAATCATGGAAATACCCATTCATATTTCTCCTTCCAGCTCACTTCTCCCTGTTTTCAGTTGACTTAATGGTTGAGTGCTATAAGGACAGTCAGACAAATACAGGTACCAGAGCAAGAACCGACATATTCCTAGCTTATGTTTCATATTCAGCCAAACGCAAATATTTGGTTTATATAAATTTGTCCTATTACAAATTACTGGAGAGTGCCTGTTGACACTCTCCAATAATTTGTAATAAAACAAATTCTGAATAACAATTTAAGGCCTCCAAAAATAACCTTGCCCTCAACCAGTTAAAGTCTGACAGAGAAGTGACTTCTCCATCAATTTACCCACCAGGCTGGTCAGTATTCAGTTAATGCAAGACATGGGTACAGAATGTTTTCTAAGTGTAACAAGCCTTTCAAGGGCCATAAATCCTTGGTAACTGGATGTAACTGGATGTCCTTTTCCCGTACTGGTCTCTCACCATATCAAAGGACATCACAATTCACCAACCAATGACTGAGTTATAATGGAAACCTCCATATGGAAAATCTTCTACGTGTAAACAAGGGCCATAACTCTGGTATATATGCCTATACAAAACTTGCAATATGTGGATATCCTTTTACCCATGCATGTCTGACACCATACCAAAGAACATCAAAATCTGAAAACTGATACTTGAGTTATAATGCAGAACATTCAGAAAATGTTCAAAGTTTAATGGTATGTATGGACATGTACAAAACCCGCAGCATGTGCATATCCTTTCTCCCTTCTGGTCTCTCACCATACTAAAGGATATTAAAATCTGACAATTGATGCTTGTGTTTTATTTCAAAATGTTTGTATGGAAATACAGACTGATAAAGCCCTCAACTATATGCCTACAATAACCTCCTTTGGAGGTTGGGTGATAAGGAATTTTTTGCAAGTGTTGTCTGCTGGCATGCTAAGGTAAAAAGTTTATCAAAATTCGGGCTGATCAAATGCAATGCAAAACAAGGGACAATGTGAATCCTGGAATACAAATCCAATGGTGTCACAACACTATGGCGGCTATACTGAATTGGCTAGCCGGACCAAAATCGAAAGGAAGCATTATCTAGTCATCCACAAGTAAAATTATGATTTGATCAAATAAGCGGTTCTTTAGTTATTTGATGGAAACCAAAAGTTAACAGATGGATGGACTGGTGGATGGACATCTGGACGGGTGGACTAACAAATGGGTAGATATGTGGCTATCAATTATGTGGCTTATATTTTCAAGTGGCTTCTCAAATTAATGTGGCTCCTTTCTCCAACGAATAGTTATGTGTCTTATGAGTGGCATCTCAAAATTATGTGACCTTTTTTCTAACAAATGGCTATTTATGTGTCCAGTGTCCATTCATATTTTATGTGGCTTATATCTTTAAAAGTGGCTTCTCAAATTTTATGTGGCTATCAATTATGTGGCTGCCAATTATGTCGCTTTTTTACTAACAAATGGATATTTATGTGTCCAGTGTCCATATATATTTTATGTAGTTTATATTTTTAAGTGGCTTCCAAACTTTTATGTGGCTTTCTATATAGAATTTTATGAGTCTTATATTGAGTGGCTTCTCAACTTTTATATGGCTATCACTTATGTGGCTGCCAATGGATGGATGTCCAAGAGTTTGGACCACGCTTTTGCAACCTTTAACGTGACTATGATGTAAACTACCTTATTTAGTCACATAGATGATTTTTAGATGTCTAAAAAATTTCTGTTATATGGCTAAACATGGATGGACAGACATATGGACGGACGTATTGATGGATGGATGGATGGATGGACATGGTGAAAACATAATGCCCCCGAGAGGGGCAAGGGCATAAAAATGATGAATCACTTCATAAACACTGAGTCTAGAAAAGATATATATCTACCATCCATATATCAGAACTATAACAAAATTTAAAGACTAAAAATGAATAGAAAGATGGTAGTATATCACAGTGGTGTGATATAATTACATAGAGAGAAACTCTATTACCTATAGTTTGTAACTTTTCACTTTTAGAACTGTATTCTTCATCCAAACTTCTGCACCGAACCACTCTCAAAAATGCAGCATTCTTGCCTGTTGGAAAAAATCTTCCACAATCAGTATGTTGCTCACAACAAAAGTTAAAAAATTTATAGTAATTTATATATTTTTTATACTTACCAATGACCCAGACTTAGCTGGTGCTAAACTCTTTAATTCTGGGCCAAACACAAATTTTGTCCCCCTAATCCCCAAAATTTGCATCAAAAAACGAAAATTACATGTCCTATATGGTCCTCCATACATTTACTCCTCTGCGCATGTGCAGTGTCAAGAAGGTCCCGAAACTGGCGCCAATTATCATTCTTACAACCAGTGCCTGGTAAGTGTTATGTACTCAGCGGGGAGGTAGGAGTTCCCAACTCATGGGAGGGCCATCCCCGTCTAGGTCATTGGTAAGTATAAAAAATATATAAATTACTATAAATTTTTTAACATTTTTATACTCTACCAATGATCCAGACTTAGCTGAATAGTAAATAGGCTGGAGGGCCTAGGACATAAAGGAAAATCCAGTAAGCTCAATTATCTATAACAGAATATCCCCTTCAGGAGAAAAGGAGAGATAGGCTTTACATGTATCTTTCTTATTTATTTATACTAAAGGAGAAAGACACAATACCAAACAGTAATTGAGCATAATAATCATCAATGATCTCTATTAACATCCAGTATAACCCTTTATACTAATATTTTTAAAGGTAAGCCAATAAATAAAGGAAGTCCAGAGAAATGAGACTCTTTATATTCATTAAAAGTGTCCGAGGATTGTATATTAACGCTCGTTTGACACGTGACATATACAAATGCTTCACACCGAGCTACACTTTAAAAATATTACATGTATGAGTAAACATTAGCTTTACACTTTAAAACCATCCCGGTACCGACTCGGAATTACTGACTCTAGGGGAGGTATTCCCTTGTCCCTTGCTTTTCACTATGAAGCAGGTGACCTAAGGGAACACCCCCCCCCCCCCTTCCCCTTGGTCAAATACCCCAGAGCGAAGAGGGTAGCAGGACAGAGTCACTGCCGGAACAGAAAGCCTACATAACTATAGTTGCAACTGTTTAGTGGACGATATTCTGAGCAACTGATAATGGACCTAAACAATGGAGGTCTCCAGAAATGGACTCAATATTTCTGAGATAGAAATTAGTGAATGTGGAAGGTTGAGACCAATATGCAGCCTTCATTAAATCAGTAATAGCAATACAATACAAAGAGCCCTTACTTCATGAGCGGAGATCTTGAGTGCCGACTGCTGAGAAGATAATTTTCCATAAGCAGTACAAATAGTTAATTGAATCCATCTAGCAATAGAATGAACCATAATATCCTTTCTATTAGGCATCAAAGACAGAAAGAAACGCTTACGTCCCTTTCTGATGAACTCAGATCTACGTTTGTAAATACGTATTGCTCTAACAGGACAAAGAAAAGGCCTACGCCCATCAGATGATGGAAGGACCTTAATAACAATAGGTTCAGAATACTTATTAGGAGCCTGATTCTTAGCCAAAAATCCAACATTGGTGGTAAAGGTAATAGTATTACCAGCACTACGGTAATGAGAATCATCCACAGATAGTGCATGAAGCTCACTAACTCTTCTAGCAGAAGAGAAGGCTAAGAGAAAGGCTGTCTTATATGTTAAGAATTTGAAGTCCACTGTGTCAAGAGGCTCAAAAGACACTTCTTTTAGCTTAAGAAGAACCCAAGCCAAATTCCACTTGGGAATTAATCTAAGGGTTCTAGGTCTATTTATCAAAAAATTTCTAACTAATTTAGATAAAGAGACATTAGTTCCAATCATTAAGCTATCATGATGTGCATAGGTATCGGATAGCATAGACCTATAACCCTTAATGGTGATAGGCTGCAGTTTAATCTCATCAAACAAGTATACTAGAAAGTTTGCAACGTCTGGAATGGAAGGATCATAGATATTTACGGAATGATCCCCACACCACTGACGAAAGACCTTCCACTTAGCAGCATAGTTTAGCGAAGAGGAGGTCCTCCTACAGTTAGAAATCGCGTCCACTGTTCGTCCTGTAAAATGTTTTCCGTGCAAGAAGGACCACACAACGGAAATACATGAAGGTTTAGACCTTGCGGATTGTGATGGAGGATGCCCGATTTCCCCTGCGAAAGATCTTCCCGTTGAGGAAGCTTCCTCGGTATGTCCCACAACAGACACCTGAGTAGATTTATCCACGGTCTCTGTGGAGACAGAGATGCTACCAACAGAATCTTGCATTGCGATTGTTTTATCTTGAGCAATATCTGCTGAATCAATGGCGCTGGAGGATATGCATATCCTATCATTCGTCCCAAGAGATCGAGAGAGCGTCTACTGCAAACGCTTGAGGATCCAGACAAGGTGACACATACGTCTGCAACTGATTGTTGAGATGTGTCACAAATAAATCTATCATTGGCCGTTCCCACTGGTAACAAATCTGATTGAATACTTGCTTGTTGAGAGTCCATTCTGACGGCAACAGGCGACCCCTCCGTGAAAGGGAGTCTGCTAAGACGTTCAGACGACCCGGAATATGACAGACCAAAAGAAGAATCTGATGTTCTAGTACAAACAGAAGAATTCTTTCCGTTAGATTGAGCAACGGAATGGAATGAGTGCCACCTTGGTTCTGAATATACGCAACTACCGTCGTATTGTCAGACAGAATTTGCACGTGTGCATTCTGAATAACATCTATCCAATGACGTAGAGCAAGCCAAATCGACATCATCTCTTTGATGTTGATGTGCTTGCTTAAAAACTGCGGATCCCAAAGACCCTGGCACTTCAAATCCGATGGGCTCAGTGTCGCGCCCCAACCTGTTTGACTGGCATCCGTCATAATCGTAAAACTCAGATCTGGCAATTGCAGTGGAACTCCCTAAGTTAACCACTGTATGTCTGCCCAAGTCTGAATCTCTTGTTTCACTTGGCTTGACAAGAGGATGTCCGTCTCGAGCGAATGAATCTTCACTCTCCAATTCTGAGTCAGATAGACCTGGAGAGGACGAGTGTGTAGCCGCCCTATTGGAATGAGATCCGCGGTAGCTCTGCACAGAC
The DNA here is from genome assembly GCA_031216915.1 of Pictodentalium vernedei. Taxonomy (NCBI): domain Eukaryota; kingdom Metazoa; phylum Mollusca; class Scaphopoda; order Dentaliida; family Dentaliidae; genus Pictodentalium; species Pictodentalium vernedei. Next base: position 297,455,946 of record CM062296.1, read on the forward strand.
CAATTAGTCTCATGAATTCTCTCGCTGTAACTTTGTCTGAGTGAAGACAATAGCGAGCGTAACAACTGACTAATTTTGCTCTGGTTATCGGCAGACAAACGAGATTGTTGTGTGTCTCGAAGCTCATCCCCAGGTGGGTGAATGACTTGGACGGCACCAGATCCGACTTCTCTTCGTTTACTATGAAACCAAGACGTCGGAGCAATAGAAGGAGATTCTGCATATCGTTCTGAAGTGTTAACTCGTTGCCGTACATCTGAAGAATATCGTCCAGGTAAGCCGCGTTACCACAGACGAATGAGCTCGGAAATAAGTCATTACTGTGCTCATTACTCAAGTGAAAGCCCAGGGTGCTAGATTCAGACCAAAGCACATCGCTCGGAACTGATAAACAACACCCAGGACAGCGAAGCGAAGATACTTTCTGAACGCCGGATGTACCATGACGTGAAAGTATGCATCCTTGAGGTCTATGCTCACAGCATAGTCGTTCACTCGAATGCTCGCTCTGACCGATCGAATGGTCTCCATATAGAACTTTGGAGCCACGATCAGCTTGTTTATCCAGCTTAAATCGATCACTGGACGGAACGAGCCGTCTGGTTTCGGAACCAGAAAGATATGGCTGTAGAAACCTGGAGATTCCTGGTTTCCTACGACCTCTATTGCGTTCTTCTTTGAAAGAGACTGGACTTCTGATAGAAGTGCCCTTCTTTTCTGAAAATTTGACGGAAGCTGAGTCCATCTTGGATATCGAGTTAACGGAGGTTTGCCTTTGAAGGACAGTTTTAGTCCTTCCGAAATAACCCCTCGAACCCAAGGGTCCTCCATAATTGATTCCCAGTTGCTTGAGAAACTTGACAGTCTTCCGCCCACCGGAACATGTCAGAGGTCTAAACCATCACCTCCTGGATCTGTGAGGCTTGCGGGAGAAGAAACTACGTCCTCCGCTACCCGCACCTCACGCCGTCAGCCTAGAGGCGTCTGACCGGTTATTTCAGCCAGCGTTATGGCCCCTATTCGAGTCGCTACTCTGCCGGTCTCTAGAGTAAGACCTAGAGGACGCATAGGAACCTCTATAGGAACTTCCCCTGGACGAACTCATCCCAGAAGTGCCTGGCCTACTCTTCTCTGCTGGTTCCGACTTCTTGGAAGCAGACTTAAATAGCAGAGAGTCTGAAGCTTTCTCAGTTAATTTATCATATATTGCAGAAAGCTTGCCGTTGAAGAGAAACTCTCCGGAGACCGGAGCGACTCTAAGAGAGTTTTTCACCTTACTGTCCATGTGTGTGGAAGTAGCTAGGGCCGCGTCACGTCTAACTAACTTCAGATTCGCCACTGAAAGGGCTGAGTTATACGTGGAAAAAGCTATGGCCCTGGACAGAACTCTTAAGGACGTCTGTACATCTTGGAATTCTGGTCCTTCAAAGCGTAATGACAATGCTCTAGTAAGGCGATCTGCATATGAAGGAGCGTCTAAACTAGCTCTGTTAGACGATATTGTCGTTTCCAACGTTGACGAAGGAAGTGACATAGACGACGGCATGGATAATTCAAGGTCTTCAGCCTGGTCGTCTAAACGCAGAGGAACTCTCTGGATGCCCTGACCTGCCATTTCAAATTTATTCCTTTGATTGATAAAAGGCAGTTGTAGAGCAGATGCCGGTAGGAAGGCTGACCTGCCCGTCTTGTTGGCAAGTTTGTCAATAGCGTCATCTAATAATTCAAATATCCGAGAGACATTCCTGGACTGTGATGGAAATTCCGGGACAATGTCCCTAAACCGATTAAAAAAGTCGGTGTCCAGTGGCGCTATCACCCTTCTATCCAGCTGCGCAGCATTTTGGTCCGGCGGAACAATTTCTGGAAGGTAATGCCGGATGAACTCTACGGCTATTTTATGTTGTTCCGAAAGGGAAAAATCTAATTCATCGGAATCCCTTTCGCCATCCTGCCGGACCTCTTGCAATTCTCGGTCGTCCGCACCTGATCCGGCGACGGAACGTACCGACCCAGCTTCGTCTGAAACTTCATATTCCAACAGAGGCTCTGCCGGTTGCTGGGATGCTGTGATGATCTTTGCTATCTGTGATAGCACGTCCGTTTCGGAGGCCTGGAGGAGCCGCGGTCTTACTGGATTTAGCCGCCAGAAGCTCCCTGGACGTTGCATCTTGCATACATCTTTTGTGTGAACGCCTGGATGTAGAAGGTCTCATATCCCTGGCTACCGGATGGCATGACCTGGTCGCTGTGGAATCCCTGGTCGGCGAAGCTGACTGTATATCACTGGTCACATAGCCAAGGTGCGGTCGTGTGTGCTGCCGTGAGGATGAGGAAGCCTTATAGGTAGCCTCGCCAGACTGCCTATATACCGGAGCATCCCGAGCGGCGGATGTATGCTCCGACTCCATAACACTATGAACTACAACATCTGGTCCCAGATGTTGCTGTATGAGAGAGGGACCTCTCTCGCTTGCAGCTCGTGCGGAGCTGGACAAGCTAAAAACCGGACTATCAGGCTTCCTCCGATCCATCCTCCTTTCCGTCGTTACTGGGTGTACACATGGAAGTTTTATAGTGCTCGCAACACCCGACTCTCTCTCCTGGACCGCAACAGACGAACCCGGGTGCTGACCCATTCGGTGAATGGACGCGACACCGGGTGAGCCAGTGGACGTCAACCTCTTCGATCGAACTTGCGAACTCCCGGGTAATTGATGGATCTCCATGAGCACTTTTGCCGCTAGCTCTTCGCTTGTATGTGATGACGGAGGCACACTTCTGGACATCACGGAAATATCACACTGTTCTTGTTCCTCTGAAAAAGAGAGTGAAAGACTAGAGTGACTCTGCGGAGAGAGGACCAACACGGCCCAGTCCCCAGTAACAACATACCGTGAAACACATTTCCAACATTTGTCATCCCAATTGAAACACACAGAACAAAGATCAATGCGAGTACATAGAGTACAATTAATACAGAGATCATGAGAATCAGAGGAAGATTTCCTCCTATTACAATTTGAAAAAAAATCATTCATTGTGAAAAAGGTAAACTATCATAGCACACGCACTAATCCTTGAAAATATAGATACATAATAAAACAATCCATTATAATCATTACGAAAAAATGATTCGAAAAGAAAACATTTTTTGAAAAAAAATTTTTTTCAGAAGAGCCCAAGTTCCCAATGGGAACCCTGAGCCCAATGGATCCCAAAAAAGCCTAAGTGTGTACAAAAATTTTAAATCATTTTTGAAAAATTAATGAAACACTTACGGACAATATTAATGTATCTAGCTATGAAATAAGTGATGCAGAAGACAAGTAATCACTATCAGAAGTAACTGTTGTCAATCTAAGCAAAAGTGTCAACAAACCGGAAACATGACTCCAGGCACTGAAAAAACCTGGCTCAAAATCAGTTACCAATTTAAAACACTATCTGATGCAAAACAGAGCCTTCCAGAGAAGAAACTGTAGAACATCAGAAGGTAGATGCAGACCAAAAGCCTAAACATTCCTAGGGTGAGGACATAAACACGGGGAAAAAACAGAAAAAATTCTGTTACCAAGGCAAAACTCACAAGAAATTTTAGTAATAAACATTACAAAATATAAGCCAAAACATGGGAATAGCTAGGGAGGAATAAGGAAGGTAGAGAGGAAACACTGAACAAACAATGTTACATTCATAGCAAGAATGACAATAACAGGGCCATGCCTCGGAAATAGGCAACATGAAATAATTTCGTAAAATAATTATAAGTTACAGCCCTGAACATTTTCTTGCACTATTTTTTCCTCTCCTCCTTATATTTTCTCTTTATTTCCACCATTTCTCTCATCAAAATGTGTCTGGCATTATGAAAACTGAGATTTGGAAGCACAGATAACAGTGAAGTGTAACTGTTTTGAGGGCCAAACAAAGGATGATAATTGGCGCCAATTTCGAGACCTCCTTGACACTGCGCATGCGCAGAGGAGTAAATGTATGGAGGACCATATAGGACATGTAATTTTCAGTTTTTGATGCAAATTTTGGGGATTGGGGGGGGGGGGGGGCAAAATTTGTGTTTGGCCCTGAATTAAAAAGTTTAGCACCAGCTAAACTGGGTCATTGGTACAGTATAAAAATATCGCAAATGGATCAATATTTGGCATTACAATCCATATTTTATCACATAATCACCATCAAGTAGCTTATGGAAATATCGTTCATAACATGTCTCATATGGACCTGACATTTGAAGTCAACATCCTAACATTAACTACTTGCATGCTGTTGGTGGATATTCCTGCCCAGGACAGAAATTCTCTTGCTACTGAAATAAGTATAATTTGGGTACATTTGGTCTAATTTTTGCCCTATAAATTGAATGGAATTTTCCACCAGTGAAATTTTAAGTTACATTTAACCTCTAGCACTCAGGTAGAGCAACAAAACTTTTCTCAAATCACCTTGTTTTTCTCTTGTTTAAATATGAATTTAACCAATTATAGCTTGTTTGACAGAGCTCATCGAGCTCTGTCAAACAAGGTATATTTAGTTAAATATCAAACTGCATTATGGGAAATATTTGCTGCCGAATACTTTTCCATTTTGACATCAGTGTGCAGAGGGTTAAATTGATTTTTCATCAAATCTTGTCATGGCTGCTGTAAAGCAGCCATGACTAGATTAGATGAAAAATATCTTGAAAATAATCAGCAGGTTAAGAGTTAAGAGTGAGTTGGTTTTGGAAGCAGAATTGAATGCATCTTCTTTTATATTTCATTAACTGTTTACATTTGTAGAAAACATTTCCAGAATAACTAAAAATTTTCATTTTTTGTCTCGAAAACATAGCTAATGTACCTTCATAGAAACAGACTCATTCCAGTGCAAGATCATTAGCTATGTTTTTAAAGCAAAAAGTTTAAAAAAATAATATAAAAAAATTTGGCTGGCGATTTTTGTGAACAGCGCTGGCCAATTTTAGTAGTTATGTTAGGTAAAAGGTTAAATTCCACATTATGTGATTAAAAAAAATCTGAAATTCATCACAATTTAGCAAGAAGTTTCGGAACTTAGTTCACTCAAATCGGTCTGCGCCTTGGTAAACCTCAGCTCTGTTTAACGACATTTTCAACAGCCAGCTGGGTCACTTCATGTTGAACAGTTTTATGGGTGGCGGAAACCAGAGTACCTGGTGAGAACCACAGAGCAACTGTCAGACTCCCCAAAGTACTAACTCTGGTGGGGATCCAACCATGAACCTTTTAGTATAAAGTCCAATCACGTAACCACTGATCTACTGTGCTCCCAGTGAACATGGTACAGAAATTTGATAAGAAATCGTGACTCCTCAGAGATCCTCTATTTATTGTGACATTCTCGAATCATACAAAGAGTGCTGTGATGTCACTGCATCTGATATTATTACTCATGTCGTACATTCTGGAATATAAAAAAAATGCCGATAGGATCACCGATCCAATGTTGAGTTGTGACAACACAAAAGTGGGTTTAATCATTATCAACTTATCTTCTGGAAACCAGTTGTTAACAATTTACTGTGTGAAGAGTTCAAAATAAATAGGGTTCTTCCTCTGAATGTAGGAAAAAAAGTAACAGGAAAAAAAGTAACAGGAAAAAAAGAAACGGAAAAAAAGAAACAGGAAAAAAAGTAACAATTATAATAATACAACAGGAAAAAAAGTAACAGTGTTTTTTCATTATTTCATTTTTCATTATAATAATTATAATAATAATTTTATTTTTTATTTTTTTAATTATTTTGTAATTGGAGATCATGTGTGCTATGACAATGTTGTTACAAGGATATCCATCATGCTTTCTTTGATGTACAACAATGTTCTTGAAACAAATGAACACAAATTGTAATAAACACACAGCAAGTGTGGTTACTTTCAAGTATTCTCTTCTTTGATGGACAACAATGTTCTTGAAAAAATAAACACAAGCAAGTGTGGCTACTTTCATGAATTCTCTTCTTTGATGGAAGAGCACTGCAAAGACTTGGGAATACATTTCATTGACCACTGGGATTCATTCTGGGGACAAGGAGAGTTGTATGGGCGAGACGGATTACATTTAAGTAGGATGGGTACAGACCTGTTGGGCCAAAAAATCTTACAGGTGACTGGGCCTTTTTTGGAGAAAAGGGGGGTAGGGGACCACAGCCGATAACCCAGAGGGTCACAAATGCTGGGAACATAGGAAGAACAACAAACATGCACAATACAGGGACATACCAGGGTTATGATAATGTGCCAGTGATGACAAAAAAACAAAGATTCATTAAGTTTGGGTACTGCAACATCCAGGGTCTGCACAAGAAAGTAAGCGAAATATCAACAATGATGGACGAAGGAGACTTCGATATAATGGGTCTAAGTGAGACGTGGATACGACGGGATGAGCGGGTTGATCAGGTGAAGGGTTGCGTGTGGATAGGAGCTGGGCGAACTGAGGGTCAGAAACGGGGTGGGGGTGTTGGCATCTACGCTAAAGAGGAATTACAGCCCTCATTGATTACAGATCTCACAGAAGCAAGGACTCAGATTCCAGTATCCAACGAAATAGTCTGGGCAAAAATCAAGTCAGGAAGCAGGAGTGTTGCCGTTGGTGTTGTATACTTAGCAGTGGAGGGAAGTAGGCCCGAGTGGAATGATTCAATATATACAACTCTTAGATCGAATATCACAGAGCTTGGAAGCAGAGGGTTCAGTATTGTCCTAATGGGGGACTTCAATGGGCACATCGGGGATAAGGGGGAGGGCATACAGGGAGGTGATAGGAAAATTAACACGAATGGGAGGAAGATGTTGGACCTTTCAAAAGAGCTTGGTTTAAAGATCCTGAACAGGGATGCGAAATGTAAGGGTAAATGGACCTGGGAGAGGAACGATAAGAAAACAATAATTGATTATATACTCACTGACATTAGCGTATGGAGGGAGGTTATAGATGTAGAAATAGATGACGAGGGAAAAAATGACTTGGGTAGTAATCACAACCTGATAACAGTTAAGATTATGGGCAAAAAGACGAATACAGACAGAAATACCTTCAAGGAAGTTTGGGGACTAAAACAAGGAGCCGACTGGAAGCAGTTTCGGGAAAAACTAAAACCAAATCTTGAATGTATACCTAGGGATGCAAATGTCCAGAGTATTTCAGATGGCATAGTAAATAGCCTAACAGAGGCAGGGAAGGATTGTATAGGAAGGGTGAGGGTTCCAACGAGAGAGCTTGGATACAGGGTTAACGAGGGACTGAAAAGGGCTATAAAAGAAAGGAAGGTAAAATGCGCTGCTTACAGAAGAAGTACGAAGCTTAAAGGGGTGGATAACAATGACACGAGACTAATGAAAGGAGAATATGAACTGGCACGGAGAAAGGTGAATGAGATAAAGAATAATAATAGGAAGGAGCGCAATTGCAGTCTTGCCAGAACAATAAAGAAAACGGGGGGTTCGAGCTCAAACGTATTTTGGAACTGGATAAATAAACGGGGGAAAAGTAGTGTGCAGAGCATCAAAGTGGATGGGGAAAGTACAGAAGATAAAGGCCGTATCGCTTCAGAGTTAGTCAAGCACTGGGAAAAGATAAACGATAGGCGATGGGGCAGTGGGTCCCCACCAAAAAGAAATACACTGGTGGAGGAGAACCTATCCAATCGTGTATGTAGCGAAATAACGGCAGAAGAAGTGCGGAACGTGGTCTCGAAATTAAAAAATGGTAAAGCGGGAGGGACTGATGAAATTCCGAACGAATTCCTCAAAAATGGAGGGGAGGCACTTATTGAAGTCCTGACAAACCTTTTCAACCTGGCTCTGCGAAAGCAAGAGGTCCCCAGAGAGTGGAGGGAAAGTAAGGTGTCGTTCATACACAAAAAGGGGGATAAGGAAGTTCTAGATAACTATAGGGGGATATCAGTTAGTAGTAACATCGGAAAAGTATTCTGTAAGGTCATATACGGTAGACTAGAGGAAGTTATTGAAGAGAAAGGTTTTTTAGGAGAAATTCAAAATGGTTTCAGGAAAGGACGAAGAGTCGCTGATCACCTATTTACACTCACCCAACTGATAGAATCAACAAAGGCTGAAAAGAAAAAGGTGTTTCTGGCATTTCTAGATGTGAAAAAAGCGTACGACTGAGTGTGGAGGGAAGGTATGTGGCGAAAGCTCGAGGGCATCGGACTGGGGGGTGACTTTGTGGGAATCATGAAAGCACTGTATACAGATGTGCAAAGCCAACTCAGTCTAGGGAGTATCACTACAAAACGAGTCCCTATGGATATAGGCCTCAAGCAGGGGTGTATCTTTTCACCGATTTTGTTTGCATTGTATGTTAAAGATTTAGGGGACGAACTAATTCAGAGTGCGGAGGGGGTAAATGTTGAAGACATAAAGATACCAGGCTTATTCTTTGCGGACGACATGGTGTTAATGTCTAGAACTGAACAGGGGCTAGAGAAACTGCTGGAAATTGTTGGTAGATATGGGAACACTTGGCGGCTCGAACTAAATGAAAATAAAAGCAAGGTAATACCCGTTGGACGCAAGGTAGATATGACGAAGGGATGGAGAGTGGGGGAGTTCTCAATCCCCGAAGGGGAAAGCAAACAAATCACTGTAGGAGAAACGGGAGAGTATGAGTATCTAGGGGTAAGCATAAATATAACGGGAAGAGGGGTGTACAGAAATTACTCAGCCAGACTGATTCTGAAGGGGAAAAGAATTCTGAACCAACTAAAACTTTTACGGAAAAATAGTTTCAATAAGGTCTTTGTGGGGAAAACACTGTGGGAGAGGGTGGGTTTACCAAGTATAACGTATGGCACGGACGTGATTCCATTAAACCAAACCGTTATTAAGAAGTTGGAAAGTACTCAGAATGATGCCGGCAGATGGATAACAGGGTCGAGTAATGCTGCAGCTTTGGAAGCAGTAAGGGGGGAGCTTGGGTGGATGAAAATCAAGGACAGGGTAGATTTGGGAAAACTGTGTTACTTTAACTACTTGAGAAACCTGCCTGACAACCGGTGGTGCAAATTGATGCTCGATACCATTTGGAAGTCTAATATAGAAACGGGGTGGTCAAAACATGTGAGGGAACTAATGGACAATTACTCTATAGAGGTCACAAACATAGAAGTAGGAATGAAAGAAGGCAAAAGGTTTGTCAAAGAGAGAGTCATGGAAGATTGCAATCGAAACTGGCGAGCAGGGGTTAGCGTGAAAAGATCACTGCAGGGGTTACAATATAAAGAAAAGCCAGCTTTTGAGAAGTACCTAGATGGCACCTTTGGAGGGTCACTGCTGTTCAAACTGAGATCAAGATCACTGGAGCTTCGGGAAATAATTGGGAGAGATGGGGAAAAGGGATGCCAAATGTGCCACTCTGGAGTAGTGGAGACCCTGGAACATTTTCTCTTGGAATGCCCACAGTATATACCTCATAGAATAAACTTTACTGGAAGAATAATGCAGAAGTGGGGTGAAGAAACAAAGGATAGATGGCTGAAGGGGGACACGAGGGAGAGGGTAGGAATGCTTATTGAAATAATTGAAAAAGAGGAAGTTAGGGACACTATTAAGCAGTTTATATCTGAATGCTGGGAGGAGAGGAGGGGAAGAGGGGGTGGGGTGCAGGTGGAATGATGGCCTTCTCTTATGAGGACCGCGACAAATCAGCGGCTGGCCAAAGAGTTATTATTATTATTATTATTATTATGTACAACAATATTCTTGATAAAATAAACACACAGCAAACTATATATTGGACAGCAGTTTGAATTAGTCATTAAATGTTCTTGAGTCATCATGGAAGTCATTGAGAGTAATAAGAGGGGCAAAAAACTTTGTCATGAAGGTTTCATGTACACTGTATCTGTAAGAAGGAAGAACAAGGTCTGGTGGAAATGCACTAAACGTGCTATTTCAGCTTTTCTTACTGGCATTGGCCAGAATATTAGATTACACAAGGTGTGATATGTAATAATCTAACTAAATCATAATTAAGTTTGTTAAATTATTTTATAACTATGTACTATGTAGTACTTATACTGATATGTAATAATCCAACTAGTTTCAAGGTGTGATATGTAATAATCTAACTAAATCATAATTAAGTTTGTTAAATTATTTTATAACTATGTACTATGTAGTACTTATACTGATATGTAATAATCTAACTAGTTTCAATAATATAACTAAATCATAATTAAGTAATCTATCACTTTTATGAAATAAAAATAAGAAAGTTTCCTGTTTTTTTTTTCCTACCCAAATCTGTTACTTTTTTTCCTGTTACTTTTTTACCTTATAAAAATAAGAAAGTGTTACTTTTTTTCCTGTTTCTTTTTTTCCTACCCAAATCTGTTACTTTTTTTCCTGTTACTTTTTTTCCTGTTACTTTTTTTCCGATTACCTCTTCCTCTCACTGATGACAACCTATCTATGAAGTTTCATGAATGTAGGCCGAATCATTATCAAGTTATCATCCATTTTTCGTTTCAATGAAACGACATCTATCAATTATTTTAAATTTCATTTTGTTTTTCTGTTTAAAATGTTTTTGCACGGAAACTGATCTGAGAAATGTACCACTTTCGTCTCACATTAGAATTCAAATCTTGAAAGACCAATTCTCGCAAACTCGTATTACATGTGTACCGATGGTACAAAATGGATGCGATATATCGACTTATCGCGCGAGAATTGGGCTTTTCAGGGGTGGAGGCCGACAAAAATCCACTTTGAATCGCGATGACTTTCTTCTTGTGATGCTTCTATGCACGGTTGGAGTTCGAGGTTTAAGCATAATGATTTTTATGCATTTGTTTACAAGTGGAGATATCGAAGTTAATCCTGGAGAAATAAAGATTGTGCACATCAATGTTAGAGGTCTCCGCAACAAAACTGATATGATAAGCGCTGAATTAGGAAATTATGATATCATTTCTGTTTCGGAAACTTTGTTGACAAATACCGTTCAAAATAATGATATTCAAATACAAGGCTACCATTACCCACCTATTCGTATGGACAGAGGGGAGGGACTAGGGGGAGGAGTAGCAGTCTATATTAAGTCTGACATAGTTTGGAAACGTTGGCGTGATCTTGAAATCCCAGGCTTAGAATTAATCTGGACAGAAATTCGAAGTCAAAACCAGAAATTTATACTCGGAGTTGTATACAGGCCCCCAACTGGCAATAATTATTATTGGAGTCTTATTGATGAATCTATCCAAAGAGCAAGAAATGACATGTCGCAGAAATGTGTGATAGTTGGAGATTTCAACCTTGACTGTCTCAAGAATACTCACCCAAGGATCAGGCAGCTGGAAAACGACTACAGCCTATCTCAAATTGTCAAAGACCCCACGCGAGTAACTGAATGCTCCTGCAGTCTGCTTGATCTAATTTTAGTATCGTGCCCAACTCTAGTTGGAAATTGTTCTGTTATTCCTTCCTTTTGTAGTGACCACCATGCTACTGCTGTTACGTTAAAATTCACAAAGAGTAAAATTGCCTGTTTTAAAAGACAAATTTGGGATTATAGTAATATGGATATAGACGGATTACAGGCACATTTTGCACAAACTACGTGGGAAGACTTTTTCACGGAAAATTTAAATGAAACCACAGAGAGCCTTACATCATATATCATTGAATCAGCTAAAAACTACATACCAAATAAAACCATTGAAGTACGACCGAAAGATAAAGCTTGGATGAATTCAACGATCCGTAAAATGATGAGAGTGCGTGATCGATCACACAGAATAGCTAAGCAGACAAATAGGGCTGAAGACTGGGCTAGATTTAGGCATGATAGAAATGAAACTATATCACTCATACGGGCAGCCAAAGCAGAATACGATCTTAAAACTGAAACCTATGTATCAACTCGAAACTTTGGCAGTAAACACTGGTGGAGGACACTGAAATCATTCTCAAAAGAGCACAATGTTTCGCATGAATTTTTCCCGCCACTCGAAGAAGATGGGGAAATAATTAGCGATGCAACCTCGATTGCAGACTTACTAAATACGTATTTTGTTGATCAAGCTAACTCTGTCGATGACAAGGAACTACCACCCATCCCACGTTGTGAAATGAGCCTGGAATCCATAGTAATCTCTGAAGAAGAAGTAATGTCAGTTATTAGTAACTTAGATCCCCAGAAAGCTAGCGGACCAGATTTAATTAATAACAGAATCATTAAGGCATGTGCTCAACAGTTAGCTTTCCCTCTGACATATCTTTTTAATCTGTCTCTATCACGTAATGAGTTCCCAAGTTTATGGAAGAAAGCCAGTGTTGTGCCTATCCATAAGAAATCATCAGTTAATGACAAGGTAAACTATCGGCCAGTCTCTTTGACAAGTTCTGCCAGTAAAATTCTGGAAAAAGTAATTTTTAGACACATTTTTTCTTTCTTGGTGGAAAACGAATTGTTAACACCCCTACAGTCAGGCTTCATTCCGGGTGACAGTACAATTTACCAATTAATAGATATTGAAAACTACATTGCTAGTAACATGGACAACAATAAAGAAGTCAGATTAGTATTCTGTGATAGAAGTAAAGCATTCGATAGAGTATGGCATGACGGATTAATTCATAAATTAGACTCAATTGGAATAAGAGGTAACCTACTAGCGTGGTTTAAAAGCTACCTAACAAACCGCTCACAGTATGTAGTTGTAAATGGGGAGAAATCCAAAAATCAAACCATTAAAGCTGGGATCCGTTTTAGGGCCCCTCCTGTTCAATATATACATAAAAGATATTGTTAAAGATATTACTTCCAATATTAGACTTTATGCCGATGATACAACACTTTATCTGGTAATCGAAGATGCAAAATTAGCAGCAGAAGTTTTGAATAATGACCTGAGAAAAATTGCCCAGTGGTCTAAAACATGGCAGGTTATATTTAATCCACTAAAGACCGAATCGCTGTATATTTCAAATAGAGTAAATCCCACGCTTCGCCCCCATCTTTACCTCCTAGGTCAGCAAATAGAAGAGATGGACACTCATAAACATCTTGGGTTGATCTTTTCAAAATCAGGACAATGGGATTCACACATAGAGAGTCTTATAAGTAAAGTCAGCCCTATGATAAACTGTCTTAGAAGCCTAAAATACAGATTGTCCAGACAAGCATTGGAAACTCTATATCAATACTTCATTCTCCCGCTGTTTGATTATGCCGATGTTATATGGGATGGTTGCACGGAGACTAAATCAACACTCCTAGAAAATTTACACTTGGATGCTCTACGAACCATAATAGGGGTCACTAGGGGGATAAGTCATCAACTTATCTATAGAGAATCTGGTTTCATACCACTGAAAGAGCGTAGACGACGCCACAAATTAGTAGCGTTGTATAAGATTATGTTCACAAGCGTCCCAAACTACATTAGGCTGCTCATTCCGCAACCTGTATCAGAATTGACTTATTACTCGCTAAGATCTTCGAGCTTGTTAAGGGAAATTAAATGTAACACGAACAGGTTTTCTAACTCGTTTCTGCCATCAGTGGTAAAACTTTGGAACAGCTTAAGCGCAGATCTGCAGAACTGTACTTCCGTAGATCATTTTAAGAAGAAACTTGCAATTAACGACAATGTCGTCCCTGGGTTTTATTATGTGGGTAGCAGAAAGGAACAAATTGTTCACACGAAGCTGCGGTTAAATTGTAGTGATTTAAACGGACATAAATTTGATAGATTTATAAGTGATAATGCATCTTGTGGCTGCGGTCATGTATATGAAGACACTGAACACTATTTATTAATGTGTCCTCTATATGCAGAACAAAGAAATTCGCTTCTAATAAAATTGGGCCACGCCACTAATATCACTCTTATGCTATATGGGGATACAGAGAAAACTGCCTTGGAAAATGCCAGTATATTTAGTGCGGTTCAAGAATATATTAGGGAAACGATGAGATTCCAGTGACTGGTTTATTTCCAGTGGAAAAGAACCCTGACAATGACCTTTGCTGTATTGGGTGAGAGAGATTTTAGTGGGCCTATCATATAAATGAAAGTAGATTGCCTCCACACCCAATAGATAGGTAAATTATTTAAAGTAAATGGTGGGATATAGTATGGTACTTTCTCTTTCTTTCCACTTCATTGGATCAGTTTCTGTTTTATGTACAGTTGCACCTGCACCATTGTATTGTATTGTATTGTATTGTATTTCTCTGTAGGGTACGGCGTTAATATAGGCATTGCCTGTTTGCCAAACCCCATTTTATTGAGGAAATAAAAATATTGTTTAAAAAAAAAAAAAGTTATCATCCGGAAACCAATTGTTTTGATTTATTATGTTGAGGGTCACTGGGACCTTCACCTTTGACCTAGCGAGTCCAAAATAAATAGGGTTCTTCCTCTCACAAAGGCCAACCTACATATGAAGTTTCATGAATGTGGGTTCAACCATAGTCAAGTCATCATCCAGAAACCAAGTGTTCATGATTGACCTACTGTGTCCAAAATAAAAAGGCTTCTTTCTCTCACCGAGGCCAACCTACCTATGAAGTTTCATGAATGTGGGTCACACCATTATCAAGTTATCGTCTGGAAACCAATTGTTTATGCCCACCCGCCATTCACCAAACTATAAGTGAAGTTTGACCTCGTCACAACTCAACTAAAAATAGAAGGTAATATATAATGATCCAATAATTGTATGATAGCAGATCAATTGAGTTACAGGATACCAATAAAGAAATTTCAAGCCCACTGTTTCTCTGTACATAACCTGAACACGTAGCATCATTTTTTCAGATGCTTTCCCCGTGAGCTTCCTCAGAATTTATGTAAACAGTTTGAATTACCAGCAAAGAAAAAATGCAACAGAAACTTTTTGTGGTTATTAACAACTTATTTCAGCTAGTACTGTAATAACAAAAATTGTATGTTTGTTATCAAATATGATTTCTTGCTCTAAATATCCAAATCATCTAAGAAGCTGGCAGACTACCAGTACTTTACAAAAGTTAAACCAAGTGCATGAAAGTTCTAGTTTGGGATAGAAACCCATGACTTTCCAGAAAGAAAAAAATTTCCATAGCTTTTCCATGACTTTTCCTGAAAAAGAACTTTTGTTTCCATACTTTTCCATGATTGTGTTATGTGTGAATGTAACACACATTACAGTTCTGCAAAGCTTAGAAATTCAATTCAATTCAAAATCTTTCAGATGATTCCATTTGACTCAATTCGAGTTAGCTTGATTCAGAAATTTCCAAATCGTTGAACTCTTCTTCAATCATCTGGTTGGTCTCTGTACAGGATGATTGAAGAGTTCAAAGATTTTCCAATTCTGAAACTACTTTTTTTCAATGGCAAACACCGAGAAAGCCAGAAAATAAGCAAACTGTCATCTGCAAAATGAAGTCCCCTTAGGATGAATTTAGTGATGCTACCCTGCACAGCATTTACCCTCTGTGAACCTCAATCTGAATCAGGGTCTCAAAACTAAACAGAAAGAGGTACCCAGAGGATAAATTGGCCTACTGTATTGGATAGCATCATCAAATTCACCCTCTAGGGAGCTCATTCTGCAAATGTCAGACTGCTTATTTTCAGGCCTGACACTGAGTCATCTATAAAATGAATGAATGTAACCACTTCATGTCACACAACAGGTGAACTTTTACTCATCAACTAGGGCTGGCACGATTATAAAATTTCATGATCGACTTTTGAAAAAGAAAAAAGAATAATCAATTAAAATCGACTTTAGTTGTACATTGTGACCTCCTGAATCAACTATATAGAAAACAATATTTTTGGTCATTAGTTCCTCTGGCCAGACATTCTCTGAGCATGCAGGTACAGATTTTTTACTATTTTAGGCCCAAATCTGAGTATAGGCTCAGGTTTGGATATGAGGTGGTCAATAGTCTAATAATAGCCACATTGAGATTTAACCCTTTACCCAACGCAGACGATATCAAAATTTATTATTTTAAATATAAAGTTTTCAAAATATTTCAACAAAATCATATCATGTGACCCCTCACTGGAACCAGCTCAATGAGCTCGTTCCAATGAGGGGTCACATGATATGGTTTTGTTGAAATATTTTGAAAAATTTAATGTTTTCAACTGCTCAATTTGCATATTACGCGGGCGGATGCGGGCAATTCGTTAGATAAAGGGTTAAGAAGGCACTTGAACTCCTTGGCAAACTGAGAAGGGATTTGCCTTAATAAGACTTTCAACAGCCAGGGTTATATTACATAAGACAGTTTTCCGGGAAAGGACCACTGTACCAGCAGTGAGGAATTGTCAGATTCATTAACGTAATAACCCAGCACATACACAGTTAGCAGCCGTTGAAGGCAAGCACACCATCAATGAGCAGTATGCATTAGTACATAGCTCCACAGTGCACCCACATGAGCAATCGGTATTAAGTGTCCTGCCCAAGGACACAGGGCAGAAAGTGCGAGTCAAGACCAAACTGCTGACCTTTCAGTTTAATGTCCAATCAATGTCTAACCAATGAGCCATTGCACACCTCTTGGTTACAGAGTTGGCTAAAAAGTAAAATACAGCAAACAGTTTGTACTCACAAAATGTCTTTATATCATTTTCTGATATTGTGTTACAGTTCTGCAAATAGAAGAAAAAACCAACATAAAATATTTAAATCTTTCAATTTGGCGCCAAATCTTTTTCAATGATCCCACATTACATAAATTTCTAGAAGTAAACTGAAATTGTTTTGCAGATATCTTTCTTTAACATGCTATGTTGGTTAACCCTTTACCTAACATGAAAAGCAGACAACACTTGCAGAAATGAAAGTGTCAATGACACTGTAGCTCAAATTGTCAAGACAAAGCCATGTACATGTATAGTATGTGACACAGCAATGACAAACATCTAGGTAATGACCTGATAACACAGGTACATATAAAGTACTGTAACGGTCTGTACATAAATACTGACCATTGCCTGTAACAAATGTATGGGTAAAGTATTGTAAAGGTGGGTGACAGTCAGATGCTAAACTAGAAAGAAATCTTTGAGTCCCAGAGTGGGTCTGACTGAACCCCAAAATATTTGTTCTCATAGCACAGTGATAACAAAGGCACCCCAAAACACACTCGTTCCTGTCCCAAGATGAAAACAAAGGTACCCAAGAAGTTTTATGAAGATCAGTTCATAAATACGAGCTGTATAGAAGTGATGGCAAAAAACTGATTGGACCTAATTTCGGTACAAAATGGCCACTGGCAGCCATCTTGAATTTTGGACCGCACCCAGAAACACTCATTCTCGTCCCAAGGTGATAACAAAGGTACCCAAGAAGTTTTGTGAAGATCGGTTCATAAATACAGCCTCTACCCTGAGCCGTATTGACATGTGTGCTTACAATGTGTAAGTAGCACTGAATAAATCAAAGTTCATCTAATTTGCATAATTTCAGCACGAAAAAAACCCCCTTACAATATGTGATGCATTCCATGTTACAAAACATTCATACAAAAATTTATTCAAATCAGAACTTTCATACAAGAGTTCTGTACAAAAGACTGATTGCACTAATTTTGGTACAAAATGGCTGCTGGTGGCCATCTTGAATTTTGGACCACACCCAAAAACACTCGCTCTCATCCCACGGTGATAACAAAGGTACCCAAGAAGTTTTGTAAAGATTGGTTCATAAATATGGCCTCTAGTCTGAGACGTATAGAAGTTGTGTACAAATGAAAGTGTCAATGACACTGTAGCTCAACTTGTCAAGACAAAGACATGTACATGTATAGTATGTGACACAGCAATGACAAACATCTAGGTAATGACCTGATAACAAAGGTACATATAAAGTATTGTAACGGTCTGTACATAAATACTGACCGTTGCCTGTAACAAATGTATAGGTAAAGTATTGTAAAGGTGGGTGACAGTCAGATGCTAAACTAGAAAAAAATCTTTGAGTCCCAGAGTGGGACTGACTGAACCCCAAAATATTTGTTCTCATAGCACAGTGATAACAAAGGCACCCCAAAACACACTCATTCCTGTCCCAAGGTGAAAACAAAGGTACCCAAGAAGTTTTGTGAAGATCAGTTCACAAATATGAGCTGTGTAGAAGTTGTGACAAAAAACTGATTGGACCTAATTTCGGTACAAAGTGGCCACTGGCAGCCATCTTGAAGTTTGGACCACACCCAGAAACACTCGATCTCGTCCCAAGGTGATAACAAGGGTACCCAAGAAGTTTTGTTTAGATCGGTTCATAAATACAGCCTCTAGCCCGAGCCGTATTGACATGTGCACTTACAGTGTATAATGAGCACTGAATAAATCAAAGTTCATCTAATTTGCATAATTTCTGCATGAGAAAAAAACCTGTACTATATGTGATGTATTCCATGTTACTAAACATTCATACAAAAATTTATTCAAATCAGAACTTTCATACAGAAGTTCTGTACAAAAGACTGATTGCACTAATTTTGGTACAAAATGGCTGCTGGTGGCCATCTTGAATTTTGGACCACACCCAAAAACACTCGTTCTCATCCCACGGTGATAACAAAGGTACTCAAGAAGTTTCGTAAAGATCGGCTCATAAATACGGCCTCTAGCCTGAGCCGTATAGAAGTTGAAGCGCTCATCTTGTACAGAACACAATTTAAACAGAGTCCAAGAATGAGTCTACATTAAGCAAGCCATCTCCATAGGCTACACTGTCAATCCTTGAGTCCCTCAGGAGTGACAAAAATAATCTGGGCATCATGCCTTTTCTTCAGTTGATCATAAGTAAAATGTAGAGCTCCCCTATGAAGCCCCTTGATACAACCTATGTGGATTAATCTTAGTACATCTAGAGGGTACTGAATACAAAATTTTTAATTCTTCAGCAAAATGGCCAATTCCGGCTCCCATAGAGAGCCCAAATATTAATCCAGGCTCTTGATTTGAACACAGTTAAATCTGACTTCCCTAGAGATGTTGTGTACCGAATATGAAAGCATTCTGACTGTTGGATCTGAAGAAGAGAAATTGTCAAGAAATTTCTTCGAATTGCACTAAGTTCAAATTTGGGCTACCATAGCGAGCCCAAATATTGACCTATGGATCCGATTTGAACAAACTTGAATCTGACCCCCCTAGAGATGTTGTATACCAAATGTGAAAGCATTCTGACAAGTGAATCTGAAGAAGAAGATTTTTGAAGAAATTCCCTCACATTGTACTAAGTTAAATTTCATGTTCCCATATGGAGCCCAAATATTAACCTAGGCACTCGAATTGAACAAATATTTTTAAAGAAATTTTCTCATATTGCACTAGGTAAAAATTTGGGCTACCATAGTGAGCCCAAATATATACCTAGGGATTTGATTTGAACAAACTTGAATCTGACCCCTATAGAGATGTTGCATACCAAATATCAAAGCATTCTGACTGATGGATCTGAAGAAGAAGATTTTTTTAAATTACCCTCCATATTGAACAAAGATAAAATTTGGGCTTCCGTAGGAAGCCCAAATATTAACCTAGGGACTTGGTTTGAACAATCTAGAATCTGACCCTCATAACAATGATGTATACCAAATATTAAAAGATTCTGACTGGTGGTTCTGAAGAAGAAGATTTTTAAAGAATATTCCCCATATTACCCTATGTTAAAACTTCAGGCTCCTGTAGAGAGCCCAAATATGAACCAATGAGCTTTATTTCAACAAACCCCCCCCCCCCCCCTATGAATGCTGTATATATTAACCTAGGGACTTGGTTTGAACAATCTAGAATCTGACCCTCATAACAATGATGTATACCAAATATTAAAAGATTCTGACTGGTGGTTCTGAAGAAGAAGATTTTTAAAGAATATTCCCCATATTACCCTATGTTAAAACTTCAGGCTCCTGTAGAGAGCCCAAATATGAACCAATGAGCTTTATTTCAACAAACCCCCCCCCCCCTATGAATGCTGTATACCAAATATCAAAAGATTCTGATGATTGGTTCTGGAGAAAAGATTTTTTTAAATTTTTGCAAATATGCTGACTCAGCATTTTTTCGATGCCCATTACAGAACACCCTAACATAACCGATGGCAATTTTTTTTTACCATTCAATTCTACTGTTCTTAAGAAGGATGCTTCATACCAAATAAAAGCTCTCTGTTCCGTGGGGTTTGGGAAATATGGGCGTTTGAAAATATTTCTATTTTTAGCTTTTGCATGGGTCAAGTACTTATGACCCAATACTACCACAAATCAAATTTGGTTCATACCGGACCATCGGTTCAGAAAATAGAAATTTTGGGCGGGGCCAAAAATCTTACCCCTCCTATTACAAAGCCAAATATTACTTTACGAACTTCGTTTGAACAAACTTGATTCTACACCTCATATGGAAGCTCCATAGCAAATATCAAGTCATTGTACACACTGGTTCTTGAGAAGAAGATTTTTAAAATATTTTGGAGCATTTTCCCCCACTCCCTCCCTATGGGGCTGGGCATACTGAGTTGAACAAAAATGAAATGCCCCTTTGGGACCATCACTCACACAAACTTTAACTTGAATTGGCCCAGTGGCTTTGGAGGAGAAGATCAAAACATGGTGTTGACGGACGACGGACGACAGACGATGGACGACGGACGGGAAGCGATTAGATTAGCTCAGCTTGACTTTGTCAAGATGAGCTAAAAAACTGATAAGACCTAATTTCGGTACAAAATGGTCACTGGCAGCCATCTTGAATTTTGGACCGCACCCAGAAACACTCGTTTTCATCCCAAGGTGATAACAAAGGTACCCAAGGAGTTTCGTAAAGATCGGTTCATAAATACGGCCTCTAGCCCGAGCCGTATTGGCATTTACACGTACAGTGATGAAAGTAACACCAAAAAACATCAAAATTAGTCTAATTTGCATAATTTACGCACGAGAAAAAAACCCGAAACATTCATACAAAAAATTATTCAAATCAGAGCTTTCATATGGAAGTTCTGTACAAAAAACAGATTTCTGCATGGTTGGTTCAAAATGGCGGCTGGCAGCCATCTTGAATATTGGACCGCACCCAAAAACACTCGTTCTCATCCTACGGTCATAACAAAGGTACCCAAGAAGTTTCGTAAAGATCGGTTCATAAATACGGCCTCTAGCCCGAGCCGTATCCAATTGTTGACGTACGGACAGACGAACAGATGGACAGACGGCCAGACGGACGAAGGGCCATGACAAAAGCTAAAATTTGGATTCGCCAAAGTTGAGCTAAAAATGATTGAATAACTAATTTTTTTCATTTTTTATCTCAAAAACATAGGTTATGACCCCTCATTGGAATGAGCTCAATGAGCATGTTCCAAAGAGGGGTCATAACCTATGTTTTTGCGATAAAAAATGAAAAAAATAATGAAAATTAATTGGCAATTTTTTAGAATAGCGATGGCAAGTTTTGACCATTACTTTGGGTAAAGGGTTAATTCTTTAATGCTGAATGTTTAAAAATTTAGTTTCTTGTAGAAACACTTCTTCACCTTCTGCACACTGATGTCAACATGCAAAATACCAAGAAGCAATTTTTCCCATAATGCACACTGATGTCAACATGCAAAATACCAAGAAGCAATTTTTCCCATAATGCACACTGATGTCAACATGCAAAATACCAAGAAGCAATTTTTCCCATAATGCATTAGGAACTTAACCAATTCAACCTTGTTTCACAGAACTCTGTCATACACAACTGAATTGGTTCAATTCGTAGCTACATCATAGGTAAACTTTGCTGCTTAACCCTCTACTCAACGCAAACGATAACAACATTTATTATTTTAAATATCATTTTTTAAACTTTTTGAAAAAATTTCAACAAAACCATCTCATGGAGCTCGTTCCAAAGAGGAGTCACATATGGTTTTGCTGAAATTTTTTTAAAAATAGTATTTTTTCAGCTCCTGAATTTACATATTATGCAGGCGGATGTGGCCGATTCGTTGGGAAAAGAGTGTTAAAATTTTTGTATTTTGAAATCAGTGTGCAAAGGGTTAAGCACCCTCACTGGAAAAAATTTGTTGAGCTCATTTCAGTTATAGGTGTATAAGCTCTAATTCGGATTAATTATTTCACACCTGAAATTTCAACACTGATATTGGCATCTGTGTTTGTGTGTGTACATGTATACATCTGTCCATCAGAGATGACTGAACAGATATTTCTTAAAACATATATACTACTCAAAGTTTGCTAGGCACCAAATATTTGACACATCATTGTGAAATTTGCTTGTGACATATTTGCGATATTTTTTGATGGATATGATTGAGGAATGTAGTGAGATGGTCCCCAGTGTTTACATTAGCTCTCTTGACAGGCAGACTTTTCGTGACAGTCATGGAAAGCATGTACCCCTTGATTTTCATGATATTTTCGTGCACTGTCTACGTGTACATGACATGTGTAGAGTATTTAATCTTCATTTCAACACAAACCATTGTGATTTAATGATTGAATATGGCAACTGCAAATGTAAGAAGACATTTGTCTGAAGCAGAAATGTGGCAGGCTGTAGGGGGTGGTAGAGCAAGGGGCTACCCATCGTCAGGTTGGTGAAGCCCTTAGTGTGCACCATACGGTGATCACCAGAGCCTGGGCAAGATTTGAGCAGTATGGCACACCAGTAAGATGGCATGGTGGTGGCAGAGACAGGGCAACATCTGCAGCTGAAGATGGGTTTTTGATCATTCAGGCCCATAGGAACCGCTTTGCCACAGCAACCCAGCTTTGCAGTGACCTTCAGAATGCATCCAGGGTAAATGTTTCGATGCAGACTCTCCG
Organism: Pictodentalium vernedei; assembly: GCA_031216915.1. Lineage (NCBI taxonomy): Eukaryota > Metazoa > Mollusca > Scaphopoda > Dentaliida > Dentaliidae > Pictodentalium > Pictodentalium vernedei. The sequence goes on from CM062296.1 coordinate 297,478,809, forward strand.
GGCAAGGTTGCACGAAGGTGGTCTCCTATCGAGAAGACCATGTATTTGCATTCCGCTGTCCCAGAATCACCGCCAGGCACGATATGAATGGGCCATGGACCACGTTGGATGGACCAGAGAAGATTGGCAACCTGAGCATGACCACTACGGTGGAGAGTCAATCATGGTCTGGGGCGGAATCAGCAGGGATGGAATTATAGACCTCTATGTCCTTGTACATGGTAATTTGACTGCACAGTGGTATATTGATGAGACCCTGGATGTCCACGTCAGATTGTATGCAGGTGCAGTGGATGATAGATTCATTCTGATGAACGATAATGCCAGTCCTTATGTTGTCCGTGCTGTCTGGGAGTACCAACAGAGGAAAGGGATTGAGAGTATGAACTGGCCAGCAAGATCCCCTGACCTCAATCCAATCGAACATGTCTGGAATGAGTTGCAGCCTGCAATTTCAGCCCATCCAGTCCAGTCAAGAAGTGTCCAGTCCAGGAGCTTGGTGCCATGCTAGTCCAAGAATAGAACAACATCCCACAAAGGACCACCAGGAACCTGATTGGGAGCATAAGAAGGCTTTGTCAGTTAACAGTAATGGGTCTCATATTCGATATTGAACCCGTACCAGTTTGCTCCGTCAACTTTTTGGCAAATTTAAAAAATTTCCTTTTTTACCATTAATATCCATTTTCCATGGTTATCGTATTCAAAAGCTAAAAAATAATGTCAACCACAAATAAAATCTTAATTTCTATACTAAAATCATTAGATATAATTAAATAAAAAATATATACACTTTTCATCACAATATTTCAACTAAAAAGTAAAACAGGTAGTTGGATATACTTGGTGCTTAGCAAACTTTGAGTAGTATACTAAGTGCTATCTTTTTTCATTTTTGAAAATCATCATAATGGGAGCATTATAAACATTTTTGTTATTTTTGAAAAACTTTTCCTCCAGATATCTCATTCAGTTCGAGATATACATGCTGGGGAATTTGTATTACACAGATATAGTGGATCTTTAAGGCCACACAACATTTGTTTGTAAAATTGCATGTGGGTGGATGGTTTTTTATTTTATGTTTGTAATTATTTGTTTGCCATCAGAAGTTCATGCTCTTGGTTTGGTTTTTGTTTTAGGCCTCATAATCTACAGGATAGCATGGGTGGTGGTGTATTTCATCCCTTGAGTTCAAGAAGGCTTTGAAATGCTAAGGCATTGTAAAGCTTTGTTGCACTCAAGGACAAATTTCTCAGTTTTATTAACTTCGTTAAAATATCTGATATAAACCATTTAATTTTTATTTTTTTAAGTTTGCATTGGTTATAAAAAGAGAGCATGTGGCAGCCAAAAGGACCATGCGGGAGGGCCTGAGAAACAGACTTTTAACTTTTTTAGGCCTAATGAATGAAATTTCTGAGTTGAATTCACAAAAATTGATTTGAGTCAAGAATTACGGAGGCTAAAATAAATTTTAGTGAACCAGGTTCAGAAATTTCGTAACAAATTGTGATGAATTGGATTTTCTTTTTATCACATATTGTATAAAACACTTTACATAATGAAATGGTTAAAAACGACTATTGCTATACACAAAAGTCATCAACCAAATTATTTTTTCCAGTTTTGTCTAAAAACATAACTTATTACCCTCCATTGATACAAGCTCATTGAGCATGTTCCGATGAGTGGTCAAAAGTTATGTTTTTGAAAACTGAAACTTTGTAGTTTATCAGAAAATATTTTATCCAGGCGATATTTCTGCAAATATTTTCTGCCAGTCTTTCTTGGTAGAAGTGTAATGAAAATGAATGACTTCAATAACATAAAAGACTGATTCACTACTACTTTTGAAACCAACACACTAACAATGCTATGACATCATGCTGATTTCTGATGTCACATGTTTATTGGACATGTTATACACAATATTTCTATAATGAGATAATAGATGATGATTTAACTCGATTACACTTAACCCTTTGAACTCGTAAGACTGATATTTCAGTACAAGGCATACTTTTGTCCCATTTTTGTCTTATTATAAGAGATCTATACACAGGGCATTGATGATGAAATAATAACATCAGTCTACAGCCAGTTGGCTGCAGACTGCAGTTATTATTTGATGTTCCCTGTATATTGATATTGGACTGACCCATCTCACTCTAAGTGTACACAAAGGCAATACCATTCCAGGAAATGAGTGTTTGAAGGGTTAAGTAAATACACTTGAGTATGAAAAGGTACAGACATATATTGGAATGGCCACAGGTTTTATTTAAGGCCCCACAAAGTAAATCTTCTGTTTCTCAGGCCAGTTTTTGTAAAATTGCATGTGGGTGGGCAGTTTTCTATTTTATTTTTCATTTTTGTATTTATTTCTTTGCCACCAACAGTTCATGTTCTTGGTTTGTTTTATGTTTTAGACCTCATAATCTACAGAATAGCATGGGTGGTAGTGTATTTCATCCCTTGAGGCAAAGAAGGCTTTGCAACGCTAAAGCATTGCAAAGCCTTGTTCACTCAAGTGACAAATTTATCAATTTTATTAACATGGGTAAAATATTAGACATAAACCATTTAATCTTTACTTTTTAAAGTTTGCATTTGTTATAAAAAGAGAGCAATTGCGGGAGCCAAATGGACAAAGCAGAAGGGCCTGAGAAACTTTTTTAAGCCCAATGAGATATTAGATGTTGATTTAACTTGTTTACATTCAAGTACATACATTTGAGTATGAAAAGGTACAGGCATATATATATTGGAATGGCTACAATTTTTGTTTAATATGGGTTTAATTTATTATGTGACAAGACAAATGAACTGTGTATAACATTCTGCATGACCCACTAGGTAAATTATACATTTTTAAAATACTCAAGAGATAAAATAAACGAGCAATGTGAAGCATGGCATATTCCCTTGATGGTGTCATAATAGGGTAGGTAAGTCTCTCTGGGGCATAAGCAAAATCAAAAGGAAGCTTCCTCTGGACACCAACAATGCATCACAAACAAATAAAATTGATTTGAGTCAACATTCATTAGTAACTGGAAACCAAATTCAAGTTGGCTGCCATGGAAGTCATAATGAATTGGCTACTGGTGGCCATCTTGGTTCAGATGACTGATCCAAAATTGAAAGAAAGCTTTTTCTAGACACCCAAAATGCATAATCAAAAAATAAAATTGTGTCGAATCAGCATTTATTTGTTATTAGATGGAAAACAAATTCAATAGACACCATGACAGCCATATTGAATTGGTTATCTGATCCAAAATTGAAAAGAAGCTTCCTTTAGACACCAATAATGCATAACCAAACAATAATATTGATTCAAGTCAGTATTCATTAGTTACTGGGTGAAAATCAAATTCAAGATGGCCACCATAGAAGCCATAATGAATTGGCCATTTGTGGCCATCGTGGTTCAGCTGACTGGAAGCTTCCTCTAGACACCAACAATGCATAATTAAAGAAAAAATAAAAATGATTTGAGTCAGCATTCATCAGTTATTGGATGGAAACCAAATTCAATATGGCCTTCATGGCAGCCATATTGAATTGGCTAGCTGATCCGAAATCAAAGGGAAGCTTCCTCTAGACACCAATAATGATGAATAATCAAAAATTGAAATTGATTCGAGTCAGTGTTCATTAGTTATTGGACGGAAACCAAATTCAAAATGGTCACCATGGAAGCCATAATGAATTGGCCACTGGTGGCCATCTTGGTTCAGCTGACTGGTCCAAAATCCAAAGGAAACTTCCTCTAGACACCATAAATGCATAATTAAAAAATAAAAATGACTTGAGTCAGCATTCATTAGTTATTGGATGGAAACCAAATTCAATATGGTGGCCATGGCAGCCATATTGAATTGGCTAGCTGGACCAAAATCGAAAGGAAGCATTATCTAGTCAACCAAAAGTTACCCCTTAAAATAAGATTAGTTCAAATAAACGGCTCTTTAGGTATTGAATGGAAACCAAAAGTTAATGGACGGACAATTGCAATGGGCAGACATGGTGAAAACATAAAAAGAAAACCAAACTTAGAACATTACCGAAGCTTACTTATGAAAAAATTAATGGTAAGATGGCAGAAAGTCACAATGGAAAGAAATAATTTTTTAAAGTCTAGGTTATTCTATTATCTATTATACGTGATAGCATATAATACCCAGTTTAGTCATGCATACCCTTCCAACACAAAACAATTTATCATTTGTTCAACAGAAATTTGTAATGTTAACTGTATTCTGATCAATGAGAAAGTCCCTAAAAACAAACCACCAATTCCTATCTTTTACAATATTTAGCAAAATAAAATCCAATATTAATGACATAACCAAGCCTGAATATAAACAACCTGTCATTTGCAAAATGAGGACCCCAGAGGGTGAATTTGCTGATGCTATCTGTTGAATAAATTTGAGATCTTTTCATCTCAAATATCGCCATTGAAATTTTATTATTTTTGGCAATTTGCCTCAAAAACACAGCTTTGGACAAATTAGAACAAGCTTGATAAGCTCATTTCAATGAGAGGTCATATGCTATGCTTTTCAGACAACAATGTTTGTTCATTTGTTTGTTTATTGTGGTTGAACCACACTTTCAACAGCCAGGGTCATATTGTGTCAGAAAGTTTTATGGGTGGTGGAAGCTAGAGTACCCAGATAGAACCAGTGAGCAGTTGCAAGCAACTCTCAAACTCTCCAACATGCTAACTCTGCACAAGCAGACTTTGGAGCAGTTGAAGGCAAGTGCACCATCAACATGTAGTAGTACAAGCCTTAGTACACTGCACCACCATGTCACCTTGTGGGCAATAGGGTTAACCTCTGACCTTCTGTTTTGAAGTCAAATGCCCTAAACACTGCACTCCTTTGCCAATTAAATGTTAATGTTAAGAAATAATCAAATTTGAACGATGTTTTAATGAATCGCATGGGGCAGATATGGCCATTACAGAATGGTGATCACAGACCTTTAAAAATTGAAAATTTACTTAACCTGAAATTCGGGTCAGCAAAAAAAAATTGTTTAACCCATTTTTTTTTACCTTAACCCATTTCCCTTTTTCAGTTGATGTTTCACATTACAGAAAAGAACTTGCACGAACAGAATAAAGGTTAAGCCACAGGACGTTTGCTCAAATGGTGCACAAACTAAACGCTAGTTCATGCAATTTTTAAAGGCTTGTGATCACAACAGTGGAAAGAGAATTTTGATCCAGTCATGACACAGTCATGATCTGGTCAAATTTCTCACTCCGTTTTTTTCCTCACACTTTAGAATCTAGCATGTTGAAACAGAAATGGAGCATACTGAATTTCAGAATAGTTTCATTTGTTTTTATTGATTCGGTTTTTCTTTTGCAGTATTTTGTTTTATGAAATCTTGACCCACTGATATTAGGGCTATCACGATTAATCGAATAAACGATTGTCGATCGGTCATGCCAAAATCGATAAATATTTTTCAATGTCAAAAAATCGATAAATTTTACCCCATTTTAGACGTTTAATAATTAAAAAAAAAATTTGATGAAAAAACTATTGTCTCTAAAGGTAAAAGGTCAAGAACATTGACATTAAACCCCAAAAAGCTGTTAGAAGCATTTATGTCTTTTAGGTACATTCAAACCTATCAAAGCTTTGAATGTACCTGAAAGAGGATTGTCTTCGTTGTTTACCTGAGGTAGGTCAACAGACTTGAACTTCATTTTTAATTACTTCAAAGAGAGGGGTGGTCATCCAGGTACGATTAATCGCTTATTATCGATTATTTGCGATGATTAATCAATTCCAAAATTAAACAAGAGGCCCAGGGGGCCTGAGGGCGCTCACCTGACATGGTAGTCTAAATATCAAACCAGGGACGTGAATAAGCTGCATACGCCCCTCCTAAGAAAAGCATATACCAACTAGATGAAGCGATTGTCCCACCCAGACCCCAAATTTTCAGTGTAAAAAATTTTTTTTTTTTTGTCTTAAAATTGACAGAAACACATAAAAAACAAAAAAAAAATTCTGGATTTTGGTCCAAAATTTTTTAAGTCTGGAACTGGGCCCCAAATTTTCAGCCTAAATATGAACCCAGGGACTTGGCTTGAACAAACTTGAATCTTGTGTAGTTTTGGAGATATGGGCATTTTAATTTTTTTCTATTTTTAGCTCCTGTGGTTCCCATAGGGCAACAGGAAAAATATTTTTTGCATAAATTAAGTACTTATGACCCAATAAGCCCTCATATCAAATTTGGTCGAAATCTGCCTCTCGGTTTGGAAAATAGAAATTTTGGGAGGGGCAAATATTCTTGCCCCTCCCATTACGACGCCAAATATAGCCCCACAAACTTCTCTTGAACAAATCTGAGTCTACACCTCAAAAGGAAGCTGCACACAAAATATCAAGTCTCTGCTACTGCTGGTTCATAAGAAGAAGATTTTTTAAGATTTCAGCACACTTTTTGGGTGTGGCCCTACCAATGGGCGAGGCAACTTGATTTGAACAAAATCAAATTGCGATGTCATAACAAACTATTATCTCAAATATCAATTAAATTGGTTCAGCGGTTTGGGAGGAGAAGACACAAACACCATGTTCACGGATGACCAATGCTGAGTGATCACTATAGCTCTCCTGACTAAAAGTCAGGTGAGCAAACAAGAAGAATGTTACTGAGGTAACACATGCTGCCATCCCCCCCCCTTGTGACCTTCACCTTGCAGATGCAGCTGAAACTATTATACACGACACACCTTCTGATTGTCCTTAATATTTGTAAAAAATTTAACAATTGTATTACGATTCGTTTCTGAGTTATGGCTGAGACACGAATATTGGCCGATTTTTAGTGTGACCTTGAAATGTGACCTTGACCTTGAATGTACGAACCCGGCTATGGTGTGTGACTCATCCTCCCATGGTCCTTTCTAATCGTGTGAAGTATGATGACTGTAGCCCTAATAGTTTTGGAGTTATGCTTGAGACACGATTTGTGACCCTGAACATACGAAGGTCAATTGTGACCTTCACATTGCGGATGTGGCGGAAAGTATTATACGCGACACACCTTCTGACTGTCCTTAACATTTGTAAAAAGTTTAACAATTGTACTATGATTCGTTTCTGAGTTGTGGATGGGACACGAATATTGACCAATTTTTAGTGTGACTTTGAAATGTGACCTTGACCTTGAAGGTACGAACCCGGCTATGGTGTGTGACACATCCTCCCGTGGTCCTTTATAATTGTGTGAAGTTTGATGACTATGGCCCTAATAGTTTTCGAGTTATTGGCTCGGACACACACACACACACACATGGACGGACACATACACTTTAATCACTATATGCCACCCGACTTAAGTTGGGGGGCATAAAAATCGTGACAGCCCTAACTGATAGAAGTGTACCACAACAAGATCATGATCTGATCGTAAGCTGATCGAGAAAGACGACACTTATCTTATCACAGTACTGTACGTTAGATATAGCATTAAAAGTCAAATCACACTAAAATTGTGATGAATAGTTTCATATTTGATTACTACTAAAACAAAGTATAGTTCAGGTCTCCAAGATGGGTATTTACAAGTTAGATAGGTTTCTAACAATCAAGTACAAGAAGCACCAACAAACTTTCAGTTCATGGACAACTCTTATTACTTCAGTCTATTTTTCAGATTTATTTATTTTTTTACGTCTGAAGGTCTCTTTCCAATTCTGCATTAAAAGCTCTATCATAATCATTTATTCATTTCTTGGTTTTCATCTCTCTAAAAAATGTTGCTAGCAGATATTCCTGCCCAGGACACAAAATCTCTTGTCCTTGAAATGTGTATAATTTGGGCACATTTAACCAATTTTTCTCCCTTTAAATAGAATGGCCTTTTTCACCAATGATTTCTTGAGTTAAATTTAAATGATTTTTTCATATAATCTAGTCATGGCTGCTTTGAAGCAGCCATGACTAGATTTTAAGAAAAATATTTTTAAAATACTCAGCAGGTTAAGAGTTTAATTTAAACATATTTTATTGCATCAAAAGTACAAAATGGATTGGAGAACAAGTGCATACCACTTAAGCATCCCTCCTCTCCAAAGGTAATACAATTTCAATTAACTACTGGCGACATACATTTGAAAACAAAAATGTAACTGTACAAAAGAAACGAACAAAAACTTGAAAGTTAGTAAGTAATAACATGAAAAAACTACCGAATATGAAGGTAGAAGAGAGAGAGAGAGAAAAAAGTGAAATGGAAGTGGTCAAAATGTGAGGCTGAGGCAGTTGACTGTAAAGCAATTATGATCTAAACTTTTTGTAACCTAAAAATATACTTGCAAATCAGTCTCAATACGAATATACCATGTATTCATTCATCATAAGTCCCTGGTGCCTGTGCTCATTTGATAGCAGCTAAAACAGCTGTGTATATGTATATAGATACAGTTGAGATAGCTATGTGTAAGTATATAAATATTCACACCAGTTACAAACCGCTATCAAATCTTTTGGAATTTTTAATAAATTGCTGGACAGCCAGAAATATGTCTGTATTGTCTTTATTTGACAGGATAAAGTCTCTGTAACATAGTTGATCCACATGGGTTATAAGTTTTGACAATTTGTTTTGAAGTTTGGCCCTGACTTGAGAATATAAATTGCAATCAAAGAAGAAATGATGCGCATCTTCTCGAGCGTAAACCACATGCACATTCAGGAGAACAGGAGAAATAATTAGCGAAGATATCTGATTTTAGTTCATTGCATTCGCTTCGTATTCTGGTGTGTATTAAACTGTATTTTCTTTTACCTACATTAAAGTACTTCGCAGGCCGAATATTAGGGGGTGTTATACTTTTTTTAAAAGATTCCAGCGAAGGGCAAATTTTTATTTGATCGTCTAGGTTGTTCCAGTCAGCTATGCTTCTGGGAAAAAAAGATTTTTTGAACAATCTTGTTCGTAGGGCTATGGGAATAAAGGTCGAGGCATTGCGTAAATTATACCTGGGTTAAGAGTTAAGGTCAGTGTCAGCATCTATGGCTATATCATGACTGCAACATTCGTATAATGTCAAGTTTAGCCAATCATTTATACCCATGGTGCCCAGTCTAGAGGTGTTGGCTACCAGTGAATATTTTATCAGTAAAGTTGAACTTTTACCAAAGTAAACAAGCACAGCTCCACTTCCAGGAGTTCCATTCCAATAGGAGTGTATGGTCTAAACGCCACAAAAATAAAGTCAAGTTTAGCCAACTGTTTAAAATTATGTTGCTCATTATAGAGGACTTGTACTTCAGGCATTGTTTATCAGGCCTTGTTATAGAAATTTTCTAATACAGGAAATAAGCAATGCATTACTTTCAATGGTTTCCAAGTAGAACATTGTTCAGAAGTTGTTAATATTTGTGGGGTGATAAATTTACCCATCCATGTGTTCTCAGTGATGCCCTTTCTCAATAATGTAAAATCTTTTATAAAAAGCTCTCAATAAATATCTTCCACTGGAGTTTTGAAAACTGAAAATTCCTGAACAATTTTAAACAAGAGGCCCCAGGGGGCCTGAGGGCGCTCACCTGACATGGTAGCCTAAATAGCAACCCAGAGAATTGATTTCCACAAGTTGCATCTGCTCCTCCTAAGAAAAGCTGAAACCAAATATCCAAATATTCTGACCAGTGGATCTAAAAAAAGATTTTTAGAGAATATTCCTCATACTGAACTAAGTCATAATTCGGGCTCCCACAGGAAGCCCATATATGAACCCAGGGACTTGGCTTTAACAAACCTGAATCTCACACCCCTAAGGATTCTGCACACCAAATATCAAAACATTCCGACTGCTGGATCTGAAGAAGAAGATTTTTAAAGAAAATTCCTCATTTTGAACCAAGTTACAATTCGAGCTCCCACAATCAGCCCAAATATGGACCTAGGGACATGGCTTGAACAAACTTGAATCTTACCCCCCTAAGGATGCTGCATAAAAAATATCAAAAGCATTCATCTGCTGGATCTGAAGATTTTTAAATAAAATTCCTCATTTTGAACTAAGTTGTCATTCAGGCTCCCATAGTGAGCCTAAATATGAACCAAGGGACTTGGCTTGAACAAACTTGAATCTCAGCCCCCTAAGGTTGCTCCATGCCAAATATCAAAACATTCCAACTGCTGAATCTGAAGAAGAAGATTTTTAAAGAAAAATTCCTCATATTGACTAAGTTATAATTTGGGCTCCCACAGGGAGCCCAAATATGGACCCTTGGACTTGGCTTTAACACACTTGAATCCCCCCCCCCCCCCCCCCAAGGATGCTACTCACCACATATCAAACCATTCCGACTGCTGGATCTGAAGAAGAAGATTTTTTAAGAAAATTCCTCATTTTGAACAAAGTTACAATTCAAGCTCCCACATTGAGCCCAAATATGGACCTAGGGACATGGCTTGAACAAACTTGAATCTCACCCCCCTAAGGATGCTGCATACCAAATATCACAAGATTCTGCCTGCTGGATCTTGAGAAGAAGATTTTCAAAGAAATTTGCCTGAAATGCACCAAGTTCGAATTTGGGCTTCTAAAGTGAGCCCAAATATGAATCCAGGTGGCCGATTTGAACAAACTGGAATCAGATCCACCCCACAATGTTGCATACCAAATATCAAAAGATTCTGCCTGCAGGATCTGGAGAAGAAGATTTTTGAAAAAATTTGCCTGAAATGCACTAAGTTCAAATTCGAGCTTCTATAGTGAGCCCAAATATGAATCTAGGGAGCCGATTTGAACAAAATAGAATCAGATCCACCCCACAATGTTGCATACCAAATATCAAAAGATTCTGCCTGCTGGATCTGGAAAAGAAGATTTTCAAAGAAATTTGCCTGAAATGCAGTAAGTTCAAATTTGGGCTCCTATACTGAGCCCAAATATAAACCCAGGGGGCCGATTTGAACAAACTTGAATCAGATCCACCCCAGAATGTTGCATACCAAATATCAAAAGATTCTGTCTGCTGGATCTGGAGAAGAAGATTTTTTAAGAAATTTGCCTGAAATGCACTAAGTTCGAAATCGGGCTCCTATACTGAGCCCAAATATGAACCCAGGGGGCCGGTTTGAACAAACCTGAATCAGATCCACCCTCCAATGTTGCATACCAAATATCAAAAGATTCTGCCTGCTGGATCTGGAGAAGAAGATTTTTTAATGTTTTTCCCATTGCCTACAGTGTTAAAAAGTGCTGACTCAGCACTTTTTCAATGTCCCGAAACTGTACCCTATGATAAAACCGATAGCAATTTTTTTTTACCAATTCTTTCTGTTGGTCCTAAGGAAGCTTCACGCCAAATAAAAATTCTCGGTGCCGTGCAGTTTTGGAGATATGGGCGTTTTAATTTTTTTCTATTTTTAGCTCCTGCGGTTCCCATGGGGCTACGGGAAAAAAAAAATCAGCATAAATTAGTTACTTATGACCCAATAAGCCCTCACATAAAATTTGGTTCAAATCAGCCTCTCGGTTTGGAAAATAGAAATTTTGGGCGGGGCCAAAAATTTTGCCCCTCCCATAACGACGCCAAGTATAGCCCCACAAACTTCTCTTGAACAAATCTGAGTCTACACCTCAAAAGGAAGCTGCACACCAAATATCAAGTCTCTGCTACTGCTGGTTCATGAGAAGAAGATTTTTTAAGATTTCAGCACACTTTTTGGGTGTGGCCCTACCCACGGGCGGGGCAACTTGATTTGAACAAAATCAAATTGCGATGTCATAACAAACTATTATCTCAAATATCAATTAAATTGGTTCAGCGGTTTGGGAGGAGAAGACGCAAACACCATGTTCACGGACGACGGACGACGGACGGTGAGTGATCACTATAGCTCTCCTGACTGAAAGTCAGGTGAGCTAAAAAACTGATGAAAAATTATAGCTAAGTAAATAAGTAAAATTGTAATTTGACAAAATTAACATTGATAACAAAATCAACTTCATTTTATATGTATCTTTTTCTGTAATGATAGTGCCATTATGATACTGATTGCAAATGATGTCAGTCAATGTGTACTATAATTGAGTTAGTTATGATAACAGACCAGGGTTTGTATGCCCAGGAAAGTAAAAAGAACAGGAATTTCAAAAAAAATTTCAAGTACTTTTTGGGACATTAGTCTAAAAGTATATACATACCATTGTGCAGTTCTTATCAAGGGTGGCAGAAGCAATCAAGGGCAGGAGTATCAAAAAGGACACTTGACTAAGGGTATGAGTTAATACCGGGAGATTATAATTTATCATAAATTGTAATGTAACACCCAATAGTATTGACATTATATATCACCCCTTTGTGGAACAAGGTGCCATCAGCAATGCTGCAATGGCATCTTGTTCAACTCAACGGACGATATATATATATAGAAGAGGATATCTAGTGTTTTTGAGTGGATACCGAAAATTATCTCAAGAGTGACAGAGACAAATGTTTATTTGTCTCAGTCAGAAGTGCGATAATTTTCGGTATCAACTCAAAAACACTAGATTTTCTTTTTATTATACGCTTTTTATAAGAATCTGATAATTCCACTCATTTCAACCTTGAATTGATGCATGAAAGTAAACAGCGCATTGAATCATTGAAACGTGGAAGTGATTTGATTGATACTCGGAACAGAGAGCATCTTGCAGTCAGATTAAACTGGCGGGTTTCTAGTCCAAACATGGCTTGAAAGTCAGTAATATACGTCTTTGGTTTGGAACGTCCTTTGATAGGACTTACTAAACCAAAAACTTATACCATGGACTTTCTGGCCATGTTTGGACTAGTGGATTTCATGCATCAATTCAAGGTGAATATGTGTTTAATTATTGCTGGAAATAATCAGTATCCACTCAAAAACATTAGATTTACTTTTCATTATATGTTTTTAGAACAAATTGATCAATTCCAGTGATAATTTGACTCATATTCACCTTGAAGTGATACTTTGAAAGCCGCCATGTTGATTGATTCCGTGAAAGTGAAAATTTCTACATCTTCACAGTGGGGATACAATTTCTATCTTTCCACAATTTCTTCGATAATCTATCGTTTAGAGTATAATAAACAGGTTTATAGATTTATAGCTTCTTTGTTTAAAGATAATCAACCAGCCTCCACCATTATACCTGATACCCCTTCACTGGTTGGCATTGGCACATGTAGACTATGTTAGAAATAAATACTAGAGAGTTTCTCAGTTACGGTTCTCAGAAATTAAAGTAATTTCCACCAGTGCACATCTGGAAAAAAATGGCATACACTGCCAACTCATTCCCATAGTCTCAGGTTTTGTTTTTATGTATGTATTCCAAACCCAAAACTCTGACACCTGACCCTAAACCTTGAAATGCTCTCCCAGAGAGCACTTTGAAATTCAATACTTTTAAGAACTTTCCAGGACTTATACAATCCCAGCAGATGTGGAAAGCAAGCTCAGTTCAGTTAAGCAATTTTCTCATGATGTTTGATGATTTGCTTGATGGATGATTAGGGATGGAAGATTTTGAAAAACTTACACAGTTGAATATCAATATTCAGGGAAAAAGTGTTAGTTAATGTATTCAGTGCTTTTGACTTTAAAAAAAAACCCCGAGCAGAGCTAAAAACTGTTTGCACTCAAAATGCTGGGAGCCTGGGAACCTGATTGCTATAACTCTTATTATTATTTCAAGCAAAGTGAATAGTTTTGTAAATCTTGTGGTCAATTTTAATTGGGAGCCTGATTCAGGAGTCTGAATTGAATTTTGAAAATTTGCAGAGCACTAAGAAATAACACCCTGTACCTACATCTTCAATGCTATATAGGACTTGACAAAAACACCTACATGTTGCATATGGATTGTAAATGCACTTTTATGGCTCCCAGCCACCAGAGTTCCTTTTACAGGTGAGTCAAATAGGGGTATCAGGTCTGATGATTTGAGGATGGCAATTGCCCTCGCTCCTTACAGGCTTTGCAAAATCAAAATAAGGAGAGCCAGCCATAAATGCCCTCCTGGCAGAACTTTTTGCCCTCAACATTTGTGCAGTGGAATACTCAAACAGACTAAATTAAAGTAAAATTGCTCTCCTGGACTTGAATAAGGAGTGAGATAATGTCCCTCCTGGAAATAAAGAAATTACACTGCAACCCATAAGCAGGTTATGCTGTATAACATAGCTGTAACCACCTTCTCTGTGTTTACAATGTCAACAATGCTGTCTTAACCCTAAAGGGCCTAATTCTGACTTTGATCACATTTTTTGCAACAGAACAGGGGCTAACATGCAGTCTTTGGGTTAACTCATAAGTTACATTTTGACCCTTCACCCAACGTAATGGCCAAAACCGGCCAGCGCTATTCTCAAAAATAGACAATTAATTTTCATTGTTTTTTCATTTTTTGTCTCAAAAACATAGGTTATGACATCTCATTGGAATGAGATCATAGAGCTCGTTCCAATGAGGGGTCATCACCTATGTTTTTGAGACAAAAAATGAAAAAAATTAGTTATTCAAGAATTTTTTTTACAAGTGTTGTCTGCTTTTCATGTTAGGTAAAGGGTTAAGCACCTTGGTATAGGTAGCCAAGACTTGCAAAATTCACAGGATGTAGATTGTCAAAGTGTAGCAAAAATGTGTTTAAACATCTCTAGGCCCTCAAGGGTTAACAGAATTTCCGCCAAAATAAATTCTGTTAACCCGCTAGTATTGAGAATTTGAGTAATGGTTGCACCTTATTTTGGAGGAAATTCATCTTATGTGGTTGGAATGTGCAGTCTTTCTGGATGCAATGAGCAAGCTATGTTGATGTATGTTAGTCCTGAAAGACTATCAAATGAGACTGTGCAAACATGTAGGATTATGAATTTAATTTAGGCTCTATTATTTTATTGTAACCTGAAGTTGGTTTGCGAGGTAAAATTAAGGTAACCACATGTAACTAGAGCTGTGACTATAGGGTTCCGTAACGATGTGATATGTATCACAATTCAGTGTACACAATATGATATGTATCATGATACACATGATCTCTCATGGCATGCAACTACAGATGTCCGCTACTTTAGGGACAGCATGTATTCAGTTCCAGTAGCTTACTTGTATTACAAATTTGGATGTACTCTTTAAACAATAGGTAATTTCTCAATGTGATAACCATGACATTAAGTAGTTTTAAGGTTTGGATTTTATGACCTATTTTTCAATGCTTTTTTCCTCTCAGAAAATAGGTTCTAAACATTTAATCCCTGATATCTTATTTGACAGAGCTCAGGTGAGCTCTGTCAAACAAGATATAATGGATTAATCAAATAAATATTTAGTAAAATAGAGTGAATTCACCAAATTTTTGTTAACTGAATAATCCCTTTAATGGATTATCTATCACTGTCAATGTTGGTAGGCCAAAAAATAGTGTTTCCCTACACCAGCTTTCAATGAAAGTGTCAATGACACTGTAGCTTAACTTGTGTGTTGTGTTTGATGAAAAGGATATTGTTCAATGTTTATGAAAGGATTATGAAATAAGACAAGAATTGTGATAATTGGGAATATGTTCATTTCTGTTCCCTGTATGCTATGTTTTTGATAAAAATAATATGAGGTGTACACTGTACTAAAGAGCTGAGGGGTGGGTTAATATGACCTCACAGTTAATGTATGTGGCCCTCACAGTTAACATATATCAACGAAAGTTACCAGTGAAATTATTCCAAAACGAGACATCCTATCAAGTTACATTAAAATCCCTTCATAAATCTGGCCTGTAGACTGTGCTAAAGGTTTTTGGGCTTCGGGCCCCTGTAGCCATCAGTTTCCCAATTGCGTCCAAAAGGGGACGTTCTCATCTAGACATTATATGAAGTCAACCTACCAAGTTACAATGAAATCCCTTCATAAATATGACCTGTAGACCGTGCTAAAGGTTTTTGGGCTTTAGGCTTGGGCAGCCATCATGGTTGAATGATCGCAACTAAAAGGGGACAATCTCATCTGGGCATCATTTGGGAGTGATTCTACGAAGTTACAATGAATCCTTCATAAATATGCCCTGTAGACTGTGCTCAAGGTTTTCGGGCTTCGAGCCCCTGAAGCCATCACAGTTGACCAATCACGACCAAAAGGGGATGTCATCATCTAGGCATCATATGGAGTCAAACTTACGAGTTACAATGAAGTCCTTCCATAAATATGACCTATAGACTATGTTAAACGTTTTGGGGTTTTGGGCTCGGGCAGCCATCAAGGCTGAATGATCGCGCCCAAAAGGGGACGTTCTCATCTAGACATTTTTGGAGTCATCCTACCAAGTTAGAATGAAATCCCTTCACAAATATGACCTGTAGACTGTGCTAAAGGTTTTTGGGCTTTGGGCCCCTGTAGCCATCAGAGTTGCCCAGTCACGTCCAAAAGGGGACGTTCTCATCTAGACATTATATGAAGTCAACCTACTGTTACAATGAAATCCCTCCATAAATATGACCTGTAGACTGTGCTAAAGGTTTTTGGGCTCGGGCAGTCGTCACGGTTGACAGATCACGACCAAATGGGGAAGTTCTCATCTAGACATCATCCGGAGTCATCCTACCAAGTTACAATGAAATCCCTCCATATTAAATATGACCTGGAGACATTGCTAAAAAAATTTGGATTTCGGACTTGGGCAGCCATCACGGTTGACAGATCATGACCAAAAGGGGATGTTCTCATCTAGGCATTATACAGAGGCATCCTACCAAGTTACAATGAAATCCCTTCATAAATACGACTTGTAGACTGTGTTAATGGTTTTCGGGTTTTGGGCTCGGGCAGCCATACCGGTTGACGGATCACGACCAAAAGGGGACGTTCTCATGTACACATGACCTAAAACCTGCATATGAAATTTTGTGATGATCAGACAAGAACTACTGGGTATAGCCTGTACTTGAAGGTTGAATAAAAAACTTTAACCACAAACTTTAACCAAAACTCCAAATGTCAACTAAACAGGAAAAGAAACAAAAAAAAAAAAAAAAACCCACTTGAACCTTCAGTAAAAAAACTTTAATCACAAACTTTAACCAAAACTCTAAAAGTTAACAGACGGACAGATGGACGGACAAAAGTCATTACTATAGCCCTCACTGTAAACAGCCGGGCTAAAAATTATTCAAATCGGAGCTTTCATATGGAAGTTCTGAACAAAATTCTGATTGCACCTAATTTTGGTACAAAATGGCTACCAGCGGCCGTCTTAAATTTCGGACCGAACCCCAAAACACTCGTTCTCGTCTCACGGTGATAACAAAGATACTCGACGGACGACAGGCCATGACAATGCCTCAAATTTGGCTTCGCCAAAGTTGAGCTAAAAATCATCAGCTGTAAAAAATTCAATATTTATAAAAATCTGTTCCTTTGAATTTGAAGTGCTGTGACTGGTTCTGGAGAAGAAGATCTTTAAAAATTTTAACACTTGCTGCCTGAGTGTTTTCGCATTACCAACAGTGTTAAAATGGGTGTCTTATGTATGAAATATGAACCTAGGGACTTAATTTGAACTTGAATCTGATCCCCGGGGGGGGGGGGGGGGGGGGGGCACAGGACATTCTCGCACTCAGGCAACAAAATGGTAATTGCCATATCACACACTGCATGAAAATGTATACTCAGTAAGGTTGTGCAATGAACAGGGTCAGTCAAGAAAAAATGTGACAATCCCTGTGCATTGCACCAGGTTAATTGGTAAGCTAACATACTGGCTGACCATAGACATTGCAGAAGATTAGTTGATGCATGGCTGCCATATCACACACAACATGAAAGTATACACTGTTTAAGGCTGCAAGAATGTACAGGGTTAGTTGGTTACTTGTTACATAGGGTGCAGGATTCAAGCAACTAATGGAAATACTTGTAGTGGATTGCGTAAATTCTTTTCAAGTGAATTCCAAAAATAAAAACATATTCTATTTTCAATCAATAGTTTGTTATAAATTCTGTTTATTAATATACAGATTACCTGGAGAGAACCACCAAGCAGCAGCAAGCAACTGTCAGACACCCCAACATACTAACTTAACACATGCAGGGCATGTACTGGTTGAAGGCAAGTACATTATCAACATGCAGTATGCCATTGTACACAGAACCAATGTGCCACTGTGTGGGCAATCAGGGCACAACACAGTTAGTGCTGGTCAGGATTAAACCACAGACCTTTTAGTTTCAAGTTCAATGCTCTAACTACTGAGCCATGGCACCCCCCCTTCATTCATTTATTGGTGTTTAAGGTCAATTACTTATGCACAATGGCTAATCGTGACCATGACAGTTTTACGGGTGCAGGAAGCCAGAGTACCCAGAGAGAACCACCGAGCATCGACCTGCAACTGTCAGCTCCTCAACATTCTAACTCTGTTCAAGCTCAGCTCAAGCAGGGTTACAACGGTTGAAGACATGTGCACCATCGGCGTGCAGTACGCCTTAGTACAGGGCGTCATTGTGCCCCCATGTAGGCAACCGGGATAAAGTGCCTTGCCCAAGGACACAACGTGGGTCGTCCTGGATGGGGATCAAACTCGGGACCTCTAGCATAAAAGTCCAACAGTCTACCACTGAGCCACCACGGTCCCGGCACACCCCTTCAAACTACTAGAAGAAACCACATGGTAAGAAAAGATTACAGAACTGATGTCTTTAAATAGTAATTAGCTCATTATTAATAAAAAACTTTTAGGCCAGAATCAAATTCTTGCATTAAATCAGGCTGAGGATTCTGAATCAAATCGAATCTCAATTCTCCTCAAGCTGTAGCTACTACACATTCTTACAAAACTAAATGATGCCAGTTTAAACTCAAATATTGCATTTAATGGCGACTTGTCTATGGGCAAGTCAATTAAGAAGCAGAATAGTCTGGATACAAAACCAAAGTAGTTTCGAAAGCAGAACCTCCTTGAATTCTTCTTCTGTCATCAGGTCTCCTGTACCTAATGAGAGAAGGGTGCAAGTGGGGAGACTTTTGGTGCAATTTTGAGAACGTCTCCACGATTTGTAAATTTCCAAAAAAGGGCTATTTGAAACAAATCAATAAGTATGATGCTTTTGAATCTAATCTTTCTGACAAAAAATATATAAATTGAAAAAGTCATTATAAAGTGTAAGTTTTCGTAAACTGAAAGATTTTGTGTAATTATATCGTTGCACACATAAACACATCTGTTGTCAAAAATGTAAGTAGTACTTAAAACAATATCTTAAATCTTTTGCCATGGAATATTCTGAGACACGGCATTTCACTGTACAATATTTTTCAAGGATTTTACCAAACATGGATAATTAGACTAAATGGTTAATATTTTAAAACCATTCTGGGGATCACATCGAAAGTTTTTTTCAGAAGGAGATAATGAATTTCTTAAATATTATGTGGCCATTCACAAGACCAACTGTATAGTTTGGTACTTATTCCATTTATGGTTGTAATTGTCTGATTGGAGATGGGAATGACAATTGACAACAGTCAGAATTGTAATCAGTCTAGCATCCCTATTGTGATCACAGGCCTTGGTTTGTTCGGTTTCGCATCACAAAATGCGAAGCAAAAATTGCAAGCTGAGATGCTATAGCTGGAACTGATTAGAATTTTTTTTTTTTTTCAGCCTAAAATCTACGAATGCAAAAAGTATTTTCACAATTGCCGAGTTGGATGGTACGATGTATAATGAGTAGGCAAACTGTATACTATTTATATCCTCACCTGCCAAAAGTAGCTTGTAGAACATATATTAGTTCTGATTGGTGGGTGAAGAAATCCCGATGACATTGAACTGGAATGTCAGGGACATGCGGTTACATATTTCTGGGAAGTAAACATGTGTCTCATGAAACAAGGACAATTTGTATTGGGAAATAGTTAAGAAACTGTTGTGCAAATACGTTAATACCGTCACATCTTCGAAACTTATTCAGAGTTGTTTCAGTCAGTGTATAAGTAACAGTCACACCATCATGTGTCAGAAATGTCAAAGATTTGAACCAGCATGATCAGGTAAGGTACTGTTTTATTACTCTCCAGACCATTCAAGCTATTGTTGGTGAGACAGAATTTGAATTTTTGGAACATGCTGTTAAAAAAAAGTAATTTTGACTGTTCAAAAAGCCAAGAGGATTCTCATTCAAAGGCACACCAGAACGCTTCAGTTAATAGTACATTTCAAACATTTTTTGGGAGGGAGAACTCCCCCAGACACCCCTCGAAGTGCTCGCCACCTTGTGACCAGAGGCCAGATCCCTTTGGGATCTGCTGGATCCTAGACTACAAAAAAGTTGCTAATCAACTTTCTGTGAACAAATTGAGGCCTGCATCATCTTCACTGACTGACAAATTTTGACTGTATGATTCCTATTAAAATTCACTGTCATTATCAGGCTCAGAATTTAAGTCTGAATCAATGCTTATAACCAACAACACTTCATGTACTGTCGTGCATTTTGTAGGATTTTTGGAACCTTCATTCACTGTGATATCGTCCCTTGAAAGAATAAAAGTGCCAATTGCAATTTTGATGCATTGCTGTTGGCACCTTTATGCTTTCAAGGGATGATATAATCTTGGATAAAATAGAAATCATGCACAAAACATAGGAACATGTAGGTGTTTGATTAATAGCACTTGGAGATGGACACACACAGTTGGCTAAAATGTCAACTATCATCGATGTGGACATTAGTCGTCTGTCACTAAAAAGAGTTAAGATCTGGTGTTTTTGGACAGATGCCTAGACACTACCAAAGGTTACCAATTGACCACCTCAAATTTTTTTTTAAATAAAAAAACTCTGGTCATGTCTGGATAATGTATCAAATTTTAAAGTTCAGTCTTAAAAGTATCTCTCAGTCCAAGGGGTTAAAATGTAGTACTTAAAAATACAGCTACAATTAAAGGCCACCATTTTGAAATTTTGGTAGTGTACCATATTTTAAAACTTAATCTTCAGACATCCCTTGAGACAAGAGTGGTGTGAAAAAAATGCAACACTAAAATACAAACATACAACCATTTTGATTTTTCATCAGCTAAAATTGAATAATTCTGTTATATTAGAATGCAAACAAAGACAACATTTTTAAAAACTATGAGCAGTATTTATAAGAATACCTTGAAACTTGGTGTTCGAATAGAACAGACAGGAATTTCTCACTTCAAAAGGCCACCATTCAACCATCTTGAATTTTTCAACAAAAAGTATTAAACCATTTGAACCCTGGTGGTACTTCACATGTCACTTCGATGGGAGCAATTGGAAGAGTCCATATTCATTATTTGGAGTAAACCAATTAATATTTTTAAAGTGCAGCCTTGGGGTCTCCCAAACACATTTACTTAACATCCACCCTCCTAAATGAAATTTTGACATATCATGTTCCTGGGCAGGAAAGGCCGCCTCTCAGGTTTAACCCTTTACCATACATGAAAAGCAGACGACAATTGCAAATAAAATTCTTGAATAAATAATTTTTTGTCTCAAAATCTTAGGTTATGACCCCTCATTGGAACAAGCTCGATGAGCTCGTTCCAAAGAGGGGTCATAATCTATGTTTTTGAGGCAAAAAATGAAAAAAATATTATAAATTCTAAGTAATTTGTATATTTTTTATACTTACCAATGTCCCAGACTAGCTGGTGCAAACTCAAAAATTAATCCAGGGCCAAACACAAATTTTGCCCCCCAATCCCCCAAATTTGCAAGCAAAACTGAAAATTTAATGCACTATCTGGTCCTCCATACTTTTTGGATGTGCGCATGCGCAGTATCTGGGAAGACACCAAAATTGGTGCCAACTATCATTCTTTTTATAATTGCCTGTTAAATGCTATAAACAGCGGGAAGGTATGAGTGCCCACTCATGGGAGGGCCATACCCGTCTGGGCCATTGGTAAGTATAAAAAATATACAAATTAATTAGAATTTATAATATTTTTATACAACAACCAATGGCCCAGACTAGCTGAATCGTAAAAAGGCTGGAGGGCCTAGGACAAAAAGGAAAATCCAATCTCTCAATCACTTCAGTAAAGGATATCTCCTACAGGAGAATAGGAGAAAAAGGAATTATATATGTCTTTCACCTTTACGAGAAACGAGAAAGTCATAACACCAACACTGTAATTGAGTATTACGATATATAATTCTCCATTTAATGGCAACATAACCCATTATGCTAATTCGGTGAAGGAAAGTCAATATATAATAAGAATGAGACTCTTTATACTCATTTAAAAGTGTCCGAGGATTGTATATTAACGTCCGTTTGACACGTGACATATACAAATGCTTCACAGTGAGCTACACTTTAAAATCAGTACATAAATGAGACATAGTTATTGCTTCACACCGAGCTACACATTAAAACCATCCCAGCACCGACTCAGGACTACTGACACTGGAGGAGGTCTTCCCTTGCTTTTCACTATAAAGCCAGATGATCATAAGGAAAAGAAAACGTCCCCCTCCCCCCCCTTCCCCTTGTTCTGAGGTTCGAGACCGCAGAACGAAGAGGGCGGCGGAACAGCGTCACTGCTGTAAATGGCTGCTTAAATAACTATAGATGTAATCATTAACAGATGACATTCTGAGCAACAGAAAGAGGACCTAAAGATCTAAGGTCACCGGAGATGGACTCTAAATTTCTAAGGTAAAACTTGGTAAAAATAGAGGGCTGTGTCCAGTATGCAGCCTTCAGTAATGACTATACTGTTAGAATAAGCCCAAGAAGTGGACAGGGCTCTAACTTCATGTGCTGATATCTTATTTACAGAACATTGATCCGAAGATAGATTTTCATAGGCAATGCGTATTGCCAGCTGAATCCATCTAGCAACTGAATGAACAGAAATATCTTTTCTGTTAGGAATCAATGAAAGAAAGAAACATTTTCTTCCTTTTCTTATAAAATCTGATCGATGTTTATATATGCGCATAGCCCTGACTGGACACAGCAGAGGTCTTCGGTTGTCCGAGGATGGCAGAGCCTTAATGGTAATATGCTCAGGTCGTTTATCTGGAGTCTGATTCTTAGCCAGAAATCCCACTTCTGTAGTTGGGTAATGGTATTACCCACACTACGGTAGTGAGAATCATCAACTGATAAAGCATGAAGTTCACTAACTCTTCTAGCAGATGCAAAGGCTAAGAGAAATGATGTTTTATAGGTCAAGAATTTGAACTCTACAACATCCAATGGCTCAAACGTAGCTTCTTTAAGCTTCAACAGAACCCAAGCCAAATTCCACTTAGGAATTATTCTGAGGGTTCTAGGTCTATTGATAGAGAAATTTCTAACCAGCTTGGACAATGAAGTATTTGATCCAATAGCCAAGTTATCATGATGAGCGTAAGTGTCTGATAACACAGACCTACAGCCCTTAATAGTGACAGGCTGCAGTTTGAGAACGTCAAACAAGTAGACCAGGAAATTGGCAATATTTGGTATGGACGGATCATAAACGTCTATCAACTGATCCTTACAGCAACGGAAGAAAACATTCCACTTTGCTGCATAGTTCAACGAAGAGGAGGGCCTCCGGCAGTTAGAAATTGCATGCACTGCTCGTCCTGTTAACTGTTTTCTGTGCAAGAAGGACCGCACAACGGAAATACGTGAAGTTTGAGACCTTCCGGGTTGTAATGCAGTGCGCGTGACTTCCCCTGATAAAGGTCCTCTCGTGGAGGAAGCTTCCGGGGAACATCCCATAACAGACACCTGAGAAGATTGATCCACGGTTTCTGTGAAG
Source organism: Pictodentalium vernedei (assembly GCA_031216915.1). Classification (NCBI taxonomy): domain Eukaryota; kingdom Metazoa; phylum Mollusca; class Scaphopoda; order Dentaliida; family Dentaliidae; genus Pictodentalium; species Pictodentalium vernedei. Next base: position 297,502,633 of record CM062296.1, read on the forward strand.
ACAGAGGTGCTACTAGTAGAATTTTGCAATGAGACTGTTTGATCTTAAACAGAATCTGCTGAATCAACGGAGGAGGATACGCATATCCTATCATTCCGTCCCATGAGATCGACAAAGCATCTACTGCATACGCTCGTTGGTCTGGATATGACGACACGAATGTTGGTAACTGATTGTTCAGGTGCGTCGCAAACAGATCTATCATAGGGCGATCCCACTGGTAGCAAATCTGCCTGAAAACTCGCTTGTTGAGCGTCCACTCCGATGGCAACAGGCGACCTTTCCGAGTGGGCGAGTCTGCTATTACGTTCAGATGACCTGGTATATGACGGACAGAAAGCTGAACATGATGATTCATGACATATAGAAGAATCTTCTCCGTTAGTTCACATAATGGAATCGAATGAGTGCCGCCCTGGTTCCTGATGTACGCTACCACTGTCGAGTTGTCTGGCAAAATCTGAACATGAGCGTCTGCTATTATGTGAATCCTATGTTGTAGCGCTAGCCATATCGACATCATCTCCTTGATGTTTATGTGTTTCTCCAGGAACCGAGGGTCCCAAAGACCCTGACACTTCAAGTCTGCGGGACTTAGGGTTGCGCCCCAACCCATCTGAGTCGCATCCGTCATAATCATGAAAGCTGGATCCAGCAGTTGCAGCGGAACTCCCTGAGTTAACCACTGAATATCTGCCCAAATCTGAACCCTTTGTTTTATCAGGTCCGTTAAAACAATACTGGTTTCAAGCGAATGCGTCTTCACACTCCAGTTCTGAATAAAGAATATCTGGAGGGGACACGTGCGCAGATGACCCATTGGAATAAGATCCGCAGCCGCTCCGAACAGCCCCAACAGTTGCATGAATTCCCTCGCTGTTAATGCATCTGAGTGTAGACAAAAGCGAGCATAACAACAGACTACTTTCGCTCTGGGTAACGGCAGACAAACCAGATTGTTGTGAGTCTCGAGATGTTGGAGTAATAGAAGCAGAATCTGAACATCGTTCTGAAGAATAGTTCTATTGCCGTATCTCTGTAGAATGTCGTCCAAGTAAGCCGCAAACTAATGAGCTCGGAAGTATGATATTACCAAGTTCATTATTTGAGTGAATGCCCAGGGAGCCAGGTTCAGACCAAAGCACATTGCTCTGAACTGATATACCTTCACTTGTATGGCCAACTGCAGGTACTTTCTGAATGCTGGATGTACCAGGACATGAAAGTATGCATCCTTCAGATCTATGCTTGCCGCAGAGTCGTTCACTCGAACGCCTGCCCTTAACGACCGAATGGTCCCCATATAGAATTTTGGAGCCACAATGAGCTTGTTTATCCACGTCAGGTCTATAACCGGTCGGAACGAGCCATCTGGCTTTGGTACGAGGAACAGGTGACTGTAGAAACCTTGAGAATTTTGATTCTTGACGACCTCTATTGCTTCCTTTGATAAGAGAGCTTGTACCTCAGCTAGGAGAGACTCTCTTTTGCAAGGATCTGACATTAGATTTGTCCAACGCGGACATCTTGTTAGTGGGGGTTTTGCTCGGAACGATAGCCGTAGGCCTTCGAGACTACACTTCTCACCCACTGGTCTTCTGTGATTGTTATCCAGTTTTTCGCGAAGCTTGATAACCTTCTGCCAACTGGTAAGCAACAGAGGTCTTGACTATCACCTGTACGACCTGCGAGGCTTATGGGAGGAGAAACCACATCCTCCCCATGGAGAACCTTGTCCCGTCGGCCTAGGGGTGTCTGACCGATAGTCCCGATCAGACCTCCGCCCCTTTCCCGAGTCACTATACTGATGACCTCTAGAGTAAGAATAAGAGGGTTTCCCATACCCTCGTGAGGAGTCCCGTTTTGACAATTTCTTTCTGGAAGTCTTCCTTTACCCTTGTCTGCTGCAGTGGGTCAATGAGACACGGACTTTAAATGCAGAGCATTAGATGCTTTCTTAGTAGCCTGGTCATAGACTAATGAAAGCTTGGTGTCGAATATAGTATGCCCAAAGACCGGAGCGACTTGAGAGAGTTTTTCACCTTGTCATCTATCAGTGATGACGACGCAAGGGCTCCAAATTAGCCACTGTTAGGGTGGAGTTATATGTGGTATACATAATTGCCCTGGAAAGAACTCTAAGAGAGGTACGAATGTCCTCAAATTCCTTTCCGTTGAGACATTGAGCCATAGATCTTGTAAGGTGATCGGCATAAGACATAGTGTCCAAATTCGCTCTATTTGAAGAAATTGCGGTCTCAATTGTGTCTGAGCGAAATGTGAATGATCCAGGTAAAGATACCTCTAGATCCTCGGCCTGCTCATCCAAATGCAGAGGAACTCTCTGAACATCTTCCCGACCATTTTAAATGAACATGGTCCAAGAAACGGTATGTTTATAGAAGATGAAGTTAAGAAACCGCCTTTCTTTCTCGCACTCGTTAGATTAAATAAGGCATTGTCTATATGGCCGAAGACCTGCGACACCTGCCCAGACTGAACCAGAAAAAAAGAACCTCCTCCTTTGTCCGGATAAAGTCTGTGTTCAACGATGCCAGCGGTTTCTTCCTTGTTGTCGCAGCATTCTGATCCAACAGAACAAATTCAGGGTAGTATTGGTGGATGAAATCCATCGCAACCATGTGTTGTTCCGAAAGGGAAGGGTAATCTTCTTCCATATCCCTTTCACCATCCGAGAGAATCAGTGTGAATCTCGGTCCCTTGCATCTGCGTGAACAGATGACTGGACCGACCCAGCGCCATCCGACAGCTCATGTTCTGAGACTGAAGTAGGTTGCTCTTGCACTTGCTGGGATGCTGCGATCAGGTGCGCAATCTGCAACAGCAAGTCCATCACCGAGGCCTGAGGAGCAGTGGTCTTCTGTTTCTTTGGCGCTTGCTGCTCCTGGGACGGTGTGTCGGAGATGGCTTTTTTCTCTGAATGTCCTGATGATCGAGGCCTCGTCTCCCTAGCTACTGGATGGTCCGACTTCACCGGCGAAGATTGGTCCCTTCTTCGCGTAGCAGGCTGGATATCCAAAGTCAGGTAGCTAGGATGCAGTCGTGTGTGCTTTATATTCGAAGCGAAAGAAGTCGTGACTTTTGTCGAGGCTGGCTGCGATCTACATGGAGCATCCTGAATGGCAGGTGTGGACGTATGCTCCAACTCACGCAAGTTGTTTACCACAACATCTGGCCCCAGATGTTGCTGGGATAGAGAGGGACCTCTCTCGCGGTCCTTTCAGACCTCGCTGTGCCTCCCACAACACTTGCTGGCTTCTTCCCTTGTTCCATCGTCGCTGGTTCAGCATGTTTATGTTTTAAAGTGCTCGCTCTACCCAATCCACTTCTTAAGACTGCAACGTATGTCACGGTCACGGTACCCACGGACAGATAACCGTTTCGCCGGTCAAGCTAGCTGCAGACAAGGGACTAAAACCACCGGCTAGTGGCTTTATCCCCTGCCTAATATTCATGGGCAGTTTGGCAGCTAGCTCTGTTTGCTCATCAGAGCGCGACGACGGTAGCACACTTTTGGAAGGTGTCACATAACCATCACCATGTTCTTGATCCTCTGAAAAAGAAACTGAGAAACTTGATTGACTTTGTAGCGAGAAGACCGACATTGGCCTCTCACCACTAACAACATACCATGACACCCGTGTCCAATGTTTGTCATCCCAATCAACACATGTAGGACAAGAATTAGCGAGAGTACATCGACTACAAGCAAAGCAACAAGCATGTAAATCTGAGAGGACCGACATTGGCCTCTCACCGCTAACAACATACCATGACACCCGTGTCCAACGTTTGTCATCCCAATCAACACATGTAGGACAAGAATTAGTGGGAGTACATCGACTACAAGCAAGGCAACAAGCATGTAAATCTGAGGAAGATTTCCTTGCCTTGCATTTTGCACAATAAGCTTTCATAATTAATCAAACAAAGTCGATAGTATCCCACCAACTCCACAATAAATATATGATAAAGATACATAATAATCAACATTCAAAATACAAATCAAAAAATTAATTTCCAAAAATTTTTTGAAAAAATTTTGACAAAAGCCCAAGTTCCCAAAGGGAACAAGATGAGCCCAAGGGTATCCCGATAGAGCCTAACTGTGGACAAAATTCCAAAAATAATTGCTGCACTACCGGAATATTATAACATGTATCTATAACAATACTACAGTAATAATAAGCTGAAACTACATATATTTAAAGGACGTTGCCAATGTAAACAACGTCAAAGGAAAAACCGGAAAAAAGACCCAAGGCACTGAATAAAAAAAGGCCCAAAGTCATTAACAGATTTTAAAGCTACCCGATGTAAAGCAAGATCTTCAGATGAAGAAAAAACGATACATCAGACAGAAGATGCATGACCCAAACGCCTAAACACCCCTAGGGGAGGACGTAACCAAGGGGATATACATAATAAATATTCTGTAAAACATGTCAAACTCCCAAGAAATTTTATAAAAAATTTCAATAAAAATAAGCCAAAAAGCTTGGGAGTTTAACAGGAGGGCTTCAAGGAAGGATAGGGAAGAAACACTTAATAAACAGTGGAAAAATCATTAGCAAGAATGATGACGTCAGGCCCATGTCCCAAAATTGGGAGACATGAAATAATTTTGATAAAAATTATAAAGTTACAGCCCTGAACGTTCCTAACCACCATTGTTCACTTCCATCATCCTTTTATCTCCTTGGATCCACCAATTTTATCATTGATTTGTGTATGGCATCCTCAAAACTGAGATTTAAAAGCACAGATGTCAGTTCATTGTTGGCCAAACAAAGAATGATGGTTGGCACCAATTTCGGTGTCTTCCTGGATATTGCGCATGTGCAGATCCAAAAAGTATGGAGGACCAGATAGGACATTAAATTTTCTGTTTTGCATGTAAATTTGGGGGATTGGGGGGCAAAATTTGTGTTTGGCCCTAGATTAATTTTTGAGTAAGCACCAGCTAGTCTGAACCATTGGTTGTTGTATAAAAATAATGAAAATTAATTGGTGATTTTTGTGAATAGCACTGGCCGGTTGTGGCCGTTACATTGGGTAAAGGGTTAAAAAGAAGAAAAATGGCCTTGGAGTCTACCAAACACATTTAATTAACATCCATCCTCCTTAATGAAATTTTGACATATCATGTTCCTTGGCTGGAAAGGCCGCCTCTCAGGTTTAAAGGATTAACATGCATCATCTTCTTGAACATTATGTCTCAACATTGTACTAAATCTCTGAGCGACAATTTTTATCGAAAACAGTACCACGAAAGTAAAAGTGGCCACTGTATTTCTATATTGGACTTTTTTTGTGCAAAAAAATTGATAAACATTATCCATTTGTTATGTCTGAGCAACACACTAATTTCAATCGCTAAGCACATCTGAAGCTAGGAGTTTCAACGAAAACAAAGACCTATGAAGTTCAACAAAATGATAGGCATCATCCACTTATTATGTCTAAATAATGTACATTAGAAGTTCAATCTCAAAGCATCTCTGAGTCAGAAGTTTTAAAGAAAACAGACAAATACTTTGAGATGGCAACATATCCCAACCTGCAAAGGAAGAACTGGATCAAAATAATAAGGAAAAATTAAGTGTAACTTTTGCACAGATTCTGCTTTTACCTGGTAGATGGACACCAAATTTACAACTGAAAGGGGCATAATCCCTTCAGAAAATGACAAAATTAGGTGAATATCACAATAGAGCAAGATATTCTTAAAGTGAATGCCCATGGCAAGTTTCATGAAAATTTGATTACATTTGTTGAAGTAATCGAGTTCCCAAAGTCACTATCAGACAAAGATGGTCGTTCCAACAAAAAGAGACTTAATTAACACCAACAAAAATCAACAAAACTGGATGAATATCGAATTGTAGCAAGATCTTTGACTATAGCAAGTTTTATGAAAATTAGATTACATTTGTTCAAGTTATCTCATTCACAAAGTCATTGTGAGTCAAACACTGTATTTTTGAAAGGGGCATATTATTTATTTATTTATTGGTGTTTAAGGTCACATATTTCTGCACAATGGCTAATCTTAGATGCAACATGGAAAAAGGGTTAAGTCCAGCCAATCATTCATACCTATGTTGCCCATTTTGGAGGACTTCCACCCAAGCATTGGAGACAGGGTCCTATTTTACAAGTAAGGCAGAGATTGTTTCCATGGTAAAAAAGCACAATGTCACTTCCCGGGGGTCCCAACAGGGAATAAAGTGGCATAACTCCTACAAAAATCACCCAAACTTGGCAAAGATCCGAGAGAAAGATCTTCCCACAAATTACTTATATGCCTATAGCAAGTTTCATGAAACCTGACTACATTCAAGTTATAGTGTTCACAAAATGTGTGGCCCAACACATGGACGGATGAATGCACATATGTACACATGCGCAAACAGATACTATTTCTATATCTGCACCAAAACTTAGTTTGGGCAGGGCATAAAAAAAGACCTCCAAACATGGATTTTTGTCAAAGAAACTGAAAATTTATATATATCATTTTCTTATATCTGAACAATGTACAAAATTACCAAGTTCATTCCCAGGACACCTGAGAAATATAAGTTTTAACCCTTTACCTAACATGAAAAGCAGACGACATTTGCAAAAAAAATTCTTGAATAACTAATTTTTTTCATTTTTTGTCTCAAAAACATAGGTTATGACCCCTCTTTGGAACGAGCTTGTTGCCCTCGTTCCAATGAGGGGTCATAACCTATGTTTTTGAGACAAAAAATGAAAAAAATAATGAAAATTAATTAGCGATTTTTGTGAATAGCGCTGGCCGGTTTTGGCCATTACGTTGGGTAAAGGGTTAAATAAACAAGAGGCCCCAGGGGGCCTGAGGGCGCTCACCTAACGTGGTAGCCTAAATATCAACCCAGAGATTTGATTTCAACAAGTTGCATCTGCTCCTCCTAAGAAAAGCTTATACCAAATATCCAAAGATTCTGACCAGTGGATCTAAAAAAAAAAAGATTTTTAAAGAATATTCCTCATACTGAACTAAGTTATAATTCGGGCTCCCACAGGGAGCCCATATATGAACCCAGGGACTTGGCTTTAACAAACTTGAATCTCACCCCCCTAAGGATGCTGCACACCAAATATCAAAACATTCCGACTGCTGGATCTGAAGAAGAAGATTTTTAAAGAAAATTCCTCATTTTGAACTAAGTTATCATTCAGGCTACCACAGTGAGCCCAAATATGAACCCAGGGACTTGGCTTGAACAAACTTGAATCTCACCCCCCTAAGCATGGTGCATACCCAATATCAAAAGATTCTGCCTGCTGGATCTTGAGAAGAAGATTTTTTAAGAAATTTGCCTGAAATGCACTAAGTTTGAATTCAGGCTTCTATAGTGAGCCCAAATATGAATCCAGGGGGCCGATTTGAACAAACTTGAATCAGATCCACCCCCACAATGTCGCATACCAAATATCAGAAGATTCTGCCTGCTAGATCTGGAGAAGAAGATTTTTGAAGAAATTTGCCTGAAATGCACTAAGTTAGAATTCGAGCTTCTATAGTGAGCCCAAATTTGAATCAAGGGAGCCGATTTGAATAAACTTGAATCAGATCTACCCCACAATGTTGCATACCAAATATCAAAAGATTCTGCCAGCTGGATCTGGAGAAGAAGATTTTTTAAGAAATTTGCCTGAAATGCACTAAGTTTGAAATCAGGCTCCTATACTGAGCCCAAATATGAACCCAGGGGGCCGATTTGAAAAAACTTGAATCAGATCCACCCCACAATGTTGCATATCAAATATCAAAAGATTCTGCCTGCTGGATCTGGAGAAGAAGATTTTTTAATGTTTTTCCCATTGCCTACAGTATTAAAAAGTGCTGATTCAGCACTTTTTCAAAGTCCTGAAAAAAGTACCTTGTGATCAAACCGATAGAGATTTTTTTTAACCATTCTATTCTACTGGATAAAAGTAAGCTTTATACAAAATAAGAATTCTCTGTGCCGTGTAGTTTTTGGTATATGGCTGTTTTAAGGTTTTTTCTATTTTTAGCTCCCGAGGTTCCCACGGGGCAATGAAAAAAATTTTTTTTGCATCAATCAACTACTTATGACCCATTATCACCTCATATCAAATTTGGTTCAAATTGACCTCACGGTTCTGAAAATAGAAATTTTAGGCGTGGTCAAAATTTTTGCTCCTCCCATAACGAAGGCAAATAATGCCCGACAAACTTCTCTTGAACAAACTTGATTCTAAACCTCAAAAGGACTCTGTATACCACATATCAAGTCTCTGTTGGTGGTTCATTAGAAGAAGATTTTCAAAAAATAAGGCCATTTTTTCCACACCCCTCTGCTCAATATGAGCAAAAACCTAATTTGCATAAAAATCAAAATGCCCATTTTTAACCACTACTTACATGAAATTTAATTAAAATGTGGCCAATGGTTTAGGAGAAGGAGGCTCAAACACCACCTTCACACAGGACGACGGACGACAGACGATGGATAGACGATGGACAAAGAGTGATAAGAAAAGCTCACCCTGACTTTCAGTCAGGTGAGCTAACAAGAGGCCGCGCAGGGCCTGAAGTGCCCATCTTGAACAGAACGCAATACAAACAGAGTCCAAGAATGAGTCCACATTAAGCAATCCATATCCATAGGCTACACTGTCAATCCTCGAGTCCCTCAGGAGTGACAAAAATAATCCGGACATCATGCCTTTTCTTCAGTTGATCATAATGTAGAGCACCCCTATGAAGCCCCTTGATACAACCTATGTGGATTAATCTTCTTTACACCCCCTCTGGAGGGTAGTGAATACAAAATTTTTAATTCTTCAGCAAAATGGCCAATTCCGGCTCTCATAGGGAGCCCAAATATTAACCCAGGCTCTCGATTTGAACACAGTTGAATCTGACTTCCCTAGGGATGTTGTTTACCAAATATGAACACATTCTGACTGTTGGATCTGAAGGAGAAAAATTTTAAAGAAATTTCTTCATATTGCAGGAAGTTAAAATTTGGGCTACCATAGTGAGCCCAAATTTAACCTATGGATCCGATTTGAACAAACTTGAATCTGACCCCCCTAGAGATGTTGTATACCAAATATAAAATCATTCTGACTAGTGGATCTGAAGAAGATTTTTGAAGAAATTCCCTCATATTGTACTAAGTTAAATTTCAGGTTCCCATATGGAGCCCAAATATTAACCCAGGCACTCGAATTGAACAAACTGGAATCTGACCCCCTAGAGATATTGTATTCCAAATATGAAAGCATTCCAACTGGTGGATCTGAAGAAGAAGATTTTTAAAGAAATTTCCTTATATCGCACTAAGTAAAAATTTGGGCTACCACAGCAAGCCCATATATATACCTAGGGATCTGATTTGAACAAACTTGAATCTGACCCTGCCTAGAGATGTTGCATACCAAATATGAAAGCATCTAGAGATGTTGCATACCAAATATGAAAGCATTCTGACTGGTGGAACTGAAGAAGATTTTTTTAAATTATCCCCCATATTGAACAAAGTTAAAATTTGGGCTTCTGTAGGAAGCCCAAATATTAACCAAGGGACTTGGTTTGAACAATCTTGAATCTGACCCTCATACAATGATGTATATCAAACATTAAAACATTCTCGCTGGTGGTTCTGAAGAAGAAGATTTTTAAAGAATATTCCCCATATTACCCTATGTAAAACATTTGGGCTCCTGTATTGAGCCCAAATATGAACCAATGGGCTTTATTTTAACAAACTTGTATCTGACCCCCCCTATGAATGCTGTATACCAAATATCAAAAGATTCTCATGATTAGTTCTGGAGAAAAGATTTTTTAAAATTTTTGCAAATATGCTGACTCAGCATTTTTTCGATGCCCATTACAGAACACCATCATGGCAATTTTTTTTACCATTCATACTGATCCTAAGGATTCTTCATAACAAATAACAGCTCTCTGTTCTGTGTGGTTTGGGAAATATGGGCGTTTGAAAATATTTCTATTTTTAGCTCCCAGGGTTCCCATGGGGATGTGGGAATTTTTGTTTTTGCATGGGTCAAGTACTTATGACCCAAAAATACCACATACCAAATTTGGTTCAAACTGGACCATCGGTTCAGAAAATAGAAATTTTGGGTGGAGCAAAAAATCTTATCCCTCCCATTACAAAGCCAAATATTGCTTCACGAACTTCGTTTGAACAAAATGGATTCTACACCTCAAAAGGAAGCTTCATAGCAAATATCAAGTCATTGCACACACTGGTTCATGAGAAGAAGATTTTAAAAATATTCTGAAGCTTTTCCCCCACTGCCTCCCTATGGGGCTGGGCATGTTGAGTTGAACAAAAATGAAATGCCCCCTTGGGACCATCACTCACACAAACATTCACTTGAATTGACCCAGTGGCTTTGGAGGAGAAGACCAAAACATGGTGTTGACGGACGATGGACAGAGAGTGATGAGATTAGCTCAGCTTGACTATGTCAAGATGAGCTAAAAGTACCTCAAATATACACACAAATTGGCCCCCATTCAGCCATCTTGAATTTTGTGTCCCAAAAGTTCTGTCTCAAAGCATCTCTGAGTCACGAGTGGTGAGATAGGTCGCCAGTCAGAGTGGGAAAAAAATTATGTCATGCACTTCCCCTCATCATGTTGATCATTTTTGTGAAGTTTCATGAAAATATGGCTAAAACTGTGGAAATAGTTCGCTCCACAAGTTTACATAAAAAAAAAAATCCAATATGGTTGCCAGTCGGCCATCTTGAAACTGAGCAGGAAACAAATTATGTCACGCACTTCTCCTCATCATGTTGATCATTTTTGTGAAGTTTCATGAAAACGCAGCTAAAACTGTGGAAGTAGTTCACTCCACAAGTTTACATGTGCAATGGACCGACGATGATGACAGACTGATGGACAAGTTGACTCCTATAAACCCCCTAAACTTCGTTTTGTGGGGGTATAATCAAATCATTGGGATGATTTTGAATTGAATTGATTTTCGAAATTCTGCTGGTACCCTGTTATAAAAGCTATCTACATTAATGCACTGAACTCAATTTATATATTTTTGGTGTTGTTACATGATTTATAGTCATGACGCATGCATTATTGGTTAATTAAGTGAGAATAATACAACCAAATGTAGTTTGAAACTCAATGGAAAAAAACCCACTTGCTTCACCCTTGAACCTCACCTGCAGTAAGTTAAACTTGAATAATATTAATGCAAATACCTTGAATAGCAATTCTTAAAAATACCTTTATTATTGTTTCTGGGATTTGAATAGTTTGTATCAAGAAAACTTAGTTTTGAAGGCGCTCTGAAATCAGGGTTAGAAATAAGAGTTAGAAACCACTGGTGGTAGACTGCTATATAGATAAAATACTGTTGACTCAGATTTTTACATATGACCCAACAAATCTCCAAGATCTTTGCAAGATCACATGAATAAACTGATATTCAAGTTTTGTCACTGTTTGAGCATGATCCAGAATGCATCTAGTGAGCCTCAAAACAGGAAATTGAGGAAAGCACGAGAGAGTGTGTAACTAAAAAGTTATGAACCAGTCACAAAAAGATTAATGTATATGCGGATTCCTTCTTTCAACCTCTATCTGTAACCTTGACTTTGGAAGCTTGGTCTTGTTGTCTATGTGCAACACACCACCTAGTGATGGTACAGATGTTATGTACCTTTCTTCTTGTTATCTCATCTTGCGTGGTGTTGGGGAGAGAGAGGGAGGAATGGAAGTATAAATGCAATTCCTTAAGAATAATGGTATATTTTATGGTGGAGGAACATGTTTTCATGTGCCCCTCGGCTCTGACTGTTGGTGTTTAAAATATCTACTTTTCAAGCAAGTGTGGATGTGCAATGATGACAATTCAATTCGTCAATTACCAAATTAAATCATTCTCTGCAGCCTTTTGGTGGTTATAATATATAAATCATTCCATTTTCAACAAGTAGACAGTGGATTATCATTAAATTGCCCACAGAGAGCAGTTCCACCCCATTAATAACTCTAGTTCTGGAAAAATGTAAGTCATGAACAAGCAAACTTTCAGGCAACATACCCAGGGTGGGGGTAAACCAGAGGTGTACTGTCTTAAATAATTTTTGTGTATGTTACCCTTGTTCACCGAAATTGAAATATATTACCTTTGTGGGAACTCCACTCAGTTTTACACTCAAAAACATTGAGCTAGTTCCAATGAGAGGTCATAAGCTATGTTTTTCTGGCAAAATAAATGAACATTTTACTTGTTCAAGATTATTTATTTCTTTCTTTCTTTATTGGTGTTTGAGGTCATTATCAGCATCTTTGGTTATTATTTATTTATTTATTGGTGTTTAAGGTCACATACTTATGCATGATGACTAATCATGACCCCGAGCATCGACGAGCAACTGTCAGCTCCTCAACATTCTAACTCTGTTCAAGTTCCGCTCAAGCAGGGTTACAGCGGTTGAAGACATGTGCACCATCGAAGTGTAGTACGCCTTAGTACATGGCCTCATTGTGCCCCCATGCAGGCAACAAGGACAAAGTGCCTTACCCAAGGACACAACTCGGGTCGCTCCGGACGGGGAACGAACTCGGGACCTCAAGCATAGAAGTCCAACAGTCTACCACTGAGCTCCCTAGCATCTTTGGTTATATCATGACCGCAACATAGGTATGAAGTCAAGTTTGGTCAACATTTATACCTATATGCTGCCCACTTTAGAGGACTTCCATCTAAGTTGTTGGTTCATGATACTATTTTACTAGTAAAGCAGAACTTGTTTACCACAGTAAAAATGCACTGATCCATTCCCAGATTTCCCTCGGGGTAGTTATTCAAAAAAAATTTGTGCAAGTGCCATTTACTCTTCATGTTAGGTAAAAGGTGAAAAAGTTGTTTATATCTTAAATAGTTTTGTGAAATATGGAACTTTGTATTAAGCTGTTACCTATCAAATCAGGTGCATCTGTCTGCATAATTTACAAACTGAGATGTTGAAAAAACTTTATTTTTCAAAAAATTCAATTCAACAAAACCACACCATGTGACCCTTCATTGAAATAATATGGTTTTGTTCAAATTTTTTTAAAAACTTGAAAAAACAATAAGGCCATATAAAGTAGACCTTGTTTCTCAGGCCAGGTTTTGTAAAATTGCATGCAGGCGGGTGGTTTTTTATTTTATTTTTTATTTTAGTAATTATTTCTTTGCCATCAGAAGTTCATATTCTTGGTTTGTGGTAGTGGTGTTTTTCATCTCTCGAGTGCAACAAGGCAACATCTCTTGAGTGCAACAAGGCTTTCCAATGCTGTTGATGTTTCACTCGAGGGACAGATTTATCAATTTTATTAACTTGAGTAACATATCAGACATAAACCATTTAATTTTTATTTTTTCAGGTTTGCATTGGTTATAAAAAGAGAGCAAGCGGCAACCAAAAGGAACATGCAGGAGGGCCTGAGAAACTGATTTTTAACTTTTTTAGGCCTAAGAATAATAAATTTTGATATCCTGTGCATTGGGTTAAAGTCATAATCAGCTTTGTTTTTCAGAAATGATGTGTTCCAAGGATAAAGCAAATATTCAACAACTCTGCATAAGAATGATATGCAATCAAGGCTGCATGCAAATGAATGAAGGAAAAAAACAAAAAGAAGAATGCAGAATACTGATTACAATAACTGACTGAAGACCAGTTGTTTCTGTTGAACCATCAGGCGACAAAGGTTCTTCCTAAAACAACAGAAAGAACACAATTACTACAACAAACTAAGGGCAACACAGAAGTAAGAAACGAGCAAGAGTTCTAAGAAAAGAAAGAAAAGACTACATATCTAGCATTTCCAAATAGTATATATACCATGCCAGTCAAAATAAGCTGAAGAGTAACTATTCATTTATTTATTTATTATGGTTTAATGACACTTTAGCAGCCAAGGTCATATCATGTCGGTGACAGTTTTACGGGTGGAGGAAGCCGGAGTACCCAGATAGAACAACTGAGTAATGACAAGCAGCTGCCAGCTCCCCAACATTGTATCTAAGCACTGCAGCACAGGCAGGGTTAGATTGGGTGAGGACATGCGCGCCATCGACATGCAGTACGCCTTAGTACATGGCGTCATCGTGCACCCATGTGGACAATCAAGGTTAAGTGCCTTGCCCAATGACACAACGGAGAAGTTGAATCGATCGCTCAGACAGTCACCCATCCAAGGACTAACCGGGCTTGACATTGCTTAATTTCAGTGATCTGACGAGAACCGGTTACCGCAACACTAACATGCTCCCAGCTGAAGGCTAACTAATAGGAGTTAAATTTCTAAAAACTGTTGTCGATTCTGATTTCTTAACTTGAGTAACCTTGAAATACCTGTAGGTCTCATATCTCCTTAAGTACCTATGGTTAGAATTTGTTCTATTCTACAGTCAGGGATACCAGAAGTAAATTTGCATGGTAGAGCTAATAATTTAAAAAAGATACAAGGTTGAGTTTCGAGGTTCTGGAAGTGCAAATATTATGTCCTCTCTGAGTATTTCAAGACTTCAAATGATGTTTTACCAGCTAGTGACCTCTCGGAACTTTTTTGTGAGTGTTTTTGCTGCATAATTTTTGGCACAAAATTAAACTCCGTGGATGAAGATCAAACAATTTCTTGAATAGGACCCTTCAATGCTTCTAAATTCGATTTCATTCAAAACTGTCCCAGTGATTCAATTAGATTTGATTTGGGTGACACTGCTTCATAAACTTTCAAATCGATGAGATATTCTCACAACTGTCCCCTCTTGACCTCTTTTATCATCAAATCTCCAGTACAGGAGACCTGATAATAGAAGAAGAGTTTAATCTTTCACTTTACATGAAAAGCAGAGGACATTTGCAAACAAAATTCTTAAATAATTAATTTTTTCCTTTTTTGTCTCAAAAACATAGGTTATGCCCTCCCTTTGGAACGAGCTCGATGAGCTCGTTCCAAAGAGGTGTCATAACCTATGTTTCTGAGCAAAAAAATGAAAAAAAATAATGAAGATTAATTGATTTTTGTGAATAGCACTCGTCGGTTTTGGCCATTACATTAGGTAAAGCGTTAAGGAGGTTCTGCTTCCAAAAATTACTTTGATTCCATTTCAGAAATATTCCACTTTTTTTTAGCAGATTTGTCTGCAAAGACGAGTTTCAGTTGAATGCCATACTTGAGTGGAGATGGGCAATATTTGCGATTGTAAGAATGTGCAATATTCACAACTTGATAAGTGGCGAGATTTGATTTCAGATTCAATTTATATTTATTTATTTATTTATTGGTGTTTAAGGTCACATACTTATGCACAATGGCTAATAGTGAAAATTTTACGGGTGGAGGAAGCCGGAGGAACCAGAGAGAACCACCGAGCATCGACGAGCAACTGTCAGTTCCTCAACATTCTGACTCTGTTCAAGCTCCGCTAAAGCAGGGTTACAGTGGTTGAAGACATGTACACCACAGACGTGCAGTACGCCTTAGTACGCGGTGTCATCATGCCCCCATGTAGGCAACCAGGATAAAGTGCCTTGCCCAAGGACACAATGTGGGTCGTCCCGGACAGGGATCGAACTCGGGACCTCTAGCATAAAAGTCCAACAATCTACCATTGAGCCACCGTGCTCCCAATTTGATTCAAGTTGCAAAATTTGAGATTTGCTGCACTTTATTTATGAGCAAAAGAGAATTAACCCTTTACCTAATGTAACGAGCTCGTTCCAATGAGGTGTCATAACCTATGTTTTTGAAACAAAAAATGAAAGAAAATAGTTAATCAAGATTTTGTTTTGAAAGTGTCGTCTGCTTTTCAGGTTAGGTAAAGGGTTAAGAAGGATCTGTAATGATTTCTCATTGCTGTAGGCTGTACATTGGAACCCTGTTAATTGAATAGCCACTTTGCCAGTGAAAAATATTCTCACCAACAAGATTATTCAATTAACAGGAATTTAGTCATTTTTTTTGTATTGTAGTGATAAACTGAACAATTATTCTATTATATCTTGTCTGACAGAGCTCATGATTATAGCAATGTAATGAAGACAAATAGGTCTGTGAAAAAGTGGAACTGAGTGGCTGTAAGGGTAAATCTTTGTCAGATTACAAGAACCTTTTCTTCAATTATGGGGAATTTCCTCAAAAACAAGAAATGGCACATTTGTACTGAAGGTACGATAAGGCTACACAAAGTAGATCTTCTGTTTCTCAGGCCATTATTTGTGAAATTGCATGCGGGCGAGCGGTTTTTTATTTTATTTTTTATTTCAGTAATTAGTTTATTGCCATCAAAAGTTAATGTTCTTGGTTCAAGTTTTAGGCCTCATAATCTACAGAATAGCACATGTGGTGGTGTATTTCATCCCTTGAGTGCAAGAAGACTTTGCAATGCTAAAGCATTGCAAAGCCTTCTTGCACTCAAGGGACAAATTCATCAATTTTTTTAACTTGAGTAAAATATCAGACATAAACCATTTAATTTTTATTTTTTTAAGTTTAAATTGGTTATAAAAAGAGAGCACGCGGCAGTCAAAAGGACCATGCAGGAGGGCCTGAGAAACAGATTTTTTTATTTTTTTAGGCCTAAACCATTTAATTTTTATTTTTTTCAAGTTTAAATTGGTTATAAAAAGAGAGCACGCGGCAGCCAAAAGGACCATGCGGGAGGGCCTGAGAAACAGATTTTTTATTTTTTTAGGCCTAAATAGTTTGGTGCTTGGATGTTACATGCCATTAACTGGGTTATGCAGTTAAGGGATACCCAGTTAGGTAGGATCCACTGTAACAGATCCAATGATGCTGATCCTGAACTGGAAATGGTTAATGCCGGGTACTAGCCCTATGCACAGCTGTATTTTTCTTTTTAGCAATGATTCGATCTAATAAAGATCGATCCCTGCAACTGAGAGATATTGGTTATTTTTTCCCTCTTAACCAAAAGGACTACTTTCTGCTCCCACAGATCTTAGTTAAGCTGGGTGGGAATGGATATCCAGGCATGAAACTAGGATCTCAATATTTTCTGACATTTTCCACTTGTGTTCCCGGGTTGTTGATCATCGGTATGAACTTGAAACCTAACTCAATATACTTCTTTAAAACCATAATAAAAAGAAACAGGTCTGAAATGGTTGTTTATTATTATTATTATTTTAAAGAATTATTTTCAATTAACAAAAGTATTTCTTATAAAATAATAATAATACACAAATGTTTTTCGTTTACATGAATACTCAACTGTCATATACTTACACAGTACAGTCACTGTGGACTGGTCATAATCTGAACATGGGCTGTGATGTCCATGCATGCATTTACCAGGTAATAAAAATCATCATCAGCAAAATTTTAAATAATTAAATACAGGAATAATCATAAACAAGAGATTGTCACTCGGAAGTGACTATGCCCATGACATGGCAATGAACTTGATCTGTGACCTTGACCTCCATCAAACAAGAAAAAAAAAATTGTATGCAACATCATCTCCCCATAAGCAACCTGTGTGTTAAGTTTCAACAAAATCCAACGAAGCATCACGAAAATCTTCCTGATGGACATGTGGTACACATCGTCTCCCCATAACCAACATGTGTGCCACGTTTCAACAAAATCCAACAAAGCATCTCGGAGTGATGAAGCAGATATGAAAATCTTGCTGCCAGACAGTTGAACTTGATCTGTGACCTTGACCTCCATCAAACAAACATTTTTTTTATGCGTGATACATCATCTCCCTATAAGCATCATCGTATGCCACATTTCAACAAAATCCAGCGAAGTGACTCAAGAGTTATGGAGTGGACACGAAAATCTTCCTGACAGATGGATGGATGGATGGAAATGACAAGCACTATATGCCCACGAAAATTTTTTTTGGGGGGGGGGGGGGGGGGGGCATAAAAATTTAATTAAAGAAGTACCAGGTACAATCTGGTGCTTCATTAATTAAATTATTTATGATTATTCCTATAATTAGTGTTTGGAATTAAATATTATTACATCTGTGGAAATATTGCCCACCCGTGGAAAGTGACCAGTCCACGGTGGCCGTATTGTATCAAGTATTTCAATACAAAGGATAAATGAAAAATAAGGGTATCTTTGCATAACTAAAATTGTGGTTTCATCAAATGGTCAATTTTTTTTAAAAAATGAGTAGTCTTCAGAGAAAATATTGGCATTTTGGTGACCAATAGATTTGCCAAAAAACAAAAATTCCCCACAGACTGGGTCAGGGGAGGGCAAACCAGCAATCACACTACCTTCAGGCTTAGGAATACCCCTATTGGGAATGTGGTTATAGCATCCTACTAATGCAGTTCTATTAATAATACGAGAATCATTTCAAATGTTTATCAGTCCTAATGAATACACAATGTGATCTCCATTACAATTCTTTCTGAAAAATACAATCATTTACACTTTCTTTGACTTTTTAACAGTCACCTATCATATCTGTAAAATGTAGAACAACATTATTTGGAAAGTTGAAATTTGTCACCAATTATTTCACAACATTATTTTCGAGAGAGTCTCCAGGTATTTTCCAATAAACTATAACAAAATAACTATATATTACAAAACAGATCTAAAGACGACCTATTGGAATAAGCTTGATAATATTGCTTAAAATACATTACAAAAAGTATTTCACCACCAATCTTAAGAAACAATAACTTGGATCCTCATATTGAAATAGACCATGGTACTTCAACAGGTGAAAGCAGTCCAATCATTTTGAACTATGTAGTTCTTATCAGTTCTCTATGGGGTGTAGCCTGTGCTAAAGAAAATGTGAACAGACTCACAGACTTCCACATGCGTGATGGCAATAGCTTATCTTGACTTTGTCAAGTTAAGGTAATAAAATTGACAGAACACCCTGATGATGTGCAGGGGAGCCCACTCAATTGAATATCTCTTAATCAAATGCCCCTGTTTACTGAATTTATCTTCGAAACACAAAACCATTTACCATACCTTCAGTACAAATTTGACCTGTTAACTGCACTTATGTTATAGAGTGAACAAATTGAAAAAAAAATCTTTGTGATGTAATTTGTTAAAAATTCTCCAGGCAATCACCAAATTCCACTTGTTTACAGACCTCTTTGGCCTCAATACAGGCATTTAGTTTAGTCTATTATATCTAGTTTGACAAGCTCCATGAGCTCTGTCAAACATGATATTATGGAATGAATGTTCAGTTTATCTCTAAAATACATAAGGAATGATCGTTTGTTTCTGTCTATTTTTTGAGTTATGAACCCCCAAAAACAAAGGCTATACTGTGTCAATGGGTGTAAAACCATTGACACAGTTTGGCCTTTGTTTTTTGGGGTTCATAACTCAAGAAACAGACAGAAACAAACGATCATTCCTTATAATTAAACCTGGGTTGCAATAAATTTAAACACTCTCTACTTTGTGGAATTATAATAAAACAAAGGTCGCATCATGCTTCCCATTGAGAACTGAATAAAAAAGGCATAGTTTTCTAAAATTCTGTTTGAAATGACGACACATTTCACTGAAAGATGTTCTTGTGTCATTAAAAATTTAACTGACCAATGAATTTGCGTAAGTTAAAAGGAATGCCATAGACCACACCCACACAAAACTTTAATCTTCTTTTCCACTTGATGGGAGGGTGATGTCATTCAAAGTATCACTGGGTTAAATTTAATTCTGATTTTGATCATTTCCTGAGAAATTTAAAACACAGTTGTTAAATGTGGAGTTCGATATAAACCTTGATGACATGAAGTTGGCTGAACCTTTTCTCAAAAAGAGTTCATTCAGGTTATTTGGAAATTGGAAAGTTTTGATTGCATGAGTTTCGTTTGTGGATGCCATCGACGTCAGTGATGTAGCATTTTGTTCATGTTGACGTTTTTGTGCTCAAGAATTGTCACGGAGGACAGTGTTTGACTGACATTTTGTTTCTTTAAAGTGGGTCATTCCCTATTGTAACCTCGGACGGAACCTTCAATTTGATGTCCACTCACGCACATAATGTGTCTTAGTTCAACATCATGCATTCTCTGGATACCAGCTGCACGTAAACAGTGTGTTTGTGTATGTTGTGCTACAATGCCTACATTTTGCATTTCGAGAAATGTCAGGCATAAATTTTGAGAACTGTTATTCTTTTACATTCTTGTCAGTTTAACCACATTCATTCAGTTGATGGTGAAAGGAGAGCACTGTGAAGTGTAGGTAGGTGGCAAATGTATTTCGATCAGTCCGATCAGTTATATCTTTATGACAGGTTGGTAATGATTATGACCATTACGTTTGATTTGGGTAAAATGATGAACGTAGATGATCATCTATTAATTTTAATTGCGTATAAAAGAATTATACACAGAATAAAAAGCAAGATAAGGATTTCATCGTTTATTTGATTTTATTTTCAAAGTATTTTTAAAATGGTGAGATAAATATTAATTACTTTCCATTTTGAAACAATATGAGCATGCAGAGGTTATTTTCCATTCACACTGTGCAGCAAAATTTTAACGGCTGGCATTGGGGCGTGGTTTAGGGCGGGCCTAAATGTGTTTTTTACGGTTCATTGTGATATGAACAGAAAAAAAACATTTAGCCAATCATTTTGCCTGAAAATGCATGAACAGAAAAAAAGGTTTAATTATAAGAAATTGACCAAATTCCTGTTAATTGAATACTCCACATTGAGAGGGTTTCAAAATCCTACTAAATGTCTTCTTTTGAACTTTTTTTCTATTATCAAGTCTAATGAAAGGAGACCTGGTGATAGAAGAGTTCAAGACATTTCCACTTCTGAAAACTATTTTGATTCAGTTTTGGAATATTCTGCTTTAATTTTTGACTGATTTGCTCAAACACATGGGTTGCCGTTGAATTTATTACATGCCTGTTCTATGCAATCCCCAACACTAAAGCATACAAAAAATGAAAATCTGTGAATTTACAATACTCAAGTGGAGACTCGCAATATTTATGGTTGAAAAAAGGTGCAATAATTACAACTTGGAGAGCCATGAAATTTAATTTAAGATTCGATTTGATTCTGCCTGATTTGAATCGGCCCAAAATCGGAGATTTGCAGAGCTCTAAGTTAACCCTTTACCCAATGCAGACAATATCAAAATTTATTATTTTAAATATCATTTTTTAATTTTTTTCAAAACATTTCAACAAAACCATATCATGTGACCCCTCGTTGGAACGATCTTGATGAGCTTGTTCCAACGAGGGGTCACATGATATGGTTTTGTTGAAATTTATTTAAAAAATACCATTTTTTCAACTGCTGAATTTGCATATTACGCAGGCGGATTCGGCCGATTCGTTGGGTAAAGGGTTAAACCATTACCTAACCGGATCAGATGATCACATTTCAAAAGCAAATTTTAGAATGACAATAAATGTTTTCTTTATATCTCAAAAACACAAGTTATAACCCTCCACTGTGCTCATTCCAATAAGGGAACAAAAGCTATGTTTTTGAAACCAAAAAGACAAAAAAAAATTGAGTGTTGATTTTTGTGAATAGCACCAACAGGTTATAGCTGTTATATTAGGTAATGACTTACAAAGATTCTAAGTGAGTAATTTTCTTACTTTACATGTCTGGTGAATCTGTCAGACCATAGTTCAATGCCTCAACAAAGACATTTCTGTGAAGATGGAAACTACCAGAGAGTGGAAGTTCAAAAATCAAATGCAGTAATAGAGCAAAATGTTTTCACACAAAGTCAACAGAGGGTTGACCATTCTACAAACCAAAATTCTAAAATTGAAGATGTTTTGTTTAAGTCACTGAAAATATTTATTTATAAGTGTTTAAGGTCACAGATTTTTGCACAATAGCTAATTATGATGGCAACATGGAGATGGCAACACAAAGTCAATAGTGGGCTGACCATTCTTTAAATCAAAATTCTTGAATTGCAGATGTTTCGTTTGAGTCACTGAAAATATTTATTTACTAGTGTTTAAGGTCACATATTTTTGCACAATAGCTACTGTTAATCATGATCACATGACCATGTCTTCTCCCCTTAAGCCATCAACTAGTTTCAAATTAGATGCAGAGATTGCTGTCATATCAGCCAAATCTGCCATGCTCCTTTATTTGGCAGACAGAGTTCCATGCATCTTCCAAGATACACTACATTACTCATCTGCCAAAATGCCTCATCCCAAAACATGCATCCACTAAAGAGGCTATATCAAACAGAGTCCAAAGTCATCTAAGCCTCTGACAAAATTCACATACTGACTGAAACCAATTTGGCTAAAGACCTCAAGTAACAAGATACAGGATCATTACAGACAAGATCCCTTTGAAGTCCATGGAATTGTACTTCTCATATTTTTGTAGTCCAAACCTATAATACATGCATAAAACTATCTGACACGAGGTGACACTGGCTGCTGAAAGTGTCATTAAAACCAAATAAACAACTAGACTGAAGCATCCCCATGCACAGCACATGACCGCACAGCACACAGACACAGGAGGTTGAAGAGAAAACTGTGATTTGTTACTTGTACATGAGCAGTGTCTGTAAGACACATATGATGCACCCGCATAGTCTACTGCACACAGAAACCACATACCATGCAGGGGAAATTCTACAAAAAAATTGACTAAGTTCAGCAACCTGTAATTTTGTGAAATATGGAAGCAAATCAAAATCCTGACAATATGCACACCTCTGGTATATGTGCAAACATCCTGTGAAAGGAAAAGGTCTTAGCTTCAAAACTGTCAGAGGAGTTAGCTGGACAATCCACAAACCATACAGGTGAAATTCTGCAAAAATTGACAAGGTTCAACAACCTGTAATTTAGTGAAATATTGAATCAAATCTGCGACGATCCTGGCAATATGCACACCTCTGGTATATGTAAAGACGTGCTGCAGAATAAAAAGGTCCTAGCTTGAAAACTGTAAGAGGAGTTAGCCAGACAAACCAAGTACTGTACAGGTGAAATTCCACCAAAAATTTACTAAGTTTCCACAAAAAATTGACTGAGTTCAACAACCTGTAATTTAGTGAAATATTGAATCAAATCAAAACACTGACAATATGCACACCTCTGATGTTCATACAAATATCCTGTGAAATAAAAAGTCTTAGCTTGAAAAGTGTGAGAGAAGTTAGCCAGACAAACAATGTACCCTAGATGTGGATGGACAGCGGATGGAAGGTGGATGGATGGACAGTGGATGGACAGATGGGCAGGGATTAAACAATATGCCCCCCTCCCCTGACTATTCGTGATGAGGGTATAAAAAAGAAGCCCCAGAGAGTCATAGGCTCCCACCTGACAAAGTTGTGTGAAGGAGGATTTAATTAGCATCTGTGGCTAGTTAACAGAACAAAGAAATGCAGTCATATTATTATTTATACCTCAATTGTCCATGTCAGATGATATTTTCTAGTACCGAGATGCTACCAGTAATGCAAAACCAGGAAGCCCAAATATCAGCCTAGGGACTTAACTTGAAGAAACTTGAATCTGACTCCCCTGAGGATGCTGTACATCAAATATCAATAGATTCTGGACCGCAAGTCTGAAGGATGAGGTTTTTAATGATTATACAATATATTACACTAAGTTAAAATAAGCTCAAATAAGAATCCAGGAACTTGAAATGAAAAAATTTGAAATTGAGCACCCCTCCCCCTAAAATGCTGCATACCGAATATCATGATTCTGAATGGTGGTTCTGGAGAAGAAGATTTTTAAGAATATTCCCCTTTTGCAACAAGTTAAAATACAGGCTATAGGGAGCACAAATATTAACCCAGGGATCTTATTTGAACAAACTTGAAATTGCACCACATTTTGACTGGTGGTTCTGGAGAAGATTTTTAAAGAATATGCACCATATTGCACTAAGTTAAACTTCAGGCTTCCATAGAAACCCCAGCTAATCAAACCAGGGGGCTTGACAGCATTCCGAGAAGGGTACCATTAAAGCAAACTTTTATAACTGGGGATAACTGATAAACAATTTGGGGTAACTTCAGCAAACATACAGTCAGACGAGGTTGGAATGCAAACTCTTTTGTAATAATAAAAAATAATTTGAATCAGTTGGTAATCAGTTAGAAAATGTTCGAAATAAAAAAAACCCAGGCAATTTTTGGTCGAGTGCCGATTTACAAAAATAATTAAGGGGTCGTCCAACATAACTTTTGGCATTTTTTTGAACATTTCCACAATACCCTAAATACGAATTAAAGTGGTGAATAATGACATATTATATACCAAAATAATGACAAAAGTATACAAAACACAAATTTATCAACTTTTTCAAAATTTAAAAAATTTTTTTTTGGTTTTGATGACAAAGAAATTGCCAGCCCCATAGGAAACCGTCAGGATTAACAAGGAATAGATCGGTAATTCAAATGTCTGAGTCGTAAATAAAAGACTCTCTACTCCATATTCGGTGAAAGCATATTTATCATTTCATCACCAATGTGGTGAGAATGCTCAGGGGAAAATGGATGACCACAAACTTTTGATTGTGTTTGGAAGACATGTTTGTTATGATCACGTGGGTTTCGGGCAAAGTTGGGAAATGATTTGATTTCCCAAGATCTGAAATTTTCAAACATTTCACTGCTGTTTTTGAATCTGGGAGGCAAAATAAGGTACATCTCACGATACATTCATAGGAAAATATTCAAATGACAATGTCATAGTTGCGAGAAACAGTCCTTAGTAGCGCTGTTGAGTTCAGAAACTGTACAATGTGATGCAAGTGTCAGCAAGGAAGGGATTAATATGCCACCAATTCGAACTACTATTATTTGGTTGGTGACTATGATCAAATCATAAAAGTGGAAAACTATATATGAAAACAAAAATATATTCACATCAACATACATTACAGTCCTCGCAATTGTATATTTACGAAGAAAAAATTGTTACTGTCGCAGAACTATATTAGTGATATAAAGAAGGCTTGATGAAGTCTGCTACGAAAAAAAAGAAGACCAATGTCAAGGAGAATTATCAGAAAGGTTTTTTGCTGTTCACCAAATACAGTCAAGCCTCCCCAAACAGCAACTACAGAAGGCCGATAGTTCCAAAACAAATGAAGCATGCCAAATCATGTACATAAATGAATTGGAAGCAAGGATTTCTAACTTAGTGTAGCCGATTGATGAAAGTATTCTGCACGCAGGCCAGGTAATTTTTTGTTGGCAGCTGTCATTGCTCATGCAACCCCAGAAATGACACAGATAATACCAAAAGAGAAAGTTTGGAAGTTTTCCCTTTTTTGGTGTATCAATTTCATCGTCTTTCACCAATATGACACAGATCTCATGCAAAATGGCACAGGATTGTGGGGGGTATGGTCACAGCAGACTCACAAAAGCCACAATGGACATTCTTCATTTTTCACAGATGTACTCTATAATGACTCCATACTTGTTCTTCTGAACTGTGTGGATTTGACCCTTCGTGAACTTCATAAAAGGTAAACAAACACAAGAAAAATGGCAGCCCTTTTGAAATGTAGGCATCCTAAATTACAATTGGTCTCGCAGTCCGCTCCTTGCAAGAATGAGAAAAGGATTTCTCCAAGACTTTCAGGCAGTGCTTTCTGCCACATGTTAACGGTTCCGTGGAAAATGAAAAAATTTAAAGTAATTTATATGTTTTTTATTCTTACCAATGGCCCAGAGACTTAGCTGGTGCTAACTCAAAATTATCTAGGGCCAAACGCAAATTTTGCCCCCCAATCCCAATGAAAGTGTCAATGACACTGTAGCTCAACTTGTCAAGACATGTACATGTATAGTATGCGACACAGCAATGACAAACATTTAGGTAATGACCTGATAACAAAGGTACATATAAAGTATTGTAACGGTCTGTACATAAATACTGGCCGTAGCCTGTAACAAATGTATAGGTAAAGTATTGTAAAGGTGGGTGACAGTCAGATGCTAAACTAGAAAGGAAATCTTTTGAGTCCCAGAGTGGGTCTGACTGAACCCCAAAATATTTGTTCTCATAGCACAGTGATAACCAAGACACCCCAAAACACACTCAATCCTGTCCCAATGTGAAAACAAAGGTACCCAAGAAGTTTTGTGAAGATCAGTTCATAAATACGAGCTGTATAGAAGTTGTGACAAAAAACTGACTGGACCTAATTTCGGTACAAAATGGCCACTGGCAGCCATCTTGAATTTTGGACCACACTCAGAAACACTTGTTCTCGTCCCAAGAAGTTTCGTGAAGATCAGTTGATAAATACAGCCTCTAGCCCGAGCCATATTGATATGTGCACTTACAGTGTATAAGTAGCACAAAATAAATCAAAGTTCATCTAATTTGCATAATTTCTGCACGAGAAAAAAACCTGTAATATATGTGATGTATTCCATGTTACTAAACATTCATACAAAAATTTAATCAAATCAGAACTTTCATACAGAAGTTCTGTACAAAAGACTGATTGCACTAATTTTAGTACAAAATGGCTGCTGGTGGCCATCTTGAATTTTGGACCACACCCAAAAACACTCGTTCTCATACCACGGTGATAACAAAGGTACCCAAGAAGTTTCACAAAGATCGGTTCATAAATACGGCCTCTAGCCTGAGCCGTATAGAAGTTGTGCACAAAAAACTGATTAGACCTAATTTTGGTACAAAATGGCCACTGGCAGCCATCTTGAATTTTGGACCGCACTCAGAAACACTCGTTCTCGTCCCAAAGTGATAACAGAGGTACCCAAGAAGTTTCGTGAAGATCGGTTGATAAATACAGCCTCTAGCCCGAGCCGTATTGACATGTGTACTTACTGTGTGTAAGTAGCACTGAAAAAATCAAAGTTCATCTAATTTGCATAATTTCTGCACGAGAAAAAAACCCGTATTATATATGATGTATCCCATGGTACTAAACATTCATACAAAAATTATTCAAATCAGAGCTTTCATGTGGAAGTTCTGCGCAAAAATCTGATTGCCCCTAATTTTGAACAAAATGGCTGCCAGTGGCCATCTTGAATTTCGGACCGGATCCAAAAACACTCGTTCTCGTCCCACAGTGATAACAAAGGTACCCAAGAAGTTTCGTAAAGATCGGTTCACAAATATGGCCTCTAGCCCGAGCCGTATTGGCATTTGCACTTACAGTGCTGAAAGTAACACTAAATAAATCAAAGTTAGTCTAATTTGCATAATTTAAGCACGAGAAAAAAACCTGTATGATATGTAATGTATCTCATGGTACTAAACATTCATACAAAAAATTATTCAAATCAGAGCTTTCATATGGAAGTTCTGTACAAAAAACAGATTTCTGCATCGTCGGTACAAAATAGCGGCTGGCAGCCATCTTGAATTTCGGACCGCACCCAAAAACACTCGTTCTCGTCCCACAGTCATAACAAAGGTACCCAAGAAGTTTCGTAAAGATCGGTTCATAAATACGGCCTCTAGCCCGATCCGTATCCATTTGTTGTCGTATGGACAGACGGTCGACGGATGACGTGCCATGACAAAAGCTCAAATTTGGCTTCGCCAAAGTTGAGCTAAAAATTTGCATGCAAAACCGAAAATTAGAAGTCCCATCTGGTCCTCCATACATTTACTCTCCATGCATGCGCAGATGCCAGGAAGTCACCAAAACTGGCGCCAACATCATTCTTTGTAAAAAAGATTGTAATATAATAATTCACGGGGAGGTATGAGTGCCCAGTACTGCCCACTCATGGGAGGGCCATTCCCGCCTGGGCCATTGGTAAGTATAAATGAAAGTGTCAATGACACTGTAGCTCAACTTGACAAACTTGAACTTGATAACTTATAAATGAAATGGCAGAATTGAAGATCACTGGTACCAATGTTATTTGATGAAATTCAACATAACAGCATTGTGTGTGCACAACGTCAGAGTAATCCATGCATTTTTAAATGTAAACTGTAAGACTGGCTAAAGGAAGAATGTTGATAATACACAAATGCAGTATGTTCAGAGGTTATTGTAAATGGCAACTTTTTTCACAGAAATGAATGCTAATCAATAGCTCTTAAGTTCTTGCCTAATGAGCACACCAAGTTCAAAAACAATCCTATCATAAATGTGGCCTGTACGCCATGCCAAAGAATGTTGATGCACAAATGCAATAAATTCAAAGATTGTTGCTCACAGCAACAGTTTTTGATGGAAATGAAAAGGAAATCAATAGCTCCTATCTTTGTCACCCTGTATAAGCATACAAAGTTTCAAAACAACCTGATAATGAATGTGCCCTCTGAGGCATGCCAAAGGAAGACGTTGATGCACAAATGCACTAAGTAGAAGGTCATTGCCTGTGGCAATGGGTTTTTTTATGGATATTCATAAATATACCCTGCAGAGAGTGCAAAAGGGATAAGTTGATGCACAAATGCAGTAAGTTCAAAGGTTGGTGATAACGACAATCGTTTTTTATGGAAATGAAAAAAAGCAATAGCTCACATGTAGAGGTCACACCGAACACACATACCAAGTTTCAAAGTGATTCGATCATAAATGTGCCCTGAAGGGTGTGTTAAAGGGAAATATTGAGGTCTGACTAAACTAAGTTCAAAGGTCAGCGGCAACATTTTTTGACAGAAATGGAAGAAAATCGGCAGCTCCCATATAGATGTCACCCCACACAAGCTCACCAAGTTTGCAAGCAATCCAATCATAAATGTGTCCTGCAGGGTGTGTCAAAGGGAAATATTGATGCTTAACTGCACTAAGTTTTTACTAAGTTCATTGAAGGTCATTGCCAGTGGCAACATTTTTTGACGGAAATCGAAGAAAATCGATAGCTCCCATCTAGAGGTAAAACCCAAACAAGCATACAAAGTTTCAAATGATCTGATCATAAATGTGCCCTGTAGGGCATGCCAAAGGAATATATTGATGCCTGACTAAACTATGTTCAAAGATCGTTGCCAGCGGCAACATTTTTTGACGGACGGAAATGGAAGAAAATTGATAGCTCCCATCTAGAGGTTACCCCAAACAAGCATGCCAGGTTTCAAAGCAATCCGATGATAAATGTGCCCTGTAGGGTGTGCTAAAGGGAAATATTGAGGTCTGACTAAACTAAGTTCTAAGAACGTTGGCCGCAGCAACATTTTTTGATGGAAATGGAAGAAAATCGATAGCTCCCATCTAGAGGTCACCCCAAACAAGCATGCCAGGTTTCAAAGCAATCCGATCATAAATGTGCTCTGTAGGGTGTACCAAAGGGAAAGATTGAGGTCTGACTAAACTAAGTTCTAAGAATTAGAACGGCGGCAACATTTTTTGACGTAAATGGAAGAAAATCGATAGCTCCCATCTAGAGGTCACCCCAAACAAGCATACCAGGTTTCAAGGCAATCCAATCATAAAAGTGCCCTGTAGGGTGTGCCAAAGGGAAATATTGAGGTCTGACTAAACTAAGTTCTAAGAACATTGGCCACGGCAACATTTTTTGTCGGAAATTGAAGAAAATTGATAGCTCCCATCTAGAGGTCACCCCAAACAAGCATGCCAGGTTTCATGGCAATCCAATCATAAATGTGCCCTGTAGGGTGTGCCAAAGGGAAATATTGAGGTCTGACTAAACTAAGTTCTAAGAACATTGGCCACGGCAACATTTTTTGACGGAAATGGAAAAAATCGATAGCTCCCATCTAGAGGTCACCCCAAACAAGCACACCAGGCTTCAAATCAATCCAATCATAAATGTGCCCTGTAGGGTGTGCCAAAGGGAAATATTGTGGTCCCACTAAACTAAGTTCTAAGAACGTTGGCCGTGGCAACATTTTTTGATGGAAATTGAAGAAAATCGATAGCTCCCATCTAGAGGTCACCCTAAACAAGCATACCAGTTTTCAAAGCGATCTGATCATAAATGTGACCTGTGAGGTGTGCCAAAGAAAACTGTCTGTACGTATGTGCGCCGACAGACGAGAAGTGATGGCAATAGCTCAGCTTGACTTTGTCAAGTTGAGCTAAAAATATATAAATTACTTTAAATTTTTTCATATTTTTATACTATAACCAATGGCCCAGACTTAGCTGAATCGTAAAAAGGTGGAGGGCCTAGAACGTCCGAACTAGTTGATCAACATAAATCAAATCCTTCAATCTATGATGGAGGAATTTAGAATAATTAGAATTTTCATGTATGTCTCTCTATACCATAATAGAGGAGACATATCCTAATATGGATCCCAATTATGTACATCCTAAATCTGAGCATGAAACCATGATAATTGGGATGTAACGAGTTTCCAATTTTTAAGGCTAGTCTGGACTAAGACCCCTAAATTAGGATGGCAGATTTGAGAATGAGAGAAAATTGCCCATAAACCTACGCCATACAATAACACTACAGCTGTATGCAGAGTATAGTTACTGATAAAACAGCTTCCTTCATAGTTACATACCCATTAAGCCAGAGAAGGGGTGAAAATGATCACCCCCCCCCCCCTTTTTTTTGAATATATCTTCAAAAGAAAGAGGAGAGAGCTCTGGAATCAATAAAAGCAGTATCAAAAAACAATATAAAGAAATATCGATCAGGCACTCAGGAATTAATTAATGAATAATAAATGGTGCTTAACACCACTTCACAAGCCAAGGCTATAGCGACAATTTTGGTAAATAATATTGTCCGCTACAAAATATGCACCACAGACGGCATACACAGGTACGACGAAATCGGTGATATAAAATATAACATACACATATTAAATTGAGATACAATGAACAATCTCTGCAGAGAAAACACACTTCCAAGATCATCCACAAGTGGCCTCTGTACAATAAAATCCAGTAAGAACACTCTCCAATGTGTACTATCTGATATCTCTACAACCATGAACACGTGAGAATATGCGATTTGAGAACTGACAAAATAGAGACCAGGATCTAGAAATGGAGGTAGGTATGATTAACAGGCTCCAACACGGACCGCCCCCGAAATATATAATAATTTCAAGGTCCACCAAAGCGATAGCCTAATAAAATATTGGGTGAGTGCATTAAAATCCAGCATGTAATTATCTAAAAACCAATAACTGGTTATGCAGCCACCGATGAACTCAAATAGCAGCAATTATGATGATTTTAATAAGCGCTTGTATATCAAAAATCAAAAAATAATCACCGGAAACTAATGCAACAAAACTGCGTATATGCCTATGAGGGTGCCATCCAACATGACCCAAATGCATAGTATGTATGTATTAAGATATATATACAAGACAGAGTGTGAGTGTGGGGGGTGGGAATTCGAAGTCATGTCGAAACCTCCTCACCCACATTACTTAATCATTGCTGGTCCAGACAGCAAAAATATAGGAACCCCAAAGGCTCCCTCACGTCTAACAGACTCCCTTATGCCACTATGGGTGGAGAATGACTTGAAGAACAAAACTTCCCATGAAGAAGAAGGCCATCTCATGGAGGAAGCTTCTGGTGAATGTTCAATAACAGGCACTTGAGAAAACTGATAGAAGGATATATTAGTAGGAATCACACTGAGATTGTTTAACCCTTTACCCAACGCAGTCGATATCAAAATTTATTATTTTAAATAGCATTTTTTCAAATTTTTCAAAAAATTTCAACAAAACCATATCATGTGACCCCTCGTTGGAACGAGCTCGACGAGCTCGTTCCAACGAGGTGTCACATGATATGGTTTTGTTGAAATTTTTTGAAAAATAATATTTTTTCAACTGCTGAATTTGCATATTACGCGGGCGGATGCGGGCGATTCGTTGGGTAAAGGGTTAATCTTAACGTAATCTACTGAATAAAATGAATTGAAGTATCCTACCATTCATTCCCATGAATACGGCTGAGCGTCAACTGTATGCACTCAAATGTCTAAAACTGGCGACACAAATGATGCAAACTATTGTTCCCGTGCGCCTCAAACTTAACTATCCTGGAGCGAAACAACATGCATGTTCGCTAATAATATAAATCCAATGACGTAGCATAAACAATAAGACATCATTTCTGATGAATATGTGATCTCCAAGAACAGAGGGTCCGAAGAACCCTGCATATCGAGTCCATCAGACTCAGGGTTGTAACCCAATTTATGAACTCACATCCGTCATAATTGAGAAAACCGAATCTGGCAGCTGCAAAACCATTGAATATCTGCCCAAACTTGACCTTATGCTATCTAGATCCACTAAAACAAAACAGGTCTAGAGCGAAAAACGTCTTCCAACTCCAGCTAAGAATACTGGAGGGGACGTGTGCGTAAGCGATCCATCGAAATAACATTCGTTGGCGCTCGGCACAATCCCAGCCGACACATAAAATCTTTCGCTGTTAATGTGTCTGATCGAAGACAAAAGCGAGCCTAACAACTGGCTAATTCGCTCTGTGAAACAACAAACGAACATGCTTGTTGAAAATGAATTGTAGGATACGTGTATCCTATCATTCATCCCATGAGACATTATCTAGTTCATTCTTCAAGTGATCTTAAGAACTATAATTGCCGCACAGTCGATCATTCGAACACTTGCTTTTTCTGAATGATTATCCTAAATAATCCTTTTAGAGCCATGATAAACACGTTATCCAGTTCCAGTTAATTATCAGTCAGACCGAGCTCTAGAAGAGCCTCGAGCCACCGGCTCAGGGGTATCTGATCAGTAAACTTGAATAGACCTAAACCCCCTATCCAAGTGGCTGTATAGTCGATCCCTAAAGTAATTATAGGAGGGATACCTATACCTTCGCTATGAGTCCTTATAGACGATCTGAGTCTAGAACATCCTCTCCTACTCTTTTCTGCTGCTGTTGGTCGATTAGAGTATTGATGCTTTCTTGTAGCTTAATCCTACATTAATGAAAGCTTACCGTCAAAGACTTAGTGTCTGGAAAACTAGAGCGACCTGTAGAGAGTTTTCCACCTTGTCATATATTAAAGATGATGACGCAAGGCTTCCTCACATCAGAATAACTCCCACTTAACAACTGTTAAGACAGAGATATATGTGATAAATAGGCCTGGAAAGAATTTTTAAAGAGGTACAAACGTCCACAAAATTTGTTTCCATATAGACGTTGCGTAACAGTACTTAAAAGTGAAGTACACAAGACCGTGAGTCTAAATTCGCTCTGAATAAGAAATTATGTTCTCAAATGTGTCTGAGCGAACAGCGAAATGATGAAGGTAAGGTCACAACTAAGACCTTAGCCTGCTCATTCAAATGCACAGAAACTCTCAACACATCTTCCCCGGTCGTTTTTTAAATAAATGTGTTAAAAAAACGGTTAAAAATACAGAAGATGATGATAAGAGACCGCATCCCTTTCATCATCCGTCTAAATCAGTTTTAGAATCATGGTCAACGGCATCTGAACATGCAGATGACTGGACCGACCAAGCACCATCTGACAGCTCAAGTTTTGAGTCTGATGTTGAGTGCTCCTGCATTTGCAGGAATACTGTGATGAGCTGCGCAATCTGTGACAGCAAGTCTGTTATGGAGGCCTGAGGAGCAGCGATCATGTATTGCTTGTCCGCCGGCTGCTCCTGGGACAGTGTATCCGAGATGGCTCTTAACTGTGGACATCCCGATGAATGAGGCCTCATGTCCTTGGCTACTAGATGGTGTGACTTCCTTGACAAAGAGTGGACCTATTGACTATGCAGACTAGATATCCTAAGTCACGTAGCCAAGGTGCGGACGTGAGTGCTTGGTAGACGCTGAAGAAGCCGAATTGTAGCCGACCCACGGCTGGCTGAGAATTAAACAGAGCATCCCAGACAATAGGCATGTATGTAAGCTCCGAATGACGAAAGTTCCTACCAACAGCATCTTGCCCTAGATGTTGTTAAAAGAGAGAGGGGTCTCCCTCTTGCTCGCGGTCCTGGGAGACCTAGCCGAACATACCTCAGAACTTGCCGGCTTCCTCCTTTCCATCGTCGCAGGGTGAGCATGATTGGATTTTATAGTGCTCGCTACACCCTCGTTTCTCTCCTCGACCACTATGGACATACCCGGCGTCGAACTACCCATATTCTGAGTAACGATCCGCCGGTTGAGCTAGCTGGAGACAAGGTCGTAAACCCTATATTCTAAGGTCTAGGCCCTTGTCTTATATCATTGAGCACTTTTGGCATTAGCTCCGATTTACTATGTAAATGCGACACACCCGGTGTCACGGTCCTCATATTCAAGAGTAACTGCTTTATAGCCCTGTGCAATATTAAGTGCACTTTGGCCATTATGTAGAGGAAGCTGTAAGACTAGCCGACCCCGGCTGCCTATTAGACAGGACGTCCCGGACAGGAGGCATGGACGTAAACTCCGACTGACACAAGTTTCTACCAACAACATCTGGCCCCAGATGATGCTGTAAGAGAGAGACCTCTCTCTTGCTCGCGGTCCTGGCAGACCTGGACGAGCGTACCTCAGAACTTGCCAGCTCCCTCCTTCCATCATCACTGGGTGAGCATGATTGTATATTATAGTGCTCGCTCCACCCTTGTTCTCTCCTCGACCGCTACGGACATACCCAGCATCACACTACCCATATTCTGAGTAACGATACGCCGTAATTCCCTTAGATCTGAGATCTTGTCTTATACCATTTAGCACTAGCTCTAATTGTATATTGCAGCATTGTATATTCCTAGCCCAGTGGCGTCACAGTTCTCAGAGGCCTGAGTAACCGCTTCACCAGTCGAGCTAGCTGGCGACAGGGAACTAAAACCATACGCCATGGTTTTTAGCCCTGTCTAAATGCGACAACAGACTTTTTGTGCGGTCGTGTGTGCTTTTTGGGCATAGAGGAAGCCGTAAGACTAGCCGACCCCGGCAGTCTATTAGAAGGAGCGTCCCGGACAGGAAGGCATGGACTAATAAAGTTCCAACTGACGCAAGTTCCTACGAACAACCTCTGATCCCAGATGTTGTTGTAAGAGAGAGGGGCCTCTCTCTTGCTTGCGGTTATGGCAGACCTGGACGAGCATACCTCACAATTTGTCTGCTTCCTCCTTTCCGTCGTCGCAGGGTGAGCATTGAGCATGTTCGGATTTTATAGTGCTTGTTACACCCTTGTTTCTCTCCTCGACCGCTATGGACATACCCGATGTCATAACACTCATATTCTGAGTGACAGAACTGCTGGTTGAGCTAGCTGGTGACAAGGACATCTATCCCATGAACTGAGATCTAGGCCCTTGTCTTATTTCACTGAGCACTTTTGCTGCAAGCTCTAATTGTATATTGCGACAACGGAAGCACACTCTCTGACAGCGTCACGTAACCTCACCATGTTTTTGTTCCTCTGTAAATAGAACCTTAAACAAGAGGCCCCAAGGAGCCTTAATTGCTCACTGGCCAAAGTGGTTCAAAGAAGTATTTGGGGTCACATTCAGTTAAGACATGGTTCATCAACACTATAAAGGAATAAAGTCATGAGAGACAAATTTTATGAAACTAGGGACATGGCTTGAACAAACGTGAATCTTACCCCCTTAAGGATGCTGCATACCAAATATCAAAAGCATTCATCTGCTGGATCTGAAGAAGAAGATTTTTAAAGAAAATTCCTCATTTTGACAGTGAGCCCAAATATGAACCCAGGGACTTGGCTTGAACAAACTTGAATCTCACCCCCTAAGGATGATGCATGCCATATATCAAAACATTCCGACTGCTGAATCTGAAGAAGAAGATTTTTAAAGAAAAATTCCTTATCTTGACTAAGTTATAATTCGGGTTCCCACATAAAATGGACCCAGAGACTTGTCTTTAACAAACTTGAATCTCACTCCCGTAAGGATGCTACACACCACGTATCAAACATTCCGACTACTGGATCTGAAGAAGAAGATTTTTTAAGAAAATTCCTCATTTCGAACTAAGTTACAATTCAAGCTCCCACAGTGAGCCTAAATATGGACCTACGGACATGGCTTGAATAAACTTGAATCTCAACCCCCTAAGGATGCTGCATACGAAATATCAAAACATTCCGACTGCTGGATCTGAAGAAGAAGACTTTTAAAGAAAATTTCTCATTTTGAACTAAGTTATAATTTGGGCTACCACAGTGAGCCCAAATATGAACCCAGGGACTTGGCTTAAACAAACTTGAATCTCACCCCCCTAAGCATGCTGCATACCAAATATCAAAAGATTCTGCCTGCTGGATCTTGAAAAGAAGATTTTTAAAGAAATTTGCCTGAAATGCACTAAGTTCAAATTTGGGCTCTTATACTGAGCCCAAATATGAACCCAGGGGGCCGATTTTAACAAACTTGAGTCAGATCCACCCCACAAAGTTGCATACCAAATATCAAAAGATTCTGCCTGCTGGATCTAGAGAAGAAGATTTTTTAAGAAATTTGCCTGAAATGCACTAAGTTCGAATTTGGGCTTCTATATATAGTGAGCCCAAATATGAATCCAGGGGGCCGATTTGAACAAACTTGAATCAGATCCACCCCATAATGCTGTATACCAAATATCAAATGATTCTGCCCACTTGTGCGGGAGAAGAAGATTTTTTAGTAATTTCTCTAATATACATAGGGTGCCATTGGAGTTATGCCCCCTATGGAGCCCCAAGTGGGCATGTCCATTTCACAAGTTTCGAGCAAATCGACCCAGTGGTTTCAGAGGAGAAGTCGTTTGAAAAATGTTCACGATGCCGGTCGGATGACGATGGACAACGACGGACGGCAAGTGATAAGTATAGCTCCCTTCAGTGAGCTAAAAGCTAGAGTGACTTCTTGGCACGAGGACCAGCAGTGTCCCCTTGCCGCAAATGGACCGGCACCTCAAACAACAAACCATGACACCCGTCTCCAACGTTGACTAAATCTGACACATGTTGTGCAAGAATTAATGGAAGTACATCGACTACAAGCAAGACAACGACCAAGAAAACAGAAGAAAGGTTTCCTCTTATTTGCCCTGCTATTTGAGAAATTTTATTACATAAAAGCTAAAATAGGTCGATTGTACTACCGCCAAATCACATAAATATAAGAAAACATTAAAATATAAAATTGACGATATACTTACACCCAAAAGAAAAAAATATTTCTAAAAAAAATTTTTTGAAAGATTTTTTCTTATATAAGAGCCCAAGTTCCCAAAGGGAACGATGAGCCCAAAGAGCCTAAGTGTGGACAAAATTATAATAATATCCCAAAAAATAATTGCCACACTACCGGAATATTTTATGTTACTTACAACCGTCGTTTCCATAAAAATAATAGGAAACTGCCTGTATAAATAAAGAATTGTCAACGTAAATAACTTCAGAATAAAAACCGGAAAAAAGACTCCAAGCAACACGGCCCGAAGTCAGTAACAGAAATAAAACTATCCGATGTAAAGCAAGATTTTCAGCAGAAGAAAAAACGATACATGATACATAAGATGTATGATGCATGACCAAAATGCCTAAACACCCCAAGGGTGAGGACGTAACAATGGGGATGTACAGAATAATCTTCTGTATAAAACGTTAAACTCCCAAGAAATTTTATAAAAAAATTTCAATAAAACAAGCCAAAAAGCTTGGGAGTTTCACTGTGGGGGGGGGGGGGGAGGGAGGGGGGGATCAAGGGAGGGTAGGCAAGGGATACTTAACCATTTACCCAATGCAGACATTATCAAAATTTATTATTTTAAATATCATTTTTTAATTTTTTTCAAAAAATTTCAACAAAACCATATCATGTGACCCCCTCGTTGGAACGAGCTCGACGAGGTCGTTCCAATGAGGGGTCACATGATATGATATGCGGTCGGATGCGGCCGATTCATTGGGTAAAGGGTTAACAAACAGTGGAAAAATCATTATCAACAATGATGACGTCAGGCCCATGTCCCGAAATTGGGGAACATGAACTAATTTTTATAAATATTATAAAATTACAGCCCTAAACATTTCAAACCACCATTTCTTCCTTCCTTCATCCAGTTGTGTCCTTGGATCCACCAAATTAACCACTGATTTGTGCCTGGCATCATTAAAACTGAGATTTAAAAGCAAAGATGTCAGTTTGATGTTCTCTGACTAAAGGGCCAAACAAAGAATGATGTTGGCGCCAGTTTCGGTGACTTCCTGGCATCTGCGCATGCACGGAGAGTAAATGTATGGAGGGCCAGATAGGACTTCTAATTTTTGGTTTTCCATGCAAATTTGGGGGATTGGGGGGCAAATTTGTGTTTGGCCCTAGATAATTTTGAGTTAGCACCAGCTAAGTCTGGGCCATTGGTTTTAGTATAAAAATATATTACTTTCCACGAAATCTATGTTTCATTCCAAACAAATTGATTTGTAATTTATTGGGGTTCTTCCTTTCTGACCTTCTCTGGAGTTTGGAGAAAATTACCTGAAATTTGACCAAAGTTAGGTTGGACGTCCCCTTAAGTAAATTGAGACTAACTTCGCAAAATAGGTCAGACTAAGCTGGTATGCAAACTCCCTTCATTTTATTGTCCTGTGAGGTCATGCACAAAAAATAACCTGAATCGGATGTTAATCAGTTGGGAAAAAAACAGACAACCTTTCAAAATGTGGCAATTTGAATAAAAATAAAAGTTGAAGGGGTCTAACTCTTGAACACTAGAGTTGAGAGGTTAACTGAAAATACAATTTGGTGTAGGTTATATAAAAACACCAACCGACCTGAATGGGAGATAACCGTCAGTTGGGACATGTGCGGTTATTTAACTGCATAATCTTGAATGCTGTCACTTCATGTTATGTGTTAAATAATGAAAGTGTCAATGATAGCTTAACTTGTCTGTGTGTTGTGTTTGATGAAAAGGATAATGTTCAATGTTTATGAAAGGAATATGAAATAAGACAAGAATTGTGATAATTGGGAATATGTTAATTTCTGTTCCCTGTATGCTATGTTTTTAATAACTAGAAGCACTGTCACAGTGTCGAAGATGCGACGATTCGTGCAATGCCAATGATGTTTTAAAACTTGTTGGTGACAAAAAAACTTGTTAGTGACAAAAAAAACTCGTTGGTGATAAGTCCATAAACGTGACAGAAATTATCCGAATGACATGAACTATTGAGAGGGTGTAGACATCATGAAAATACACTTGCATACCAAGTATGGTGTCATTTTATCAAGTATTTTAGGAGTTATGGTGTTTTTTAAACTCGATGCTGACAGACCAACCGACATACCGACATTGCCACATATAGAGCTGCTCGTTGCAGCTAAAAATAATATGAGGTGTATACTGTACTAAAGAGCTGAGGGGTGGGTTAATGTGGACCTCAGAGTTAATGTATGCAGCTCTCACAGTTAACATATGTCAACAAAAGTTACCAAGTTACAGTGAAATTATTCCAAAACGAGTCATCCTATCAAGTTACATTGAAATCCCTTCATAAATATGGCCGGTAGACTGTGCTAAAGGTTTTTGGGCTTCGGGCTCGGGCAGCCGACATGGTTGAATGATCGCAACCAAAGGGGACAATCTCATCTGGGCATCATCTGGAGTGATCCTGTGAAGTTACAATGAAATCCCTTCATAAATATGACCTGTAGACTGTGCTCAAGGTTTTCGGGCTTCGGGCACCAGTAGCCATCACAGTTGACCAATCACGACCAAAAGGGGATGTCATCATCTAGGCATTATATGGAGTCAACCTAACAGGTTACAATGAAAGCCTTCTATAAATATAACCTTTTGCCTATGCTAAAGGTTTTTGGGCCTGGGCACCCATCAAGGCTGAATGATCACGACCAAAATGGAACGTTCTCATCTAGACATTATTTGGAGTCATCCTACCAAGTTACAATGAAATCCCTTCATAAATATGACCTGTAGACTGTGCTAAAGGTTTTCAGGCTTCTTTAGCTGTCAAAGTTGCCCAATCATGTCCAAAAGGGGACGTTCTCATCTAGACATTATATGAAGTCAACCTACCAAGTTACAATGAAATCCCTTCATAAATATGACCTGCAGACTGTGCTTAAGGTTTTCGGGCTTCGGGCTCGGGCAGCCATCATGGCTGAATGATCGCAACCAAAGGGGACAATCTCATCTGGGCATCATCTGGAGTGATCCTATGAAGTTACAATGAAATCCCTTCATAAATGTGACCTGTAGACTGTGCTCACGGTTTTTGGGCTTCGGGCACTTGTAGCCATCATAGCTGACCAATCACGACCAAAAGCGGATGTCATCATCTAGGCATTATATGGAGTCAACCTAATAGGTTACAATGAAATCCTTCCATAAATATGACCTTTTACCTATGCTAAAGGTTTTTGGGCTTGGGCACCCATAAAGGCTGAATGATTGCGATCAAAATGGGACGTTCTCATCTAGACATTATTTGGAGTCATCCTACCAAGTTACAATGAAATCCCCTCATAAATATGACCTGTAAACTGTGCTAAAAGTTTTCGGGGCTTCGGGCACCTTTAGCCATCACAGCTGCCCAATCATGTCCAAAAGGGGACGTTCTCATCTAGACATTATATGAAGTTAACCAACCAAGTTACAATGAAATCCCTTCATAAATATGACCTGTAGACTGTGCTAAATGTTTTTGGGCTTCGGGCTCGGGCAGCCAATATGGTTGAATGATCACAACCAAAGGGGACAATCTCATCTGGGCATCATCTGGAGTGATCCTGCGAAGTTACAATGAAATCCCTTCATAAATATGACCTGTAGACTGTGCTCAAGGTTTTTGGGCTTCGGGCACCAGTAGCCATAACAATTGACCAATCACGACCAAAAGGGGATGTCATCATCTAGGCATTATATGGAGTCAACCTAACAGGTTACAATGAAATCCTTCTATAAATATAACCTTTTGCCTATGCTAAAGGTTTTTGGGCTCGGGCACCCATTAAGGCTGAATGATCACGACCAAAATGGAACGTTCTCATCTAGACATTATTTGGAGTCATCCTACCAAGTTACAATGAAATCCCTTCATAAATATGACCTGTAGACTGGGCTAAAGGTTTTTCGGGCTTTGGGCTTGGGCAGCCATCATGGCTGAATGATCACAACCATAGGGGACAATCTCATCTGGGCATAATCTGGAGTGATCCTAACAAGTTACAATGAAATCCCTTCATAAATATGACCTCTAGACTGTGCTAAAGGTTTTCGGGCTTCGGGCCCCTGTAGCCGTCACAGTTGCCCAATCACGTCCAAAAGGGGACTTTCTCATCTAGACATTGTATGAAGTCAACCCACCAAGTTACAATGACATTCCTCAATAAATATGACCTGTAGACTGTGCTAAAGGTTTTTGGGTTTTGGGCTCGAGCAGTCGTCACGGTTGGCAAATGATGCCCAAATGGGGAAATTCTCATCTAGACATCATAAGAAGTCATCCTACCAAGTTACAATGAAATCCCTCCACATTAAACATGTCCTGCAGACTGTGCTAAAAGTTTTTGGGTTTCGGGCTTGGGCTGCCATAACGGTTGCTAGATCATGCCCAAAAGGGGATGTTCTCATCTAGGCATTATACAGAGGCACCCTACCAAGTTACAATGAAATCCCTTCATAAATACGACCTGTAGACTGTGCTAATGGTTTTCGGGTTTTGGGCTCGGGCAGCCATACCGGTTGCCCGATCGTGACCAAAAGGGGACGTTCTCATCTAGACATGACCCCAAACCTGCATATGAAATTTCATGACGATCAGACAAGAACTGCGGGGTGTAGCCCGTGCTAAAGGAATATGTGAACAGACTCACAGACTAACAGACTCACAGACCAACATATTTCCGCACGCGTGATGGCAATAGCTTATCTTGACTATGTCAAGTTAAGCTAAAAATATAAAATTTTTGGGTGGGGCCATATATCTTGCCCCTCTCATAACAAAGTCAAATATTGCCCTACAAATTTTGTTTAAACAAACTTTATTCCACACCTCAAACAAAAGCTCACCGTCAAATATCAAGTCATTGTACCAATTGGTTCATGAGAGATTTTTTTCTAAAATTTGGGAGCATTTTTCTCCTTATCCGGTTGGGCAAGCTGATTTGAACAAAATCAAAAAGATGTTGTCAGAACAAACAATCACCTCAAATTTCACTGAAATTGGTTTTGCGGTTTTGGAAGAGAAGTTGCAAGACTCGTGGAAAACCATGTTCATGAATGATGGATGGAGAGTGATCATACTAGGTCATCCTGACTTTCAGTCTGGTGACCCAACATATTAGACCTGTATTATTGACATCGACTGAAAATATTTTATCAGGATTTTGGTACTGATTTGTATCATTCACAATAACAATTTGTGCGATCCAGTCAAGCTTGATCTTTGTATGACACACAATCACTTTACTGTCACTGACTGCACTGTTGTTGATCTTTACCAAACTATGTGTGATACACACTCCATTTGAAGGTCAGTCAAGTTTTGCTTATTTTTTTCATTAATAACCCAGTCTATGAAGATAATGCAGAAGAGTTCTGACATCCCAATCAATTCCAGAAGTGACAAAACAAAGTGTCTGAGAATGATGTTATCAAAGTACGACAAAGATAACTTAGAGGAGCGTCCCAAGAATGGATCATGGCCTGATCCTTCATAAGAATAAACCTCATGAGGCCGGTTTCAAATCAAAAGCATTTCTCTGAGTAGGTAGATTTTGCTTTGGAAAATGAATGCTGGGTATTTTCTTGATGTTGTGTGATTATGAATGAGAAAGTATGCCTCCTTTGCTTCTATACTGGCAATGCAATGGTTACTGATAATCAACTTGTTTCAAACTTGAAGCCGATATTGCTGTCATATCAGCCAAATCTGCCATGCTCGTGTATTTGGTGGTTAGAGTTCCATGCATATGCCAAAATATGCATCTGCTAACAAGAGACATGAAAAGACAAAAGACATGAAAGTTTTCACGAGGAGCCATAACACTTTTACAATGAAAATGTTCAGCATGCTCAGGTCGAAAATGGATCTGAATTGACTGCTGCTTTAAGGCTTCAAACCCATTGAGACTCAAGGTTAGGGCTATCATGATTATTTGATTAATCGATCAGTCATGCTGAAAACAATTAGTATTTTTCGCTGTTGAAGAATCGGTAAATTTTACGCCGTTTTAGACGTTTAATAATTAAAAAAAAATTGATGAAAAACTATGGTTTCTAAAGGTAAAAGGTCAAGAATGTCGATGTTAAACTTGAAGAAGCTGTTAGAAGCATTTGTCTTTTAATTACATTCAAAGCTTTGATGTTCTGAACTGTCAGTGTAATAATCAAGAACGGTCGGCAGTTGCGAACTTGCAAAGTTCGCAACTGACGACCAGTCTTAATTATTACACTGACGGTTCAAAAGTTCAAAAGAGCAAAGCTTTGAATGTACTTAAAAGATGATCATCTTCGTTGTTAACTCACGGTAGGTCAACTGACTTGAACTTCATTTTTACCGACTTCAAAGAGAGGGAGAGTGGGGAGGGGGGCATCTAGGTATGATTAATCAATTATTAGCAATTATTTGAAATGATTAATCGATTCCTAAATTAAATGAAAGTGTCAATGACACTGTAGCTCAACTTGACAAACTTGAACTTGGTAAGTTATAAGTGAAATGGCAAAATTGACGATCATTGGTACCAATGTCATTTGGTGAAATTTCAACATAACAGCGGTGCGTGCACAACGTCAAGAGTAATCCTTGAATTTATAAATGTATACTGTAAGACTGGCTAAAGGAAGAATGTTGATACACAAATGCAATAAGTTCAGAGGTTATTGTAAATGGCAACTTTTTTCACAGGAATGAATTCTAATCAATAGCTCTTATCTAAAGGTCTCGCCCAATGAGCACACCAAGTTAAAAAAAAAATCCTGATAAATGTGGCCTGTAGGCCATGTCAAAGAGGAATGTTGATGCACAAATGCAATAAATTCAAAGACTGTTGCGAACAGCAACGGTTTTTGATGGAAATGAAAAGAAAATCGATAGCTGCTATCTTTGTCATCCTGCATAAGCATACAAAGTTTCAGAACAACCTGATAATGAATGCACCCTCTGAGGCATGCCAAAGGAAGATTTTAATGCACAAATGCACTAAGTTTGAATGTCATTGCTTGTGGCAATGTTTTTTTCTCTTTTTTTATGGAAATTCATAAATATACCCTGCAGAGAGTGCAAAAGGGATAAGTTGATACACAAATACAGTAAGTTCAAAGGCTGGTGAAAACAACAATAATTTTTTAAAGGAAATGAAAATAAATGCGATCTGTGAGGTGTGCCAAAGGAATTGTGGTCGTACATACGTACGTACGTACGTACGTACATATGCCGACGGACGAGAAGTGATGGCAATAGCTCAGCTTGACTTTGTCAAGTTGAGCTAATAAATGTGCCCTGTACGGTGTGCCAAAGGGAAATATTGTGGTCTGACTAAACTAAGTTCTAAGAACATTGGCCGCGGCAACATTTTTTGATGGAAAACGAAGAAAATCAATAGCTCCCATCTAGAGATCACCCCAAACAAGCATGCCAGGTTTCAAAGCAATCCGATCATAAATGTGCCCTGTAGGGTGTGCCAAAGGCAAATATTGAGGTCTTCTGACTAAACTAAGTTCTAAGAACGTTGGCTGCAGCAACATTTTTTTATGGAAATTGAAGAAAATCGATAGCTCCCACCTAAAGGTCTCCCCAAACAAGCATACCAGGTTTCAAAGAA
Organism: Pictodentalium vernedei; assembly: GCA_031216915.1. Lineage (NCBI taxonomy): Eukaryota > Metazoa > Mollusca > Scaphopoda > Dentaliida > Dentaliidae > Pictodentalium > Pictodentalium vernedei. Next base: position 297,547,426 of record CM062296.1, read on the forward strand.
ATACGATCATAAATGTACCCTGTAGGGTATGCCAAAGGGAAATATTGTGGTCTGACTAAACTAAGTTCTAAGAACGTTGGCCGTGGCAACATTTTTTGTCGGAAATGGAAGAAAATCAATAGCTCCCATCTAGAGCTCACCCTAAACAAGCATACCAGGTTTCAAAGCAATCCAATCATAAATATGCCCTGTAGTGTGTGCCAAAGGGAAATATTGTGTTCTGACTAAACTAAGTTCTAAGAACGTTGGCCACGGCAACATTTTTTGACGGAAATAGAAGAAAATCGATAGCTCCCATCTAGAAGTCACCCCAAACAAGCATGCCAGGTTTCAAAGCAATCCGATCATAAATGTGCCCTGTAGAGTGTGCCAAAGGGAAATATTGAGGTCTTCTGACTAAACTAAGTTCTAAAATGTTGGCCGCGGCAACATTTTTTGATGGAAATTGAAGAAAATTGATAGCTCCCATCTAGAGGTCACCCCAAACAAGCATACCAGGTTTCAAAGCAATCCGATCATAAATGTGCCCTGTAGGGTGTGCCAAAGGGAAATACTGAGGTCTGACTAAACTAAGTTCTAAGAACGTTGGCCGTGGCAACATTTTTCGACAGAAATTGAAGAAAATCGATAGCTCCCATCTAGAGGTCACCCTAAACAAGCATACCAGGTTTCAAAGCAATCCAATCATAAATGTGCCTTGTAGGGTGTGCCAAAGGGAAATATTGTGGTCTGACTAAACTAAGTTCCAAGAACATTGGCCACGGCAACATTTTTTGACGGAAATTGAAGAAAATCAATAGCTCGTCAAGCTCGTCCCAATGAGGGGTCATAACCTATGTTTTTGAGACAAAAAAATTTAAAAATTAATTATTCAAGAATTTTTTTTTCAAGTGTCGTCTGCTTTTCATGTTAGGTAAATGGTTAAGGAAGAATAGGCCACATGCCTCTGGTGTGTGAAATATTCTCTCTCGAGGATGACTATTTGGGCACAATCATCTCCAAGCTCGGCAATATTTATATGTTCCAATAGGACAAAAATCCTCACCCTCTGATTGGACAAAGGGTAGCACAGTTTTTTCTATGATTATGACTCCAGTACCATATGCTACCATTTTATGCCAACATGCAAAATATTTTAAATGAGGTTGCCCGTTTCACAATTATTTCATCAACGGAGTCACTTGGAAACCACTTCATTGTTCTAGATTTTTCACCTGTGTAGCATATGAAGTTCTGAATGAAGTGGTGTTCAAATTACAAATGAGTTTATGATTTGAACTAAAATGGTGAGACTTCATCATTTTTTTGATTTATTGATAATTTGTAATGTGAAGTCGTGGGGTACATGAGAGGTTTATTTACTAAACTTGTTACTGTTAAAAGTTGCCTTGTTCATTTCGTGATGTATGTTTTTAGGCAATGAGTAGGGTCTTATTGGAATACATGTATATACATTATTGTGATGAACTGACGGTAACATGGTCTGTGGTTTGCGACTCGGAGCTTAAGTTCATCCTCGAAGCTCCACATTTTGGTTGAACATGAACTCTGAACTGCAAACCTCAGACCATGTTACTGTCAATTCATCACAATAACTTATAATGCTGAACCACAATAATGTTGTGCAGCCCCAGATGGTAATATTTTGTATTGGAGGATTCAAACAAGAAAATACACAGAACAATACGTGTGGGTGAATGGGTTAATCGATATGGCATGAGTGCCAGTGTGGAAGGATAAAACGAGAGGACGCGCATGTCATTTTGTGTTTATTACACACCTTCATGTCTATAAAAACAATTATTAGAAGGACACACAGCACTTCATTTGATAACTATCAACAAAAAGACCACATTTTTTTGCCAACCAAATTTGTGTCCTCATACTCTTCTTCTTCTGGGTATTCATTACCCCCTTCATATAGACTTTATTTCTTCTTCGCTATTTTTGTACACATTAAACTCCCCATATCCTTCAATTTTAGACTTTTATTTAGTTATTTTGCAATCAGTTCAGTTTCAGGTGATCAATCATCTGCTCAATGATTTCCATTCGGCACATGTGTGAGGAACAGATTTTCATTTTCCACATGGTTTAGTGCTGCTGTAGAAGGGGATTTCATAGAAGAGGCATGTAATTAAGTGCAGAATGTAACTTATGCACATCTTGATAAAATACCCAGAAAGAATTATTATGTGCCAATCTCTGTACAGTAGAATAAAATGTTACAGATAAAATCTTGTAACAGTTCCAGAGCAGGTAAATCAATTAATCATTTCAACACTTATGACCACTAATTATTATGATAAAGGTACATTTATTATTAAAAATGGTCTCCTGCTTCCCTTCCCTTACATCCAACCAATCCCAACATTTGAAACTTTTATAACTTTTCAATTTTACAGACAAGTACACTGCCATAGCAAAGACTAATAAACTAACTTCACTAAAGAGATAGATTTGGACCAAATTTCATCACTGGGCAGCTGCACTGGTAAAACAAGAGGACCCACAGGGCCTGAAGCACTCACCTGGAACAGAACCCGATATAAACCGAGGCCACGGATGAATCTACATTAAGCAGTCAATCTCCATTGGATACATGGTCAATCCTTAAGCCCCTCTGTAGTGACTAAAATAGTCCAAGCATCATGCCTTTTCTTCAGTTAATCATAATGTAAAAAGTGGAACTCCCCTATGGAGCCCTTTGATATACAACCTATGTGGATTAATCTTAGTGACACACCTCTAGAGAGTACTTAACAAGAGCACTGCATAGCGGGACAATATACGCCCGTTTTGTATTTTTGAAGGGTTGGGGTAAGGATGGGGGTGAGGGTGAAAATTGTTTGGACCAACCCCATATTCGAACTTGACATGTATTTTGTTCTGATTAAACAACATACCGAGTTTGGAACCAATCGGAAAACAAATAATAAAAGTTATCATCCGGAAACCAAATATTTGATGCAATCTATGTCCAACAAGGTCCATAATTCAGGGAAACTTCGAAGTTCGAACTGACCCCATATTCGAACTTGACCTGTCTTTTGTTTTGATTAAACCACATACCAAGTTTAGGAGTCAATCGAAAAAAAAATACTAAAGTTATCATCTGGAAACCAAATGTTGACGAATAGACAGACCGATGGATGGACAAATGGATGGACAAATGGACAGACAGACTGATTCCATAATTCAACGGTTTTTCAACAGGCGTATAACAAAAAATCAGTTAGGCCATACTAAAGTTATAATCCGGAAAACACAAAAGGCACAAATTCAAGAGAAAAAACTCTGGAAAGGTACATGCGATTTTGGCCAAAAGTGAACTTGAGCTGTGCTTTATGGTCATAAACAAAATCTGAGATTTGAAAATTAGTCAAGGCAAACTAAAGTTATCATCCGGAAACCACAAAGTTCACAAATTTGCAATCATTCAAGGGGAATAACTCTGGAAAGGTATATGCGATTGTGGTCAAAAGTGAACTTGAGCTGTATGTTGTGGTCAAAAACAAAAAACTGAAAATTTGAAATAAATCGGGCAAGGCAAACTAAAGTTATCGTCCGGAAATGAAAAAATTTATAGTAATTTATATATTTTTTATACTTACCAATGACCCAGACATAGCTGGTGCTAACTCTTAAAATATAGGGCCAAACACAAATTTTGCCCCCCAATCCCCAAAATTTGCATCTAAAACTAAAGAAAACATGTCCTGAAAGGCCCTCCACACCTCGCCCCCACTGCGCATGCGCAGTGTCCAGGACGTTCCGAAATTGGCGCCATTTATCATTCTAATAACCAGTGCCTGGTAAGCACTATGTACTCAGCGGGGAGGCAAGAGTTCCCAACTCCTGGGAGGGCCATCCCCGTCTGGGTCATTGGTAAGTATAAAAAATATATAAATTACTATAAATTTTTTAACATTTTTATACTGTACCAATGACCCAGACATAGCTGAATAGTAAAAAGGCTGGAGGGCCAAGGACATAGAGCAAAATGGAATACGCTCAATAAAATAAAATAGAGTCATCCCCTGTAGGGAAAAGAAGTAATAGGCCTTACATGTATCTTTCTTATTTATGATAAATTAGAAAGATACAACACCTTCCAAAAATTGAGCTTCATACATCCATGTACTCTATTAATATCCAATAATCCTTATACTAATAATTTTTAAAGTAAGCCAATAATAAAGTAAGTCTAGAGAATAGAGACTCTTATACTCCTAAAAGTGTGTGAGAATTGCATAATCATGTCCGTTGACATATGCAATATTCAAAAGCTATACTTTAAAAACTAAGACTTGAATGAATTTTATAAACTTAAACTTCTCACTAAACAACCATCCCAATAACAGCTCAGAATTACTAACTCCGGAGGAGGTATCCCCTTGTTTTCATAGTAAAAACAGGTGACCCAAGGGAACACCCTCCCCCCCCCCCTTTTTCTTGCCCTGGGTCAAATAGCCCAGAGCGAAGAGGGCAGCCGAACGGAGACACTGCCGAAACAGACAGCCTACCTAGCTATAGTAGCAACTGTTAAGTGAATGACATTCTGAGCAGTAGATAATAGACCTAACAATAGAGGCCTCCAGAAATGGACTCGATATTTCTGAGATAAAATTCATGAATGGATGGCTGAGCGCAATGAGCAGCCTTCAAAAATCTATAATAGCAACACTATTAATGTAAGCCCAAGAAGTAGAAGAACTCTTACTTCAAGAGCCGAAATCTTAAGCACAACTGCTAAGCCAATGATATACCATAAGCAGTACGCTAGTTAATAGAATCGATTAACAATAAAATGGAGCGTAACGTCCTTCTACTAGACATCAAAGACAGAAGAAGCTTACGCCCTTGTAATAAACAGATATCTGTTTATAAATACATAAACTGTACCCGGAAAGAGTAAAGGCCTATGCCCATACGAAGACGGAAGGACCTTAAAATAATAGGTTCCGGATAATAGGAGCCTAACTCTTATGCAACAATCCAACCTAAATAGTAACGGAAGTATTGATTCCGAAACTATGAAAGTGAAAATCATCCATCGATAGTGCATGAAACTCACTGACTCTACAGTAAAAGAGAAACCAACAGAATTACTGTCTAAAAGGTCAGAATTTGAAAACTACTGTTTCCAGAGGCTCAAATGATTACTTAGCTAAATAAGAACCGAAGTTAAAATCCGTATAGGAATTTAATCTAAAGATTCTAAGTCTATTTATCAAAAAGTTACTAACTGACTTAGATAAAGAGACAAAAGACTCAATTGTAAACTATCGTAGAGTGCATAGGTATGAGGTAACATAAACCTATAACCTAAATAACAACAGGCTGCAGTAGATCTTGTGAAACAAGTATACTAAAAACTAGCAATGCGTAGTATGGAGGGATCAACCATATGAACATAATGATCCCTACACCACGACGGAAGAGCCTCCACTTTAGTCGCATAGAATAGCGAAGAAGAGGATCTCCTATAGTAAGAAATCGCGTCCAAAGCTCGTCCAGTACAGTGCTTACAATGCAATACGGACCACACAACGGAATACATGAAGGTTGCGACCTTGCTGGTTGTGATAAAGATGACACGATTTACCCAGTGAAAAAAGATCCTCACATAGAGGAAGATTTCACGTTAAGATCCACAGTAGACAAGAGAGTAAATTACTCATGATCTCTGTGAAGATAGAGATGCTATCAACAGAAATGTATTGTGGTTGTTTATCTTAGCAATACCTGCTAAAACAACAGCGCCGGAGGATACGCGTATCCTATCATTGCGTCCTATAGATCAATAGAGCGTTAACAGTATTAGCTCAGAGATCTGGACAAGCCAACACATACGTCTGCAATTGATTAGCAAGCTGTGTCATAATAAAACATCATTGGGCGCTCCCATAGATAGCAAATCTGATTAAATACTTGTTTGTTGAAAGTCCATTCTGACAGCAACAAGCGACCCGTAAGAGAACGGGAGTGCGATAAAACAATCAGACGACCCCGAATATGACGGACCAAAACTGAACTTGGTGTACTATAACCAACAGACGTATTCTTTCCATTAAATTGAATAACGGAAACGAAAGAGTGCCTCCCTGGTTCCGGAGATACGCCACTACTGTCGAATTAAAGGACAGGAATTTGGGCATGCATTTCTGAATAATGTTCATGCAATGACATAAAGCAAGCCTAAAAAACATTATTCCGCGGAAGTTAAACTGATAGCTAAAAGACTGCGGAACCCAAAGACCCTGGCACTTCGAATCCGTAGGGATCAGTATATATCCCAATCTGTTTGACTGGCAACCGTCATAACAGCCACACTAGGGTCCGGCAACTGCGGCGGCACTCTCTGAGTCAACCACCGAATGTTTGCCCCAGTCTGAATCTCTTGTAACAGTAGATAGACAAGAGAATGTATAAACCAAGCAATTCATGGATTGCCGGAAAGTTGCCGTCGAAGAGAAGCTCCTCCGAGAACGAAGCGACTCTGAGAGAGTTCTTAACCTACTATCCACGCGTGGATGTAGCTAGGGCTGCATCACGTCTAAACACTCCAATCAGCCACTGAAGGGCGGAGTTATACGTGAACAAAATACTGCCCTCAAAAGAAATTACATTGAGAATAATATCCCGTAAATCTTTTCTTGAAGACGTAATGATAACGCCTCAGTAAGGCGGATTACGTATAATAAAGCGTCTAAGTTAAGTCTACTATACATAATGTCGTTCCCAATATTGAAATTGGAAAAGACATAAACGGCGAAAAAGAATATATGCAGTCTTTAATCACACCGTCTAGACGCGCATATGAACTCTCGGTTTGCCCTGCTCTGCCAAAATAAACTATATGTAAAAAAGATAAAATGGCAGAAATGAGCCACGCGGACAAGAAACTAAACTATCATGCTTAGTAGCAGGCTTGTATATATATATATAATATATAGCGTCGAAAAATAAAACACATGTTGTAATGACAATATTGGACTGCGTCGGTAAGTCAGGGACAAAGTCCCTGTACCGATCGAAAAATCCGAGTCCAATGACGCTATAAGTCTCTTATCCAAGATCGCAGCAATGAAGTCCGAAAAATAATCACTGGAAGAAATGCCAGAAGATATGAAAGGCATCTTCCGATACTACTAAAGGGAAAACTCGAAATCTTTCGAATCCCTTTCGCCATCCTGTCGGACCCTATAAAGCGTTCGGTCGTCCGTAGCTTGATGCAACCGCGGACCGCACCGACCCAGCGCCGTCGGATAATTCCTGATTCGACCGAGAAACCGTCAATTGCTGGGATGCTGCGAAACAACTGTGCTAACTCGGATAGCACGTCCGTCACCGAGGCCTGAGGAGCAGCGGTCTTACGATGCATTGCCGCAGGAAGCTCCGAGATCGTTACCCCGTGCATACTTCCAATATGCGAGCGAACGGAGTGTATAGGCCTCGTGTCCCTTGGCTACCGGATGGCGCGACCTATTCGCTGTGGAATCACTGAATGCCGAAACTGATCGGATACTCGAGGTCACGTAGCCAATGTGCGGTCGTGTGCCCTGCTGTGAGGATGAGGAAGCATTAAAGACAGTCTCTCGGACTGTCAATATAACGGAGCGTCCCGAGCAACGGACATATGCTCCGAATGTAAAATATCTGAACCACAACATGCGGTCCCCTATGTTGTTGGCTTCCTCCGATCTGTCCTCAATCTGCCGTCACTGGGTGAGTACTAAAGTAATTAAAGTGCTCGCATCACCCAAATCTCCTTCCTAGACCGCAACGGACGAACCCGGCAGCCGAACCATTCGATGAATGTATGCTACACCGGGTGAGCTAGCGAATGTCATTCCGTAAGCGATAGACATATTCCATGAGCACTTATTGCCGCTAACTCTTCATTAACTATGACGACAGAGGCACACTTTTGAAAGACATCTCCATAACTCTTCGAACAAGAAACCAGAAATGCTTGGATAGCAAGCATAAAATAATAATATATATAGCGTCGTTCAATAATTCGAAAGTTTGTGTGACATTATTGGATTATGTCGGAACTGAGGGACGATGTCCCTGAACCGAACCAAAAATTTCTAAGTCCACCGACGCTATCAGTTTCTTATCCGGCATCGCAGCATATGTTGTTCCGAAAGGGAAAGCTTGAAATCCACCGAATCCCTTTCGGTATCCCGTCGGACCGGATGAAACTTTCGGACGTCCGTACCCGCTTACGCGGAGCGTCCCGACCCAGCATCGTCGGATAAAATATATGCGACAGATTCAGTTGATGCTGGGATGCTGCGATAAACTGTGCTATTAAGGAAAGCACGTCCGTTCCCGAGGCCTGTGCCGTAGCGGACTTACGATGCATTGCCGCTGGAAGCTCCGTGTACGTTGACTCCCGCACACTTCCTATGCGAACGTCCGGAGTCTGCAGGCCTCGAGTCCCCGGCTACCGACCCAGCGCTGTCGGATAATTCTCGATCCGACACCGTTTCTGTCGGCTGCTGGGATGCTGCGATAAGCTGTGCTATGTGCACAAGAATGTCCGGCGTCGAGACCTGCGGAGGCGCAGTCTATCGGTGCTTCGCCGAGGGCAGCTCCGCATCAGATGGCTCCCGCATACTTCCTATGCGAACGTCCGGAGTCCATCGGTCTCGAATCCCTGGCTGCCGGATGGTGTGACCTGATCGCCGAAGAATCCTTGATCGGCGAAGCTGGTAATATATCGGCGGTCACGCAGCCAAGGTGCGGTCGTGTGCGCTGATGAGAAGAGGAAGCCTTAGCAGTCTCAGCGGACTGCCTATACAACGGAGCGTCCCGAGCGACGGACGTATGCTCCGCTAACAACACATTTGTACCACAACATCTGGGGCCAGATGTTGTTGAACGAGAGAGGGGCCTCTCTCGCTTGCCGTCCGGATGGACCGGAACGAGCTATGAACCGGACTAAAAGGCTTCCTCCGTTCTCCCTCCGATCCGCCGTCACTGGGTGTGCATTAAGTTAATTTTATAGTGCTCGCATCACCCCAAAATTCCTTCTAGACCGCAACGGACGAACCCGGCTGCCGAACCATTCGGTGAATGGACGCTACACCGGGCGAGCTAGCGGACGTCAAAGGCCGTCGAACCTACTAGGGTCCTCTTAGGCAATTGGCGTATTACATGAGCACTTTTCCGCTAGCCCTTCATTAATTGTGACGACGGAGGCACACTGTTGGAAGACATCACAGATACATCACCCTAATCTTGATCGTCTGAAATAGAAATTGATAAAGTAGAGTGACCCTGCGGGGAAAGGACCGGAGTGTCCAAATCCCCAACAACATACCGTGACATACGCTTCCCATATTGTCATCGAAATCATACGATACAGAACAGGAGTTAATGCGAGTACACTGACCACATATAGAATGATAATAAGGTCAGAGGAAGACTTCCTCCTAAAACAATTGATCAATATCCTTTCAATGAGAAAAGAAAACAAGTCCTGGTACTCGCACTAACCCCTGGCAATCAAATACATAATAATAATATGATCCATTAATATAGAAAAAATAATTGAAATCAAAATATTTTGAAAAAAATATTTTTTCAGAACAGCCCAAGTTTCTGAAAAGTAACGTTGAGCCCCAATGGATCCCAAGCCTAAGTGTGGACAAAAATTTTAAAAATATTTTAAACAATTTATTCAACACTTACGAACAATAATAATGTATCTAGTTATGATTAAAATAACATAAAGATATTATTATTTAGAAATCCCCCCCTCACACAGAGGGCTGTTGTAAATGTAAACAATGAGTGTAAAAACACTAAAATAAGACTCCAGGCACCCAGGCCCGAAATCAGTTACCAAAAATACACCATCTGATGCAAAACAGAGACTTCCAGGGAAGAAACTGCAGAACATCAGATGGTAGATGCAGAACACAACGCCTAACCACCCGTAGGTGAAGACGTAAACATGGGGAAAGAACAGAATTCATTCTGTTATTAAGCTAAAACTCCCAAGAAATTTTAGTAATAATAATTACAGAAACTATGCCAAAAGCATGGGAGAATAGCAAGGGGGAACTTAAAGGACAGGGAGAGAGGAAAAACACTTGAAAAAACAGTGTAACTAAATAATCAGAATGACAACAAAATGGCTGCTGCCTTGAAAATAGGTAACTTAACATAATTTCATTAAAAAATTTTAAGTTACAGCCCTGATAATATTCTGTCACACATTCTTTTCCTCTCCTCCTTTTCTATCCTCCTTAGAATCACCATTTCACTAATATTTATGTGTCTGGCATCATTTAAACTGAGATTTAAAAGCACAAAGATCAGTCAGATGTTAACTGATGAAGGGCCAAACTTAGAATGAAAAATGGCGCCAATTTCGGAACGTCCTGGACACTGCGCATGCGCAGTGGGGGCGAGGTGTGGAGGGCCTTTCAGGACATGTTTTCTTTAGTTTTAGATGCAAATTTTGGGGATTGGGGGGCAAAATTTGTGTTTGGCCCTATATTTTAAGAGTTAGCACCAGCTATGTCTGGGTCATTGGTACAGTATAAAAATATGAAAAATTGGGCTAAATTCCCATAAATAAAGGGCCATAACTCTACTGCAAATGGGCCGCTAGAAACGGAAATCGAACCCGTCCGTTATTTTGTCCTACTAAATCCACATGCCAAATTTAGCTCAGCTCAAACCATTACAACTAAAGTTATCGTCCGGAAACGAAATGTATCCATGGATGGACAGACAGACAGACGGGTGGAGAGACCATTCACATAATACGTCCCGTTTTTCAAACGGGTGTATAAAATCAACATCTGAAAAATTTGGTGTCAATCCATTAAGGCGTTCGGCTTTAAATGAACAGAAACCAATTTTTTTTCAAAAATTGTGTTTTCAAAGGGCCATAACTCTGCAGCAGATAGACTGAGAAACACCAATGTCGAACTTGACCTGTATTTTATTGCTACAAACAACATCTGAAAGTTTGATGTCGATCCGTCAAGGCATTCGACTTTAAATGAAGGGAAACCAATTTTTTTCGAAAGATTGTGTTTTCAAAGAGCCATAACTCTGCCGTGGATGGACTGAGAGACACCAATATCGAACATGACCTGTATTTCATTGCTAAAAACAACATCTGAAAAATTTGTATCAATCCATCAAGGCGTTCAGCTTTAAATGAACGGAAACCAATTTTTTTAGAAAAATTGTGTTTTCAAAGGGCCATATCTCTGCAGCAGATCGACCGAGAAACACCAATATCGAACTTGGCCTGTATTTTAATGCTAAAAACAACTTCTGAAAGTTTGATGTCGATCCGTCAAGGCGTTCAGCTTTAAATGAACGGAAACCAATTTTTTCAGAAAAATTGTGTTTTTCAAAGGGCCATATCTCTGCAGCAGATGGACTGAGAAACACCAATATCGAACCTGACCTGTATTTTAATGCTAAAAACAACTTCTGAAAGTTTGATGTCGATCCGTCAAGGCATTCGACTTTAAATGAACAGAAACTAAATTGTTTATGGACAGACAGACGGACAGACGGACGCTCCAACATTTTGGGTTTATGGGCTACCAAAAAAACATTTTGTATGTCCAAAACCTTATTTTACCCAGAACCCCACCCCCTCCACCCTAGAACTTATATTTAACTCTAACCCCACCCCTCCACCCAAAAAACACACCCTAACCCTACCCCACCCTGACCCAAAACCCTATAAGCCCACCCTAGACCCTAACCCCCACCCACCCCGGGACCTAACCCCCCACCTTAAGCCCTACTTTGGGGCTACCCCTAACCCCACCCCTGACCCAACCCCACCCTAGCCAAACCAATAGGATTAGGAGCTATTTTTCAGTTTAGGGGGTACTAAAACTAAAACCCCCACCCCTAACCCCAACCCTACCCCCCCCCCCCCCAGGACCTAACCCTCCCCAACCTTAAGCCCTACTCTGGGGCTACCCCTAACCCTAACCCCACCTCACTCCTAACCCTAACACTACCTTAATTTGGAGGCAGCCCCTAATAATATCCCCTAAACCCCCAATGTTGGTCCGGACAGACAGACGGACAGACAGACTGATAACATAATACGACCATTTTTTAAACGGGCATATAATAAAAAGTCTCTAATTCTTCAGCTACATGGCTCCTTATAAAATTAACTTGAAATAATGTTTCTATTTTTAGCACACATTGAGTCCCATGATAGCTAGGGGTAATTTTTTTCATATAAATGAAATATCTGTTTCCCGCTCATGCTGCATATCAAATTTTGTTAAAATCGGACTAAGAGTTCTAAGTAGTGAACTGGAGATGTTGTATACCAAATATGAAAGGATTCTGACAGGTGGATCTGAAGAAGAAGAATTTTAAAGAAATTTCAATATATTGCATAAAGTTAAAATTTGAGCTACCATAGGAAGCCCAAATATGAACCCAGGGACCCAATTTGAACAAACTTGAATCTGCCCCCCCCCCACCCCCCCCCCCCCCCCCCCCTTGAGATGTTGTATACCAAATATGAAAGCATTCTGACTGGTGAATCTGAAGAAGTGATTTTTAAAGAATCTGATCCCCTCAGAGATGTTGTATACCCAATATGAAACCATTTGGATTGGTGGATCTGAAGAAGAAGATTTTTAAAGAAAAATGTCTTAATATTGCACTAAGTTAAAATCTGTGCTCCCATTGGGAGCCCAACTATCAACCCAGGCACTCAAATTGAACAAACTGGAATCTCAACCTCCTAGAGATGCTGTATACCAAAAAAACGGATTCTGACCTGCGGATCTGAAGAAGATTTTTAAGGGAAAGTTCCTCATATTGCACTAAATTAAAATTCGGGCTGCCATAGGAAGCCCAAATACCAATGCAGGGACCCGATTTGAACAAACTTAAATCAAACCCCCCTAGAGATGTTGTATACCAAATATGAAAGGATTCTAACTGGTGGATCTGAAGAAGATTTTTAAAGAAATTTCATCATATTGAACTAAGCAGAAATTTCGGGCTACAATAGAGAGCCCAAATATGAGCCCAGGGACCCGATTCGAACAAATTTGAATCTGACCTTCTAGAGATGTTATATACCAAATATGAAAGCATTCTGACTGGTGGGTATGAAGGAGATTTTTAAAGATTATTCACCATACTGCCCTAAGTTAAAAATTCAGGCTCCAGTATTGAGCCCAAATATGAACCAAGGGTCTTCATTTTAACAAACTTATATGGATGCGGTGTACCAAATATCAAAAGATTCTGATCATTGGTTCTGGAGAAAATTTTCTTTTAAATTTCTGCAAATATGCTAACTCAGCATTTTTTCAAAGCCCTCCTTCCTCCCCTCTCCTGCCCCCCCCCCCCCCCTATAGAACACCCTGACACAACGGATGGTAATTCTTTTTACCATTCAGTACTATGGATCCTAAGGATGCTGCATACCAAATAACAGTTCTGGGGTTTGGGAAATGTTTGAGTTTGAAAATATTTCTATTTTAAGCTCCTGGGGTTCCCACGGGGAACTGGAACTTTTTTTTTTGTTACATGAATCAAGTACTTATGACCCAATAATATCACAAACCAAATTTGGTTCAAATCGGACAATCGGTTCATAAAATAAATTTTTGGGGCGGGGCCAAAAATCTTGCCCCTGCATTTACAAAGGCAGATATTCCTTCACGAACTATGTTTGAACAAATTTGAATCTACACCTCAAAAGGAAGTTCCATACCAAATATCAAGTCATTGCACCCACTGGCTCATCAGAAGAAAATTTTTAAAACATTTTGGAGCATTTCCCCCACCCCCTCCCTATTGGGCTGGGCAGGTTGAGTTGAACAAAAATGCAATGACCCCTCAGCACCATCTCTCACACAAACTTTCACTTGAATTGGTCCAGTTGTTTTGGAGAAGCCCAAAACATGGTGTTGACAGATGGCAGACGGACCCACGACAGACGGAGAGCGATTAGATAAGCTCAGCTTGACTTCATCAAGGTGAGCTAAAAAAAAATTTGACAACTTCTCCACGAGATTCCATGGCTAGTTTTTTTAGTGACAATTGGAATCATGGAAATCTAACATGTAATTAAAAGGACTACAAAAAAATATGATTACTATTCACAGATGGAATTGTGAACAGCGACAAGAAAACATAACCAAATTATACCTTATATGTGCTGTCATTATAACATTATAAAAGCCACAAAACTGACATGTAAGATCAATGAGCATATGTCCCCAGATGACAAAATCCCCCACCTGTGAAGAGAGAGGTGAATCAAAATGTTCATGTAAAAAAACCAGATCTTCTCACAACGTATACCTATAGCAAGTTTTGTGAAAATCTGATTACATTATTTCAAGTTAACATGTTCACAAAATCATTATAAGACAAACACCTGGTTTTCAACAAAAAGGGGCATAACTGCTATGAAAGCTGAGGAAATTTGGGGAATATTGTACTTGACCAAGTTCTTTTCACAATGATGGCTTGTAGCAAGCTTTGTAGAAATTTAAATTTTATAGTAAATTTTCTTTCTTATTATACCTACCACAACTGTTTACTACAGGCTTGCACTACAGTGGAAGTCCCTAACTCGGATAATATACTCTCTATTTTTGTCTTTCCAAGCAATTTGGGAAAGAAAAGTGGTGCAAATCACCAAGAAAAAATAAGCCAAAACTGGGTCAAGTGCAACCGGCGCAGACCCAGTACCGGATGCTCTCTTCCAAGTACAACTCCACGACTTTCATTGCCAGTGCGCATATGCGTCGCTAATGACTCATTCTTTTTGAATCCGCCAACATTAGAGTTACGTGATCAGCGGGGAGGAAGGATTCTTACCCGTATAAGAAGACGGGAGGGCCTCCATGTAAACAATTGTGGTAGGTATAATAAGAAAGGAAATTTACTATAATATTTAAATTTCTTATCAACCTACCCACAATTGTTTACTACAGGCTGAATAGACAATAGGCTGGAGGGAATCGCATAATCAACCCTACACATAACCCAAGTGCACTGGAACCGTGAACAGACAGAAGAGGTCCCAAGGCTTATCAACCATAGCATCACTTACATTAGTAAAAGACAATGAAAGATGAGGCGTATGGTTGTGTGCGACGCACAGACAGAAAGGACAGTAACAGCCTGGAGCTGGAACTGACCGTAACATGACCTGTAAAAAGCTAAATGGCTGGGATAGACAACAGCCTGAGCCGAAGAAAGAGGGCCCGTAGGACAAAGGTCCTCTGTCGGCTCTTGCAACTGTCGCAGATAAATAGAGAAGGTAGCATTTCTCCAGTAGGCTGCCAGTATAACATCCGATAACATGACGGAGTTAGTAAAAGCCCTAAGAGGAAGACAATGCACGCACCTCGTGGCAGAAAAAACAATTGGTAATACAATCACCAGTAGCTAGATGAGCGGAAGCTGCATGAATAGCAAGACAAATCCATCGAGAAATGGATACAGGAGAGATCTGGCATGTGAGAAAACGCATATCCATCCAGGATAAAGGCATGAACGCCCCCCACCCCCAAACAGAGCAGTGCCCAAGAAAGTGTCCATCTTGGAGTAAACTGCAAAGTCCTAGGCCTTTTCAAGGAAAAGAGCTGAACAAGCTTGGAGAGGCAAGGATGAGTGTCGAAACAATGCGGTACCACATATGAAAAAGGTCTCCAAAGCATGGACTTGTGCCCATTGCTGGAGACCCACAGAAACAAATATATACCAGAAACTCCGCAAGTGGTGTGATCGAAGGAGTGACAGAAACAACAGAGTGATCGCACACCATCGACAGAAGAACCTTCTACTTAGCCACAGAGGCTAAACCAGTGGAGTGGGTGCCTCCTTGAAGAAGAAAAGCAACTCCACTGCTTGTCTCGAAAAACCACTACGGAGGAGACAGGACCCGATAAAAGACATGTGCAAAGGCACAATGAAGTCGGGTCAACTTGAAACCTCCTCGGGTGACTTTGGCAAAGAAAGTCGCGACATAGAGGGAGACATGCCGGAACCACCGCTAACAGAGAGCGGAGCAGATTGATCCACACCCACCGAGGCGACAGGGGTGTGATCGAAAGGATTCGACGACTGCAGGTTCATATCTGGGCGAGAACCTGAGGCGGAATCGGAACCGACAGGAAGGCATAGCCGACAAGACCATCCCAAAGGAGGGCCAGAACGTCCACGGCGAAAGCCAGAGCATCTGGACACGGGGACACGAAAGTGTCCACCTGATGGTTCCAACGAGTCACAAAGAGATCGATGGAACACCGCCATGTGGAGCATCCACCTGGTGGAAAAGAACCTGCCCCGTCGGGAAGGGAGCTGGCTAGGACGTTCAGACGATCGGAAAGGTGATGAACAACCACCCCGGTGTTGACATCCTGAGCGAGCAGTAGAAGATCCCGAGCCAATTCGTACATTGGAACCGAGTGCGTGCCGCCCTGATTCCGAATGTAAGCAACCACTGTCGAATTGTCAAACAACAGAAGGACCTGATGATTCGAGAGGTGAGGGATCCACTGCCTGAAACTCAGAAGAAGAGCAAGAAGCTCCTTCTGGTTGATGTGTAGAGATGCCGATCCTGGTCCCACATTCCGTGAAGGGAAAGACCTAGAGGATCCAATGACGCACACCATCCGAGATCGCTGACATCTGCCGTCAGAATGCGATCGGACGTGGGTAAGTCCAACGGGACACCCTGCGTGATCCACTGAACATTCGTCCAGTGGAGAAGGTGAGGATAAGAGATGCTGGTAACTGAAGCACCAAATCCAGAGAATTGACATTTGGCCTCCAACGACTGAGCAGAAAGTGTTGGAGAGGTAGGTCTGACATGCAGCCAACCTAGAGGAATGAGATCCGTCACCGAACCGCAGAGACCGAGCAGCCGGAGAATACCCCGTGCTGTTGCAGATGTGGACTGGGAACAGAGTCTGAGCAAAAGCTGAGAGAATCACAGCCCTGGCCTGGAGAACCACCACCGTATTGAACTGAGTGCGGAAGGCCATCCCCAGATGACAAAATGACTGAGAAGGGACCAGATCCGACTTCACCTCGTTGACTTTGAATCCTAGCGACGTGAGCAAGCTCAACAGAGTGTCGACATCCAACTCCAGGAAGGCAGCATTGGAATGCCTCTGGAGGATATCGTCTAGATATGCCGAAGTAGTCACGCTGGACTGTGTGCGATAGAAGGCTATCACATGCGACATCAGTCGGGTGAAGGCCCAAGGAGCCAGGTTGAGGCCGAAAGGCATGGCCTTCAACTGGTAAACTCACCCCAGAAGAGCGAACATGAGATACTTACGTGACACCCGATGAATTGGAGCGTGAAAGTAAGCGTCTCACAGGTCGATGCTGGAAGCGAAATCTCCCTGGTGAATGGAACCGACCTGAAAGTCTCCATGCTGAACTTGGGAGCAATGACAGAGTGGTTCAGGATACTCAGATTGATAACCAGTCGGAGTCGGCCACCCTTCTTCGGCACCAAGAACAGGTGGGAATAAAACCCCACTGACTGAATGTTCTTGACGACCTCGATCGCCTCCTTGGCCAGGAGATTATCTATCTCCATGGACAAAAGCTCCCGACATAAAACTGAAGGAACTGTGGTTGGAAGAGGCACTCTGGACAGAGTGGGGTGCCTTCGGAAGGATATTCGCAGCCCGGACCGAACAACATCTAACACCCAAGGATCGGATGTGATGATGGCCCAACGGTCTGCGAAATCTGCTATCCTTCATCCAACCTGGACAAATCGAGGTGAGGACCTTCAGTTCGTGCCCCGAAGAAACCTGCGAGAGGAGAAACCACCTCCTCTACTGAATGAAGAATCCTGAGACTTCCCGCTAGCCTGTCGGCACTTACCCTTACCCGTGAGTAAGAAGTAGAAGCGGTGGCAGAAGGATCAACCCTTTGCTTCGCAGAGGAAGCAGAAGGGTACTTGTTAGTCTTTGAACGGTCCCTGCCTCCCATAGAAGGCTGATCAAGCTGACGAAGCACCAGCTGATCGTTGGAATGACGTAGGATGTCATCCCGGACCGGCGACACTGAACCCATGGAACAGTAGCAGACCTGCCAAAGAAGTAGATCGAAGAGCAGCGCGCTGCCCCCAGGAAGGGATCAGCCTGTGTCCAGCACAGAGTCCCTTTGAACTGGTTCCAAAATAGCTGTGTCACAGACATGCGTGTGAGTAAGATGCATGAGCGCCTTGAACAGATTGGAGAGAGAAAGCATACCCAGCATTTCTCTCAATAAGCCCAACATGGACTCCAGAGTCGTCATAGGAATGACAGCCGACTTGGGCTTGGAAAGCCCGAGGGAATTGGAGTCCTGATCCAAAATCACCAAAGTCTGGCAGACTGACGGATTGGCGAAATCGTAGTAACGATAACGCACCTGAGGCAAAAAGGTGCCAACCCTGGTGAAGAACAGAGCCTTCATAGCCTTGGAACTCAGATAAGAGTCCAATGCTGAAAATGCTTCAACCACCTGTACTGACTGGCACGGTTGAAGATGCCCAGAAGCAGGTTGCTCCACAGGCTGTAAGCGCGTGACCGATGATCGCGGCCTGGCTGACACTGTTGGCTGGTTTGATGGTTTGAGATCCAGAAGGAACCCAAACACGAAGTCAAGAGCTGCCCCCAAGTCAGAAGACTGCTGGCTCTCGACATCAAGGATGTCTGACTCCTCCCTGGAGTCGGAAGACACATAGCCCATCATGGGCAAACCAGCTGATGCCTCCCATGGTATAGGTAGGCACCAGGGGGATCAGAAAGCGGCCTGTTTCCAATCCTGGGAGGCAGCGCCATAGGGGGCGCCTGAAAACCACTCGCTGCCTTGCTGGAAGCAACGGGAAGGCTCTTGGACAGAACCTGAGTGAGTAAGGAGAGGGCCTCCCTAAGCTCACTGCCAGTACCAGCCGGTTCGACATGGGAAAAAACCAGCAAAGTGGCTTCACACCTGACCCTCTTAACCAGCGAAGGGTCACGATCCTCCAATACACCCGAAGCGGGGTGACGGGCGGCAACCGAAACATCTGAGGGCAGACGTGTATAGGGGTACGACACACCCCAAGGATCAACATAGCGGGAACTCAGGAGAGTTGCCATGGACGTCTGCGGGGCAAAAGGTCCAGGCTGCATTGGTCCCGCAAAACAGGCGGTGTGACCAGAATGAGTGGATGGAAAATGCCAATGACAAAAGTTTGGTACTCGACGGTGCAGAGACCACAGTAGAGGGTCCGGCCAGCAGCCACTTCCAACTTTGCTGAGTTGAAGTCAGGGAAGGCTGAGGCCGATACCCCCACGTCTACACTCCCAGACACCGCTGCAGACCACACTGAAGGTATAAAACTACTGTGCTCAATGGCTAGAGGACACAATAGGGAGTTCAGTCGGCAGCCACTTCCGACTTCGCCGAGTTGAAGTCGGGGAAGGTTGAGGCCGATACCCCACAACCACACTACAGACCTCCCTGCAGACCCTTGCAGGGAAAAGCCAAGGCCAGCTAAAAATGGTGCCCGACGACGTTGTAGATGGAACAGCAGTAGCAGCAGATACGACGGGAGCTGTTGGAACTGGCGGAAAAGGGGAGAGAGCCACCTAGCTCAGCCTCCAAAGGAGGAGTCAAAATCCTAGTGACAGCCTCAGATGTCGACTGGAGAGGGTGCATAGTCCCGGAACCAGGCATCTCTTCACCAGAAATCCAACAGCTCCCGCAGTATCCACCACGGTAAAAAAAACTGCACATCCCCCACGGAAGGGAATAACTCTCTCCAGACGTGGTCGAGTCGGGAGGCCCCGAAATGACAGTGTTCCCCATCCCCCGCTGGTGCGGGAGGAGCTGCACATCCCCCATGGAGGGGGAGTAATTCTCACCAGTCGTGGTCGAGTCGGGAGGCACAGAAACGACAGCGTTCCCCCACCCCCCCCCCCTGCGTGTGCGGGAGGAGCTGCACATCCCCCACAGAGGGGGCATAACTCACACCAGACATGGTCGAGTCGGGAGGGCCCGAAACGACAGAGTTCCACACAACCCGCGGGTGCGGAAGAAACAGCCACGACAATGCACAAAGGCGAGGGCAAAAGGAATTGCCCTAAAGGAACCGAAACGGAAAAAACAGAGGTGAGAGCAGTAGAAGAAAAAGGTGAACTCAACAGATACAGAAAGTAGAAGAACACCCTCAACTATGCGAGAAGGCGGCAGAAAAAAACCGGTGGGTACACGACAGAACCCAGACGGCCGACAGGGACCGAAAAAAACAGAAATTCTGCCCTCAACAGAGTGAAGAAATCCAGACAGTCCCTGACTGACACCTGACTCCAATAATAATTAAATTTATCAACCGAAAAATTTCATTGTCGAACCACGTTGACACGATGTCGAAAAAACATTCGCGAAAACGGAAGAGTAAATAATATACAATGAGAATGTGGCTGAAAATATTAACGAGAATATATAAAACACAGTCCTGTTATATGATCTTCAGATCCATAATTCCAGTCGCAGGAAAACCATTATCGACGAGTTGAATTATCACTGTTTCATAATGCATATGGCGGAGTCACATCCTTCAAGTGTCTCGGATAAAAAAAGAATGAGTCTTTAGCGACACATATGTGCACTGGCAACGGAAGTCGTGGAGTTGTACTTGGAAGAGAGCGTCCCATACTGGGTCTGCGCCGGTTGCACTCGACCCAGTTTTGGCTTATTTTGTCTTGGTGCTTTTGCACCACTTTTCTTTCCCAAATTGCATGGGATAGACAAAAATAGAGAGTATATTATCTGAGTTAGGGACTTCCACCGTAGTGCAAGCCTGTAGTAAACAATTGTGGGTAGGTTGATAAGAAATACGATTACATTTGTTCAAGTTATCGTGTTCACAATGTCATTATCACACAAATGGCAAGTTCCAATATAACTCCTACAAAAGATGACATAATTTGGTGTGTATCGAATTTAACAGAGATCTTATCTAAATGTATGCCTACAGTAAGTTTTGTGAATACCAGGTTACATTTGTTCAGTTTATCACATTCCGAGAGTCATTATCAGACAAACACCAAATTTTAAACAAAAAGGATGAAATAAACTCCTACAAAAGATGAGGAAATTTTGGAAACATCAAACTCTACCAACATCTTCTCACAATGTATGTCTGTAGGAAGTTTCATGAAAAGCTGATTACAATTAGTCAAGCTATTGCATTCACAAAAAAACATTATCAGACAAATAGAAAATTTCCAACCAAAGGGGGCATAACTCCTTCAAAAGCAAAGGAAATTTGGTGAATATCAAACTTGTCAGAAATATTCTCACAATGTATGCCTGCAGCAATTTATTTGTGAAAACCTGATTATGTTTGTTAAAGTTATTTATTCATCTACTGGTGCTATAATGCCACATCACCATCTAAGGCTATATCATGGCAATTAAAAATATGAATTATGAAAGAAGTCATTATTTTCAATGAAATAAAAATAGGTCTATGAAATGTGGAGAGAAGATGAGGAATAAAAATGAGTAGCCAAAACAGTAAAGAGAAAGTTAAAAAATTTATAGTAATTTATATATTTTTTATACTTACCAATGACCCAGACATAGCTGGTGCTAATTCTCAAAAATCTAGGGCCAAACACAAATTTTGCCCCCCAATCCCCAAAATTTGCATCTAAAACCGAAAAAATCATGTCCTAAATGGTCTTCCATACTTTTCCTCCACTGCGCATGCGCAGTGTCAAGGAGGTCTCGAAATTGGCGCCAATTATCATTCTTACAAGAAGTGCCTGGTCAGCGCTATGTACTCAGCGGGGAGGTATGAGTTCCCAACTCCTGGGAGGGCCATCCCCGTCTGGGTCATTGGTAAGTATAAAAAATATATAAATTACTATAAATTTTTTAACATTTTTATACTGTACCAATGACCCAGACATAGCTGAATAGTAAAAAGTCTGGAGGACCTAGGACACAGAGGAAAATCCAATAAGCTCAACTATATATAATAGAGTCATCCCCTTGAGGAGAAAAGGAGTATTAGGCTTTACATGTATCTTTCTTATTTATGATAAATTAGAAAGACACAACACCCTCCATAATTGAGCATAAAACCCTTTATACTAATTATTTTTAAAGTAAGCCAATAAATAAAGTTAGTCCAGAGAATTGAGACTCTTTATACTCTTTAAAAGTGTCCGAGGACTGTATATTAACGCTCGTTTGACACGTGACATATACAAATGCTTCACACCGAGCTACACTTTAAAAATATGACATGAATGAATTTTAAACATTAACTTTACACTTTAAAACCATCCCGGTAACGACTTAGAATTACTGACTCCGGAGGAGGTATCCCCTTGCTTTTCACTATAAAGCAGGTGACCTAAGGGAACATCCTCCCCCCCCCCCCTCCTTCCCCTTGCCCTGGGTCAAATAGCCCAGGGCGAAGAGGGCAGCAGGACGGAGTCACTGCAGGAACAGAAAGCCTGCATAACTATAGTTGCAACTGTTTAGTGGACGACATTCTGAGCAACAAATAACGGACCTAAACAATGCAGGTCTCCAGAAATGGACTCAATATTTCTGAGATAAAAATTTGTGAATGTGGATGGCTGAGACCAATATGCAGCCTTCATTAAATCTGTAATAGCAACACTATTTGCCTAAGCCCAAGATGTAGAAAGAGCTCTCACTTCATGAGCCGAAATCTTAAGCACAGACTGCTGAGTTGAAGATAGATTATCATAAGCAGTACAGATAGTTAATTGAATCCATCTAGCAATAGAATGGACCGTAATGTCCTTTCTATTAGGCATCAGAGACAGAAA
Organism: Pictodentalium vernedei; assembly: GCA_031216915.1. Lineage (NCBI taxonomy): Eukaryota > Metazoa > Mollusca > Scaphopoda > Dentaliida > Dentaliidae > Pictodentalium > Pictodentalium vernedei. The sequence continues at coordinate 297,570,285 of CM062296.1, forward strand.
GAAGCGTTTTCGTCCCTTTCTGATAAACTGAGATCTTCGTTTATAAATACGTAAAGCTCTAACCGGACAGAGTAAAGGCCTATGCCCGTCTGAAGACGGAAGGGCCTTAATAACAATAGGTTCCTGATTCTTAGCCAAAAATCCAACATTAGTAGTAAAGGTAATACTGTTCCCGACACTACGATAGTGAGAATCGTCCACAGATAGTGCATGAAGCTCACTGACTCTTCTAGCAGAAGAGAAAGCTAAGAGAAATGCTGTCTTATATAAGACAAGAATTTGAAATCTACTGTCTCAAGAGGCTCAAATGGCTTTTCTTTTAGTTTAAGAAGAATCCACGCTAAATTCCATTTATGAATTAATCTAAGGGTTCCAGGTCTATTTATCGAGAAGTTTCTAACTAATTTAGATAAAGAGACATTAGATCCAATTTGTAAACTATCATGGTGTGAATAGGTATCAGATAACATAGACCTATAACCTTTAATAGTAACAGGCTGCAGTTTGATCTCGTCAAACAAGTATACTAACTAGAAAGTTTGCAATGTCTGGTATGGAGGGATCAAAAATATCAAAAGAATGATCCCTACACCAATGACAAAAGACCTTCCACTTAGCCGCATAGTTTAGCGAAGAGGAGGTCCTCCTATAGTTAGAAATCGCATCCACTGCTCGTCCTGTAAAATGCTTGCCATGCAAGAAGGACCGCACAACAGAAATACGTGAAGGTTGAGACCTTGCAGGTTGTGATAAAGTTGACGCGATTTCCCCTGCGAAAGAAGATCCTCTCGTGGAGGAAGTTTTCGCGGTAAGTCCCACAGCAGACACCTGAGTAGATTTATCCATGGTCTCTGTGGAGACAGAGATGCTACCAATAGAATTTTGCATTGAGATTGTTTTATCTTTAGCAATATCTGCTGAATCAACGGCGCTGGAGGATACGCATATCCTATCATTCCGTCCCACGAGATCAATAGAGGGTCTACTGCATATGCTCGGGGACCCGGACATGGAGACACATACGTCTGCAACTGCTTGTGTTGAGTTGTGTCGCAAATAAGTCTATCATTGGCCGCTCCGATTGGTAGCAAATGTGATTGAATACCTGTTTGTTGAGAGTCCATTCTGATGGCAACAAGCGACCCTTCCGTGAAAGGGAGACTGCTAATACATTCAGACGACCCGGAATATGATGGACCGAAAGTAGAACTTGGAGTTCTAGAACAAACAGAAGGATTCTTTCCGTTAAATTGAATAACGGAACGGAATGAGTGCCTCCGTGGTTCCGAATATATGCTACTACTGTCGTATTGTCGGACAGGATTTGGACATGTGCTTTCTGAATAATGTTCATCCAATGACATAGTGCAAGCCAAATTGACATCATTTCCTTGATGTTTATGTGCTTGCCTAGGAACTGCGGATCCCAAAGACCCTGGCACTTCGAATCCGTTGGGATCAATGTTGCACCCCAACCTGTTTGACTGGCATCCGTCATAATCGTAAAACTCGGATCCGGCAACTGCAGTGGGACTCCCTGAGTCAACCACTGAATGTTTGCCCAAGTCTGAATCTCTTGTTTCACTTGATTTGACAAGGGAACGTCTATATCGAGCGAATGAATCTTTACACTCCAATTCTGAGTCAAGAAAATTTGGAGAGGACGAGTGCGTAACCACCCCATCGGAATGAGATCCGCAGCGGCTCCGCACAGACCTATCAGTCTCATGAACTCTCTCGCTGTGACTTTGTCTGAATGAAGACAATAGCGAGCGTAACAACTGATTAATTTCGCTCTGGTTAATGGCAGATGAATGAGATTGTTGTGCGTCTCGAAGTTCATTCCCAGATGAGTGAATGACTTGGACGGCACCAGATCCGACTTCTCCTCGTTTATTATAAAACCGAGACGTCGGAGTAATAGAAGCAGATTCTGCACATCGTTCTGAAGCGTTAACTCGTTGCCGTACCTCTGAAGAATGTCGTCCAGGTAGGCCAACATTACCGCAGATGAATGAGCTCGGAAATATATCATTACCGAGTTCATTATTCGAGTGAAAGCCCAGGGTGCTAGGTTCAAACCGAAGCACATCGCTCGAAACTGATATACAACTCCTAGGACTGCGAAGCGTAGATACTTTCTGAATGTCGGATATACCATGACGTGAAAGTACGCATCCTTGAGATCTATGCTTGTAGCATAGTCGTTCACCCGAATACTCGCTCTGACTGATCGAATTGCTTGCATATAGAACTTCGGAGCGACGATCAGCTTGTTTATCCAGCTCAGATCTATGACTGGATGGAACGAGCCGTCTGGTTTCAGAACCAGAAACAGATGGCTGTAGAAACCCGGTGATTCCTGATCTTCTACGACCTCTACCGCGTTCTTCTTCAGAAGAGACTGTACTTCTGATAAAAGAGCGTCTGTCCGAATCCCTTTCGCCATCCTGTCGGACCCTATGAAGTTCTCGGTCGTCCGTACCCGATGCTTCGGCGGAGCGTACCGACCCAGCGTCGTCGGATAATTCCTGATCTGACAGAGATACTGTCGTTTGCTGGAATGCTGCGATAAGTTGTGCTATTTGGGATAGCTCCGTGTACGTTGACTCCTGCATACTTCTTTTATCCAAACATCTGGAGTCTACAGGCCTCGTGTCCCTGGCTACCTGATGGCGTGACCTGGTCGCCGTGGATTCCCTGATCGGCGAAGCTGGCTGGATATCTGTGGTCACGTAGCCAAGGTGCGGACGTGTGCATTGCCGTGAGGATGAGGCAGCCTTATCGACAGTCTCTCCGGACTGTCTATATAACGGAGCGTCCCGAGCGGCGGACGTATGCTCCGAATGCGAAACGTTTTGTACCACAACATCTGGTCCCAGATGTTGTTGTACGAGAGAGGGACCTCTCTCGCTCGCAGCCTGGATGGACCTGGACGAGCTAGGAAACGGACTAATAGGCTTCCTCCGTTCTCTCCTCTGATCCGTCGTCACTGGGTGTGCACTTTGACTTATTATAGGACGGACCCGGCTGCCGAGCCATTCGATGAATGGTCGCTACACCAGGAGAGCTAGCGGACGCCAATGCCGTCGATCCTACTAGGGACCTCTTAGGCAATTGACGTATTTCTGTGAGCACTTTTGCCGCTAGCTCTTCATTTAACTGTGACGACGGAGGCACACTTTTGGAAGACATCACGGAAACATCACCCTGTTCTTGTTCCTCTGAAATAGAGATTGATAAACTAGAGTGACCCTGCGGAGAAAGGACCGGCATGGCCTTTTTCCCGCTAACAACATACCGTGACACTCGTTTCCAATGTTTGTCATCCCAATTGACACATACTGAACAGGAGTTAGTGCGAGTACACTGACTACAATTAATACAATGATTATGAAAGTCAGAGGAAGATTTCCTCTTATTACAATTTGAACAATATCCTTTCATTGTGAAAAGAACACAAAAAGTCCTAGTACTCGCACCAACTCCTGAAAACAAAGATACATAATAACATGATCCATTAATATAGAAAAAATAATTGAAATCAAAAAATTTTTTTGAAAAAATATTTTTTCAGAAAAGCCCAAGTTTCTGAAAGTAACGTTGAGCCCCAATGGATCCAAAAAAGCCTAAGTGTGGACAAAATTTTTTAAAATATTACAAAAAAATTAATGCAACACTTACGTATAATAATGATGTATAATGTTATGATTAAGCTAATACAAAGACAAGAAAATCCCTCTCAACAGAAACCATTGTCAATGTAAACAAGAAGTGTATAAACACCAGAAACATGACTCCAGGCACTGATAACCATGGCCCGAAATCAGTTACCAATAACACACTATCTGATGCAAAACAGAGACTTCCAGGGAAGAAACTGCAGAACATCAGATGGTAGATGCAGAACACTATGCCTAAACACCCATTTTTGGAATGTTGAATGTGTGTGCGCTCAATAAGTTTATCTGAGGATGGCAAATGTTCAAGGCAGCTACATACAGTTTTAACCAAAACGACATGCATTTTTATGTCTGAAATGAAATCTGAAAGTAAAATTCTAGTTAACTATTTACTCAATGCACAAAATATCACAATTTAGTATTTTGATAATTTTTCTAAAAATATTTTCCAAAAATTTCAACAAAACCTATCATGTGACCCCTCACTGGAACAAGCATGGTGAGCTCATTCCAATGAGGGGCCATGATATTATTTTGTTGAAATTTTTGGAAAAAGATATGTCTTTTCAACTGTTCAATTTGTAAATTATGTCTGAGGATGTGGCCAATTCATTAGGTAAAGGGTTAATTGAGGTATTATGGATGAGAATTGTTAAGATAAATCTATCATCACCATCATGTTTATTTTAACAAATCAAGATATAGCCTTGGAAACAAAAACAAGACTGATACAAAATTTTGTACATAAACATAATGTTGATAATATATATTTATCACACTATCAGCATCAAATAGCCCATTATGGAAACAGCATCTACAAAACTCCGAATAGACACTTGAAGTCATAATTCATTCTGCAATAAAGAACATAATTACACATCATGTGTTAACTCTTTACCTAACATGAAAAAAAGACGACACTTGCAAAAAAAATTCTTGAATAACTAATTTTTTTCACTTTTTGTCTCAAAAACATAGGTTATGACCCCTCATTGGAACAGGCTCAAAGAGCTCATTCTAATGAGGGGTCATAACCTGTGTTTTTGAGACAAAAAAAGGAATGAAAGGTTCAATGACACTGTAGCTCAACTTGTCAAGACAAAGACATGTACATGTATAGTATGTGACACAGCAATGACAAACATCTAGGTAATGACCTGATAACAAAGGTACATATAAAGTATTTTAACGGTCTGTACATAAATACTGACCGTTGCCTGTAACAAATGTATAGGTAAAGTATTGTAAAGGTGGGTGACAGTCAGATGCTAAACTAGAAAAAAATCTTTTGAGTCCCAGAGTAGGTCTGACTGAACCCCAAAATATTTGTTCTCATAGCACAGTGATAACAAAGGCACCCCAAAACACACTCGTTCCTGTCCCAAGGTGAAGACAAAAGTACCCAAGAAGTTTTGTGAAGATCAGTTCATAAATACGAGCTCTATAGAACTTGTGACAAAAAACTGATTGGACCTAATTTCGGTACAAAATGGCCACTGGCAGCCATCTTGAATTTTGGACCGTACCCAGAAACACTCATTCTCATCCCAAGGTGATAACAAAGGTACCCAAGAAGTTTTGTGAAGATCCGTTCATAAATACAGCCTCTACCCTGAGCCGTATTGACATGAGTGCTTACATTGTGTAAGTAGCACTGAATAAATCAAAGTTCATCTAATTTGCATAATTTCTGCACGAAAAAAACCCATTAGAATATGTGATGTATTCCATGTTACTAAACATTCATACAAAAATTTATTCAAATCAGAACTTTCATACAGAAGTTCTGTACAAAAGACTGATTGCACTAACTTTGGTACAAAATGGCTGCTGGTGGCCATCTTGAATTTCGGACGACACCCAAAAACACTCGCTCTCATCCCACGGTGATAACAAAGGTACCCAACAAGTTTCGTAAAGATTGGTTCATAAATATGGCCTCTAGTCTGAGCTGTATAGAAGTTGTGTACAAAAAACTGATTAGACCTAATTTCGGTACCAAATGGTCACTGGCAGCCATCTTGAATTTTAGACCGCACCCAGAAACACTCATTCTCGTCCCAAGGTGATAACAAAGGTACCCAAGACATTTCGTGAAGATCAGTTCATAAATACAGACTCTAGTCTGAGCCATATTGACATGTGTACTTACTGTGTGTAAGTCGCACTGAAAAAATCAAAGTTCATCTAATTTGCATAATTTCTGCACAAGAAGAAAACCCGTATTATATGTGATGTATCCCATGGTACTAAACATTCACACAAAAAATTATTCAAATCAGCGCTTTCATACGGAAGTTCTGTGCAAAAATCTGATTGCACCTACTTTTGTACAAAATGGCGGCCATCGGCCATCTTGAATTTCGGACCGGACCCAAAAACACTTGTTCTCGTCCCATGGTGATACCAAAGGTACCCAAGAAGTTTCGTAAAGATCGGTTCATAAATACGGCCTCTAGCCCGAGCCGTATTGGCATTTGCACTTACAGTGCTGAAAGTAACCCGAAAAAACATCAAAATTAGTCTAATTTGCACAATTTACGCATGAGAAAAAAAACCGTATTATATGTGATGTATCCCATGGTACTAAACATTCATACAAAAAATTATTCAAATCAGAGCTTTCATATGGAAGTTCTGTACAAAAAAACAGATTTCTGCATCGTCGGTACAAACTGGCGGCTGGCAGCCATCTTGAATTTCAGACCGCACCCCAAAACACTCGTTCTCGTCCCACGGTCATAACAAAGGTACCCAAGAAGTTTCGTAAAGATCGGTCCGTAAATACGGCCTCTAGCCCGAGCCGTATCCAATTGTTGACGTACGGACAGACGGCCAAACGGGAAGACGGACAGACGGCCAGACAGACAGACGGCCAGACGGACAGACGGACGATGGGCCATGACAAAAGCTCAAATTTGGCTTCGCCAAAGTTGAGCTAAAAAATAATGAAATTAATTGACGATTTTTTAGAATAGTGCTGACCAGTTTGGGCTGTTATGTTGGGTAAAGGACTAAGAGGAATGAGAAATTTGACATGATTTGATCGAGAGTGGGGGTGGGGGCAGAGGTGAGAGGGGAGGGAGTAAAAAAAAATGAAAGTGTCAATGACACTGTAGCTCAACTTGTCAAGACAAAGACATATACATGTATAGTATGTGACACAGCAATGACAAACATCTAGGTAATGACCTGATAACAAAGGTACATATAAAGTATTGTAACGGTCTGTACATAAATACTGACCGTTGCCTGTAACAAATGTATAGGTAAAGTATTGTAAAGGTGGGTGACAGTCAGATGCTAAACTAGAAAAGAAATCTTAGTCCCAGAGTGGGTCTGACTGAACCCCAAAATATTTGTTCTCATAGCACAGTGATAACAAAGGCACCCCAAAACACACTCATTCCTGTCCCAAGGTGAAAACAAAGGTACCCAAGAAGTTTCGTGAAGATCAGTTCACAAATATGAGCTGTGTAGATGTTGTGACAAAAAACTGATTGGACCTAATTTCGGTACAAAATGGCCACTGGCAGCCATCTTGAATTCTGGACTGCAACCAGAAACACTCGTTCTCGTCCCAAGGAGATAACAAAGGTACTCAAGAAGTTTTGTGAAGATCGGTTCATAAATACAGCCTCTAGCCCGAGCCGTATTGACATGTGCACTTACAGTGTATAAGTAGCACTGAATAAATCAAAGTTCATCTAATTTGCATAATTTCTGCACGAGAAAAAAACCCCGTACTATATGTGATGTATTCCATGTTACTAAACATTCATACAAAAATATATTCAAATCAGAACTTTCATACAGAAGTTCTGCACAAAAGACTGATTGCACTAATTTTGGTACAAAATGGCTGCTGGTGGCCATCTTGAATTTTGGACCACACCCAAAAACACTCGTTCTCATCCCACGGTGATAACAAAGGTACCCAAGAAGTTTCATAAAGATCAGTTCATAAATACGGCCTCTAGCCTGAGCCGTATATAGAAGTTGTGTATAAAAAACTGATTAGACCTAATTTCGGTACAAAATGGCCACTGGCAGCCATCTTGAATTTTGGACCGCACCCAGAAACACTTGTTCTCGTCCCACGGTGATAACAAAGGTACCCAAGACGTTTCGTGAAGATCGGTTCATAAATACAGACTCTAGCCCGAGCCGTATTGACATGTGTACTTACTGTGTGTAAGTAGCACTGAAAAAATCAAAGTTCATCTAATTTGCATAATTTCTGCACGAGAAAAAAACCCGTATTATATGTGATGTATCCCATGGTACTAAACATTCACACAAAAAAATTATTCAAATCAGCGCTTTCATATGGAAGTTCTGTGCAAGAATCTGATTGCACCAAATTTTGTACAAAATGGCTGCCATCGGCCATCTTGAATTTCGGACCGGACCCCAAAACACTCGTTCTCGTCCCACGGTATTAACAAAGGTACCCAAGGAATTTCGTAAAGATCGGTTCATAAATACGGCCTCTAGCCCGAGCCGTATTGGCATTTGCACTTACAGTGCTGAAAGTAACACCAAAAAAACATCAAAGTTAGTCTAATTTGCATAATTTACGCACGAGAAAAAAACCTGTATTATATGTGATGTATCCCATGGTACTAAACATTCATAAAAAAAAATTATTCAAATCATAGCTTTCATATGGATGTTCTGTACAAAAAACAGATTTCTGCATCGTCGGTACAAAATGGCAGCTGGCAGCCATCTTGAATTTCGGACCAAACCCCCAAAACACTCGTTCTCGTCCCACGGTCATAACAAAGGTACCCAAGAAGTTTCGTAAAGATCGGTTCATAAATACGGCCTCTAGCCCGAGCCATAGCAACTTGGCACTTACAGCTCTGAAAGTAACACTAAATAAATCAAAGTCAGTCTAATTTGCATAATTTACGCACGAGAAAAAAACCCGTATTATATGTGATGTATCCCATGGTACTAAACATTTATACAAAACTTTATTCAAATCAGAACTTTCATACAGAAGTTCTGTACAAAAAACTGATTTTTGCATCATCGGTACAAAATGGCCGCTGGCAGCCATCTTGAATTTCGGACCACACCTAAAAACACTCGTTCCCGTCCCAGGGTCATAACAAAGATATACAAGAAGTTTCGTAAAGATCGGTTCATAAATATGACCTCTAGCCCGAGCCATAGCCAATTGTTGACGTACGGACAGACGGACAGACGGGTGGACGGACAGACGGACGACAGGCCATGACAATAGCTCAAATTTGACTTCGTCAAAGTTGAGCTAAAAATGCTGAAAAGTATGCAAACTATCTCTTACAGCATTGAATTGTCTTTGAAGCAATACCCCAAACAATGTAAATGGAAGTGCTGCTTTGTTCAGCAGTCTTATTTGTGCAAGTGTGTGTGTGTGTGTGTGTGTGTGTGGGGGGGGGGGGGGGGCGGGGGGGCACTAGGGGCAAGGGCAATCACTATCTCAAAATTACAGGCCTGTTAAAATGAATACATGCATTACAGTAATAATAATATCTATTTATTTATTTATTTATTGGTGTTTAAGGACACATATTTTTGCACATGGGCTAATCATGACCACAACATGAGTATCAACTCAAGACCAGGTGTGAGCGTTTTTTAATAAGTTTTAAAAGTTGTTGCTCATTTTAGAGAGGGTTTGCTCCTCTCCAGCATTGATGACCAGTAAAACAGAGCCTGTTTACCGCAGAGAACAGGCACTGCTTCACTTCCCGGGATTCCCGCGGGGAGGTAATAATAATAAAACTTGGGGCAAGCAACTGTACTGATTTGTCGTGGTTCTCAAGTGAGATAGACTCAATTTCCCTGTACTCTCTTCGCTGCTCCCTCCACACTACCACTTCTCTACTCTCAACACTCAGAGAGGAACTATTAGATGATAGCTCATACTTCATCCTTCTCAATGTCTCTAAAGGTCATACTAACCCTCTCATTTGAATTATACAACACCCACAGATCCCTCATTCTCCCATCCAACTTACCTTATTCTCTATACTGATATTGGGAATACAGTGGAGACCACTTAATTGGATATCTCTTAACTGAATAACCCTGTTAAAATGAACATAATTTCCCAACACAAAACCATTTACTATACCTCCAGTACAAATTTGACCTGTTAATTGATTATAGGTTATAGAGTAAACTCCTGTTAGTTGAATAAAAAATCTTGTAACTTGTCAAGAAATTACCCTGATTCTCCCCAGTCATTCCTTTGTTTATTGATCTATTTGCTCTCAGTACATCCAATACAGGCATTTAATCTATTATATCTTGTTTGACAGAGCTCCATCAGCTCTGTCAAACAAGATATAATAGATTAAATGCTAAGTTTATCTCTAGAATACAGGAAAGTGACACAATCCCTGTTAATTGAATATTTTCATTTGCAAAGTGGCTATTCAATAAACAGGGTTCTTCTGTATTAAAAAAACACTTTGGCTTTTGGTGGCTTCCATCACTTCCAAATGAAACATTTGACATGCCTTATAACTGCCATTAATAATTTTTACCCTAACCTCCAGGGACTTCTCTCTAAATATGAACAGCAGTGAACCCCCCCCCCCCCCCCCCCCCCCCCCCCCCCCCCCCCCCCCACACACACACACACACTCTCAACCAAATGAGTCATCTAGCTACTCATCAAATTCTGTCTATTCCTTAATTACAAAACCACCCAGACCTCTTTATTCTGCACCCCCCCCTCCCCCTCACCTAACCAATTTTGATTACAATCCCCACCATCTCTTTAACCCTCAAGGAAGGACCTGGATAACTGTCCTGAATTCACACCTGACCACAGCCTGTGCACATCCCGTGGCTTAGCAGTAATTCTAGTCATGTCTTGGCTAGAAACCACTGCTTATGTAATTTGTCTATTGTCAGCAGGACTTCATCATGATGGCATGTTCTGAGGTAGTAAAAGTCTGAAATAGGCCTTTAAGGGTTAATGCAGATAGTAAGGTACTCCACTGATTTCAAACACATTCTTGCAGCAGGGTTCATGCAGGCAAAGACTGATAAAATTCAAGGCTGTTCAAGGCTGTTTCTTGACATATTTCAGCATTTTTAAAGCCCCCACAAGAGCCAAATTCAAGGATTTTCAAGACCCTGCCTTCACTAGTCCCTAATTTGGACCTTCAGTCATTACCCCCCCTCCTCCAGCTTCCCTTCAAGGGTTTGTGGGAGCAGGGGAGTCATGACCAGAGGGACCTAGTTAGGACTACACCTTCACGTATACAAACTTCATATAAAAGTTAAAAAATTTATAGTAATTTATATATTTTTTATACTTACCAATGACCCCAGACTTAGCTGGTGCTAACTCTAACAAAACCCAGGGCCAAACACAAATTTTGCCCCCCCCAATCCCCAAAATTTGCATCCAAAACAAAAAGAAATCATGTCCTAAAGGACCTCCATACTACGCCTCTACTGCGCATGCGCAGTGACGCAGTCGTCCCGAAATTGGCGCCAATTATCATTCTTACTGGCAGTGCCTGGTCAGCGCTATGTACTCAGCGGGGAGGCAAGAGTTCCCAACTCCAGGGAGGGCCATCCCCGTCTGGGTCATTGGTAAGTATAAAAAATATATAAATTACTATAAATTTTTTAACATTTTTATACTGTACCAATGACCCAGACTTAGCTGAATAGTAAACAGGCTGGAGGGCCTAGGACATAGAGGAAAATCCAATAAGCTCAACTATATAGTAAAGAGGTAACCCCTTAAGGAGAAAAGGAGTATTAGGCTTTACATGTATCTTTCTTATTTAATATTAAATTAGAAAGATACACTACCCTTAATAATTGAGCACAATAACATTCATGTTCTCTATTAACATCCAGTATAACCCTTATACTAATTATTTTTAAAGCAAGCCAATAAATAAAGTAGTCCAGAGAATTGAGACTCTTTATAATCATTTAAAAGTGTTCGAGTATTGTATATTAAAGCCCGTTTGACACTTGACATATACAAATGCTTCACACCGAGCTACACTTTAAAAATAAGACATGAATGAATTTAAACATTAATATTACACTTTAAAACCATCCCGGAAGCGACTCAGAAATACTGACTTGGAGGAGGCATTCCCTTGCTTTTCACTATAAAGCAGGTGACCTAAGGGAACACCCCCCCCCCCCTTCCCCTTGCCCTGGGTCAAATAGCCCAGAGCGAAGAGGGCAGCCGGACGGAGTCACTGCCGGAACAGAAAGCCTGCATAACTATAGTTGCAACTGTTTAGTGGACGACATTCTGAGCAACAGATAACGGACCTAAACAATGCAGGTCTCCAGAAATGGACTCAATATTTCTGAGATAAAAATTCGTAAATGTGGATGGCTGAGACCAATAAGCAGCCTTCATTAAATCTGTAATAGCAACACTATTAGCATAAGTCCAGGAAGTAGAAAGAGCTCTTACTTCATGAGCAGAAATCTTAAGCACAGACTGCTGAGAAGAAGATAAATCTTCATAAGCAGTACGGACAGTTAACTGAATCCATCTAGCAATAGAATGGACTGAAATGTCCTTTCTATTAGGCATCAAAGACAGAAAGAAACGTTTCCGTCCCTTTCTGATAAACTGAGATCTCTGTTTATAGATACGTAGTGCTCTAACAGGACAGAGTAAAGGCCTACGCCCGTCTGAAGACGGAAGAGCCTTAATAACAATAGGTTCCGGATATTTATTAGGAGCCTGATTCTTAGCTAAAAAACCCACATTAGTAGTGAAGGTGATAGTGTTCCCAACACTACGATAATGAGAATCATCCACCGATAGTGCATGAAGCTCACTGACTCTTCTGGCAGAAGAGAAAGCTAAGAGAAAAGCTGTCTTATAAGATAAGAATTTGAAATCTACTGTCCCAAGAGGTTCAAATGGCTTTTCCTTCAATTTAAGGAGAACCCAAGCTAAATTCCACTTAGGAATTAATCTAAGAGTTCTGGGTCTATTTATCGAAAAGTTTCTAACCAACTTCGATAAAGAGACATTAGATCCAATTTGTAAACTATCATGATGTGCATAGGTATCAGATAACATAGATCTATAACCCTTTATAGTAACAGGCTGCAGTTTGATTTCGTCAAACAAGTATACTAGAAAGTTTGCAATGTCTGGTATAGAGGGATCAAATATATCTACAGAATGATCCCTACACCAACGACGAAAAACCTTCCACTTAGCCGCATAGTTTGGCGAAGAGGAGGTCCTCCTACAGTTAGAAATCGCGTCCACTGCTCGTCCTGTAAAGTGCTTGCCATGCAAGAAGGACCGCACAACGGAAAAACGTGAAGGTTGAGACCTTGCGGGTTGTGATGGAGTTGGCGCGATTTCCCCTGCGAAAGAAGATCCTCTCGTGGAGGAAGCTTCCGCGGTAGGTCCCACAACAGACACCTGAGTAGATTTATCCACGGTCTCTGTGGCGACAGAGATGCTACCAACAGAATCTTGCATTGAGATTGTTTTATCTTTAGCAATACTTGTTGAATTAACGGCGCTGGAGGATACGCATATCCTATCATTCCGTCCCAAGGGATCGACAGAGCGTCTACTGCAAATGCTCTTGGATCCGGACACGGAGACACATACGTCTGCAACTGATTGTTGAGATGTGTCGCAAATAAGTCTATCATTGGCCGTTCCCATTGGTAGCAAATCTGATTGAATACTTGTTTGTTGAGAGTCCACTCCGACGGCAACAAGCGACCCTTTCGTGAAAGGGAGTCTGCTAGCACATTCAGACGACCCGGTATGTGACGGACCGAAAGAAGAACGTGATGTTCTAACGCAAACAGAAGGATTCTTTCCGTTAGATTGAACAACGGAACTGAATGAGTGCCTCCCTGATTCCGTATATACGCCACTACTGTCGTATTGTCGGATAGGATTTGGACATGAGCATCATGAATAATGTCCATCCAGTGACGTAACGCAAGCCAAATTGACATCATTTCCTTGATGTTTATGTGCTTGCACAGGAATTGCGGATCCCAAAGACCCTGGCATCTCGAATCCGTTGGGATTAATGATGCACCCCAACCTGTTTGACTGGCATCCGTCATAACGGTAAAACTCGGATCCGGCAACTGCAGCGGAACTCCTTGAGTTAACCACTGAATGTTTGCCCAAGTCTGAATCTCTTGTTTCACTTGATCTGACAAGAGAACGTCTACATCGAGCGAATGAATTTTCACACTCCAATTCTGAGTCAGGAAAATTTGAAAAGGACGTGTGCGTAGCCGCCCCATCGGAATGAGATCCGCGGCGGCTCCGCACAGACCTATCAGTCTCATAAATTCTCTCGCCGTGACTTTGTCTGCGTGCAGACAATAGCAAGCGTAACAACTGACTAATTTCGCTCTGGTTAACGGCAGACGAACGAGATTGTTGTGCGTCTCGAAGCTCATTCCCAGATGAGTGAATGACTTGGACGGCACCAGATCCGACTTCTCCTCGTTTACTATAAAACCGAGACGTCGGAGCAATAGAAGAAGATTCTGAACATCGTTCTGAAGCGTTAACTCGTTGCCGTACCTCTGAAGAATGTCGTCCAGGTAGGCCGACGTTACCGCAGACGAATGAGCTCGGAAGTAGATCATTACCGAGTTCATTACCCGAGTGAAAGCCCAGGGTGCTAGATTCAATCCGAAGCACATCGCCCGGAATTGATACACCACTCCCAGGACTGCAAAGCGTAGATACTTTCGGAATGTCGGATGTACCATGACGTGAAAGTACGCATCTTTGAGATCTATGCTCGTTGCATAATCGTTCACCCCGAATACTCGCTCTGACCGATCGAATCGTCTCCATATAAAACTTCGGAGCGACGATCAGCTTGTTTATCCAGCTCAAATCTATGACTGGATGGAACGAGCCGTCTGGTTTCGGAACCAGAAACAGATGGCTGTAGAATCCCAGAGATTCCTGGTTTTCTACGACCTCTACCGCGTTCTTCATTAAAAGAGACTGCACCTCTGATAACAGAGCGTCTCTTTTCTGTGGATTTGACGGAAGATGAGTCAACTTGGGACTTCGAGTTAATGGAGGCTTTCGTTTGAAGGATATCTTTAGACCTTCCGAAGTCACTCCTCTCACCCAAGGGTCGTCCATAATCGACGCCCACTCTTGTGAAAAACTCGACAACCTTCCGCCAACCGGAACGCGATAGAGGTTTAAGCCATCACCTCCTGGACCTGTGAGGCCTGCGGTAGGAGAAACCACGTTTTCCACGACCCGCACCTCGCCTCGTCGGCCTCGGGGCGTCCGACCGATTGTCCCGGCCTGAAGGACGTCCCGAACGAGAGTCGCTATCCTGACGGTCTCTCGAATAAGACCAAGAGGACGCACCGGAACCTCTATAGGAACCTCTCTTGGGCGCATTAGACCCAGAAGTGCCTGTCTTATTCGTGTCTGCTGTATCCGACTTCTTAAGAGCCGATCTGAACAACAGAGAATCATTAGCTTTCTTTTTAATTTTATCATAAATAGTGGAAAGCTTGCCGTCAAAGAGAAGTTCTCCTGAGACCGAAGCGACTCTAAGAGAGTTCTTCACCTTAGAATCCACTAGTGTGGATGTAGCTAGGGCTGCGTCACGTCCAACCAACTCCAGATTTGCCACTGAAAGGGCGGAGTTACACGTGGAATAAGCTACTGCCCTTGAAAGAAGTCTTAAAGAGGATTGTATATCCTGAAACTCTTCCCCTTGAAGGCGCAGTGATAACGCCTTAGTAAGGTGATCTGCGTAAGATAAGGCATCTAAATTGCCTCTGTTAGACGCAATAGCTGTTTCCAACACCGCGGTTGGAATAGAAGCTGACGACGGTAATGATAGCTCTAAGTCTTCCGCCTCGTCGTCCATACGCAGAGGAACTCTCGGTATACCCTGTCCTGCCGTATCGAATTTATTCCTTGCATTAATGAAAGGCAGGTTGAGAGTATTAGCGGACAAGAAACCTGCTTTCCCCGTCCTGGAAGCAAGTTTAAATATAGCGTCGTTCAATAATTCAAATGTTCTAGCAACATTATTGGACTGCGACGGAAACTCGGGAGCGATGTCCCTGAACCGCTCAAAAAATTCAGAGTCCAATGACGCTATAATTCTCTTGTCCGGAAGCGCAGCAGTCTGGCCCGACGGAACAACTTGAGGGAGAAAGTGCCGGATGAAGTCCACGGCAGCTTTATGTTGTTCCGAAAGGGATAGCTCCAAGTCATCCGTATCCCTTTCACCATCCGGTCGGACCTCACGATGTTCCCGGTCGTCCGCCCCCGATGCTTCGGCGGAGCGTACCGACCCAGCGCCGTCGGATAATTCTCGATCCGACACCGTTTCTGTCGGTTGCTGGGATGCTGCGATAAGCTGTGCTATCTGCACAAGAATGTCCGGCGTCGAGACCTGCGGAGGTGCAGTCTTTCGCTGCTTCGCCGAGGGCAGCTCCGCATCAGATGGCTCCCGCATACTTTTCCTATGCGAACGTCCGGAGTCCATCGGTCTCGAATCCCTGGCTGCCGGATGGTGTGACCTGGTCGCCGAAGAATCCTTCATCGGCGAGGCTGGTAATATATCGGCGGTCACGCAGCCAAGGTGCGGTCGTGTGCGCTGACGAGAAGAGGAAGCCTTAACAGTCTCTGCGGACCGCTTATACAACGGAGCGTCCCGAGCGACGGACGTATGCTCCGCTAAAGACACATTTTGTACCACAACATCTGGTCCCAGATGTTGTTGTACGAGAGAGGGATCTCTCTCGCTCGCGGCCCGGCTGGACCTGGACGAGCTATGAACCGGACTAAAAGGCTTCCTCCGTTCTCGCTTACTATCCGCCGTCACTGGGTGTGCATCTATTATGTTTATAGTGCTCGCATCACCCAAAATTTCCTCTTGGACCGCATCGGACGAACCCGGCTGCCGAACCATTCGGTGAATGGACGCTACACCGGGCGAGCTAGCGGACGACATTTGTCTAATCTCCATGAGCACTTTTGCCGCTAGCTCTGAATTCATTTGTGACGACGGACGCACACTTGAAGAAGATAACATGGAAACATCACCCTGTTCTGGTTCCTCTGAAATAGAAACTGAGAGAGTAGAGTGACCTTGCGGAGAAAGAGCCGGCATCGCTCTTACTCCAGAAACAACATATCGTGACACACGTTTCCAATGTTTCTCATCCCAATGTTCACATATAGGACAGGGATTAATGCGAGAACACTGACTACAATTAATACAATAATCATGAAAGTCAGAGGAAGATTTCTTCCTATTACAATTTGAACAACGTCCCTTCATTGTGAAAGAACAACAATAAGTCCTAGTTACTCGCAAAAACCCCTGACACAAAGATACATAATAACATGATCCATTAATAAATGAAAAAACAATTGCAAAACAAAATAATTTTGAAAAAATATTTTTTCAGAGAAGCCCAAGTTGCTGAAAAGTAACGTTGAGCCCCGATGGATCCAATGGCAAAGTGTGGTCAAAAATTTTAAATTTATATAAAATAATTAATGAGACACTTTCGGATAATATAAATGTATCTTATAATGAGATAAACTACCACAAAGGCAAACAGCCCCCCTCAAAAAAGGCTGTTGCCAATGAAAACAAACAGTGTAAACACACTAGAAAACATGACTCCAGGCACTGAAAAAACTGGCCCGGAATCAGTCATCAATTACACTCTATCTGATGCAAAACAGAGACTCCCAGGGGAGAATCTGTAGAACATCATATGGAAGATGCAGAACACAAACGTTATACACCCATGGGTGATAACGTAACTATGGGGAAAATAACAGAAAACATTCTGTAACCAAGCAACTCTCCCAGGAAATTTTAGAAATGAAATTTCTCAAAAATATGCCAAAAACATGGGAGAATTGCCAGGGGGGACTTTAGAAGGCTAGGGGAGAGGAAACACTGAATAAGCAGTGCAACAATTAGCAAGAATGACAACAAGAGGCCCATGCCTCGAAAATAGGCAACTTAACATAATTTCATCAAAAAATTTTAAGTACAGCCCTGATTATTTTTTGCCACTTCTTTTTCCTCTCCTCCTTCTATCCTCCTTAGAATCACATTTTCTCCAAAAATTATGTGTCTGGCATCCTTTAAACTGAGATTTACAAGCACAAAGATCAGTGAGATGTTGACTGATGAAGGGCCAAACAGAGAATGATAATTGGCGCCAATTTCGGGACGACTGCGTCACTGCGTATGCGCAGTAGAGGCGTAGTATGGAGGTCCTTTAGGACATGATTTCTTTTTGTTTTGGATGCAAATTTTGGGGATTGGGGGGCAAAATTTGTGTTTGGCCCTGGTTTTGTTAGAGTTAGCACCAGCTAAGTCTGGGTCATTGGTACAGTATAAAAATCTATATAGTTATGGTTATGTATTTCCTTAGCATTTTTTATTTTGTGAATATTCAAGGATTTCAAGGCCTCCTGGTGAATTTTCTAGGATTTCTACACCTTGAATGACCCTCAGTCAAATTCAAGGCCATTTTTTGAATCCAAGGCTCCGTGGGAACCCGTACAGGCCTTTATAAATTGGAAATTAAGGTGACTTGACAAAAGGTTACCTTTACTATTTTCAGGCAACCTATTTTCTTTCAGAGAACCTTTTTCCAGATTTTGAAAGCAAGAGAAAGGCAAAGTGATATGGTTATACATATCAGTGTTAGTGCCGAGAATGATCTGAACCTTCTAGAACATTGCAGTTTATTTCATCACTTTCTTTCAGAAACCTGATGACACAAAGTGATGCAATACATGTTTGGAAAGGGCTCACAGCAGAGCATTTGCAACAATGTGTTACATCACAGCAGCTCATATTGGTTCTAGGAGAGCTAACAAATCAATACAAGGGTGACGCAAAGCGTGGGCCAATACCCCCAACCCGTAGGCATGTTCGAAGTAGCCTTAAAGGTATTGTGGGACAGAAAACAAATTTTTTTAAGTTGAAAGAGTGAAAAAGGGCCATAATTCTGGGAAACATTATTGGAAGGAACCCGTTCTTTGTGCATATCTGTTCCCCCATGCAGGTCTATCAGCATACCAAAGGAGATCCAAATCCAACCGATGGCTTTGAAATTATAATCCAAAACGTTTGTACAGACAGATAGATGGATGGACATTCTTACACGTTCTTACTTGTGGGTTTTTTCCCATGTTAAACCCTAACCCCACAAGGTCAAAAAATTAACCCTACAGTGCAAAAAATAACAAGTGGCCACAGTACTAACCCAACCCCACAACTACCACTGACACTAAATTGTAAACCCCACAATGTACCTCTGCTAAGCCTGGACTGCGATATTTTAGACATAACAAATGTAGACATATACTGTATTAATGGCTTCGATGAATAAATCTAACTTATGTAAATCTTGCAGAAAATACTCAGACCTGACAGTATCTAACATAATATAAAAATAAAATACATAAAATATATTTCAACAATATTCAGAAAATTCTGAACATTTGGATTTTACCTCTGACAATTATTTAAAATTTATAAGGTTAAGGCAAAAAAAATATTAGCACCCTTTCAGTTCCCATTAACTTTTTGTGCCTTTTCAACAACTGTGATTATTTATGGTGTAGAAAATTTACTCCATGTTGCTTTAGTGTAGTGCAGTGGTAACTTGTTAACAGAATACCCTACTTGTTCTATGTTACTGGACAGCAAAAAGTAATTAAATTTTCATGTATCCCAACAGTTAGAATATCAATTAGAACAGTTAGAAGCCTGACCAGACAGAAACTGTACATGTCCAGTGGCTTAGCAGTGATTTCAGGTGTTGGAATAGTTAGAAGCCTGACCAGACAGAAACTGTACATGGACAGTGACTTTGCAGTGATTTCAGGTTTTGAAACCATTAGAAAATCAATTAGAACAGTTAGAAGCCTGACCAGACAGAACCTATACATGTCTAGTGGCTTAGCAGTGATTTGAGGTGTTGGAACAGTTAGAAAATCAATTAGGACAGTTAAAAGCCTGACCAGACAGAACCAGAACATATCCAGTGACATAGCAGTGATTTCAGGTGTTGAAACAGTTAGAAAATCAATTAGAACAGTTAGAAGCCTGACCAGAGGGAACCTATACATGTCTAGTGGATTAGCAGTGATTTCAGGCGTTGGAACAGTTAGAACATCAATTAGGACAGTTAAAAGCCTGACCAGACAGAACCAGTATATAGCCAGTGACATAGCAGTGATTTTGGGTGTTGAAACAGTTAGAAAATCAATTAGAACAGTTAGAAGCCTGACCAGAGGGAACCTATACATGTCTAGTGGATTAGCAGTGATTTCAGTTGTTGAAACAGTTAGAAAACCAAATCAATTAGGACAGTTAAAAGCCTGACCAGACAGAACCTATACATGTCCAGTGGCTTAGCAGTGATTTCAGGTGTTGGACCAGTAAGAAAATCAATTTGGACAGTTAAAAGCCTGACCAGACAGAACCGGTACATATCCAGTGGCTTAGCAGTGATTTCTAGTTAACAGGCAGCCAGGACTTGACCAGAAACCAATGCCTATGTAATTTGTCTATTGTCAGTAAGATCTCCTCATGATGGTACGTTAAGGGCACCTTACCTCTGATAATATTAGTTACACAGTTTGTTGGTGGCCTAATATGGTATATATGGTGTCAGTTAATTCCATATTGTCCGTCGAGTCCAATATGGAATTAACTGACACCATATATACCATATTAGGCCACCAACAAACTGTGTAACGAATATATCTTACCGACTGCTGCATCGATGCACAGAACTAATAACAGCGATCAAAATTAAATGAGAGAATTCTCACAAAGTGTTCACGTGTCTTTGCCTTGTTAAAATTCATGGGAGAGTGCCTACTGGCACTCTCCCATAAATTGTAACAAGGCAAATTCAAACATACCAAACAGTTTCATTTTGAAGGTAACATGACACAGATCCACAGAATATGCAGCCTTTTAAGTTGCCTAACCTGCACTTCAGACCAAATATGGGCTTCCAACACTCAATCTTTCAACCTGAAGCATTTATTGGCTGCCGCCATTTTGAATAATCAATGAACAAAGGGGAGATTACCTATAGCTGTCAGCGTATACTGATGTTGACAGGCAGTATATGGTTTTATATGCATTCTGCATGTGACGTCTTTGAACGAATGAAATTCCCAATTACTTGTTGGAGGTATGATATTATTAAGTTTCCAGTTAACTAAAATTAGATGATTTCCTAAATATTAGCATTCATTATTTGATAAATTAATCGACAAAGCTTGTGGCTAGCTCTGTCAAATAGAGATTAAAAGCCTACACTGGAAGTATGGAGGCCAAAATAAATTCAGTTTATCAAGGAAAACAGGGGGTGTCAGTGAAATTTTTTTGGTATATGAAAATAGTTTCTAATAGCAATGATTTAGTCTTAGCCTAACAGGTAAAATTTATGTTGAAGGCAAGATATAGGAAGTGCTGTGGTGTTTGAAAGCTATAATAAGCAATATCCAAATAAGAGCGATTCGCAGAATTCCTCTTTTCCCATTCTGTATTGTTTCAATCATTTGAGTCTTTGTAGTATCAAGCGGAAAAACAAATCTACCTAAACAATCATAACTCTAACATGGAACTTAGTCTAAATCTACTTAAACAACATATACAAAATATCTGATTTGCTTTTATCTCTTAAAAGCCTTTATGGTAAAATGTGAATATAAAAGGTCTATACCTCTAATAAATAAAACTCTTTTTAACATACATATTCCTATCAAACACATGTATCATTAAAAGTTTAATTTTTTGTAGTATTTTGAAAGTTAGAAAAAGTGGCAATGAAATCATAAATGTAAATATCGAAAGCAAAATTAAACTAAGTACTCTCCTATCATGTTTATGCATTCCAAGTTGTTAGGTTTTAACCCTTTACCCAACGTAACGGCCAAAACCGGCCAGCGCTATTCTCAAAAATCGCTAATTAATTTTCATTATTTTTTCATTTTTTGTCTCAAAAACATAGGTTATGACCCCTCGTTGGAACGAGCTCGTCGAGCTCGTTCCAACGAGGGGTCATAACCTATGTTTTTGAGACAAAAAATGAAAAAAATTAATTATTCAAGAATTTTTTTTGCAAGTGTCGTCTGCTTTTCATGTTAGGTAAAGGGTTAAAGCATCTTACTCATGAAGATAAACCACAAAATTAAAAACAAGAAGTATTGCTGAAGGCAATTATATCCTGACTGCAGTGCTGGACTGATGAAGCATAAATGAATTCAAAACAAAGTAAGGATCAAAAAATCATGAAAAATTGACAAAGTAAGAGTCATAACTCTGGGAAAAAATAAGCAGGCAACATTTTTATAACATGTGCAGGAGCGGCTTGTCACAGGGATCCCTCATACTAAATTTAATTGAAATCCATCCACTCACTGCTGATGGACAGATGCATGGATGCACAGATGGATGCATTTAATCCAGTTTCCCACCCTCACCCCCCATTCTGTTCGAGAGTGGGGGTATAACTAGACCAGTAGGTAGGAACTGCAACACTCATGCTCACAACTACATAAAATTAAGAGAGGACTATTGGATGGATGGATATAACTAGACCAGTAGGTAGGAACTGCAACACTCATGCTCACAACTACATAAAATTAATAGAGGGCTATTGGATGGATGGATGGATGGATGGATGGGTGGATTGTTGGATGGATGGATGGATGGATAGATGGATGATGGATGGATGGTGTGCTATGTTTATGATGGGATCTGTGAATATATTGGGTGACAAGGAAATAGACAAGAGGCCCCTATGGGGCCTGAAGCGCTCATCTTGAACAGAACACAATTTAAACAGAGTCTAAGAATGAGTCTACATTAAGCAACCCATCTCCATAGGCTACACTGTCAATCCCTGAGTCCCTCAGGAGTGACAAAAATAATCTGGGCATCATGCCTTTTCTCCAGTTGATCATAAAGTGAAATGTAGAGCTCCCCTATGAAGCCCCTTGATACAACCTATGTGGATTAATCTTAGTTACACACCTCTAGAGGGTACTGAATACAAAATTTTTAATTCTTCAGCAAAATGGCCAATTCCGGCTCCCATAGAGAGCCCAAATATTAACCCAGGCTCTTGATTTGAACACAGTTGAATCTGACTTCCCTAGAGATGTTGTGTACCAAATATGAAAGCATTCTGACTGTTGGATCTGAAGAAGAGAGATTGTAAAGAAATTTCTTCGAATTGCACTAAGTTCAAATTTGGGCTACCCTAGCGAGCCCAAATATTAACCTATGGATCCGATATGAACAAACTTGAATCTGACCACCCTAGAGATGTTGTATACCAAATGTGAAAGCATTCTGATGAGTGGATCTGAAGAAGAAGATTTTTGAAGAAATTCCCTCATATTGTACTAAGTTAAATTTCAAGTTCCCATATGGAGCCCAAATATTAACCTAGGCACTCGAATTGAACAACCTGGAATCTGAGCCCCCTAGAGATGTTGTATATCAAATATGAAAGCATTCCGACTGGTGGATCTGAAGAAGAAGATTTTTAAAGAAATTTCCTCATATTGCACGAAGTAAAAAATTGTGCTACCATAGTGAGCCCAAATATATACCTAGGGATCTGATTTGAACAAACTTGAATCTGACCCTCTTAGAGATGTTGCATACCAAATATCAAAGCATTCTGACTGGGGGATCTGAAGAAGAAGATATTTTTAAATTACCCTCCATATTGAACAAAGATAAAATTTGGACTTCCATAGGAGGCCCAAATATTAACCTAGGGACTTGGTTTGAACAATCTTGAATCTGACCCTCATAACAATGATGTATACCAAACATTAAAAGATTCTGACTGGTGGTTCTGAAGAAGATTTTTAAAGAATATTCCCCATATTACCCCATGTTAAAACTCCGGGCTGCTGTAGAGAGCCCAAATATGAACCAATGAGCTTTATTTCAACAAACTTTTATCTGACCCCCCTATGAATGCTGTATATCAAATACCAAAAGATTCTGATGATTGGTTCTGGAGAAAAGATTTTTTTAAATTTCTGCAAATATGCTGACTCAGCATTTTTTGGATGCCCATTACAGAACACCCTAACATAACTGATGGCAATTGTTTTTTACCATTCAGTTCTACTGGTCCTAAAGATACTTCATACCAAATAACAGCCCACTGTTCCGTGTGGTTTGGGAAATATGGGCGTTTGAAAATATTTCTATTTTTAGCTCTCAGGGTTCCCATGGGGATGCAGGAATTTTTTTTTGTTGCATGGGTCAAGTACTTATGACCCAATAATACCACAAACCAAATTTGGTTCATACCGGACCATCGGTTCAGAAAGTTAAAAAATTTATAATAATTTATATATTTTTTATACTTACCAATGACCCAGACTTAGCTGGTGCTAACTTTAAAGTATTTAGGGCCAAACACAAATTTTGCCCCCCAATCCCCAAAATTTGCATGCAAAACCGAAAATTAGAAGTCCTATCTGGCCCTCCATACATTTTACCTTCCGCGCATGCACAGACTCCAGGAAGTCACCGAATCTGGTGCTAAATAAATCATTCTTTGTATAAAAAAAGATGTTATAAGAGAGAGGGACCTCTCTCTTGCTCACAATCACGGACTTGTACGAGCATACCTCAGAACTTGACCGCCAAGTTCCTACTAACAACATCTGCCGCAGAATTGTTATAAGAGAGAGGGACCTCTCTCTTGCTCACAATCATGGAAGACCTGTACGAGCATATCTCAGAACTTGACCGCCAAGTTCCTACCAACAACCTCTGATTGCAGATGTTGCCATAAGAGAGAGGGACCTCCCTCTTGCTTGCAATCACGAAGATCCAGACGAGCATACCTCGGAACTTGTCAGCTTCCTCCTTCCCATGCTTCCTCTCTCTTGCTCGCAATCATGGATGTCCTGGACGAGCATACCTCCGAACTTGTCTGACCAACACAAGTTCCTACCAACAACCTCTGATCGCAGATGTTGTTATAAGAGAGAGGGACCTCTCTCTTGCTAACAATCACGGACATGTACCAACATACCTCAGAACTTGACTGCCAAGTTCCTACCAACAACCTCTGATCGCAGATGTTGTTATAAGAGAGAGGGACTTCTCTCTTGCTCACAATCACGGAAGACCTGTACGAGCATACCTCAGAACTTGACTGCCAAGTTCCTACCAACAACTTCTGATCACAGATGTTGCCTTAAGAGAGAGGGACCTCCCTCTTGCTCGCGATCACGAAGATCTGGACGAGCATACCTCGGAACTTGTCAACTTCCTCCTTCCTGTGCTTCCTCCTTCCCGGCGTTGCAGGATGAGCATGTTGTATGTTTATAGTGCTCGCTACACCCTTATTCCTCTTCTCGACCGTAATGGACATACCGGCATCACGTCCCTCAACTCAAGGTAGATCTGCCGGTCGAACTAGCTGGCGACAAGGTCATCAATCCTACTAAGGATCTAGGCCTTGTCTAATACCTGAGCACTTTTGTCGCTAGCTCATGACTGATTTGCGACAACAGCACACTCCTTGACGGCATCACGAAGCCACATCATGTTCTTGTTCCTCTGTAAATAGAAACTATAGTGACCTTTCGACGAGAGGACCATCGAGTCCCCTAGCCGCAATAGGACCGATAGTGTCCTCTCGCCTAACATAAACCATGACGCCGTCATTCAGATTAAGAAATCTGAAACATGGAGTAGAATTAGTGGGAGTACATCAAGTAAACTCATTACAACGACCGAGTAAATAAAGGAAATGTTTCCTCTAATTGCCCTACTATTAGATAAAAATAATTACCTAAAACTAATATATGTTATTCATTGTACCACCACCAAATCTAAATATAATATAAAACTAGAACTATCACTGAAGGTGATTAATACCCCCGCTTTGGGTTTTCAGAGGAATGCACTTCTGATCATGTAGGCGAAGGCCATAAGGAAATGTATACATAAAGATCATTTTTTGTTGTTGAAATTTGTATTTGCATGTGGCCTTCCACAGAACAGCACTGAATACTTAAAGAGCCCACACATATATGGTTTACATTTGGAAAAACACATTTACAATGTGCAACATGTATTCAAAATCGGTTCATTAATGTAGGAGGAGTTGCACACACAAGAATCCCATTTGAAAACCCATAATAAATCCAAGTTAAAGGGAGATAACCTGGTTAAAATTGTCGCAGATCAAAAATTTGGGAATATGCGTATGTTCACTTAGTTGTGATAATGTTTGAAAGGTTTCGTTAAAATTGATTGATAAATGTAGGAGGAGTTGCACGCACAAGAATTTCATGTAGAAACCCATAATAAATCTAAGTTAAAGGGAGATAACCTAGTTAAAATTGCCACAGCTCAAAAATTTTGGAATATGAGCATGTTTACTTAGTAGTGATGATGTCTGTAAACTTTTGTCCAAATTGATTGATAAATGTAGGAGGAGTTGCGCACACAAGAATTTCATGCAGAAACCCATATTAAATCAAAGTTCAAGAGAGATAACCTGGTTAAAATTGTCGCAGATCAAAAAGTTTGGAATATGCACATGTTCACTTAGTAGAAATGATGTTTGAAAGGTTTCATCAAAATCGGTTCATTAATGTAGGAGGAGTTGCGCACACAAGAATTTGTTCGAACGGAAAGACATAATAAATCTAAGTCAAAGGGAGATAACCTGGTTAAAATTGTCGCAGATCAAAAATCTTGGAATATGCGCATGTTCACTTAGTAGTGATGATGTCTGAAAAGTTTTGTCCAAATTGATTGATAAATGTAGGAGGAGTTGCACGCACAAGAATTTCATGTAGAAACCCATAATAAATCTAAGTTAAAGGGAGATAACCTAGTTAAAATTGCCACAGCTCAAAAATTTTGGAATATGCGCATGTTCACTTAGTAGTGATGATGTCTGTAAACTTTCGTCCAAATTGATTGATAAATGTAGGAGGAGTTGCGCACACAAGAATTTCATGCAGAAACCCATATTAAATCAAAGTTCAAGAGAGATAACCTGGTTAAAATTGTCGCAGATCAAAAAGTTTGGAATATGCACATGTTCACTTAGTAGAGATGATGTTTGAAAGGTTTCATCAAAATCGGTTCATTAATGTAGGAGGAGTTGCGCACACAAGAATTTGTTCGAACGGAAAGACATAATAAATCTAAGTCAAAGGGAGATAACCTGGTTAAAATTGTCGCAGATCAAAAATCTTGGAATATGCGCATGTTCACTTAGTAGTGATGATGTCTGAAAAGTTTTGTCCAAATTGATTGATAAATGTAGGAGGAGTTGCGCACACAAGAATTTCATGTAGAAACCCATATTAAATCAAAGTTCAAGAGAGATAACCAGGTTAAAATTGTCGCAGATTAAAAAGTTTGGAATATGCACATGTTCACTTAGTAGAGATGATGTTTGAAAGGTTTCATCAAAATCGGTTCATTAATGTAGGAGGAGTTGCGCACACAAGAATTTGTTCGGATGGAAAGACACAATAAATCTAAGTCAAAGGGAGAAAACCTGGTTAAAATTGTCGCAGATCAAAAATCTTGGAATATGCGCATGTTCACTTAGTAGTGATGATGTCTGAAAAGTTTTGTCCAAATTGATTGATAAATGTAGGAGGAGTTGCGCACACAAGAATTTCATGTCCGGAAAGACGTACGGACGGACGTACGGACGGACAGACGGACGGACGGACGTACGGACGTACAGGGCGATTCCTATATAGCCCCCACTTCTTCGAAGCGGGGGTATAATAACATTAAATATAATCAATGAAATAAATATATCCAAAAGAAAAATTCTTTCAAAAATAAAAATAAGAATTTTTGAAAAATGTTTCCTAATATAAGAGCCCAAGCTCCCAAAGGGAACGATAAGCCCCCAAAAAAGCCTAAGTGTGGACAAAATTATAAAAATTGTGTAAAATAAACTACCACACTATCAGAATATTTAATGTTACCTACAACTGTTGTTCCTAAATTAAATTAGGAAACTGTCTAAAGATGTAAACAAAACACCGGAATCAAGACCCCAGACAACACGGCCCAAAGTCAGTAACAGAAACAAGACTATCCGATGTAAAGCAAGATCTTCCTCAGAAGAAAAAATGATACATTGGATGTAAGATGTACAACCAAACTGCCCGAACATCATAAGGATGAGGACGTAACCCTGGGGAAGTACAGAATAATTTTCTGCATAAAACATTAAAACTCCCAATAAATTTATAAAAAATCTTTATAAAAATAAGCCAAAAAGCTTGGGAGCTTAACTGGGGGGATCAACGGAAGGCAGGGAAGGAATACTAAATAAACAGTGGATAGATCATAATCAATCAGAGATGACGTCAGGCTCATGTCCCGAAATTAGGGAACATGAACTAATTTTACTAAATAATAAAAAATTACAGCCCTGAACGTATCAAACCACCGTTTCTTCCTTCCTTCATCCAGTTCTGTCCTTGGATCCACCAATTTAACCATTGATTTGTGTCTGGCATCATTATTAATTGAGATTTAAAAGCACAAATATCAGCTTGTTGTTATCTAACAAGGGCCAAACAAAGAATGATTTATTTGGTGCCAGATTCGGTGACTTCCTGGAGTCTGCGCATGCGCGGAAGATAAAATGTATGGAGGACCAGATAGGACTTCTAATTTTCGGTTTTGCATGCAAATTTTGGAGATTGGGGGACAAAATTTGTGTTTGGCCCTAAATATTTTAGAGTTAGCACCAGCTAAGTCTGGGTCATTAGAACAGTATAAAACTTAAAAAATTTATAGTAATTTATATATTTTTTATACTTACCAATGACCCAGACATAGCTGGTGCTAACTCTTAAAATATAGGGCCAAACACAAATTTTGCCCCCCAATCCCCAAAATTTGCATCTAAAACCAAAGAAAACATGTCCTGAATGGCCCTCCATACTTCACGTCTACTGCGCATGCGCAGTGTCAAGGACATCCCGAAATTGGCGCCATTAATCATTCTTATAACCAGTGCCTGGTAAGCGCTATGTACTCAGCGGGGAGGTATGAGTTCCCAACTCCTGGGAGGGCCATCCCCGTCTGGGTCATTGGTAAGTATAAAAAATATATAAATTACTATAAATTTTTTAACATTTTTATACTGTACCAATGACCCAGACATAGCTGAATAGTAAAAAGGCTGGAGGGCCCAGGACATAGAGGAAAATCCAATAAGCTCAACTATATAAATAGATTCATCTCCTGTAGGAGAAAAGGAGAAATAGGCTTCACGTGTATCTTTCTTATTTATGACAAATTAGGAAGACACAATACCTTTTATAATTGAGCATGATAACATCCATGTTCTCTATTAATATCTAGTATAATTCGTATACTAATTATATTTAAAGTAAGCCAATAAATAAAGTTAGTCCAAAGAATTGAGACTCTTTATGCTCTTTTAAAAAAAATGTCCGAGGATAGTATAATAACATCCGTTTGACACATGACATATACAAATGCTATACTTTAAAACTATGACATGAATGAATTTAAAAACATAACTTTCACATAAGAAACCATCCCAGTAACAGCTCAGAAATACTAACTCCAGAGGAGGTATCCCCTTGTTTTCATAATAAAAACAGGTGACCCAAGGGAACACCCTCCCCCCCCCCCCCTTTTTCTTGCCCTGGGTCAAATAGCCCAGAGCGAAGAGGGCAGCAAAACGGAGTCACTGCCGGAACATAAAGCCTACATAGCTATAGTTGCAATTGTTAAGTGATCGACTTTCTGAGCAGCTGATAATGGACCTAAACAATGCAGGTCTCCAGAAATGGATACAATATTTCTGAGATAAAAATTCATGAATGTGGATGGTTGAGACCAATATGCAGCCTATTAATCTATAATAGCAAAACTATACGTCAGCCCAAGATGTAGAAGAGCTCTTGCTTCATGAGCCGAAATCTTAAGCACAGACTGCTGAGTTAAGGATAGATTATCCTAAGCAGTACCGATAGTTAACTGAATGCATTAAGTAATAGAATGGACCGTAATGACCCTTCTATTAGGCATCAGAGCCAGAAGAAGCTTTACGTCCTAGTGATAAACTGAGATCTGTTAATAAATAGATAAAGGTCTATCCGGACAGAGTAAAGGCCTATGCCCGCTCGAAGACGGAAGGACCTAAAAACCATAGGTTCCGGATATCATTAGGAGCCTGATTCTTAACCAAATATACAACATTAGTAGTAAAGGTAATAGAGTTCCCGATACTACGAAAGTTAGAGTCGTCCGATAGTGCATGAAGCTCACTGACTCTTCAGCAGAAGAGAAGGCTAAGAGAATCGCTGCCTTAAAAGACCAGAATTGAAACTGCTGTCTCAAGGATTCAAATGGTTGCTTTAGTTAATAAGAACCCAAGCTAAATTCCGAATAGGAATTAATCTAACGATTCTAGGTCTCTTATCGAAAAGTTTCAAACTAACTTAGATAAAGAGACATTAGGCTCCATTGTAACTACCATGGAGTGCATAGGTATCAGATAACATAGACCTATAACCTATAACAGTAACTGGCTGCAGTTGATCTCGTCAAACAAGTATACTAGAAAGTTTGCAATATCTGGTATGTAGGAATCGAAAATATCAACATAAAGATCCCTACACCAATGACGGAAGACCCTCCACTCTAGCCACATAGTATAGCGAAGAGGAGGTCCTTCTACAGTTAGGAATCGCGTCCACTGCTGGTCCTATACAGTGCTTGCTATGCAAGAAGGACCGCACAACGGAATACGTGAAGGTTGAGACCTTGCGGGTTGTGATAGAGTTGACACGATTTCCCCAGCGAAAAAAGATCCTCTCGTGGAGGAAGTTTCCGCGGTAAGTCCCACAGTAGACATCTAAGTAAATTTATCCACCATCTCTGTGGGACAGGGATGCTACCAACAGAATTGTATTGTGAATGAATAATTCTAGCAATACTTGCTGAATCAACAGCGATGGAGGATACGCATATCCTATCATAGCGTCCTATTAGATCGATAGAGCATTAAGTACATATGCTCAGGGATCCGGACACGGAGACACATACGTCTACAATTGACTGGAGAGTTGTGTCGCAAAAAATTATCACAGGGCGCTCCCATTGATAGCAAATCTGATTGAATACTTGTTTGTTGATAGTCCATTCCAACGGCAACAAAACGACCCTTACGTGAAAGGGAGTCTGCTAATACGATCCGACGACCAAGAATATGACGAACCGAAACAGAACTTGGTGTTCTATAACAAACAGAAGGATTCTTTCCGTTAAAATTAATAACGGAACCGAATGAGTGCCTCCCTGGTTCCGGATATATGCAACTACTGTTGTATCATCGGACAGGATTGAACATGCGTTTCTGAATAAAATTCATCCAATGACGTAGTGCAAGCCAACATAATATTCTTCCTTGGAAGTAAGGAGCTTGCCTAAAAACTGCAGAACCCAAAGACCCTGGCACTTCGAATCCGTTGGGATCAAAATTGTGTCCCAACCTGTTTGACTGACATCCGTCATAATCGAAAAACTCGGATCCGGCAACTACAGTGGAACTCTCTGAGTCAACCACCGAATGTATGCCCACGTCTGAATCTCTTGTTACACTTGATAAACAAGAGAACGTGTATATCGAGCAATTCAAGATTGCTGAAAGTTGCCGTCGAAGAGAAGCTTCTCGAGACCGAAGCGACTCTGAGAGAGTTCTTCACCTTACTATCCATGCGTGTGGATGTAGCTAGGGCCGCGTCACGTCTAACCAACTCCAGATTGCCACTGAAGGGCGGAGTTATACGTGGAAAAACTACTGCCCCTGAAAGAAATCTCATTGAGGATCATATCCTGGAATTCTTTCTGTTGAAGACGTAATGATAAACGTCTCAGTAAGGTGGTATACATATGATAAAGCGTCTAAGTTAAGTCTATTATACATCATTGTCGTTTCCAACATCGTGGTTGGAATCGACATAGACGGCGAAAAAGATAATTAGCAGTCTTCAGTCTCGCCGTCTTAGACGCAAAGGAACTCTCGGTAAGCCCAGTTCTGCCAATAAACAATTATTTCCTCGAATTCACGAAAGGCAGAAAAGAGCATTGCGGACAAGAAACTATACTAGCATGTTGATAGTAAGCTTATATATATATAGCGTCGTTCAATAATTCAAATGTTCTAAGACATTATTGGACTGTGTCGGCAACTCAGGGACAATGTCCCTGAACCGATCCAAAACTCCGTGTCCAATGACGCTATAGTCTCTTATCCAGCATCGCAGCAATGTAGTCCGACGGAACAACCTCTAGGAGATAATGCCGGAAGAAATGTATGGCAGCTTCTGTTGTTCTGAAAGGGAAAGCTCGAAATCATCCGAATCCCTTTCGCCATCCTGTCGGACCCTATGAAATATTCGGTCGTCCGTACCTGATGCAACAGCGGAGCGTACCGACCCAGCGCTGTCGGATTATTCCTGATCCGAGAATCTGTCGTTTGCTGGGATGCTACTTATCGATAAGCTGTGCTATTTTGGATAGCACGTCCGTCACTGAGACCTGTGGAGAAGCGGTCTTACGATGCATTGCCGCTGGAAGCTCCGTATTCGTTACCCCGCGCATACTTCTATTATGCGAGCGACCAGAGTGTGCAGGCCTCGTGTTCCTTGGCTACCGGATGGCGTGACCTGTTCGCCATGGAATCACTGAATGTCGAAGCTGGCCGGATATTCAAGGTCACGTAGCCAATGTGCGGTCGTGTGCGCTGCTGAGAGGATGAGGAAGCATTATTGACAGTCACTCGGACTGTCTATATAACAGAGCGTCCGGAGAGGCGGACATACGCTCCAAAGGTGAAATGTCTGTACCACAACATCCGGTCCCATATGTTGTTGCACGAGAGAGGGACCTCTCTCGCTCGACGCCCGGACGGACCGGACGAGCTAGGAACCGGACTAACAGGCTTCCTCCGATCTCTCCTCTAATCCGTCGTCACTGGGTGTGTACTAAAGTCTATTATAGTGCTCGCATCACCCAAATCTCCATCCTAGACTGCAACGGACGAACCCGACTGTCGAACCATTCAATGAATGGACGCTACACCGGGTGAGCTAGCGAATGTCAACTCTGTCGATCCTACTAGGGACCTCTTAGGAGATTGACGTAATCCATGAGCACTAATTGCCACTAGCTCTTCATTAACTATGACGAGAGAGGCACACTTTTGAAAAACATCTCAGTAATTTTGCGAACAAGAAACCAGATATGCTTGTACATAGCAAGCATATAACAAATATATATAGCGTCGTTCAATAAATCGAACGTATCTGAGACATTATTGGACTGTGTCGGAACTGAGGGACGATGTCCCTGAACCGAACCAAAAATTTCTAAGTCCACCGACGCTATCAGTTTCTTATCCGGTATCGCAGCATTCTGGTCCGACGAAGAACCTCTAGAAGAAGAAGTCGGATGACATATACAGCAGCTTATGTTGTTCCGAAAGGGAAAGCTCGAAAACCTCCGAATCCCTTTCGGCATCCGTCGGACCGAATGAAATTCTCGGACGTCCACACCTGATGCTTCCACGGAGCATCCCGACCCAGCGCCGTCGGATATTATATTATGCGACAGAGATTCTGTCGTTGCTGGGATGCTGCGGTAAGTTGTGCTATTTGGGATAGCACGTCCGTCACCGAGGCCTGTGCAGAAGCGGTCTTACGATGCTTTGCCGCTGGAAGCTCCGTTTACGTTGACTCCCGCATACTTCCTATGCAAACGTCCAGATTCTGCAGGCCTCGTGTCCCTGGCTATCGGATGGCGTGACCTGGTCGCCGAGGATTCTCTGACTGGCGAAGTTGACTGGATATCGGAGGTCACGTAGCCAAGGTGCGGTCGTGTGCGCCGACATGAGAATGAGGAAGCCTTATTGACAGTCTCTCCGGACTGTCTATATAACGGAGCGTCCCGAGCGGCGGACGTATGCTCCGAATGCGATACATTTTGTACCACAACATCTGGGGCCAGATGTTGATGTACGAGAGAGGGGCCTCTCTCGCTCGCAGCCCGGAAGGGCCTGGACGAGCTATGAACCGGACTAAAAGGCTTCTTCCGTTCTCCCCTCTAATCCGCCGTCACTGGGTGTGCACATGGATGTTTATAGTGCTCGCATCACCCAAAACTCCTTTCTAGACCGCAACGGACGAACCCGGCTGCCGAACCATTCGATGAATGGACGCTACACTGGGCGAGCTAGCGGACGTCAAAGGCCGTCGAACCTACTAGGGTCCTCTTAGGCAATTGACGTATTACCTGAGCACTTTTCCGCTAGCTCTACATAATTGTGACGACGGAGGCACACTTTTTGGAAGACATCACGGATACATCACCCTGATCATGATCATCTGAAATAGAGATTGATAAAGTAGAGTGACCCTGCGGGGAAAGGACCGGAATGGCCAATTCCCCACTAACATACCGTGACATACGCTTCCCATGTTGTCATCGTAATCAACACATACAGAACAGGAGTTAGTGCGAGTACACTGACTACATATACAATGATTATGAAAGTCAGAGGAAGATTTCCTCTTATTACAAATGAACAATATCCTTTCAATGTGAAAAGAAAACAAAGTCCTAGTACTCGCACCAACCCCTGACAATCAAAATACATAATAACAAGATCCATTAACATAGAAAAAATAATTGAATCAAAAAACTTTTGAAAAAATATTTTTTCAGAACAGCCCAAGTTTCTGAAAAGTAACGTTGAGCCCCAATCGATCCCAAGTCTAAGTGTGGACAAAAATTCTAAAAATATTTTAAACAATTTATGCAACACTTACGAACAAAAATAATGTGTCTAGTTATAATTAAATTAACATCAAGATATTATTTTCAAGAAATCCCCCCTCACACAGAGGGCTGTTGGAAATGTAAACAATGAGTGTAAAAACACTATATCAAGACTCCAGGCACCCTGGCCCGAAATCAGTTACCAATAATACACTATCTGATGCAAAACAGAGACTTCCAGGGAAGAAACTGCAGAACATCAGATGGTAGATGCAGAACACTACGCCTAACCACCCATAGGTGAAGACGTAAACATGGGGAAAAGAACAGAATTCATTCTGTTATTCAGCTAAAACTCCCAAGAAATTTTAGTAATAAAATTACAGAAAATATGCCAAAAGCATGGGAGAATAGCAAGAGGGGACTTAAAGGAAAGGGAGAGAGGAAAACACTCAACAATCAGTGTAACTTGATAACAATAATGACAACAAAATGGCTGCTGCCTCGAAAATAGGTAACTTAACATAATTTCATTAAAAAATTATAAGTTACAGCCCTGATAATTTTCTGTCACACATTTTTCCTCTCCTCCTTCTATATCCTCCTTAGAATCACCATTTCACTAATATTTATGTGTCTGGCATCATTTAACCTGAGAATTACAAGCACAAAGATCAGTCCGATGTTAACTGATGAAGGGCCAAACTAAGAATGATTAATGGCGCCAATTTCGGGACGTCCTTGACACTGCGCATGCGCAGTAGAGGTGAAGTATGGAGGGCCATTCAGGACATGTTTTCTTTGGTTTTAGATGCAAATTTTGGGGATTGGGGGGGGGCAAAATTTGTGTTTGGCCCTATATTTTAAGAGTTAGCACCAGCTATGTCTGGGTCATTGGTACAGTATAAAAATATATAGAAATTTTGGGCGGGACTAAAAATCTTACCCCTCCTATTACAAAGCCAAATATTACTTTACGAACTTCATTTGAACAAACTTGATTCTACACCTCATATAGAAGCTCCATAGCAAATATCAAGTCATAGTACACACTGGTTCTTGAGAAGATTTTTAAAATATTTTGGAGCATTTTCCCCCACTCCCTCCCTATGGGGCTGGGCATGATGAGTTGAACAAAAATGAAATACCCCTTTGGGACCATCACTCACACAAACTTTCACTTGAATTGGTCCAGTGGCTTTGGAGGAGAAGACCAAAACATGGTGTTGACGGACGATGGACAGAGAGCGATTAGATTAGCTCAGCTTGACTTTGTCAAGATGAGCTAATAAAAAACAGAGCTGGAAGGTTTTGATTTTTCAGATTTAATTTTGGTTTTAGTTCAGATTCAGGACAAAACCTGAGATTCGGTTCAGTTTTACTGTGTGTTAAAAACATATAGTAAATAACACTTCAGACTCCTTAACCCTTTACCCAATGTAACGGCCAAAACCGGCCAGCGCTATTCTCAAAAATCGCCAATTAATTTTCAAAATATTTTCATTTTTTGTCTCAAAAACACAGGTAATGACCCCTCTTTGGAACGAGCTCGTCGAGCTCGTTCCAACGAGGGGTCATAACCTATGTTTTTGAGACAAAAAATGAAAAAAAGTTAAAAAATTTATAGTAATTTATATATTTTTTATACTTACCAATGACCCAGACATAGCTGGTGCTAACTCTTAAAATATAGGGCCAAACACAAATTTTGCCCCCCAATCCCCAAAATTTGCATCTAAAACTAAAGAAAACATGTCCCGAAAGGCCCTCTACACTTCGCCCCTACTGCGCATGCGCAGTGTCAAGGACGTTCCGAAATTGGCGCCATTTATCATTCTAATAACCAGTGCCTGGTAAGCGCTATGTACTCAGCGGGGAGGCAAGAGTTCCCAACTCCTGGGAGGGCCATCCCCGTCTGGGTCATTGGTAAGTATAAAAAATATATAAATTACTATAAATTTTTTAACATTTTTATACTGTACCAATGACCCAGACATAGCTGAATAGTAAAAAGGCTGGAGGGCCAAGGACATAGAGCAAAATGGAATACGCTCAATAAAATAAAATAGAGTCATCCCCTGTAGGGAAAAGAAGTAATAGGCCTTATATGTATCTTTCTTATTTATGATAAATTAGAAAGATACAACACCTTCCAAAAATTGAGCTTCATACATCCATGTACTCTATTAATATCCAATAATCCTTATACTAATAATTTTTAAAGTAAGCCAATAATAAAGTAAGTCTAGAGAATAGAGACTCTTATACTCCTAAAAGTGTGTGAGAATTGCATAATCATGTCCGTTGACATATGCAATATTCAAAAGCTATACTTTAAAAACTAAGACTTGAATGAATTTTATAAACTTAAACTTCTCACTAACAACCATCCCAATAACAGCTCAGAATTACTAACTCCGGAGGAGGTATCCCCTTGTTTTCATAGTAAAAACAGGTGACCCAAGGGAACACCCTCCCCCCCCCCCCCCCCCTTTTTCTTGCCCTGGGTCAAATAGCCCAGAGCGAAGAGGGCAGCCGAACGGAGACACTGCCGAAACAGACAGCCTACCTAGCTATAGTAGCAACTGTTAAGTGAATGACATTCTGAGCAGTAGATAATAGACCTAACAATAGAGGCCTCCAGAAATGGACTCGATATTTCTGAGATAAAATTCATGAATGGATGGCTGAGCGCAATGAGCAGCCTTCAAAAATCTATAATAGCAACACTATTAATGTAAGCCCAAGAAGTAGAAGAACTCTTACTTCATGAGCCGAAATCTTAAGCACAACTGCTAAGCCAATGATATACCATAAGCAGTACGCTAGTTAATAGAATCCATTAACAATAAAATGGAGCGTAACGTCCTTCTACTAGACATCAAAGACAGAAGAAGCTTACGCCCTTGTAATAAACAGATATCTGTTTATAAATACATAAACTGTACCCAGAAAGAGTAAAGGCCTATGCCCATACGAAGACGGAAGGACCTTAAAATAAAAGGTTCCGGAAAATAGGAGCCTAACTCTTATGCAACAATCCAACCTAAATAGTAACGGAAGTATTGATTCCGAAACTATGAAAGTGAAAATCATCCATCGATAGTGCATGAAACTCACTGACTCTACAGTAAAAGAGAAACCAACAGAATTACTGTCTAAAAGGTCAGAATTTGAAAACTACTGTTTCCAGAGGCTCAAATGATTACTTAGCTAAATAAGAACCGAAGTTAAAATCCGTATAGGAATTTAATCTAAAGATTCTAAGTCTATTTATCAAAAAGTTACTAACTGACTTAGATAAAGAGACAAAAGACTCAATTGTAAACTATCGTAGAGTGCATAGGTATGAGGTAACATAAACCTATAACCTAAATAACAACAGGCTGCAGTAGATCTTGTGAAACAAGTATACTAAAAAATAGCAATGAGTAGTATGGAGGGATCAACCATATGAACATAATGATCCCTACACCACGACGGAAGAGCCTCCACTTTAGTCGCATAGAATAGCGAAGAAGAGGATCTCCTATAGTAAGAAATCGCGTCCAAAGCTCGTCCAGTACAGTGCTTACAATGCAATACGGACCACACAACGGAATACATGAAGGTTGCGACCTTGCTGGTTGTGATAAAGATGACACGATTTTACCCAGTGAAAAAAGATCCTCACATAGAGGAAGATTTCACGTTAAGATCCACAGTAGACAAGAGAGTAAATTACTCATGATCTCTGTGAAGATAGAGATGCTATCAACAGAAATGTATTGTGGTTGTTTATCTTAGCAAAACCTGCTAAAACAACAGCGCCGGAGGATACGCGTATCCTATCATTCCGTCCTATAGATCAATAGAGCGTTAACAGTATTAGCTCAGAGATCTGGACAAGCCAACACATACGTCTGCAATTTATTAGCAAGCTGTGTCATAAATAAAACATCATTGGGCGCTCCCATAGATAGCAAATCTGAATGAATACTTGTTTGTTGAGAGTCCATTCTGACAGCAACAAGCGACCCGTAAGAGAACGGGAGTCCGATAAAACAATCAGACGACCCAGAATATGACGGACCAAAACTGAACTTGGTGTACTATAACCAACAGACGGATTCTTTCCATTAAATTGAATAACGGAAACGAAAGAGTGCCTCCCTGGTTCCGGAGATACGCCACTACTGTCGAATTAAAGGACAGGAATTTGGGCATGCGTTTCTGAATAATGTTCATGCAATGACATAAAGCAAGCCTAAAAAACATTATTCCGCGGAAGTTAAACTGATAGCTAAAAGACTGCGGAACCCAAAGACCCTGGCACTTCGAATCCGTAGGGATCAGTATATATCCCAATCTGTTTGACTGGCAACCGTCATAACAGCCACACTCGGGTCCGGCAACTGCGGCGGCACTCTCTGAGTCAACCACCAAATGTTTGCCCCAGTCTGAATCTCTTGTAACATTAGATAGACAAGAGAATGTGTAAATCAAGCAATTCATGGACTGCCGGAAAGTTGCCGTCGAAGAGAAGCTCCTCCGAGAACGAAGCGACTCTGAGAGAGTTCTTAACCTACTATCCACGCGTGGATGTAGCTAGGGCTGCATCACGTCTAACCAACTCCAATCAGCCACTGAAGGGCGGAGTTATACGTGAACAAACTACTGCCCTCAAAAGAAATTACATTGAGAATAATATCCCGTAAATCTTTTCTTGAAGACGTAATGATAACGCCTCAGTAAGGCGGATTACGTATAATAAAGCGTCTAAGTTAAGTCTACTATACATAATGTCGTTCCCAACATTGAAATTGGAAAAGACATAAACGGCGAAAAAGAATATATATGCAGTCTTTAATCACACCGTCTAGACGCGTATGAACTCTCGGTATGCCCTGCTCTGCCAAAATAAACTATATGTAAAAAAGATAAAATGGCAGAAATGAGCCACGCGGACAAGAAACTAAACTATCATGCTTAGTAGCAGGCTTGTATATATATATAAATATATAGCGTCGAAAAATAAAACACATGTTGTAATGACAATATTGGACTGCGTCGGTAAGTCAGGGACAAAGTCCCTGTACCGATCGAAAAATCCGAGTCCAATGACGCTATAAGTCTCTTATCCAAGATCGCAGCAATGAAGTCCGAAAAATAATCACTGGAAGAAATGCCAGAAGATATGAAAGGCATCTTCCGATACTACTAAAGGGAAAACTCGAAATCTTTCGAATCCCTTTCGCCATCCTGTCGGACCCTATAAAGCGTTCGGTCGTCCGTAGCTTGATGCAACCGCAGACCGCACCGACCCAGCGCCGTCGGATAATTCCTGATTCGACCGAGAAACTGTCAATTGCTGGGATGCTGCGAAACAACTGTGCTAACTCGGATAGCACGTCCGTCACTGAGGCCTGAGGAGCAGCGGTCTTACGATGCATTGCCGCAGGAAGCTCCGAGATCGTTACCCCGTGCATACTTCCAATATGCGAGCGAACGGAGTGTATAGGCCTCGTGTCCCTTGGCTACCGGATGGCGCGACCTATTCGCTGTGGAATCACTGAATGCCGAAACTGATCGGATACTCGAGGTCACGTAGCCAATGTGCGGTCGTGTGCCCTGCTGTGAGGATGAGGAAGCATTAAAGACAGTCTCTCGGACTGTCAATATAACGGAGCGTCCCGAGCAACGGACATATGCTCCGAATGTAAAATATCTGAACCACAACATGCGGTCCCCTATGTTGTTGGCTTCCTCCGATCTGTCCTCAATCTGCCGTCACTGGGTGAGTACTAAAGTAATTAAAGTGCTCGCATCACCCAAATCTCCTTCCTAGACCGCAACGGACGAACCCGGCAGCCGAACCATTCGATGAATGTACGCTACACCGGGTGAGCTAGCGAATGTCACTCCGTAAGCGATAGACATATTCCATGAGCACTTATTGCCGCTAACTCTTCATTAACTATGACGACAGAGGCACACTTTTGAAAGACATCTCCATAATTCTTCGAACAAGAAACCAGAAATGCTTGGATAGCAAGCATAAAATAATAATATATATAGCGTCGTTCAATAATTCGAAAGTTTGTGTGACATTATTGGACTATGTCGGAACTGAGGGACGATGTCCCTGAACCGAACCAAAAATTTCTAAGTCCACCGACGCTATCGGTTTCTTATCCGGCATCGCAGCATATGTTGTTCCGAAAGGGAAAGCTTGAAATCCTCCGAATCCCTTTCGGTATCCCGTCGGACCGGATGAAACTTTCGGACGTCCGTACCCGCTTCCGCGGAGCGTCCCGACCCAGCATCGTCGGATAAAATATATGCGACAGATTCAGTTGATGCTGGGATGCTGCGATAAACTGT
Organism: Pictodentalium vernedei; assembly: GCA_031216915.1. Lineage (NCBI taxonomy): Eukaryota > Metazoa > Mollusca > Scaphopoda > Dentaliida > Dentaliidae > Pictodentalium > Pictodentalium vernedei. The sequence goes on from CM062296.1 coordinate 297,611,224, forward strand.
GCTATTAAGGAAAGCACGTCCGTTCCCGAGGCCTGTGCAGTAGCGGACTTACGATGCATTGCCGCTGGAAGCTCCGTGTACGTTGACTCCCGCACACTTCCTATGCGAACGTCCGGAGTCTGCAGGCCTCGAGTCCCCGGCTACCGACCCAGCGCTGTCGGATAATTCTCGATCCGACACCCTTTCTGTCGGCTGCTGGGATGCTGCGATAAGCTGTGCTATGTGCACAAGAATGTCCGGCGTCGAGACCTGCGGAGGCGCAGTCTATCGCTGCTTCGCCGAGGGCAGCTCCGCATCAGATGGCTCCCGCATACTTCCTATGCGAACGTCCGGAGTCCATCGGTCTCGAATCCCTGGCTGCCGGATGGTGTGACCTGGTCGCCGAAGAATCCTTGATCGGCGAAGCTGGTAATATATCGGCGGTCACGCAGCCAAGGTGCGGTCGAGTGCGCTGACGAGAAGAGGAAGCCTTAGCAGTCTCAGCGGACTGCCTATACAACGGAGCGTCCCGAGCGACGGACGTATGCTCCGCTAACGACACATTTGTACCACAACATCTGGGGCCAGATGTTGTTGAACGAGAGAGGGGCCTCTCTCGCTTGCCGTCCGGATGGACCGGAACGAGCTATGAACCGGACTAAAAGGCTTCCTCCGTTCTCCCTCCGATCCGCCGTCACTGGGTGTGCATTAAGTTAATTTTATAGTGCTCGCATCACCCCAAAATTCCTTCTAGACCGCAACGGACGAACCCGGCTGCCGAACCATTCGGTGAATGGACGCTACACCGGGCGAGCTAGCGGACGTCAAAGGCCGTCGAACCTACTAGGGTCCTCTTAGGCAATTGGCGTATTACATGAGCACTTTTCCGCTAGCCCTTCATTAATTGTGACGACGGAGGCACACTGTTGGAAGACATCACAGATACATCACCCTAATCTTGATCGTCTGAAATAGAAATTGATAAAGTAGAGTGACCCTGCGGGGAAAGGACCGGAGTGTCCAAATCCCCAACAACATACCGTGACATACGCTTCCCATATTGTCATCGAAATCATACGATACAGAACAGGAGTTAATGCGAGTACACTGACCACATATAGAATGATAATAAGGTCAGAGGAAGACTTCCTCTTAAAACAATTGATCAATATCCTTTCAATGTGAAAAGAAAACAAGTCCTGGTACTCGCACTAACCCCTGGCAAAATACATAATAATAATATGATCCATTAATATAGAAAAAATAATTGAAATCAAAATATTTTGAAAAAATATTTTTTCAGAACAGCCCAAGTTTCTGAAAAGTAACGTTGAGCCCCAATGGATCCCAAGCCTAAGTGTGGAAAAAAAATTTAAAAATATTTTAAACAATTTATTCAACACTTACGAACAATAATAATGTATCTAGTTATGATTAAAATAACATAAAGATATTATTATTTAGAAATCCCCCCCCCTCACACAGAGGGCTGTTGTAAATGTAAACAATGAGTGTAAAAACACTAAAATAAGACTCCAGGCACCCAGGCCCGAAATCAGTTACCAAAAATACACCATCTGATGCAAAACAGAGACTTCCAGGGAAGAAACTGCAGAACATCAGATGGTAGATGCAGAACACAATGCCTAACCACCCGTAGGTGAAGACGTAAACATGGGGAAAGAACAGAATTCATTCTGTTATTCAGCTAAAACTCCCAAGAAATTTTAGTAATAATAATTACATAAACTATGCCAAAAGCATGGGAGAATAGCAAGGGGGAACTTAAAGGACAGGGAGAGAGGAAAAACACTTGAAAAAACAGTGTAACTAAATAATCAGAATGACAACAAAATGGCTGCTGCCTTGAAAATAGGTAACTTAACATAATTTCATTAAAAAATTTTAAGTTACAGCCCTGATAATATTCTGTCACACATTCTTTTCCTCTCCTCCTTTTCTATCATCCTTAGAATCACCATTTCACTAATATTTATGTGTCTGGCATCATTTAAACTGAGATTTAAAAGCACAAAGATCAGTCAGATGTTAACTGATGAAGGGCCAAACTTAGAATAATAAATGGCGCCAATTTCGGAACGTCCTTGACACTGCGCATGCGCAGTAGGGGCGAAGTGTAGAGGGCCTTTCGGGACATGTTTTCTTTAGTTTTAGATGCAAATTTTGGGGATTGGGGGGCAAAATTTGTGTTTGGCCCTATATTTTAAGAGTTAGCACCAGCTATGTCTGGGTCATTGGTACAGTATAAAAATTTAGTTATTCAAGAATTTTTTTTGCAAGTGTCGTCTGCTTTTCATGTTAGGTAAAGGGTTAACTTTGAAAAAAATCTGCAATAGTTTGCACGGCATCACTAGCCACAAAAAAAAACTGTCTGTAAGTATCTAGATTAGGTTCACCCAAACTTCCCTCTGATCATTCTTAGGGGTTCTAGGGGGATCAGTTACTGAGCCTATTCAGTCAGTCAAAAACATAAATTAGAGTAACAAATGAATAAAGTTCATCTAATCTATGTTGTGTTCTCATTGTCACATTTTCTCCCTTATTGACTTGTCTAGTAGACGAGTCAATAAGGGAGAAAATCAGAACATGACATATTCGATCCTTTTCCAGATTAACTAAGTGATGACAGTCCATAGAGGTCACCAGTCCACTTCCTCCCAGTAAAATAGTTTAATTAGTTTGTGCACAAAACACTGTAAAGCTGTTCGGCCAGTTTTTGCTGGGTTTTTCAGTTTGGCTTTCCATTTGCCATAAAAACCAGAACAAAACTGGAAAATAAAAAATAATGCCCCACTCTAAAAAAATATCAGCAATTTCTGCAATTATAGCATCATAATTATAATACATACTATTCCTAACTCCTGAATAATATTGTAAACTTTGTTCATCACAACAGCACTGTCTGTATCTGCATGTTGTTTATACACCTGCTGTAGTTGTATATACCTCTCTGAGTCTGCCGTCATGTCGGGTATTGTACCTCTAAGGGGTAAAGCACCTGTGAATTAATGAAATAGGTAAGAAACATTAGAAGAAACATTCAGTAAGCTGTCAACAGAGGTTTCTGCTTAACCGGTTCTGAGGAAATGTCCACAAAATGCAATCATGAATGTTCCAACCATTTTACCTGAAAATCAGAAATTTACCAGGGATAGCCAAAATTGAAGTGTTGATGAGATTTCTGTTACTTCAACTCCTTGCATGTGGCTAGTGGATATTCCTTCCCAAGACAGCTTTTCACTACAATATGTATGTTTTGGGCACTTTTAACTAAATTTTTCCCTGTAAATTAACCCTTTACCTAATTATTCGGCTGCATTTGCCTGTAAAGTTAAAAAATTTATAGTAATTTATATATTTTTTATACTTACCAATGACCCAGACATAGCTGGTGCTAACTCTTAAAATATAGGGCCAAACACAAATTTTGCCCCCCAATCCCCAAAATTTGCATCTAAAATCAAAGAAAACATGTCCTGAAAGGCCCTCCACACTTCGCCCCTACTGCGCATGCGCAGTGTCAAGGACGTTCCGAAATTGGCGCCATTAATCATTCTAATAACCAGTGCCTGGTAAGCGCTATGTACTCAGCGGGGAGGCAAGAGTTCCCAACTCCTGGGAGGGCCATCCCCGTCTGGGTCATTGGTAAGTATAAAAAATATATAAATTACTATAAATTTTTTAACATTTTTATACTGTACCAATGACCCAGACATAGCTGAATAGTAAAAAGGCTGGAGGGCCAAGGACATAGAGCAAAATGGAATACGCTCAATAAAATAAAATAGAGTCATCCCCTGTAGGGAAAAAGAAGTAATAGGCCTTACATGTATCTTTCTTATTTATGATAAATTAGAAAGATACAACACCTTCCAAAATTGAGCTTCATACATCCATGTACTCTATTAATATCCAATATAATCCTTATACTAATAATTTTTAAAGTAAGCCAATAAATCAAGTAAGTCTAGAGAATAGAGACTCTTATACTCCTAAAAGTGTCTGAGGATTGCATAATCATGTCCGTTGACATATGCAATATTCATAAGCTATACTTTAAAAACTAAGACTTGAATGAATTTTAAAAACCTAAACTTCTCCCTAAACAACCATCCCAATAACAGCTCAGAATTACTAACTCCGGAGGAGGTATCCCCTTGTTTTCATAGTAAAACAGGTGACCCAAGGGAACACCCTCCCCCCCCCCCCCTTTTTCTTGCCCTGGGTCAAATAGCCCAGAGCGAAGAGGGCAGCCGAACGGAGACACTGCCGAAACAGACAGCCTACCTAGCTATAGTAGCAACTGTTAAGTGAATGACATTCTGAGCAGTAGATAACAGACCTAACAATAGAGGCCTCCAGAAATGGACTCGATATTTCTGAGATAAAATTCATGAATGTGGATGGCTGAGCGCAATGAGCAGCCTTCAAAAATCTATAATAGCGACACTATTAATGTAAGCCCAAGAAGTAGAAGAACTCTTACTTCATGAGCCGAAATCTTAAGCACAACTGCTAAGTCAATGATATACCATAAGCAGTACCGATAGTTAATAGAATCTATTAACAATAAAATGGAGCGTAACGTCCTTCTACTAGACATCAAAGACAGAAGAAGTTTACGCCCATAGTAATAAACAGATATCTGTTTATAAATACATAAACTGTACCCGGAAAGAGTAAAGGCCTATGCCCATACGAAGACGGAAGGACCTTAAAATAATAGGTTCCGGATAATAGGAGCCTAACTCTTATGCAACAATCCAACCTAAATAGTAACGGAAGTAGTGATTCCGAAACTACGAAAGTGAAAATCATCCATCGATAGTGCATGAAACTCACTGACTCTACAGTAAAAGAGAAACCAACAGAATTACGGTCTAAAAGGTCAGAATTTGAAAACTACTGTTTCCAGAGGCTCAAATGATTACTTAGCTAAATAAGAACCGAAGTTAAAATCCATATAGGAATTTAATCTAAAGATTCTAAGTCTATTTATCAAAAAGTTACTAACTGACTTAGATAAAGAGACAAGAGACTCAATTGTAAACTATCGTAGAGTGCATAGGTATGAGGTAACATAAACCTATAACCTAAATAATAACAGGCTGCAGTAGATCTTGTGAAACAAGTATATTAAAAAATAGCAATGAGTAGTATGGAGGGATCCACAATATGAACATAATGATCCCTACACCACGACGGAAGAGCCTCTACTTTAGCCGCATAGAATAGCGAAGAAGAGGATCTCCTATAGTAAGAAATCGCGTCCAAAGCTCATCCAGTACAGTGCTTACAATGCAATACGGACCACACAACGGAATACATGAAGGTTGCGACCTTGCGGGTTGTGATAAAGATGACACGATTTACCCAGTGAAAAAAGATCCTCACATAGAGGAAGATTTCACGTTAAGACCCACAGTAGACAAGAGAGTAAATTACCCATGATCTCTGTGAAGATAGAAATGCTATCAACAGAAATGTATTGTGGTTGTTTATCTTAGCAATACCTGCTGAAACAACAGCGCCGGAGGATACGCGTATCCTATCATTCCGTCCTATAGATCAATAGAGCGTTAACAACATTAGCTCAGAGATCTGGACAAGCCAACACATACGTCTGCAATTGATTAGCAAGCTGTGTCATAAATAAATCATCATTGGGCGCTCCCATAGATAGCAAATCTGATTGAATACTTGTTTGTTGAGAGTCCATTCTGACAGCAACAAGCGACCCGTAAGAGAACGGGAGTCCGATAAAACAATCAGACGACCCGGAATATGACGGACCAAAACTGAACTTGGTGTACTATAACCAACAGACGGATTCTTTCCATTAAATTGAATAACGGAAACGAAAGAGTGCCTCTCTGGTTCCGGAGATACGCCACTACTGTCGAATTAAAGGACAGGAATTTGGGCATGCGTTTCTGAATAATGTTCATGCAATGACATAAAGCAAGCCTAAAAAACATTATTCCGCGGAAGAAAACTGATTGCTAAGAGACTGCGGAACCCAAAGACCCTGGCACTTCGAATCCGTAGGGATCAGTATTATATCCCAATCTGTTTGACTGGCAACCGTCATAACAGCCACACTCGGGTCCGGCAACTGCGGTGGCACTCTCTGAGTCAACCACCGAATGTTTGCCCCAGTCTGAATCTCTTGTAACACTAGATAGACAAGAGAATGTGTAAATCGAGCAATTCATGGATTGCCGAAAAGTTGCCGTCGAAGAGAAGCTCCTCCGAGAACGAAGCGACTCTGAGAGAGTTCTTAACCTTACTATCCACGCGTGTGGATGTAGCTAGGGCTGCGTCACGTCTAACCAACTCCAATCAGCCACTGAAGGGCGGAGTTATACGTGAACAAACCACTGCCCTCAAAAGAAATTACATTGAGAATAATATCCCGTAAATCTTTTCTTGAAGACGTAATGATAACGCCTCAGTAAGGCGGATTACGTATGATAAAGCGTCTAAGTTAAGTCTACTATACATCATGTCGTTCCCAACATTGAAATTGGAAAAGACATAAACGGCGAAAAAGAATATATGCAGTCTTTAATCACACCGTCTAGACGCATATGAACTCTCGGTATGCCCTGCTCTGCCAAAATAAACTATTCGTATAAATGATAAAATGGCAGAAATGAGCAACGCGGACAAGAAACTAAACTATCATGCTTGGTAGCAGGCTTGTATATATATATATATAGCATCGAAAAATAAAACACATGTTATAATGACAATATTGGACTGCGTCGGTAAGTCAGGGACAATGTCCCTGAACCGATCGAAAAATCCGAGTCCAATGACGCTATAAGTCTCTTATCCAAGATCGCAGCAATGAAGTCCGAAATAACAATCACTGGAAGATAATGCCAGAAGACATGAAAGGCATCTTCCGATACTACTAAAGGGAAAACTCGAAATCTTTCGAATCCCTTTCGCCATCCTGTCGGACCCTATAAAGCGTTCGGTCGTCCGTACCTGATGCAACCGCGGACCGCACCGACCCAGCGCCGTCGGATAATTCCTGATTCGACCGAGAAACAGTCAATTGCTGGGATGCTGCGAAACAACTGTGCTAACTCGGATAGCACGTCCGTCACTGAGGCCTGAGGAGAAGCGGTCTTACGATGCATTGCCGCTGGAAGCTCCGTGATCGTTACCCCGTGCATACTACCAATATGCGAGCGAACGGAGTGTATAGGCCTCGTGTCCCTTGGCTACCGGATGGCGCGACCTATTCGCCGTGGAATCACTGAATGCCGAAACTGATCGGATACTCGAGGTCACGTAGCCAATGTGCGGTCGTGTGCCCTGCTGTGAGGATGAGGAAGCATCAAGGACAGTCTCTCGGACTGTCAATATAACGGAGCGTCCCGACCGACGGACATATGCTCCGAATGTAAAATATCTGAACCACAACATGCGGTCCCCTATGTTGTTGGACGAGAGAGGGACCTCTCTCGCTCACAGCCCGGACGGACCTGGACAAGCCAGGAACCGGACTAACAGGCTTCCTCCGATCTGTCCTCAATCTGCCGTCACTGGGTGAGTACTAAAGTAATTAAAGTGCTCGCATCACCCAAATCTCCTTCCTAGACCGCAACGGACGAACCCGGCAGCCGAACCATTCAATGAATGTACGCTACACCGGGTGAGCTAGCGAATGTCACTCCGTAGGCAATAGACATATTCCATGAGCACTTATTGCCGCTAGCTGTTCATTAACTATGACGACAGAGGCACACTTTTGAAAGACATCTCCATAACTCTTCGAACAAGAAACCAGAAATGCTTGGTTAGCAAGCATAAAATAATAATATATATAGCGTCGTTCAATAATTCGAAAGTTTGTGTGACATTATTGGACTATGTCAGAACTGAGGGACGATGTCCCTGAACCGAACCAAAAATTTCTAAGTCCACCGACGCTATCAGTTTCTTATCCGGCATCGCAGCATTCTGGTCCGACGAAAGAAGCTGTAGAAGACCAAGTCAGATGACATACACAACAGCATATGTTGTTCCGAAAGGGAAAGCTCGAAATCCTCCGAATCCCTTTCGGTATCCCATCGGACCGGATGAAACTTTCGGACGTCCGTACCCGCTTCCGCGGAGCGTCCCGACCCAGCATCGTCGGATAAAATATATGCGACAGATTCAGTTGATGCTGCGATAAACTGTGCTATTAAGGAAAGCACGTCCGTTCCCGAGGCCTGTGCAGTAGCGGTCTTACGATGCATTGCCGCCGGAAGCTCCGTGTACGTTGACTCCCGCACACTTCCTATGCGAACGTCCGGAGTCTGCAGGCCTCGTGTCCCTGGCTACCGGATGGTGTGACCTGGTCGCCGAAGAATCCTTGATCGGCGAAGCTGGTACTATATCGGCGGTCACGCAGCCAAGGTGCGGTCGTGTGCGCTGACGAGAAGAGGAAGCCTTAGCAGTCTCCGCGGACTGCCTATACAACGGAGCGTCCCGAGCGACGGACGTATGCTCTGCTTGCGACACATTTTGTACCACAACATCTGGGGCCAGATGTTGTTGAACGAGAGAGGGGCCTCTCTCGCTTGCCGTCCGGATGGACCGGAACGAGCTATGAACCGGACTAAAAGGCTTCCTCCGTTCTCCCTCCGATCCGCCGTCACTGGGTGTGCATTAAGTTAATTTATAGTGCTCGCATCACCCCAAACTGCCTTCTAGACCGCAACGGACGAACCCGGCTGCCGAACCATTCGGTGAATGGACGCTACACCGGGCGAGCTAGCGGACGTCAAAGGCCGTCGAACCTACTAGGGTCCTCTTAGGCAATTGGCGTATTTACATGAGCACTTTTCCGCTAGCCCTTCATTAATTGTGACGACGGAGGCACACTGTTGGAAGACATCACGGATACATCACCCTAATCTTGATCGTCTGAAATAGAAATTGATAAAGTAGAGTGACCCTGCGGGGAAAGGACCGGAGTGTCCAAATCCCCAATAACATACCGTGACATACGCTTCCCATATTGTCATCGAAATCATACGATACAGAACAGGAGTTAATGCGAGTACACTGACCACATATAGAATGATAATAAAGTCAGAGGAAGACTTCCTCTTAAAACAATTGATCAATATCCTTTCAATGTGAAAAGAAAACAAGTCCTGGTACTCGCACTAACCCCTGGCAATCAAAATACATAATAATAATATGATCCATTAATATAGAAAAAATAATTGAAATCAAAATATTTTGAAAAAATATTTTTTCAGAACAGCCCAAGTTTCTGAAAAGTAACGTTGAGCCCCAATGGATCCCAAGCCTAAGTGTGGACAAAAATTTTAAAAAAATTTTAAACAATTTATTCAACACTTACGAACAATAATAATGTATCTAGTTATGATTAAAATAACATCAAGATATTATTTTTTAGAAATCCCCCCCTCACACAGAGGGCTGTTGAAAATGTAAACAATGAGTGTAAAAACACTAAAATAAGACTCCAGGCACCCAGGCCCGAAATCAGTTACCAAAAATACACTATCTGATGCAAAACAGAGACTTCCAGGGAAGAAACTGCAGAACATCAGATGGTAGATGCAGAACACAACGCCTAACCACCCGTAGGTGAAGACGTAAACATGGGGAAAGAACAGAATTCATTCTGTTATTCAGATAAAACTCCCAAGAAAATTTAGTAATAATAATTACAAAAACTATGCCAAAAGCATGGGAGAATAGCAAGGGGGGACTTAAAGGACAGGGAGAGAGGAAAACACTTAAAAAACAGTGTAACTAAATAATCAGAATGACAACAAAATGGCTGCTGCCTCGAAAATAGGTAACTTAACATAATTTCATTAAATTTTAAGTTACAGCCCTGATAATATTCTGTCACACATTTTTTTCCTCTCCTCCTTCTCTATCCTCCTTAGAATCACCATTTCACTAATATTTATGTGTCTGGCATCATTTAAACTGAGATTTATAAGCACAAAGATCAGTCAGATGTTAACTGATGAAGGGCCAAACTTAGAATGATTAATGGCGCCAATTTCGGAACGTCCTTGACACTGCGCATGCGCAGTGGGGGCGAAGTGTGGAGGGCCTTTCAGGACATGTTTTCTTTGATTTTAGATGCAAATTTTGGGGATTGGGGGGCAAAATTTGTGTTTGGCCCTATATTTTAAGAGTTAGCACCAGCTATGTCTGGGTCATTGGTACAGTATAAAAATATTCAGCCGCATCTGCCTGCATAAGATGAAAATTCAGCAGTTGAAAAAATATTATTTTTCAAAAAATTTCAACAAAACGATATCATGTGACCCCTCATTGTATGGTTTTATTGAACGTTTTTGAAAAATTTGAAAAAATATTTAAAATAATAAATTTTGATATTGTCTGGGTTGGGTAAAGGGTTAAACCAATATTTTGACAGATGATTTCCTTAGTTACATGTCCGAGAATTTTCCATCAAAATCTAGTCATCGCTACATGGGAGCATCAACAGGTTTGATGGAAATAGTTAAATTATATACTCAGTGGGTTAACAGCTAAACATAATGAAATCTGATGTCCGAAACATATGAAAGAAGAACTAAACAATTATTCAAGCAAAATCAATATCTTTTACCAAAAATTGACTTAAGTTTAGAATGAATAAGATGGTTAATAATTAAAATACTGCTTTCAAAACTCAGGATATAATTGCATAAAAAATGGCACTGTTGCTGTAATCCTGGCTCTAGTCAGCTGTCATAATACACATGCATTTTTTCTTCACAAACCTTAACTGGGAAGGCTAAAATGCCAATTTGTATGGGCTCTATGAACTGCCGAAGCAAAATGCAATTTCGCCGATGCAACATTAATTTGCCTTGGCCATTTTGTAGCCAAGCCAAGTCTTCCTAATTAACGGGGCAGAATATTTAATCTTGTACATCTTTTTTGTCAAGGACCTATAGGCAATGTCAGACTATAATTTGCACTTTCTTGTGAGTGGGTTTGTTCCCTAATTTCTCTGAGACTGTTGACATTTAACAAAGTTAGCCAATACAGCAATGTATCAACAAAGTCAACATTGAGCAGTTTTGCACATGTACATGCAGAATGGAATTGAAAGATGACCCTAGCTATCCCAATGTATACTGAAACTACCAAACCTGTATCTGACAAACTACTGTATTCATCTTCTAACCACTTCTTTGCTTCCCAACACTTTAGGTCTGCACAATCAACTTTGTTCCTCAATTCAACACTGCGTTTTCACTTAACTCTTAAGGCCTATTTTCGACTTTACAACCTCAAAATAGGTGCACTTATCATGCCATCATGATGAGGTTCTGCTGACAATAGGTACATTATCTAGGCAGTGGTTTCTATTTACAGTCTTGGCTGCCTGTTAAGGCAGCCAAGACTTGACTAGAAATCACTGCTTAGCCACTGAACGTTTTAAGGCTGTGGGCTGGTGGGAATCTCAGGATACTTGTCCAGACCCTTAAGGGTTAATAGTGTTTCCGTTTTCCCACCACAATTTGTTTCTTACAGAGTTTACATGTGGCAAATGTCTTTTTATCTGTTTTTCGGAGTACTTCCACACAGAACTTTTATCATCATTTCCAAAAAACCTTGGTCATAATTTTAAGTCAAATAATGACAATCATACATGTTCTTAACATCTGAATGGGAATTACAATCGAGTAAGATTCCAAAGCAAATTTCAAATACCATATCATGTGAATCCTCATTGCAACAAGCTCTTCATGTTGTTCCAATAGGGGATTACATGCATCTTGCTGAAAAACTTTTTCAATGTATTCATCTATTTATTGGTGCTTTAGGTCACATACAATGGCTAATCGTGACTGCAACATGGAGTTAAGTGAAGTTTAGTGAATTGTTACACCCATGTCACCCATTCTAGAGGACTTCCATCCCAAGCAATGAAGACTTGGTCCTATTTTACCAGTATAAAACAGCACTGCTTCACTTCAAGGGGTTCCTGCAAGGGGCAAACTTTGTAAATTACATGAGCAGATGCACCCGTTCATTAGGTAAAGGGTGTACAAAATACCCCTTATAATTCAGACTAATCCTCTAAACAATGTTTCCTAGATGTCATACTCTACACTGAATTTTTCATCAACTTGCAGAAACGATGACTTAATTTTACAAGACACTGAGGAAGATGTTTAGCAGATTAACCCTTTACCTAACGTAACGGCCAAAACCGGCCAGCGCTATTCTCAAAAATCACCAATTAATTTTCATTATTTTTTTCATTTTTTGTCTCAAAAACATAGGTTATGACCCCTTGTTGGAACGAGCTCGTTGAGCTCGTTCCAACGAGGGGTCATAACCTATGTTTTTGAGACAAAAAATGAAAAAAGTTAAAAAATTTATAGTAATTTATATATTTTTTATACTTACCAATGACCCAGACTTAGCTGGTGCTAACTCCACAAAAACCAGGGCCAAACACAAATTTTGCCCCCCAATCCCCAAAATTTGCATCCAAAACAAAAAGAAATCATGTCCTAAAGGACCTCCATAGTACGACTCTACTGTGCATGCGCAGTGACGCAGTCGTCCCGAAATTGGCGCCAAATATCATTCTTACTGGCAGTGCCTGGTCAGCGCTATGTACTCAGCGGGGAGGCAAGAGTTCCCAACTCAGGGAGGGCCATCCCCGTCTGGGTCATTGGTAAGTATAAAAAATATATAAATTACTATAAATTTTTTAACATTTTTATACTGTACCAATGACCCAGACTTAGCTGAATAGTAAACAGGCTGGAGGGCCTAGGACATAGAGGAAAATCCAATAAGCTCAATTATAAAATAAAGAGGTAACCCCTTAAGGAGAAAAGGAGTATTAGGCTTTACATGTATCTTTCTTATTTAATATTTAAATTAGAAAGATACACTACCCTTAATAATTGAGCACAATAACATTCATGTTCTCTATTAACATCCAGTATAACCTTTATACTAATTATTTTTAAAGCAAGCCAATAAATAAAGTAGTCCAGAGAATTGAGACTCTTTATAATCATTTAAAAGTGTCCGAGTATTGTATATTAAAGCCCGTTTGACACTTGACATATACAAATGCTTCACACCGAGCTACACTTTAAAAATAAGACATGAATGAAATTAAACATTAATATTACACTTTAAAACCATCCCGGAAGCGACTCAGAAATACTGTCTTGGAGGAGGCATTCCCTTGCTTTTCACTATAAAGCAGGTGACCTAAGGGAACACCCGCCCCCCCCCCCCCCCCTTCCCCTTGCCCTGGGTCAAATAGCCCAGAGCGAAAAGGGCAGCCGGACGGAGTCACTGCCGGAACAGAAAGCCTGCATAACTATAGTTGCAACTGTTTAGTGGACGACATTCTGAGCAACAGATAACGGACCTAAACAATGCAGGTCTCCAGAAATGGACTCAATATTTCTGAGATAAAAATTAGTAAATGTGGATGGCTGAGACCAATAAGCAGCCTTCATTAAATCTGTAATAGCAACACTATTAGCATAAGCCCAGGAAGTAGAAAGAGCTCTTACTTCATGAGCAGAAATCTTAAGCACAGACTGCTGAGAAGAAGATAAATCTTCATACGCAGTACGGATAGTTAACTGAATCCATCTAGCAATAGAATGGACTGAAATGTCCTTTCTATTAGGCATCAAAGACAGAAAGAAACGTTTCCGTCCCTTTCTGATGAACTGAGATCTCTGTTTATAGATACGTAGTGCTCTAACAGGACAGAGTAAAGGCCTACGCCCGTCTGAAGACGGAAGAGCCTTAATAACAATAGGTTCCGGATATTTATTAGGAGCCTGATTCTTAGCTAAAAAACCGACATTAGTAGTGAAGGTGATAGTGTTCCCAACACTACGATAATGAGAATCATCCACCGATAGTGCATGAAGCTCACTGACTCTTCTGGCAGAAGAGAAAGCTAAGAGAAAAGCTGTCTTATAAGATAAGAATTTGAAATCTACTGTCCCAAGAGGTTCAAATGGCTTTTCCTTCAATTTAAGGAGAACCCAAGCTAAATTCCACTTAGGAATTAATCTAAGAGTTCTGGGTCTATTTATCGAAAAGTTTCTAACCAATTTCGATAAAGAGACATTAGATCCAATTTGTAAACTATCATGATGTGCATAGGTATCAGATAACATAGATCTATAACCCTTTATAGTAACAGGTTGCAGTTTGATTTCGTCAAACAAGTATACTAGAAAGTTAGCAATGTCTGGTATAGAGGGATCAAATATATCAACAGAATGATCCCTACACCAACGACGGAAAACCTTCCACTTAGCCGCATAGTTTAGCGAAGAGGAGGTCCTCCTACAGTTAGAAATCGCGTCCACTGCTCGTCCTGTAAAGTGCTTGCCATGCAAGAAGGACCGCACAACGGAAAAACGTGAAGGTTGAGACCTTGCGGGTTGTGATGTAGTTGGCGCGATTTCCCCTGCCAAAGAAGATCCTCTCGTGGAGGGAGCTTCCGCGGTAGGTCCCACAACAGACACCTGAGTAGATTTATCCACGGTCTCTGTGGCGACAGAGATGCTACCAACAGAATCTTGCATTGAGATTGTTTTATCTTTAGCAATACTTGTTGAATTAACGGCGCTGGAGGATACGCATATCCTATCATTCCGTCCCAAGGGATCGATAGAGCGTCTACTGCAAATGCTCTTGGATCCGGACACGGGGACACATACGTCTGCAACTGATTGTTGAGATGTGTCGCAAATAAATCTATCATTGGCCGTTCCCATTGGTAGCAAATCTGATTGAATACTTGTTTGTTGAGAGTCCACTCCGACGGCAACAAGCGACCCTTTCGTGAAAGGGAGTCTGCTAGCACATTCAGACGACCCGGTATGTGACGGACCGAAAGAAGAACGTGATGTTCCAACGCAAACAGAAGGATTCTTTCCGTTAGATTGAACAACGGAACTGAATGAGTGCCTCCCTGATTCCGTATATACGCCACTACTGTCGTATTGTCGGATAGGATTTGGACATGAGCATCGTGAATAATGTCCATCCAGTGACGTAACGCAAGCCAAATTGACATCATTTCCTTGATGTTTATGTGCTTGCACAGGAATTGCGGATCCCAAAGACCCTGGCATCTCGAATCCGTTGGGATTAATGATGCACCCCAACCTGTTTGACTGGCATCCGTCATAATGGTAAAACTCGGATCCGGCAACTGCAGCGGAACTCCTTGAGTTAACCACTGAATGTTTGCCCAAGTCTGAATCTCTTGTTTCACTTGATCTGACAAGAGAACGTCTACATCGAGCGAATGAATTTTCACACTCCAATTCTGAGTCAGGAAAATTTGAAGAGGCCGTGTGCGTAGCCGTCCCATCGGAATGAGATCTGCGGCGGCTCCGCACAGACCTATCAGTCTCATAAATTCTCTCGCTGTGACTTTGTCTGTATTTAGACAATAGCGAGCGTAACAACTGACTAATTTCGCTCTGGTTAACGGCAGACGAACGAGATTGTTGTGCGTCTCGAAGCTCATTCCCAGATGAGTGAATGACTTGGACAGCACCAGATCCGACTTCTCCTCGTTTACTATGAAACCGAGACGTCGGAGCAATAGAAGAAGATTCTGAACATCGTTCTGAAGCGTTAACTCGTTGCCGTACCTCTGAAGAATGTCGTCCAGGTAGGCCGACGTTACCGCAGACGAATGAGCTCGGAAGTAGATCATTACCGAGTTCATTACCCGAGTGAAAGCCCAGGGTGCTAGATTCAATCTGAAGCACATGGCCCAGAACTGATACACCACTCCTAGGACTGCGAAGCGTAGATACTTTCGGAATGTCGGATGTACCATGACGTGAAAGTACGCATCTTTGAGATCTATGCTCGTTGCATAATCGTTCACCCGAATACTCGCTCTGACCGATCGAATCGTCTCCATATAAAACTTCGGAGCGACAATCAGCTTGTTTATCCAGCTCAAATCTATGACTGGACGGAACGAGCCGTCTGGTTTCGGAACCAGAAACAGATGGCTGTAGAATCCCAGCGATTCCTGGTTTTCTACGACCTCTACCGCGTTCTTCATTAAAAGAGACTGCACCTCTGATAGCAGAGCGTCTCTTTTCTGAGGGTTTGACGGAAGATGAGTCCACTTTGGACTTCGAGTTAATGGAGGCTTTCATTTGAAGGATATCTTTAGACCTTCCGAAGTCACTCCTCTCACCCACGGGTCGTCCGTAATCGACGCCCACTCTTGAGAAAAACTCGACAACCTTCCGCCAACCGGAACGCGATAGAGGTTTGAGCCATCACCTCCTGGATCTGCGAGGCCTGCGGTAGGAGAAACCACGTCTTCCACGACCCGCACCTCGCCTCGTCGACCTCGGGGCGTCCGACCGATTGTCCCGGCCTGAAGGACGTCCCGAACGAGAGTCGCTATCCTGACGGTCTCTCGAATAAGAGCTAGAGGACGCACCGGAACCTCTATAGGAACCTCTCTTGGGCGGATAAGACCCAGAAGTGCCCGCCTTATTCGTGTCTGCTGTATCCGACCTTTTAGGAGCGGATCTAAACAACAGAGAATCACTAGCTTTCTTTTTAATATTATCATAAATAGCGGAAAGCTTGCCGTCAAAGAGAAGATCTCCTGAGACCGAAGCGACTCTAAGAGAGTTCTTCACCTTAGAATCCACTAGTGTGGATGTAGACAGGGCTGCGTCACGTCTAACCAACTCCAGATTTGCCACTGAAAGGGCGGAGTTACACGTGGAATAAGCTACTGCCCTTGAAAGAAGTCTTAAGGAGGATTGTATATCCTGAAACTCTTCCCCTTGAAGACGCAGTGATAACGCCTTCGTAAGGTGATCTGCGTAAGATAAGGCATCTAAATTGGCTCTGTTAGACGCAATAGCTGTTTCCAACACTGCGGTTGGAATAGAAGCTGACGACGGTAATGATAGCTCTAAGTCTTCCGCCTCGTCGTCCATACGCAGAGGAACTCTAGGTATACCCTGACCTGCCGTGTCGAATTTATTCCTTGCATTAATGAAAGGCAGGTTGAGAGTATTTGCGGACAAGAAGCCTGCTTTCCCCGTCCTGGAAGCAAGTTTAAAAATAGCGTCGTTCAATAATTCAAATGTTCTTGCAACATTATTGGACTGCGACGGAAACTCGGGAGCGATGTCCCTGAACCGCTCGAAAAAATCAGAGTCCAATGACGCTATAATTCTCCTGTCCGGAAGCGCAGCAGTCTGGCCCGACGGAACAACTTGAGGAAGAAAGTGCCGGATGAAGTCCACGGCAGCTTTGTGTTGTTCCGAAAGGGATAGCTCCAATTCATCCGTATCCCTTTCACCATCCGGTCGGACCTCCCGATGTTCCCGGTCGTCCGCCCGCGATGCTTCGGCGGAGCGTACCGACCCAGCGCCGTCGGATAATTCTCGATCCGACACCGTCTCTGTCGGCTGCTGGGATGCTGCGATAAGCTGTGCTATCTGCACTAGAATGTCCGACGTCGAGACCTGCGGAGGAGCGGTCTTTCGCTGCTTTGCCGAGGGCAGCTCCGCATCAGATGGCTCCCGCATACTTTTCCTATGCGAACGTCCGGAGTCCATCGGTCTCGAATCCCTGGCTGCCGGATGGTGTGACCTGGTCGCCGAAGAATCCTTCATCGGCGAAGCTGGAAAAATATCGGAGGTCACGCAGCCAAGGTGCGGTCGTGTGCGCCGGCGAGAAGAGGAAGCCTTAACAGTCTCTGCGGACTGCTTATACAACGGAGCGTCCCGAGCGACGGACGTATGCTCCGCTAAAGACACATTTTGTACCACAACATCTGGTCCCAGATGTTGTTGTACGAGAGAGGGGCCTCTCTCGCTCGCGGCCCGGCTGGACCTGGACGAGCTAGGAACCGGACTAAAAGGCTTCCTCCGTTCTCGTTCACTATCCGCCGTCACTGGGTGTGCATCTATTATTTTTATAGTGCTCGCATCACCCAAAATTTCCTCTTGGACCGCATCGGACGAACCCGGCTGCCGAACCATTCGGTGAATGGACGCTACACCGGGCGAGCTAGCGGACGACATTTGTCTAATCTCCATGAGCACTTTTGCCGCTAGCTCTGTATTAATTGTGACGACGGACGCACACTTGAAGAAGATAACATGGAAACATCACCCTGTTCTGGTTCCTCTGAAATAGAAACTGAGAGAGTAGAGTGACCTTGTGGAGAAAGAGCCGGCATCGCTCTTTCTCCAGAAACAACATATCGTGACACACGTTTCCAATGTTTCTCATCCCAATGTTCACATACAGGACAGGGATTAATGCGAGAACACTGACTACAATTAATGCAATAATCATGAAAGTCAGAGGAAGATTTCTTCCTATTACAATTTGAACAAGTTCCCTTCATTGTGAAAGAACAACAATAAGTCCTAGTTACTCGCAAAAACCCCTGACACAAAGATACATAATAACATGATCCATTAATAAATGAAAAAACAATTGCAAAACAAAATAATTTTGAAAAAATATTTTTTCAGAGAAGCCCAAGTTGCTGAAAAGTAACGTTGAGCCCCGATGGATCCGATGGCAAAGTGTGGTCAAAAATTTTAAAATTATATAAAATAATTAATGAGACACTTTCGGATAATATAAATGTATCTTATAATGAGATAAACTACCACAAAGGCAAACAGCCCCCCTCAAAAAAGGCTGTTGCCAATGAAAACAAACAGTGTAAACACAGAAGAAAACATGACTCCAGGCACTGAAAAAACTGGCCCGGAATCAGTCATCAATTACACTCTATCTGATGCAAAACAGAGACTCCCAGGGGAGAATCTGCAGAACATCAGATGGAAGATGCAGAACACAAACGTTATACACCCATGGGTGAAAACGTAACTATGGGGAAAATAACAGAAAACATTCTGTAACCAAGCAACTCTCCCAGGGAATTTTTAGAAATGAAACTTCTCAAAAATATGCCAAAAGCATGGGAGAATTGCAAGGGGGGACTTTAGAAGGTTAGGGGAGAGGAAACACTGAATAAGCAGTGCAACAATTAGCAAGAATGACAACAAGAGGCGTTTGCCTCGAAAATAGGCAACTTAACATAATTTCAACAAAAAATTTTAAGTACAGCCCTGATTATTTTTTGCCACTTCTTTTTTCCTCTCCTCCTTCTATCCTCCTTAGAATCACATTTTCTCCAAGAATTACGTGTCTGGCATCCTTTAAACTGAGATTTACAAGCACAAAGATCAGTGAGATGTTGACTGATGAAGGGCCAAACAGAGAATGATATTTGGCGCCAATTTCGGGACGACTGCGTCACTGCGCATGCGCAGTAGAGTCGTACTATGGAGGTCCTTTAGGACATGATTTCTTTTTGTTTTGGATGCAAATTTTGGGGATTGGGGGGCAAAATTTGTGTTTGGCCCTGGTTTTTGTGGAGTTAGCACCAGCTAAGTCTGGGTCATTGGTACAGTATAAAAATTTAGTTATTCGAGAATTATTTTTGCAAGTGTCGTCTGCTTTTTAGGTTAGGTAAAGGGTTAAAAGGTTGCTTTTTTTACCCAACTTCCAAGAGTTAAAAGAACATCAAGGAATAGGAATATGATGAGGTATTGTAGGCTCATCAGAGAGGCCTTCAAATGAAACCAGTTTATTTCATACAGAACTGTGATCACAAAAACAGACAAAGCTTTTTGGATGGATTGCAACTGGATGATCCAATGGAAAGAATTACAGTCAGATTGTGACTGGGCTATCCAATCAAAATTCTCAGCCCTCTTTCCTTCCTGGGTACCTCAAAATTTCAGGAACAAAATTTAGGGACTTTCAAGGACCTTTTGGGGTTCAATTCAACTATTTTCATGTATCACGTTGTACCAAATTCATAGATTTTAAGTACCTTCAATATATGAATTACAACATTTGGTTACATGCACAGTACCAGCAGAAATAATTTGCTGGATCACCTCTAGAATATTTCTTTCATATTTGTTCTCTATTGGTACTTCTAAAGTTGTTCCTAGTACTGGCTAACTGCAAACATTTTCAAGTACCTTTAAAGACCTTTCGGGTTGCATGCCCATTTTCAAGTACTTTAAACACCTTGAAAATATTATTTTTTTAATTCAAGGACCTTTGGCTAATATGTCACAACAATGTAGATTCTCACTTGTCAAAAAAAATGCGAGAATACTGAAACTTAGATTTGATTTTGTTTGTTTTTCTTTTTGTAGGCTTGATTTAGCATTATTTTAATTCAGAAATCTTTATGCACTAGGGGAAATCTGATTGCAAAAGAGATCGTTTTGTGATAATAGTAGTGCAGACAATACACAAACTTTCAGTTACACTATTAAAAAAAACATTCTTGTTTCTCAGGCACCTCTCTTGACAGAGAAAAACTGCCTCACCACCTTTCTTTCTCCTGGAAATCTCTTCTATGACACTTGTAGGACAAATATTTAACCAACTATACCTTTTGATAGAGCTCACAGAGCTCTGTCAAACAAGATAAAGTTGGTTAAATTTTCAACTACATTATCGGAAATTTTCACTACTGAAAGTGTTGGTTTGCAACAAAATAATTTAAGTAGTTAAATTTCTGATTCCAACTATTTTCAGAACTGTTTTGTGAATAAACAAAAAAAAAAAGAAAAAGAAAAAATGCTTCCCTCCCTAATCATAAAATTGAGGAAAAATTGCCTGAAAAATTATAAATTTTAAGTAATTTGTATATTTTTTACACTTACCAATGGCCCAGACTAGCTGGCGCTAACTCAAAAAATTAAAATTTTTTAGTAAATTTTGTTTCTTAACATACCTACCACAATTGTTTACAATTGGCCGTAACATAAGTGCAAGCCCTACTTCGGAACTAACTCAAGCTTTTAGAAACTTTTCCAAACGAGTTGGAAAAGTACTAGAGTGCAAAAGCACGAAAAAGATCGAAAAAAGGGTCGAGCGAGACCAGCGCTCAAAATTACAGGTACTCTCTCTGCACACCTCTTGCGTTTACCGAGCGTATGCGCAACAACCGTGACGTCAATTCCATATTTCCGCCAATGAGAAGTTTGTGATTTAGCGGGGAGGCATCGATGTCAAAGATATCCCCAAGGAAGGTGGGCCTCCGGTAAACAATTGTGGGAGGTATGTAAAGAAACAAAATTTACTAAAAAATTTTAATTTCTTTTCAACCTACTCACAATTGTTTACAATTGGCTGAATAAACAATAGGAGGAGGTGAATCACAAAACCAATACCAACAAGAGTAGCAGAAAGAAGCAAGGATGGCAGAGAACAATAGCGAAACCTGTAATGAAAATATAGAGAAGGCACCTGAAAAGAACAAGGCTGAGAGAAGCACAACCTTGATAAAAACAATTTTAACGAGGGTGCACAACAGCCTGAGCAGCAACAAGAGAGCCTAAAGAATGAAGGTCCTCAGATTGCTGCTGAAGCTGAAGGTGGCAGAGATAAATGGAGGAGAAGGTAGAGGCATTCCTCCAGTAAGCT
Organism: Pictodentalium vernedei; assembly: GCA_031216915.1. NCBI lineage: Eukaryota > Metazoa > Mollusca > Scaphopoda > Dentaliida > Dentaliidae > Pictodentalium > Pictodentalium vernedei. The sequence continues at coordinate 297,632,770 of CM062296.1, forward strand.
GCATTCATAACATCCAGGAGCGAAACAGAATTAGAGAACGCCCAGGATGTAGATATGGCACAAACCTCATGAGCATTAAACCGGTTCGAAACAAGATCCGGCGCAGACAAGCGAGAATAAGCCAACTTGATTGCAAGACAGATCCACTTGGAAATAGAATGGGAAGAGATAGACTGCCTCTTAGGAATGAGAGACAGAAAGAATCTCTTCCGACCCCTCCGAATGAACTGAGTGCCAGTAATGTAAGTCTTGATCGCACAAACAGGACAAAGAAGAGGTCTCCGGCTATCGACAGCAGGAGAGCCCGAATGCAGATGGGAGGAGGTACTGAATCAGGAAATTGATTCTTAGCCAGAAAAGAGCAATCAGTAGTGAAGGTGACACTGTTAGCCTCATTTCTGAAGAAGGCAGAATCAACAGATAGCGAGTGAAGCTCACTGACTCGTCGAGCAGAAGCAAACGCTAGAAGAAAAGCCGTCTTATAGGTGAGAAAACGCATATCGGTCTCAGATAAAGGCTCAATTGGCGCCCCCTCCAAACAATGCAACACCCATGCCAAGTTCCACTTGGGTGTAAGACGCAAAACTCGAGGCCTCTTCAAAGAAAAGTGCCGAATGAGTTTGGAGAGAAAAAGATTACGACTGATGCACCACTTTCCCACATAAGACAAAGTATCAGAGAGCATAGACCGATAGCCCTTAATCGTAATAGGCTGGAGGCCCTTGGAGTCAAAAAGATATACCAGAAAATCTGCAATTTGAGCGATTGACGGATCACGGTAATCCACATTGTGATCTGCACACCAGCGGCAGAAAACCTTCCACTTCGCAGCATAAGTCATGCCAGTGGAATGTCGCCGCGATGCAGAAATGCACTCCACTGTTCGTCTCGAAAAACCTCTATGTCGGAGACTGGACCTGATAAAAGACAGGCGTGAAGGGACAGGCTCGCCAGGTTGTTGTGATACTTCCTGGGATACCCTGGGAAAGAAGATCGCGACGTAGAGGTAGACGAATCGGCCGATCTGCCAACAGAGGCCGCAGCAGGTTGATCCACACCCTCTGTGGAGACAGAGGTGCGATCAGAATAATCCTGCAACTGCAAGCACGAATCTTCGCTAATACTTGAGGAAGAATCGGTGCAGGAGGAAAGGCATAGCCGATCCAACCTGTCCAGTCCAGAGACAGAGCGTCGACTGCAAATGCCAGAGGATCTGGACAAGGGGAGACAAAGGTCTCTACCTGATGATTCCAGCGAGTAGCGAAAAGGTCGACCTGAGGACGGCTCCACTGCTCGCAAATCGCCTGAAACACCGACCGTTGTAGCATCCATTCGGTTGGAAGGACACTGTCGCGTCGGGACAGGGAGTCTGCTAGGATGCTGAGAAGCCCGGGAATGTGTCGAATGGACACCCGAGCGTTCACATCCCACACCAACAGAAGAAGATCCCGAGACAGCCGATACATGGGAATCGAATGTGTGCCTCCTTGATTCCGTATGTAGGCCACTACTGTCGAATTGTCTGAAAGAAGTAGGACAAAATGGTCCGACAGATGAGGGATCCAAAGCCGAAAACTCAACAGAAGAGCAAGCAGCTCCTTCTGGTTGATATGAAGGCCAACCTGCTCGCTGTCCCACTCGCCATGAGTAGACAGACCGAGAGGATCCAACGTCGCACCCCAGCCCCGATCGCTGGCATCCGCAGTAAGGATGTGATCGGCCAAAGGAAGTTTCAACGGAACACCCTGTGTCAGCCAGGGAATATCGGCCCAAGGGTGGAGGTGACAAAGCAGAGACCGAGGAATAGTGAGTTACAGGTCCAGCTGATCTACATCCGGATGCCAATGATCCAACAGGAAGTGTTGGAGAGGTCGGACAAACAAGCGACCGAGCGGAATGAGATCTGTCACTGAACCGTAAAGGCCCAGCATCCGAAGGAAAGTCCTGGCCGAGACCGAGGAAGACTGAAGCAGGTTCCGAGTCAAGGCGGAAAGAA